>OX578149.1:31792320-32992320 GCA_951213105.1 Amaurobius ferox
TCAGAGTGCAATTCCGTGCCTTAACCATTGGGGGATCCACCCCTCCTGTGATGAACATAATTATCTTGGTCAAAATAACTTATTTTGTCTCTGACAGAGATAATGGTAAGGATGAAGTAGTAAAACTAGAATTGATTGGAAATCAGTTTGTTAATTTTAAAGTGAAAATTAGCAATTTGTACTTCTGTTTTTTCTTAGTGTGTCCAACCATCGCCTTAATTGTCAAACTAAAAATGTGTTCTTTCTTCATCAGCCGCAGAAAATTAGGAAAGAAAATTTCAAATCATTGATCCTAATTTTAAATCTCTGTTAATGTAACCCGTCTGTTAATGTAACTCTCAAAATGTGTTCTATTTTCATCAAAATAAAAAATAGAATAACAATAGGTGTATTAAATCTTCTTAGTTCCCCCCACCTCCTTCATCGCCACACTTAAAATGGCGTCAGTTTTTTTTTAGAAAATCAACAAAAAATTTATTCTCGGTTCTAGTCTTATTAAGTTTTCCTACACCTATTTTTGACAATTATTTATATAAAACACATTTTGATTTCAGGATTTTTAACGTAGGCAGTCTCATTTTATGAAATATTTTGGATTCAATTTTTAAAAGTCATTTTTCTGCATTTCAATGCCGTTCGAAAGATAATTTGATATCTCCAAATTAAAGCTGTTAACAGGGATTTTATTATGGTTAAAATATTGAAAAAAAAATCTTAAAATTTAAAGCATGCACAGTGGTACATTTGATAGTAACACATCGATATTATTGCCTAATATTCTGTTGAAAGTTAATATTCAAAATTAAAGAACTTGAATTTGGATTTTATAGACCATTTTTTTTAAAAATGATTTTATATTTACCGATGTTTGGAAGCAAAATTTTTTTATGAGTGAAACATTTAATAGAGAAGAAAAAAAAAAGAAAAAATAATAATATCAGTGTTTTCCAGAAAAAAAAAATATTGAAAGAAATAATAATTAACTTCTGTATAAATAAATATATATTGAAAGATTTTATAAAAATTACTATTAAAATTATACAGTAAAAACATCATTACTAAATATTGTCATCAAAAAACCGTAGAACTAACAGTAATGTTAAAATATCTGTAATACATCATTCCTTATATACATATAATGTATAAGGAAAGTAGTGTGACGGGGTCGATAATTCGAATTCGAGTTGTCGACGGGAGAGCACGTTTCAAGCATCCCTGATCACGAATCGAACATTTTTGAGGTGATGGCTCTGTGTGTGTGTGTGTGTGTGTGTGACTGTGGAGACTGTATCTCACGAACAAGTAGAATGATTCGAATGAAATTTGGTACAAAAACTGCAATCAGTGAATACTGGAAGCTTATTGTTTTTAAACACAATCGAATATTCAGAACACCCATAAATTTTCGAGTGAAATTTTGAAAAATTCATCAAAAAATTAAAACATTTAATAAAGTTACGCAAATAGACATTTCTTATGTAATTTTTCTTTAGAAAACGATTGACATACATTTTAGAACGCTAGCATGAACCGTTCTTGAGATATTGCACATTTTTCAAATAAATTTATAACAAATCCCTTTAAATTAAAAAAAATATTAACCGTTGAGAAACATATTCACTTTTCATATGTAATATCATGCGATGAATTTGGTGACATCATTCTGGTGGATCTAGCTCGTTCCATTCACGAGAAATGATACTTTGAGTAATACTTTTGCATTTGACCGGCAATCTGCTATATAAGAATAACTTATTTCTCCGTCCATAACACTTGACGAGATTTTGGTAACAAGGTTGGTGGAATGTCGCCAACTTGCCGACTTTTTAAATGTTACCAAATTAACGAAAATCTCGCCAAATGGATAAAAAGGACGCTAAATCAATGAAAATGATGACTAATTGACGAAACGTCAATATCTTGAAAAGAATAAGTATCTACTATAGGAATAAGCTATTTTCTTTTACTGTAAAAGTAGTAAATTCATTGCGTTATATAAGGAAAGTCATATGCTGCCCAGACTTTTTTATTTCGATAATGTGATTTTTTAAAACACCGAACTTCGCATACTACCCAAGAAATTGTTAACCATTAATTTCATTTCTTTTGTTTTAAAAGTGCTGTTTGTGGAATTCTATTCTTTTTCTTTTACAGAATGGAAAAGCCAGTACGAAAAGGGTAGTGAAAATGATTTTGGTGCAAGAGGGCCTTATGACTACTATTCATTAATACACTACGGAACACGAGCACCTGAATCCAACTTACCTGCTTTCGAAGTTCTCCGAAACGGAGTGCTAGAAAGACTTATTGGACAAAATATCGGTCTTACAGATATGGACATTGCAAAGCTCAATGACTTATACTCATAAAATGTGCTTTAACGCCATTCAAAGAAATCGACATGTTTAAATTTCTGAAGGTTGTTTTCTTTTGGATGCATAGCAAAATTTTTGAATAAATATTGTTAATCTTGTGAAAATGTTCATCAATTTCTAAACACACCATAAAAATAATTGCAATCATTTATATACATATCAACGGCAGTTTGTCCTATTTCAAGGTTTTTGTTAGATCTCATTATTACTTTCCTTATATATATAATGTATAAGGAAAGTATTGTGACGGGGTCGAAAATCCGAATTAGAGTTTTCGACGGGAGAGCACGTTTCAAGCATCCCTGATCACGAATCAAACATTTTTGAAGTGATGTCTGTGTGTGTGAAAGTATGTGTGTGTCAGTGAGTCTGTGGAGACGATAACTGACGAACGAATGGACCAATTCGAACCAAATTTGGTACAAAAATCACAATCCGTAAACACTGGAAGTCTATTGTTTTTATACGCAATCGAATGTTCAGAAATCCCCTAAATTTTCGAGTGAAATTTTGAAAACATTGTCAAAAAATCAAAACCGCTTATAAAGTTACGTAAATAGACATTTCTTATGTAATTTTTCATTAGAAAACGATTGGCATAAATTTTAGAACGCTAACATGAACTGTTCTCGAGATACTGCAAATTTTTCAAAAACATTATCAAAAATTCATAAAATAAAAAAAAAATATTTCCTATTGAGAAACTTGTTCACTTTTCATATGTAATATCATGCGATAAATTGACATCATTCTCGTGGATCTAGATCGTTCCATTCACGAGAAAAAATACTTTGAGTACTACTTTTGTATTTGAACACCAATAGTCATTTATCTGCTGTAAGAATAACTTATTTCTCCTTCCATAACACTTGGCGAGATTTTGGCGATGGATTTGGCGGAATGTCGCCAATTTGGCGACTTTTTAAAATGCTGCCAAATTAACGAAAATCTCGCCAAATGGATGAAATTGGCGCAAAATCAATGACAATTACGACTAAATGGCGAAAATTCAATATCTTAGAAAGAATATAAGTATCTACTATAAGAAAAATCTATTTTTTACTGTAAAAGTAGTAAATTTACTATATAAGGAAAGTCATGTGTTGTCAACATCAGATTTTTTTGGAATTATACTTCCAAAGCAGTGATTAGAAGCAGTATAACAGGATAATGATTGTTATAATTCTGTTTTATCCTCATATGTTCTCAATAGTTTACTGTTGTCTTGGAAAATCTGCAGTAATAGTTCAAACGGAAGCAAAAATTAATTTCAAGACCTTAATTTTGAATATCAGTTACAATTACTGTAAATGCTAGGAATAAATTTCATTATTGATCGTTTGAGCACATATTTTCCACTGTTCAGATTTTATTAATGGACTAAAATGTCAAGTTGTTTTAAAGAATATAAATTTTGTTCGAAAAGTAATGTAAACAATGTGAGTAATCTTGCTACAGTTTGATATATGGGTTGATAGATGCCAATAACTGTTTAGAGATATGACTATCAGATGATTTAGAAAATGTATGATAAATAACATATGTGTTTTTAGAATATGTATTATAAATAACATATGTGTTTCAGTGAGTTGAGGATGAATACTAATAAAATTACTGCATTATTTACATATATATATCAGAAATGATGGCAATTATATATTTAAACAAGAAAAATCAATCATGCATAAAGCATTGATTATGAAACACTTTCCAAGTTCTATGCATTTTTATTTAAACATCTCTAAAATGCGATACATTCTTGGGTAATATTACTAAAATTATCACAATTAATTTATTATATTTGAAAACTTAAAACGTAATCGAAAAAAATGAACTTCATTCAAATGACTGCGTTAAAATATAAATTGCCTGGTTTAAATATATCTAAAATGCAATACATTCCTTGGTAATATTTTTAAAATTATTATAATACTACAATAATTTATTATACTTGAAAACTTCATCGAAAACAAATGAAATTTATTTAAATGGCGTCATCGAAATATAACACGCCTGACTCTCTATGTAAAAGTAGCATTTCATTCATAAAAATTTTTCCATTCATTTCATTCATCACAATACTATAATAATTTATTTTATTTAAAACTTAAAACCATGGAGATACAAGTAATTTAACTCTATGCTTTAAACTTCATTGAAAAAATCGTTTGCCTCTCTGTGTCTATGAATGTTACATTCATAGCTATACTGCAGACTCCATGAGCTAAATAATTTTGCGTTTGAGAAATGCAGCAATTCTTATACAACTCATTCTACATCTTTTGGTATTTACATTCTCTATAAGTGAAAATTAGGCTTCGCTGTAGAAATAATCAAAGTTGGATGATCATTTAAACTCAACTATATTGTAATCGTTGTTTCAGTATGTAGATGAACTGAATTTAAGCAAATATAAAGCGGTTTTAGGACGGATGCAACACTAAATATGAATTAAAAAGAACTTTAAAAATCACGATTTTAACACAAGATGGATGGCATATTTTATTTTGAAGTGGGTCATGTGATCTCTTCATATAAAGGGTGTCATTATAATTTTAATTTTTATTTAAAAAACTACGGAATATATTTTGCTGAAATTTTTTTATATATTTTATGCGATAATTTGAATATTTCCTAAAACAATATGGGAATTTTAATTCCAATATGGGAATTTTAAATCCGCTTAAAAATGTTTGAAAAATTAGGTACCATAGGGTTCAATGTACGAGTATTTCCTTTTTTTCAACCCGGGTTCAATCCAAAACTAATTGGGTCATATTATTCATTTAAATTCCAATAGATCCCACAGACCATCTGAACAGCATACTGAAATTTCATTTTGATAAAGTCATTTTTACGACAGTTATCGTGCTAACGGACAGACAGACAGAATGAATATAGTGATAAACACTTTTCCACTATGTTGTAAAGTGTTAAAAATGCATTAAAGGCCATTCGTTATTGAAGTTTGATAAGTGTTATAACCATGGAGGTAAAAGCAAGGAGTTAAAACTTCCTGCATTGCTGCATTTCTATGGCGACAGAACCAAAATATTAGTTTAAACTGTGCAGTTTGTATAAATAAATTGGAAGGGCAATGTAAAGTTGAGCTGAAATAATAACGAAAATTCCCAAGTATTCAAAATTATTTCTATTTATTTTTATCTCTATATATTCTGTACTCTATTTTACAACTATGAAAAAATACTGGTTAATTATACTTATTAGGGAACCCTTAATTTAAAAATAATCAAAAATACATATAGGTACTAAATACCACGCCTTTCTGTTGTGTCAACTAACAATACCAGCTACTTTAGTAACACTAGCGACACCTAGATATAATTCGCAAAGCATTATGGCATTTTCCAGCGTTTCATCCATAGGAGTTTTATCTCCTTCTTCCTAACTCCATGGTTATAACTTTTCAATTGTAAAATATATGCAGCGAGTCCACTTTTTAGCGTATCTTTTTACGTATCCCGGCTGAGTGTGTGTTTCAGCGTATCCTGGCTGGATGTATGTACCACATCCTCAAGGGCGGAATTGCCATACCGTGAAATCCTCCCAGTTTGGAAAAAGGATAACAACTTATATAGGTCCTCAAAATAGTTCTACCCCAAATTCGCCCATAATGACTTTAACACTTCCCGACACTAATTCATCATTCAATGACACCCTGGGTGTCTTATATTTTATCCCCGGGTTCAGAGGAAGACACAAAAAAGGAGGGATTTTCCCCCTATGTTTTGGCTCCACCTGGTGAGTTTGTCCCTAAACTCTTCACCGTTAAGTTTTTGTTTGGACAAAGGATTTAGAATATTGGACAAAGAAAATAAATAACTACAACAACGGTAAACATGTTGTCTTAAATAGCATACATAAAATCGAGTCGAGGAGAAAATCTCTTGACGTTAAATAGATTTCTCTACATGATTCATCATAAGCGAAATGATATATTTTGATGTCAAAAATATATGAGTTTTTGAAGAATTTTAGCTTAAAATAAGAAGAGGCTTTGAGTTGGAAATTCAAATTTTTTAGGGAACTTATCTCACTTACACTATTTATGAACATCTCTGGAAATTTGGTCAAACTCTGATGAATTTTTCAGATATGCTGTCTGAATAAAAAGAAGAAATCTGTAAATTTGCTATTTTTCTGAAATTCAAAATTTCCTCGCTTTTGAAGATACAACCATACGACTTTAAAAAATATTCTAAACTACCGTAGACCTTTCCAAAGTGCCATCTCAACTTCGTTTAACCACTTTAGTTTTTGAGATGCAGGCATAGCAGGTATGCAGCATGAAATCATTTCTGCAATATAGTGTTTTGCAGTGAAGTGGTCCTGTGTCTGTGCTGTAACACTTAATAAACTAATTATCCTTTTAAACTGTATTTTCATATTATTGATTTAACATGAAAGATAATATAAACTATAACTTTGATAAATTTAACTTCTAGTTGATAAAATATCTTAACTTATAGTCTAATAAGACTGACATCAACGTTTCTCCATGTGAGATGGATAACATTTAAGCTTTCGTCAACTCAAACATCAGTATCCGAATTCGGATATGATCTAATATTAATATAGTCATGTTCACTACTATTTTTAACAATAACAGAACTATTAAGGGACATGTTACTGGGGAAAAAATATTAGAATATTATTCATGCAACGTGCTCAGAGGAAAAATTGAAGAAACACATATTCATTTATACTATAGTAAAGTATAAGTTATCGGAAAACTGCTTTGTTAACAAATTGTTTCCTTATTGGACTAAAATAGCTTTGTTTCTAATGGTTGTAAATATCTAACTCTTATATAATTTGTTGACAAAATTCTGCTGTTACAGATATTCTTAGAATTCTTCGACCCAGACCGTCCGACCTACCAGAAAGGTAGAAGTTTGGACGACCGGGAAGTGCCACCCAATTTAGACCGGAACCCAGTGGGGGAGGCATCCACAGGGACTGTACCCTGCTTCCCCTACCATCAACCTCTTGGAAGAACTTACGGACCCACATGTTTAACGTGATCGCACTCCGTGTGAACACGGCGGCAGTTTTGGCAGTGGCGGGATTCGAACTCGGGCCGACCGAGTGCAATTCCCGCGCGCTAACCACTGGGCTGTCGCGCCCCAGATATTCTAAGGATTTTAATTATTCAATAAATGCATAATTTACATAACTTACTTGGAGTAAAACACTACCAAAAATTTTTCTATTAATACGAGTACATCGATAGGGCCTGATGAACGCACGGGGCCGCGGCCCCCAAAATTTTAAGGAGCCCTTAAATTTTGTTTATAATAAAAATATAAGAAATAATTTTTTAATTAATTTACAACTGTGGTAATATTAGTTATTTTAAATAATAAATAAAAGCATGTATGGAACCGGTTTGAATCACTCATGATATTATAGTAGATACTTGCACAAAAGTATTAAAAAAAAACTGTCTATGATCACTTAATTAAATTCTACCATATTCGAATATCGATAACAAGTTATTAGAATTTCATTTTGAGTGGCACAGTAACTTTTTCGACATAAATGTAAATTTAACATCATCCGCCTCTGATTTGAATTCTTATACTTTTTTCTATTATTTTTACTTTCCCTACAAGGTAATGTATAGAAAAAGTATTAAAATCATACCGAAAATCTCAATTCGAGTTCTCGACGGATCTACACATTTCGAGCACTCCAGAACCCGAAAAAGCTACTTTCAGAGTGACGTATGTGTGTGCAAAGTGTGTATCTATTCTAGCTGAAAAACAACTTGACTCAATTTCACTAAATTTGATTGATAAATGATCCTAGTACTGATTAAATCTTGATACGATTAGCATTTTTCACAGGATAAAAGAAATGAAATGAATAAAAACTTGAAATTTTAGATATATATACTCGTATATATATATATATATATATATATATATATCGCATCACTTTATACATAATTTTTTCTTTATTTTTATGAAAAGTATTTATGCCGAAATCAGCTGAAACATTTGAAATACATGACACATAAATACACATTTGAAATACATGAAAAATATATTTATAAATATTCATAAAATTTCAAGGAAAAATATCATATTTCGGGTATCCTAAAAATGTCCTTTTAAACTCGTTAAGATGGACAGTCAAGGGCCAACATTTTTTGTACGTATTAGCGAAAGTTCATTGTAGCAGGAGTCCATAAATCTGGCTTAAAATAGTAATATACTTTTATGTAACATACTAGGTACATTTAAAAATACAACCTTAAAACCAAAAAGACATAATTTTAATCAAAACATTTTAATATGTATAATGAGGTAAATATTAAATAATATTAACATTTAAATCATAAACAAAATGTAGTTGTTGTTGCAATTCCCCTAAGACCAGCAGAGCTAGATCAGGTCCATGACATTATACACGCTAAAGAAATCCAGCACCAACAATGAACTGCCAGCAAGTTCCCGTGTGGAGAGCCCCAGGAACGCAAGAATATGAACAGGGGAGGCCTGCTCAGAAAAACACTTGTGGTGCAGACCTCAAAACACTTAGAACCCACAGCATATTTCATAGATCTGAGATGCCCACTGAGGAAGTGAGTAAGAGTAGTTTAATCCTGCCCATTACAACCAAGTGCCAAAAAACCATCCGATCGGTTCCCCTGATACCAGCGATGTACTGGTGGAACTAGCCAGGTGTTTTTGTTTTTACATTTTGTCCTGGAGAAAAGTTCAATATAGGTGAGAGGTGCAGATAGCACAGAGGCAACTCAAGCATCAGCCTTGTCCGCGATCTCATTTCCCTCGAGGACAAAATGTAGTTATACGTATTACTAGTTTTAAAATGAAGTAATCTTTGTTTGTTTCTTCTGGGTAAATAGTCTTCTTTTTATGCCATTCTCAATTTTAGTCAATTTCTCAAAAGTAAGTTCTGGAACATCTACTACTGATTAAAAAATTAAATTAATCGTGTCTATCTTAAGGAATGAACGAACGCATTAAGCGATGTTTATAACATGCAACGTCTATAGACTTTAACCGAGGAATCCGTATTTGTACGTAATAACCAGAAATCCATCTTAAACGTGTGTATTTCATCTTGCTTTTATTTTTGAGAACGAGTGTTTGGTTTTCGAAATTTCTCTGTATGTTCCGGAATAATCCCTACTAAAAATCCCTATATCTGAGGCCAAAGAAGATGGCACTCCTCCACTGAGTGGTAATGTTTCATGTCATAATAAATAAGTTGGTATCGCGTCTAATTTCAAATAAATAAGATTAAGAGGCAGATTTTATAAAAGTGAGGCAGGTCACTATACACACCATTTTTGATTTTTCTGAAATTTTTCTGGTGGTTTCTTCTAATGATTTTAGAAGACACGTAATTTTTTTTTCCCCGAAAAAATGTTTTTGTGACCCACAAAAATTCCTAAAGTGGGTCGCGATCCACTATTTTTCTCAAATCGATATCTCTATTTTATTATATCTGTGCATTGAGCATCAATCAAAGTAATTCTTGTGATTACAACATGACCTTTAGTAGCTAAATTGAATTATTTTGTAAGTTTCAAGGCTGATCTTCAGTGCAGCCTGGCAGGGTTGGCCAAACTTTGTCGCGGAAATTGATAAAGCTCCATATTGAGACCCTTGCACTGAGGGTCAGCCATAGTTTTTGGGTTTACCTTGTGTAGTACTACCCAGTATTAACTTAATTAGCTCATTTGTTGCATAGATCACCCTCAGTGCTGCTGAAAAATAGATACTTTTGTATCTAACGAAACGAAAAAGGGTCCTTTTAGTGGTCCTGTATCTCAGTGCACAGAGGGTCAATGTGGAACTTGATAATTGTATTTCATAGTATGAGACCTGTCTTTTAACAGACAAGACAGAACTTTGGCTAATGGCCATGCGAGCACATAGGGCTTACTTCAAGACATTGTGGAAATGAAATATATGGTAACAAAGCATACAATTAGCTGTACAATATAAGCCTATAACCTATTCACTATATGTCATATGTTTTTTTATTATATATGTGACTAGTCAGTAGGCCACCATATCCTTTTTTTACAATGTCATCTAATTTTACTTGTAGCATAAGTAATACAAAAATAACATTGTAATTGTTAGCAATCATAGTATCGGTAGCCTAGTTCCGAGAAAATAATTTTCAATGCAGTGATGTACACCCTAAAATTGAAAGAGTAAAAAACAATGTTTATCATTTTGGTAAACCATTTTTATTGAAATATTTTAAAATATTTGAAACACCTTTAAAAAAAAGAAAAGGAAAGAAAAAGCTGTTACAAATATTTCATGTTTTTACCATAATGATAAACGCTGTTTTGTAATGTTAAACAGACGACCAAGATTTGGTTCAGCAAAGTGGCATCTTGAAATGCCTGGAACCACCAACCATTCAGGGAACCACTAAGAGACTGTCATTTGTTTACAGAGATGACGAAATTTTGGAGTGTCAGGATTTGTTTAAAGAGTGGCTTTTAGAAAATAGAAAATAAGAACTGCTATTTTACAGTTTTCTCTCTTATTTTAGCTATTTGGAAACTGAAAATACACGGTATATGTCAAAGCTGTCTATAGCAAGGACCTACCATAGTTTGCGACACTTTGTTTTTGTATAGGAAAAAAAATGTTTATGTTTCAAAAGAAGGTATGTGTTTTTAAAGTAGTCAAGTAGACAGTCTATAATAAAATGTAGTGTAAAAAATACAAATTTGCATGTATTTTTTATTTCTTGCTACAAACCCTACTGTACACCTAATTGTATGCTTTGCTACCGTATATTTCAATTCCACAATGTCTTGAAGTAAACCCTATGTGCTCGCATGACCATTAGCCAAAGTCCTGTCAATTGTCTGTTAAAAGACAGGTCTCATACTATGAAATATAATTATCAAGTTCCACATTGACTCTCAGTGCACTGAGATACAGGACCACCAAAAGGATACTTTTTCGTTTCGTTAGATACAAAAATAGCTATTTCTCGGCAGCACTGAGGGTGAGCCATGCAACAAATGAGCTAATTAAGTTGATACTAGATAGTACTACACAAGTTAAACCCGAAAACTATGACTGACCTTCAGTGCATGGGCCCATGAGGTCTCAAATATGGCGCTTTTTCACTTCCCGTGACAAAGTTTGGCCGATCCTGCCAGGCTGCATTGAAGGTCAGCCATGAAATTTACAAACTAATTCAATTTAGCTACTGAAGGTCATGTTGTAATCACAAGAATTACTTTGGTTGATGCTCAATGCACAGAGATAATAGAATAGAGAGAGATGTTGATTTGAGAAAACTAGTGGGTCGCGACCCGCTTTAGGAATTTTTGTGGGTCACAAAAATATTTTTTTGGGAAAAAAAAATTACGTGTAATACTTCTAAAATTATTAAAAGAAACCACCATAAAAATTTCAGCAAAATCAAAAATGGTGTGTATAATGACACCCCCCATTTTTGCCTCATTCTTATAAAATCTGCCTCTTAAGCACACAACTTTGATAGAAGGTATTTTATTACACTTCTTATAAGACGTACAAAATACAAAAAGACCAAAGAGCTTTCGAGCGTTAATACGCTCTTCATCAGTGGCTGCATGGAAATTAAAAAGGATCGTTCATATACAGACCAGTAAAGATGACAAATTTGCATAAATACAATAAGTAAATGATCTCAAGAAAGGTACAATTAAAAATACTATTTTATTACAGGAATGCAAATTCAGAAAGGTCAGTCAAGCCCAATCCCCATGAGGATGACGTCAAAGATAACTACGAAGAGACTTGAATTGTATTTATGCAAATTTGTCATCTTTACTGGTGTATATATGAACGATCTTTTTTAATTTCCCTGTAGCCACTGATGAAGAGTGTATTAACGTTGGAAAGCGCTCTGGCCTTCTTCCATTTTGTACGTCTTATAAGAAGTGTAATAAAAGACCTTCTATCAAAGTTGTGTGCTTAATCTTATTTGTTTCATGCCATTCTGGGACAATGGAATGGTGGGGTGGGCGAGGATGGGCGAATCGTCTCCGGGGCGAATAGGTAGGGACACCTCAAGATAAAATTGTGGAGTAAGTATTTCGGAAATTGTAAGGGGTAAAGGACAGGTCAGTTTTGGAAATTATAAAGGATACAGGCCCAAGCCTGAATTTTGCGGGGAAGTCCAGGATTTATTTGCCGCCTATTTTGCTCTGTCACTGCTCCCATTGCAGCCACCAGCATTTGCTAAATCAATTTTTAATTGATTGCAACTTAAGGTTAGCGAATGACTGACACTAAGCCATTACTTTAGTAATGCAAAAGAAACTTGTTATCTGATGATGATGCTTAGACTTAGCCAGGACTTCCGTAAATTGAGGAATGCCGGTGTTGAATTTTGATTTCCAGTTAGGGACTCTATGGAGAAGTGCTGTTTTTCTGCGTACAGGAGGAGAGAGGGTGCTATGACACTCAAAAACTTCCCTTGCATACGATGAGCTGATGAGTTCTAAAAAAAGACTAAACCGATCCATCGATTCTGGTTGTTGCAGTGGAAGCACAGTTTTTTCTTTATTGAAGTATAACACAATATTTAATTTAAAATTAATTGCCAAACTGCTACAGAAATTGCTAAAAAATAAAGAATATTCGTTAAAACTCAGCATAAAATACAGTTACTATGATGTTTTGTTCGTTTTTTAAACAAAAAAATTATTTTTTAGCTACAAAAATATAGGTGTCATTTTATAGGGATTTATATTAACTCTTTTTTATTTGAGTAGTGTTTAAATGAAGTTGAAAAGTTTAATCCTCTTGCAACAGTATCAATCCTATTCCTATAATGAAATTTCGTAGCAAGGTAATGCGTGCAGTGTAGCTGTACAAGAATCATTGGTGGCAAAAAGTCTGTCACACTATAGTTTTACCGAAAAGTTTTCTTTGAAATATCAATTTCTCGGTATCTGATATAAATATGGGTTAGATAATGATTGATATAGATTAAACGTTGAATTCTGGGGGAGGATTAAAGATTCACTAATGATTTCCACTCCCGGATTTTTTACATTTAGGGTTCAAATATTTTCATTGTTCCTTAAAAGACCTATTACTCAAGATTGACTACAGATAGAGCCCAGATGATAACTAATAATGTATTCAGCATCAAATTCTGGAGGAGGTCGAGTAGTTTAATGTGGATTTTCATTTCTGGTTCTTTATTTTCACTTTCGGTTCAGAAACTTTCCTTGAAACATTTATTTATCAGGAATGGCTATTGATAAAGCTTAGATGATGACTTATGTGAATTTAACATGAATTTCAGTGGTACTAAGTGGCCTTACTAAGGTTTTCCACTTCCGGTGCTGTCACATCTGGTTTTCCGAAAATAAGCATGACTGTACAAAATAAGTAATCAAATGAGAATAAAAATGCTTAACATTTCCGTTAAAAATAAAGTACCCACACCGTTTACTATCATACAAAAGCTCTTTTATATATTAATTTTTCTTTTTATAAATAAGTGGTAATAAAAGGAAATAGGGTGTGGATCGCACTATCATATTAGATTGCCATTTAGTCTATTAGAATTAGGCAAAATGTATATTATGGAAGATTTTAAAACTCCTTTAAATCAGAATCAATCAAACACTGGCAAATATAATATTTTTAATATTCAATAGTTATATTAATAATATATTCTTTTATTTCTTATTGTGTAACCTCTATTCTCTCAAAAACTATTGACTCCTTCAATACAATGTAGTTTTTAAGGCATGGAGACCAAATATTTCCCAGTGGACGGAATCAGCGATTTGTCTCTCTCTCTCTCTATATATATATAATAAAAGTTTGAAAATCCAATGAAAGAATAGAAAGAAGTTTCAACTAAAAAAAAACCCAACATTAAAAAATGCCTTATAAATAAAAGTATCAAACAGAGAATCATCCATCAAGTGGAAAATAAAATGCAAACCTCTAGTCATCAAACTGAAGACAAACAAAAAACATCAATGAAATGGAATCGATAAAATAAAATAAAATAAAATCCTAGCATGAAAGCTTTACACGTGGATAAGTCCTAGGCCTAATAATGAATTGTTCATTTCCATAAAACTCTTTATCAAGTCCAAGTATTTTAAAAAAATGAACACAAAATGCATGTTTCTGGTATCAGGGAAAGATTATATCTATAAACACTGAAAACTTGGACAACATGCATGAAGAATTTGAAAAATAATAGGAAACAAGAATACCTGAAAAAACACTGCATACGTCTGATCCATTGGAGCCTTGAATAAAGAAACCAATGTGGCAAAAAAAAAATAAATAAAAATAAAAAAAGATGAGAACTGCTGTTGCCAATCTCAGAAAAGACAAAGATGGGAACTGCTGTTGCCAATCGTGAGAAAGAAATAACAGTAATACAAAAAGACGATAAAAGGTGATCTTCAACAATAAGAACATGTAAATACATGGTAATGCTTATTTAAAAGAAAGTGGATGTCTGGCTAAAATAAGATACTAAGGAGAGAATTTAAGTATAATCCATCATTCCAAACCTTTTAACTAAACTGTGTACTAAATAAGCTGGATATTTATATAATTTGCTAGTAATTTTAAGTTTATTAATATGCATAGCATGGGATTTTTTATCAGATAATCAGCTTTTTAGAATGTATAGGTTAAGTATAATATTTCTAAACAATTGAATCGAGTTACAGGAATTAAAAGGTAATATTTTATTAATGTTAAAGTTAAAATAGTCTTTTTTATCATATAAATTGGTAACTATCCTATTAGTAGGTTCAATAATAAGATTTAAGTCCAAAAAATTAATGTTATTACTAACAGTGGTTTCATTAGGAATTAGTTCCAAATTCTCCGGATAGAAATCCATATTTATGACACAATTGTCTGTAAAGACCAAATAAATCAGATCGTCAGCATATCTGTAAATTTTATAATCTGTTGAAGTAAAAGAATTTTCATAATGATAAAGTATAAATTAGCTAATATACTGCTGCTACAGTCACATTGTGGAACCTCTGACACTTGTAAGTATAATTTATTACCTTGAAATATATAATTATTGAAAAAATCAAAGTGAAGAAGTTGGGAAATTTAGTAAATAAAGTATGAATAGTATTATGGGTAATATAAGCATAATATAGAGCTAAAATTACTACATAAAGATCAGAGATCTTAATATTATTAAAAAGATCTTTAAAATCAAAAGTTTGAAATCCAGTTAGCTTACCAAGTGATGTTAATTTATTCTTTGATTCTTTACTATTATTTAATATTATTAAAATGATCTTTAAAATCAAAAGTTTGAAATCCAGTTAGTTTATCAAGTGATGTTAATTTATTCTTTAATTTTTTACTATTATTTAGAATAAGGTAGTTATTGCTAGAAAAACGTAAACTATCATTTATTACATTTAAATAATTAAGAAGTAATTTACTCGCAGTAGTAGAGGTAAGTATTATGACCACTAGTTACTGTTCTAAATTTAATAGGATTTTTATGAAATTAAGATATTAGCACAAAATAGCACATTATATATGGACATTATATATGGACATTATAATATATATGGACATTATAATATATAATATATATATGCTAATATATATGGACATTATATATTAGCACATTATATATGGACATTTAAGAAATTTATAATTAATATTTAAATCACTATGCATATTGATAATTTTCAGTTTAATACTATTAATGGAGTGTGAATCATGTTTAAATAGACTATTGTTATTTAAATAATCTAACAAAAATTGCATATGGAATTTTTTACAGATAATAGCATAATTATTAGACGCTTTATCAACATAAGTAATAACAAAAGATCTGTGTAAATCATTAATGGAATGCTTTAAATTATCTATATTATATATAGATCTAGACAATTTAATACTACAAATAGTATTTTTAATAAATTTTAATAAAGTGAATTTCCACATATTAAAAGCCTCTAAAGGCAGAGCGTATTTAGAAGGTAATTTATAAATATATTTATCAAGGTCAAGATTGATTGTCTTTAAAACTATATTTATTTATTTAATAAACGCACCAATTCAAACATCAAAATATGATGTTGATGACTTTATTTTCTTGCAAAATGATTAAAAAAAATAATCAATACAGTTAGAAAATAGCGAAAATTCAAAAAGCTGAATACATTTAAATAGCAGCATTTTACAGAGTTTGGTCCATTGCTGTTCCAATTAACATTGTCTGCTAGGCTCGACAGCGTTTTGATATCCATTTAGTTCTAGCTTTTTTCTTCTAAATTCATGGTTTAAACTTGTGTAGTGCTGCCATCTAACCGCAAATGTAGAAAGTATGTATAGTTTCAAATAACACGAATAGATGTCAGCACTAACGATTTACAAACTTTTAGCAAGAATGGATAATTAGGAAAAAGTTCGACCGAGACAAAGCGCCATACCACGAAACACTGCAATGAGAGGAGGGGGTAAGGTAGAGGGGGACGGATAGCGTTTTGGAGGGTACAAATGAAAATTGCAGAATAAATATTAGGAAAATTGTGTGTGTGTGTGTGTGGGGGGGGGGGGGGGGGAAGGTGCCTAAGTCGGAAATTTTGGGGGAGGTCCCAAGGATTTGAAGTGTAGGCATGATGGCAATAGATAGGAGCATATCCGATAATTCTCAAACATCTATATCTATTTGCCTCCTGTTTGTTCGATCAACATTTATGTCATTAAAAATTTATTAATTCTCAAATTATTTCGTCTCGAATTGAATAGTCTTGATCAAAAAATTTAGTAACTTTACAAGGTTGGACTGAGAGTGATTTCCGGCGAATTTAAGGTAGCGGCCCGAGTTAAGTGATGGGGGGAGGGGAGTTTCAACATAATAATAATAACAATAATAATAAAAACTCAAAACCCCATAATTTTCTTGGGAAAGATATTTTACGTATGAAGGAAGTTTACACACGTACTCCAGGACCCAAATAGGTGCATCTCGGTGTTATTATTATTATTATTTTTATTTCAAATAAGTTTTTAGTTATTTTATGTTTTAGTCCGATTTACAATGATTTTGGGCGACATTCATACAAATCGATTTCTTAAGGAACTGAAATATTAGCAGACTTTTGATCTTGACACCATTGAAAAGACCAAAGGACGTTCCTTCGTGCAATGTTTGAATCGAATCCGTGAGACAATTCTTTCATATTTATTTATTTTTTAAATACATCAAAATTTGCTTGTTTTACGTTATATATATATATATATATATATATATATATACATTTTATTTATATATACACTACGTGATAGTGAAAATGAGACACCAAGAAGGAGTTGGCAGAAAGTGTTGAAAATTGGCAAACAGAGATAGACAGTAACGAATAATAAGTGATGTTTATGGAAACATGATACACCTATACACTGAGTGATAACAACTTCTGATTAGTAGGTTGTAGGACCACCGCGGGCGGCGATACATGCAGCAATACATCTAGGTACAGAGTCAATGAGAGTGAGGATGGTGTCCTGAAGGATGGCTGCCCATTCTCTGCCAACCATTTGCCAGAGTTAGTCTTCTAAACGCGGTGGTGGCAGCGCACCCAAGCGACGTCCAATCACGTCTCAGACGTGTTCAATTGGTGAGAGATCAGAAGAGATTGGTGGCCAGGGATGCATCTGGGTACCTTGCAGGGCACGTTGGCTCATGCGTGCTGTGTGTAGTCGGGCGTTATCCTGCAAGCAAATGGCATTGGAACCCCTTAAAGGAAGGGTAGTGTCACCGGTCGCAGCACGTCATCCACGTATCGTTGGGCCGTAATAGTGCCTTCAATATGGACCAGAGGTGACCTGCTATCGTAGGCGATGGCGCCCCAAACCATAATGCCGCGTTGTCGCGAGGTGTGGCGCTCCACAGATCCGGCCGGATTGGGCCTGTCTTCACTTCGGCGCCTGTCTCGCTTCTGTTTTAGCAATGATAGTCGTCGTGACTGTCATTGCTAAAACAGAAGCCTAGCTCGTCTGAGAACACGACCCGGTGCCATTATGTCGTCCACGTGGCTCTATCCCGACACCATTGCAAACAGAGGCGTCTGTGCTGTTGGGTCAATGGCAGTCTTCTTAACGGGCGCCATGAGTGCAAGTCGCCGGCGACCAATCGGATGATAATGGTCCTGGTCGATATGAGAGCATCATGGGTGTCCTGCACATGCTGCAAAAGGGCGACGGAAGTGGCCTGCGGAGCCGCCAACGCTTGTCGGCGGATGCATCGGTCCACGCGTGCTGACGTCGCTCTGGCTGCACCGGCACCCCTCAAATGTGCCACATTCCCTTGTTCCAACCATCTTCGATACAGCCGGTGCACCGTGGCCGCGTGTGGGTGGCTGTCCTCTGAGATTTGACGTATGAACCAACCTGCTCTTCTGAGTCCGATCACCATACCCCTCGTGAAATCGTCTGTTCCCTGGAACTGCCTCGGTTGGTGGCGGCCTAGCATTCTCTGTTACTACACGTTTCCTCTGAGACAAAAAAATTGCAAAATGATTTCCCTGGCAGACAGAGCTGCGCGACTATTGCCGATTCTGTAGGTTCCATCCCTTATATCTCACTTAACGTGCGCGGGACAGGTGCGCATTTTGCATCATTTACATAACTCGGTAAGATACGTCTACCATGCCATTTGCATATATTTCTGCCAAATATTTCTTGGTGTCTCATTTTTACTGTCACATAGTGTATATATGGTTTTATGAGATACAACTTCTCTCTAATCTTTCATTGGATTTTCATATTATTTTTTATTTTATATATATATATATATTTAGCACAATTATATAATTTAAAAACAAGAAAGATCAATCATGCTTAAAGCATTGATTATGAAACACTTTCCAACTTCAATGCAATTTTATTTAAACATGTCTATAATGCAATACATTCCTCGGTAATATTTTAAAACTTATCACAATACTACATTAATTTATTATATTTGAAACCTTAAACCTTCATCGAAAAAAATTAACTTCATTCAAATGACGGCATTAAAGTATAAATTGCCTGGTTTAAACATCTCTAAAATGTTATACATTCCTCGGTAATAATTTTAGAATTATCATAATACTACGATAATTTATTATATTTGAAAACTTCATCGAAAACAACTGAAATCCATTCAAATGACGTCATAAAAAAGTAACACGCCTGGCTCTCTCTATAAAAGCAACATTTCATTCATAAATAATTCCCCCATTCATGTCATTCATCACAATACTATAATAATTTATTTTATTTAAAAATTAAGACCATTGAGCTGCAAGTAAGTAAACTCTATGCGTAAAACTTCATCGAAAAATATCGTCCTTCTCTTTCTAAAATCAATGAATTCATATCAGCTAAGCAGACTCCATGGACTAAATGATTTTGTGTTAAAGAATTACAGCGATTCTAATACAACTCATTCTACATATTTTGCTGTTTACATTTTACATAGGTGAAAAATAGGCTTAATAGTAGAAATAATCAAATTTGGAAGAGCATTTAAACTGAAATATATTGTCATTGCGTTGTTTCAGTATGTAGATGCACAGAATTTAGGCAAAAATAAAGTAATTTTAGGACGGATACAACACTCAATATGAATTAAAAAGAACTTTAAAAATCACGATTTTGACACAAGATGGATGCCATATATCATTTTGAAGTGGGTCATGTGATCGTTTCATATCATGGACACGTGATCGCTTAATATAAGAGGTGTTATTATTATTTTAATTTTTATTTAAAAAACAACTGAATATATTTCGCTGAATTTTTTTTTATATATTTTATGGAACAATTTGAATATTGCCTATATTGAATATTCAATCCAAAACTAATTGGGGATATTATTCATTTATATTCCCATAGGTCCTATAGACCGTCTGAACAACATACTAAAATTTCATTTTGATTAAGTCATTTTTACGTTATCGTGCTAACGGACAGACAGACAGACAGACAGACAGATAGACAGAATGAACAAAGTCATAAACACTTTTCAACTTTGTTGTAAAGTGTTAAAAAGATTCATATATATCTCAACTTTCGTCTTTATCAAAATTCGTTTTCGATTTCATAAGTAATTTTATTTTGTGTAATGCTTTAAGTGATCGCATTCAGTCATAGCAATGGATGTGGATGAGGAGAGCTGCCGAAGGTTCGCAAACGATCAAGCAGTTGGGCAGACATTTATTAAGTTTAAAACAGCAGATCGCGGCAAGGATATTTATGGATTTCCTGAATTTGCAAATTTCAAACATGCCATCCTATTTCGTTTCATTTGGTATTATAATGTCATTATGAGTACTATGCTAAAATTTGGTTGCCATTGGATGAAAATCAACTGAGATAGCAATGCGTTTTGGGTTTAAAGGAACTTTTTTGTGTGATCTAAGTATTTTAATTTACTTGTGTCTCGAGAATGAATTGAGATAGACGATTTGAAGTTGAGTGCTGTTATAGGTATCTGTTTTATTTAAGTATCGGGTGATTATTAATTGGAAATTTAAAATTTACGTTGTTTGCTGAAGATATGGCCAATATATATATATAAATTGATCCAATTATGCTGAGATTGTTGAAATTAAGATTTAAAGTGTGTCCGTCGGTAGATTTTAACGTAGAACGTAAAGTCTCTGCAAGCGACAGGTTTCACTTTTGTGATTTTCATGTATTAGGGGGGGGGGGAGTCGTATCACTGCCGTTGCACCGATGTATAAGGATTGCAGATGGACGCGGTAGCGCACCTGTTAGCGCGCGGGAATTGCACTCGGTAGATCAGGGTTCGATTCCCTCCGCTGCCAAAAAACTCTCCCTCTCTCTCTTTCTTAATTTCAACAATCTCAGCAAGAGTTAATCTCTCTCTTAATTTCAACAATCTCAGCAAGAATTAATCTCTCTCTTAATTTCAACAATCTCAGCAAGAATTAATCTCTCTCTCTCTCTTAATTTCAACAATCTCAGCAAGCATTAATCTTATTCTCTCTCTCTCTCTCTCTTTCTCTTAATTTCAACAATCTCATCAAGAATTAATCTTATTCTCTCTTTCAATTTCAACAATCTCAGCAAGAATTAATCCCTCTCTCTCTCTCTCTCTTAAATTTCAGCAATATCAGCAAGAATTAATCTTATTCTCTCTCTCTCTCTCTCTCTCAATTCCAACAATTCCAGCAAGACTTAATCTCTTTCTCTTTTTCTCTCGCTCTCTCTCTTAATTTCAACAATCTCATCAAGAATTAATCTCTCTCTCTCTCTTAATTTCAACAATCTCAGAAAGAATTAATCTTACTCTCTCTCTCTTAATTTCAACAATCTCAGAAAGAATTAATCTTATTCTCTCTCTCTCTCTCTCTCTCTCTCTTAATTTCAACAATCTCAGCAAGAATTAAGCTCTCTCCATCTCTCTCTCTCTCTCTCTCTCTTAATTTCAACAATCTCAGAAATAATTAATCTTATTATCTCTCTCTCTCTCTCTTAATTTCAACAATCTCAGCAAGAATTAATCTCTCTCTCTCTCTCTCTCTCTGTCTTAATTTCAACAATCTCAGCAAGAATTGAGACAGAGAGAGATTAATTCTTGTATCCTGAGAAAGTATTCAGAAGGTACATTGTAGCAATATTCTCTGTAACAGCAACACTTGTTTACTGCCTAAGCTGCTTCTTCCAGCTTCGATATTTCGAAATAATAAATGCGATACAATTTATTCCATGTTCGAAATGATAAACATTTTTAAGTCGAAAGGTTTTTAGTGCTACTGTAACATATACAGCGTAGCAGAAGCACGTATGGAGAAATCTCACAGATTTCAAAATAGTTTGGTATATTTGTTGACGAAAAACTTCCCAAGAGTTTAGAATAAGAAATATTGCGCACGAAGGAAAACATTCTGCGAGATAAATTTGTGCAGTCGGTCCTCTGACAATTCAAAACACGGCGTTTGACTTTTGTCCCGGTAATCTTCATTTTTCATTCTTTTGATATGGTAGTAATATAAAGACCATTTCTTTTCGAAATCTGAATTGGACGCGAATAGTCTAATAAAATTGTGAACAGTATTATCAGTCAGATTTAAAGTATATTAACATATACTTTAAAATCAAACACAAAATAAAAATGGATTAAGAGTCTTTTATTAAAATCTTTTTTACGACGAACAAAATCACACGGCCAGCCTTTGTACGTCGTAAAAAGGATATTTTAATAAAATACTTTTAAACCCATTTTTTGGGTGTCTTTGATTTTAGAGTATTAATTAATTGACTTGTTTCCATACTATTTTATTAGTATTATATTTTTTATTACTTTTTTTATACTGTAGAAAGTATCGTTTTAATGAAAGTATTGCTTTCACGAAAATTTTCGATTTCGAGATTTTGCTGCTAATATGTTTTAGGACCTCCTAAACACATTCTACTATTTTCAGTGATGTTCGTCCGTCTGTCTGTCTATTTGTCGCCTGTCTGTGGTAATTAAGAAATAATTTATTTGAGTTAAATCTTTCCCTCCCATTAATTGCTTCGATCTTCAAGTTTTCAATAAATACATTATTTACTTTTTAACCAGTCATTATCCATTTTTGAAATATCCCTATAGAATTAGCATTAAATCTATTAAAAATGTATCTGTAGTGTTTCAGGTAATATTGATAATTTCACTTTTGATTGTCTATATTCTAAAAAATCTGATGTGAGCAGCATATGACTTTCCCTACAGACACAAATTCATTTTTCCTTTATTTCTTTAATTATTCATTAAATTGAATGCAATTGGAGGAAATAACACGAATAATTATTTAAAATTACGCTAAAATTGCTTCATTTTTTGGTTTTAATTAATAACTGGAAAAATACGCCCAGTTATTAATTAAAACCAAAAAATGAAGCAATTTTAGCGTAATTTTAAATAATTATTCGTGTTATTTCCTCCAATTACATTCAAAAGCGGCGGGCAAAGATGCAAGGAAACTCGAATAAGTCGAGAGTGACTATTTCTAGAGTAATGGGGTTGGTCTTATTCTTTTCATCATCAACAATTACGCATAATATGAACACTTAACTGATATTTGAGCATACGAAGTCTTTGATTTTCGATTTTGTCGATTATTGCGAGCTATTTCGCCAAAAGAGGCAGGTTCTTTTTCCTCGAATCTACCAAATTTTGTGAAATTTGGTCAATAAGGTGTTTAGCTAAAGTGGATACATACGATACATACGATTTTTGAGCTCCATTTTACAAGAAAAAGGCAGATTCTTTAATGCCGAATCGTAATAAAATCTAATCAGCACCAAGATAATCCACAAGTGACTTACGCATAAACTTTTATAAAATTTTGCTATTTTAGTTTTTAAGTTTAGAGTGGATGCATACATTGAACACACAAGCACACACACACACACACACACAGACAGACAAATACACGCACACACACAAGCAAAGAAGCGCACTGACACACAGAGCAAAAATAGTTTTTTTTCATGATCCATAGGTTCCAAAACGAATAGATATGTTGATAGCTGGAGTTGCGATTTTCGACACTAGAATTTGCGATTTTCGACACTGGAGTTTGCGATTTTCGACACTGGAGTTTGCGATTTTCCGATACTTTCCCTATACATTACCATGTATTGTAGCAAAAGTAAAAATGTCACCCTACTAGACCAACCATCGCAAACCAATCTATTTAGTACAATCATTGAGCGATTGAAAAACTGTATTACTTTTGAGAGTAACAAGCAGTTGGATGCTATTTATGCAAATTTTGCAAACGCTTTCGATAGAGTGGCATATTGATCTGTAAACTGATGGATATTGGATTTAGTCGGAAATTAATTAGGTGGTTGCACACGTATTTGGTCGGAAGGCTATTATATGTGAAGTATAACTCTGTTTATTCGAGCGGATACTATAATACTTCTGGTGTTCCATAGGGGTGTGTTTGGGGACCCTTGCGTTTCATTTTGTTTATTAATGATCTGGCTGATATCTTTGATTCTTGTTTGTTTTTATGCTGATGACCTCAAAATGTATAAATGTATATCAACATACCATGATACGGTTGTATTGCAATCTGAACTTTGTAAATTATATAATTGGTGTATTAGTAATCGATTGTCCTTAAACTCTGATAAGTGTTTGATCGTAGCTTTTACTCGTAGATCTAATCCTGTTGTGTTGAAGACCCAGACCGTCCGACTCGTCCAGAGGACTAAGAGCAACTATTTGGACGGCCGGTAATCCTGTTGTGTGTGATTATAAAATTAATGGTAGATTTTTCAATAAAAAATATTTCCGATCTTGGAATTATGTACGATTCGAATTTTACTTTTACTATAAATATGCAGGATATTGTCAAACGGACTTGCAGAAAAATAGACTTCTTGAGAAGAATGTGCCGGAATTTTAAGGATACTTCTGTGCTTATTTGTCTTTTTAATTCTTTTGTAAGGCCTACTTTAGAGTATGGGTAGGTAGTTTGGAATTCATATTATGATTGTACTAATAGTAAAATTGAGAAGATTCAAAATAAATTTTTGAGAGACATTTTCTATAAGGGCAATGGTATTTGTAACCGTGATATGTCTAATACTTTACTCCGGATCAACAATGGTATTAGCTATCTGCAATGTACACTGTTGTATTTTAACTTTTTGTTATTTTATAAGTTGCTGCATAATAATATTCACTGTCCGGACTTGCTAAGTGAAATTAATATCTATACCTGTTTATAGAACAGGAAATAGGTGTATATTCTTTGAGGTCTTTCAGAGCAAAATTTTTTTGAAAAATCAATATATAGCGCAATTTGTCTGAACGGTCAATGGGTTACCTCTCAGTCCTGTCATTTTTAATGACCAACCAAAAGATTTCAGATCTTGTTTGATGTAAATTTTAATTGTGTTTTATTGCACACATTTTTTATTTGCGTACTTTTTTATGTGTGTTTGTAGGTATATGTGTTGTTTATTTACCCTTCTCTGTTTTTGAGCTTGTTGTGCCTGTTGAGATGTAAATAAATAAATAAATAAGAGAAACATAAAATAGGTTTTACTATAATCATATATACGCAAATAATTGGTAAATAAACTTCTGAACAAGTCGAGTAGTTTTCTGTGTATGAGTGGCATTACTTCTGCTTTTAAAATTTTTCTAGTTAATGTTGTTGACTTTCTATATTGCTCCAACAGCTTTTTTTTTTTTTGTTTTTTTATATGTCACATCTATACAATACACCCAGTATGCAATTCAAACTGGTTTCAAAATGCTTTAGCAGTTTTTGAGATTACGAAAGCTCAGCGATTTAGATTGTATCCCGTTTTATAGATAAACGATATACACTTTTTCTCTCTTTATTTTTCGGCATACGTATTGTTACGACGTATCCTCTCAAATCTTGGATGTGCGTTTAGTATGCAATAATGAGCTCAAACTTCTGGATAACTAACAAGTTTATCAACAAGCACAAATTAAACAGTAACAATATGCAGCAAACGACACTTAAAGGGATCACTAATTTCACAAAATAAGTGATATTATTTTAAAAACATTAACAAAAGTCACCGTTCAATGTAACTCGTATCTCGTTAAGTACTGTCCAACTGAGTGATTATTCCTTTTATAGATTAGAAACTCCCATAGAAACTTCGGGAATTCTCTCATATCTCGTAGAATACGTGCTATTTCGCGGACTTTCTCAAACCCTAGAAGTCGCCAAATGTCACCAAATTTAAAATAATTCCTTTTATAGAGTCGCCATAGAAACTTCTGGAAATCTCGCATATCACGTAGAATAATCGTTATTTCGAGGTATTTCTCGAAGATTCGGGAAGTCGCAAAATTGGCGATAAATCGTCAAATCTGGTAACCCTTCTTCGAACTTCAGACTTCTGGAAATACTACGATCACGTTATGAGAAAGCTTATACGGGTGTTTTCTCCGTCAGGTTCTCAAAAGGAAAGACTCCGGTGAGAGAATATTACCTGCTCGAAACTATATTTATTTATTTATTTACTTATTTATTTGTTCAATTTACGTGACAACTACAGATGAAATTCAGTTACAGAAACCACACAAATCAAAAAAGTATAGTGCATAAAATAAACGAATATTAAGCGGTATACATGTCAAGTGCATTAAAACATGCTTTTTCTTAAATGGCGGAGGAGTCAAATATAAAAAGATCAATATCAGTATAATAGATGTTATAGGGATTGACAAATTCATTACAGAAAAGTTCTTAATGTAATTGTGTTTAACAGTATTATTGTAAAATAAAAAAAATTCTAGTATTATTAACAGGTATTATTTGAGGATATTTCTAATTATTTTATTTCTTTGGATTGTTTTATTCACTTTTTTCTAAAATATTTATCTTAACTCTGCCGGAGCCTGTTTAATATTGATTTACTCTATTGTATTCTTTCTGTACTTACAAATTTTTTTAATTTTTTGTTTCATTAACAACTTTAGTTACCCATCAAGGCATTGTAGTATTATCAACCCATTAACAAATTATAGTTGAACTATATAAGTTCTAATAATATTTTTAAATTAACTGCGAATTTCATGAAATGATAGATATAAGAATTGTGAAATTTTAGCGCTCCTCGGCACCTATTCAATTCCGAAGACGAGAGCTAAGAAGAGCAGTGTTAAAGAGCGCTGAGAAGGTCGCTGTTGAAGAGCGCTGTTGAAGAACGCTAAGGAGAGGTCTAAGGAGCTTGCTAAGGAGCGTGCTAAGGAGAGCGCTAAGGAGAGCGCTTTTGAAGAGCGCTAAGGAGAGGTCTAAGGAGCGTGCTAAGGAGCGTGCTAAGGAGCGTGCTAAGGAGAGCGCTTTTGAAGAGCGCTAAGGAGAGGTCTAAGGAGTGTGCTAAGGAGCGTGCTAAGGAGAGCGCTAAGGAGAGCGCTTTTGAAGAGCGCTAAGGAGAGGTCTAAGGAGCGTGCTAAGGTGCGTGCTAAGGAGAGCGCTTTTGAAGAGCGCTAAGGAGAGGTCTAAGGAGCGGGCTAAGGAGCGTGCTAAGGAGAGCGCTGTTGAAGAGCGCTAAGGAGAGCGCTTTTGAAAAGCGCTAAGGAGAGAGCGCTGTTAAAGAGCGCGTTAAGAAGAGCGTTAAGAAGAGTGCTAAGAAGAGCGCTAAGAGCGCTAAGAAGAGCGCTAAGAGCGCTAAGAAAAGCGCCAAGGAGTGCGGTAAGAAGCGCGCCAAGATGACCGCTATGAAGGACGCTGTTGAAGATCACTAAGAAGAGCGCTGTGGAAGAGCGTTATAAAGCGTGTAAGTTTATCGATTCTGATCGTTGCATGAGGAGCATAATTCCAAAATATGGAGCACTTACTATAGTCGGATCAGATAACTATGGTCATTATTCTGCTATTACCTTTACCCGCAGTTACACTCCCTAAATATTTTACACATGCGGGCCTTTCTTTGCATTCAGGGAGCCAAATGCGGCCCGTAAGTTCTGAAAGGTTGCCAACCCTTGCCCTAGAGTAAACCGTTCTTGAGATATTCACGTTTTATTTCCCCTAGAAAGCGACGTATCAAAATGAAATAAGTCGCCAGATGACAAAAAAAAGTATTTCAAGACTGTAAATGGAATATAGTTTCAAATAAGTATCCGTCTCATTTTGCGCACTTCAGCTGAATTTAATAGTTTGTTTTCCCCAAAGTCAACAGATTTGTTGCCAAGGTCATTTCGAAGAAGGCGACATTTGAACCAAATGAGAAGCCTAATATTGTGGGAAAAGCAAAAATTCGTTACTATCTAATATTAGAAAATCATCATTACCATCTAAAGTTAGACAATCAAAAGTTCAATTCGGATCGATGACATTTTTTAGCGTTTTATATTCACGCCAACATGGAATTTAATTAAGTATTTTCCTCCACAAATGCGCAATGCAGAAAAAAATTCACTTCCAAATTCGCGAACTAATATTAGATTTCACCGAAACCTCAAATGTTCATTAAAAACTGATAAGCTAGTTAAAAATAAAGAATATTTTTAAAGTGCGACTTTTTTTTTTAAGTTTCTCAAGTGAATTCTCCGATATTCACTACTGTAATTGAATTTTCATTTGAAATGCGGGAAAATTTTTTGTTATAAACTTCTACATTTTCTTTTGTGTTTTCTGGGCATTCATTATATATTGTAATTCGTTTTTAAAAGATATTAGTTGACACCGAAATGTGTATAAAAATAACAGCGAGCGTTCAAATGTTGTGGTGTACATCAGTTTTAATCTAATTTGGTGACTAACCGTTAACTTGTAAATTTTTTTTGTATTTTCTAGACATTCATTATAGATTGCAATTCATTTTTTAAAGATATTTGTTGACAGCAAAATGTGTATAAATACAAAAACGAGCGTAGAAATGTTATGACGTACTTCAGTTTTAATCTAATATGGGGACTTATCGTTAACTTAATCTTTATACCCGACTTTATACCGTTAACTCAGTTGCTTAGATATATATTCTCTACTAGAAAATGTACCCAGCGTTGTCCGGGATTTAAAGCAGGGAACTTACATGGAGTATCTTTATTTTTCGAGAACTAGCCGGCGAAATTGAGTTATAACCATGCAAAAGTAGTATGGAAAAAAATCCGTGATGTAGATGAAAAGAATTTACCTTTTCCGTCAGGAATTACAATACGTTTTATTTTTGTTTTTATAACGCGATATATTTTTTCATGGATTTTTAGATGACTCCTGACTGTTAGCGTCAACAAGATTCGATTCTTTCTTTATTTATAAATGCTGCTGTTTAAAACCTGTTTTGCTGTGGATATAAAAAAAATAGTTGACTAAAAATGACTGGTATATACCCAGTGCACAACAACTATAAGAACATGCCTCAGCTATAGACACCAAGGTTGTTCAAATCAGACTAATAGCAATAGTACAATCATTTCTCCATTATTATTACTGTAAAAAACGCTCTTATAAAATCAACTGCAATCAATGCCAATCAACCGAAGTCTTTATAAACCACATTATTACTTTTTCTACAATACATAGGGAAAATATTGTAATCATGTGGTAAATCACAACTCCAGTTTTGAAAGGATAAACATGTTTTGTGCCCATTAGAACACGAAAAAACTATTTTTTGTATAACGTCTGCTTGGGTGTGTGTGTGTAAAGTATGTACCCACTCTAACTCAAAACTTAATTGACTAAATTTCATAAAATTTTAAAGGTACGTTATTTGTTGGTAAGCCAACAAATAACGTACAGTACAACCAACAAATAACGTACCGTACAACCAACATCTAGGAAGTACCGTATTGATATTTTGATACGATTCGGGAGAAAAGAATTTGCCACTTTTTTGCGAAATGACTCGAAAAAATCGTATGCTTCCACTCTAGCTAAGAAACTAACTGACCGAATTTCATAAAATTTGGAAAATATCTCACCTTTAGGTTATCCTGCTGCTGATTAAATTTTTGTATGAATAGAGAAAAAAAACTTGCTTTTTTTCAAAATGGCCTGTAAAAGTCGTCAAAATCTAAAATTAAATGTAAACAGTAATAAAATGTGTTTAACTGTATCAATTAATCCTAAAGAAGCAGAGTAATTTTTACTTCCGTAATCTATTGATACTTTTAATCCACTACTTATGGTGTTACTATAAAAAAAATATATTTCAAACTAGCAGCAAATACTCGAAGTTGCACAGTATTTAAGATGCGAAACTTAAATTAAAGCTACACTGGAATATACAGGGAATTCTTGGAAACCAAACAACGATTTAACGCTATTTTTTTTGAGAACCGAAATTGAAAGCAAATATGGAATATTGTAAAATTAGATTTGTATTAAATCTATTTTTACTCAAAAACACACGAATTGCCTCTATATATTAAGCAAAAGCAGTTGACACCACAGCTGTTTGATACATTTCGCATCCCTCGAAATTCTCTGCCTTTTACTGCAAAGGCAACAGCATACAAAGATGTGAAATTAAAAATATGTTGACATAGACTGTTTGTGTTTTTCCAACAATACATGGTAATGTATAATGAAAATATTGAAATCGTGTCGAAAATCGCAACTCGAATTTTCGACGGATCTACACGTTTTGAAACTTCTAGAACACGAATAAACTATTTTTCTAGTGACTTCCGCATGTATGGCTGTGTGTGTGTGTATCTGTCTGTGCAATGTATGTATTCACTCTAACTCAAAAATTAATGAACCATATTTCATAAAATTTTATGACTAAGTCACTTGTGGTTGATCCTGGTGCTGATTAGATTTTAGTACGATTAGAGAAAAAACAATCTCCATTTTTTTTCGAAATGGCCCAAAAAAATCATGTGTATCTATTCTAGGTGAGAAACTAAAAAATCTGATGTGGGAAGCACATGACATTCCCTGCAGACTTATAACTACGTTCTCTTTATTTTAATTAAATTTAATTCAATTTTAATTCAATTTTAGTTCTCATTTGATAATTGGGCTTATTTCTCGTTAGATCACCGAAGTCAAGCAGCATCGGGAGCGGTTAGTACTTGGGTGGGTGATCACCTGGGAACACCGCGTGCTGTTGGCACATTTCGCACACGGTATCCCGGTGGTTTGCGCGCTGGATTTGCTCGCTGCCACAACTGCCGCCATATTCATGCGGAGTATGATCACGTTAAACATGTGGGTCCGTAAGTCCTTCCGAGAGGTTGGTGGTAGGGGAAGGAGGGTACGGTCCCTGTGGATGCCTCCCCCACTGGGTTCTGGTCTAAATTGGGTGGCACTTCCCGGCCGTCCAAACAGTTACCTTACACCTTTCCGATAGGTCGGACGGTCTGGGTCTCAACAACAACATGCACAACAACTGGACTTATTTTCAAAGGTAGCGTAGAGAAAATACGAAAAAACTAAAATATCTCGAGAACGGCTAGCCCTAGTGTAATGGGGTTGATCTTATTCTTTTCTTCGTTAAAAATTATGAATTAAACAAGCATTTAATGGATATATTTCAGCATACGTAGTTTTTTATTTTAGATTTTGGCGATTTTTGCGGGTCATTTTGAAAAAAAAGGCAGGTTATTTTTTTCCGAATCGTACCAAAATATAATCAGCACCAGGGTGTCCCAGAAGTGGTTTATCAACCGAATTTTGTGAAATTCGGCCCAATAGTTTTTCAGTTTGAGTGGATACAAGCTTTTGCGAGACATTTCGCAAAAAAAAAGGCGGGTTCTTTTATCTCGAATCGTACTCAAAACTAATCAGCGCCAGATTCGCCCGCAAGTAACTTACCTACCAAATTTTATGAAATTCGGTCCATTAGGTTTTTAGTTAGAGTGGATACAAAATCTACACAAACAGAGAGACAGGCAGACACATAGACACACAGACAGACACACACACAGACGTCACGCTAAAAATAGTTTTTTAGTATTCTAGAGGTTTCGAAACGTGTAGATCCGTCGAAAACTCGAGTTGCGATTTTCGGCATGATTCCAATACTTCCCTATACATTACCATGTATTGCAGGGAAAGTAAAAATCTGATGTGGGCAGCACATGACTTTCCCTGCAGACTTATATTCACGTTCTGTTTATTTTAATTAAATTTAATTCACTTTTAATTCCATTTTCCTTCTCATTTGATAACTGGACTTATTTTCAAAGGTGGCGTAGAGAAAATGCGAAAAAACTAAAATATCTCAAGAACGGCTAGTTCTAGTGCAATGGGGTTGGTCTTATTTTTTTCTTCGTTAAAAATTACGTATTAAACTAGCATTTAATGGATATATTTGAGTATTCACAGTTTTTTATTTTAGATTTTTGCGATTTCTGCGGGTCATTTTGCAAAAAAAGCAGGTTATTTTTTTCCGAATCATACCAAAATCTAATCAGCACCAGGATGACCCACAAGTGACTAATCTACTGAATTTTGTGAAATTCGGTCGATTAGTTTTTCAGCTAGAGTGGATACAAGCTTTTACGGGTTATTTCCCAAAAAAGGCGGGTTCTTTTATCCCGAATCGTACCCAAAACTAATCAGCACCAGATTCTCTCACAAATGACTTACCTTCCAAATTTTATGAAATTCGGTTCATTAGTTTTTTAGTTAGAGTGCATACAAAATCTGCACAGACAGACACACAGACATACACACACACAGACGTCACGCTAAAAATAGTTTTTTCGTATGCTAGAGGTCTCAAAAAGTGTAGGTCCGTCGAAAACTCGAGTTGCGATTTCCGGCACGATTTCAATACTTTCCCTATATATTACCATGTATTGCAGGGAAAGTAAAATCTGATGTGGGCAGCACATGACTTTCACTGCAGACTTATATTCACGTTCTCTTTATTTTAATTACATATAATTCACTTTTAATCCAATTGTCGTTCTCATTTGATAACTGGACTTCTTTTCAAAGGTGGCGTAGAGAAAATGCGAAAAAACTAAAATATCTCGAGAACGGCTAGTCCTAGTGTAATGAGGTTGGTCTTATTCTTTTCTGCGTTAAAGATTACGTATTAAACAAGCATTTAATGGATATATTTGAGCATACGTAGTTTTTTATTTTAGATTTTTTCGGGCCATTTTGCAAAAAAAAGGGCAGGTTATTTTTTCCGAATCATACCAAAATCTAATCAGCACTAGGGTGTCCCACAAGTGACTTACCTACCGAATTATGTGGAATTTGGTCCGTTAGTTTTTCAGCTAGAGTGGATACAAGCTTTTGCGGGCCATTTCACAAGAAAAGGTGGGTTATTTTACCCCGAATCGTACCCAAAACTAATCAGCACCAGATTCGCCCACAAGTGACTTACCTACCAAATTTTATGAAATTCGGTCAATTATATTTTTAGTTAGAGTGGATACAAAAACTGCACAGACAGACAGGCAGACAGACAGACACACACACACACACACAGGCGTCACGCTAAAAATGGTTTTTTCGTATTCTAGAGGTCTCGAAACGTGTAGATCCGTCGAAAACTCGAGTTGCGATTTTCGACATGATTCCAATACTTTCCCTATACATTACTATGTATTGCAGGGAAAGTAAAAATCTGATGGGGGCTGCACACGACTTTCCCTGCAGACTTATAGCCGCGTTCTCTTTATTTTAATCAAATTTAATTCAATTTTCGTTCTCATTTGGTAACTGCACTTATTTTCAAAGGTGGCGTAGAGAAATACGAAAAAACTAAAATATCTCGAGAACGGCTAGTCCTAGTGTAATGAGGTTGATCTTATTCTTTTCTTGGTTAAAAATTACGTATAAAACAATACGCTTTTAATGAACGCTTTTAATGAATGCTTTTTTTTAATGAACGCTTTTAACAAATACGCTTTTAATGGATATATTTGAGCGTACGTAGTTTCTTATTTTAAATTTTGAAGATTTTTGCGGGCCTTTTTGCAAAAAAAGGCAGGTTATTTTTTTCTGAATCGTACCAAAATCTAATCAGCACCAGGGTTACCCACAAGCGACTTCTCTACCAAATTTTGTAAAATTCGGTCCATTAGATTTTCAGCTAAAGTGGATACAAGCTTTTGCGGGCCATTTCGCAAAAAAAGGCAGGTTCTTTTATCCCAAATCGTACCCAAAACTAATCAGCTTCAGATTCGCCCACAAGTGACTTACTTACCAAATTTTATGAAAATCGGTCAATTAGTTTTCTAGTTAGAGTGGATATAAAATCTGCCCAGACAGACAGACAGACAAACACACAGACACACAGACACACACACAGACGTCACGCTAAAAATGGTTATTTCGTATTCCAGAGGTCTTGAAACGTGTAAATCCGTCGAAAACTCGAGTTGTGATTTTCGGCATGATTCCAATACTTTCCCTATACATTACCATGTATTGCAGGGAAAGTAAAAATCTGATGTGGGCAGCACATGACTTTCGCTGCAGACTTATATCCACGTTCTCTTTATTTTAATTAAATTTAATTCACTTTTAATTCAATTTTCGTTCTCATTTGATAAATAGACTTATTTTCAAATGTTGCGTAGAGAAAACAAAAAACAAAAATATCTCGAGAACAGCTAGTCCTAGTGTAGTGGGGTTGGTCTTATTCTTTTCGTCGTTAAAAATTACGCATTAAACAAGCATTTAATGGACATATTTGAGTATACCTAGTTCTTTAGTTTAGATTTTGACGATTTTTGCGGGCCATTTTGCAAAGACAGGCAGGTTATTTTTTTCCGAATCGTACCAAAATCTAATCAGCACCAGGGTAACCCACAAGTGACTCATCTACTGAATTTAATAAAATTCGGTCCGTTAGTTTTTCAGTTAGAGTGGATACAAGCTTTTGCGGGCCATTTCGCAAAAAAAGGCGGGTACTTTTATCCCGAATCGTACCCGAAAATAATCAGCACCAGATTCGCCCACAAGTGACTTACCTACCAAATTTTATGAAATTCGGTCAATTACTTTTTTAGTTAGGGTGGATACAAAATCTGCACAGACAGACACACAGACACACACACAGACGTCACGCTAAAAAAGGTTTTTTCGTATTCTAGAGGTCTCGAAACGTGTAGATCCGTCGAAAACTCCAGTTGCGATTTTCGGCATGATTCCAATACTTTCCCTATACATTACCATGTATTGCAGGGAAAGTAAAAATGGACTAATTGATCAAATTTCACAAAATTTGATAGATAAGCCACTTTTGGGATACTGTAGTGATGATTAGATTTTGATATGCTTCAGAAACATAATGTATCTTTTTTTTTTGCGTAATGTCCAGCGAAAATTTTTAAAGTATAAAATAAAAGACCAAATACATCAATTATTACGCTCAAATATATCAATTATTGTTTTTATGTAAGTGTTGTAAATATTGAGGAACTGAAGACACTTTTGCACTGGTTGATGAAAGTTTTTAAAATCTCTATGTGTTTGTCTGTGCAAAGTATGTACCCATTCTAACTCAAAAACTTATGTCCAAATTTTGTTAAAAGCACATTATTTGTAGATTACCCTGGTACTGATTAGATTTGGTACGATTCGGGAGAACAGAACTCGAAAAAATCGGATGCATCTACTCTAGCTAAGAAACTAATTGGCCAAATTTCATAAAATTTGGTAAATATGTCACTTATGGGTCATCCTGGTGCTGATTCAATTTTTGTACGATTAGAGGGAAAAACCCTGCCCTTGAAGATGAAAAGAGTAAGACTGATTCCATTACTAAGTTGAATAATTCTCAATACATTTACTTTTTATTGAGATACAAGACAGTTATGCACTGTAAAGAACTAACTGATGAAATTTCTAAATATTTAGAAGTTAAGTCCCTTGAGGATTATCCTAATGCTAATTAAATTTTGGTATGGTGTAGGAAAAATATAAGCAACTCTATTTTGTTCGAAATGGTCAACAAAGATAATGAAAATTTGAAATAAATGACTAAATTTGCTAAAATAAATAAGTTATATACTTATTCTTTCTGTAATTTTTGACATTAAAGCTAGTAAGACTGACTTCATGACTCTATGATAACACACTCTCGAAAAATTTAATTTTAAATTTTAAATTTTAAGGAGTGGAAGACATACATTAAGTTGCTAAATATTAAAATGCATTAAGTAATCAAACAAGACGAAGATTGATTAGTTATTTCCAGCATTCTTATGATTTTTCTACTATTTATGAGATATAATGCACATTTATTAAGCATTTTTATCTTTAAATTATAATACTTAAATGATAATAAATTAAAAAAAAACTAGTTTGGAAAAAACTACGAAAAGTGTTTTGGCAGGATTATTAAAATTTTCTTTGTTTTCTCAAATAACTTTAAAGTTTATGTTTTTATAATAGAAAACCATACATTAACGTCAGCAGGTCGAATTTCTAAGAATTTAGTAAATAAAATTAAACGTAAGAAAAGGTTCGAAAAAATTCCTTTAATTAAATATACAACGTCCATCTCATTAACAGAAACGTAAATTGAGTCAAAGCCGCTAAAAATATTAAAACAAAGAATAGTAAAAAGAAACCACTAAATAAAAGAGTAAAATAATGATGGAATTTTTTTTGGTGTCAGAACATAGCTGTTCAGTTTAATTTAAGACAAGTTTTTCTTCAACAATTTCGTGGACTGTGTCTTAGATTGGCAAAAAATCTTTAGTTGGAAATGTTATATAGCTATTGAATTTCATTCTGAAATATCCAATAAAATTAAAAAATGTTGAATAAAAGAAGTATAATACCGCTACAAATCTGCTGAACTAAATTGCAATACACATTAATGAAACCTAATTGTACCAAATTTCATCCAATTTTTTACTTTCCTCATATGCATAATGTATAAGGAAAGTATTGTGATGGGGTCGAAAATTCGAATTCGAGTTTTCGACGAGAGAGCACGTTTCAAGCATCCCTGATCACAAATCGAACATTTTTGAGGTGATGTTTGTGTGCGTGTATGTGTGTGTATGTGAAAGTATGTGTGTATGTGTGTGTGTGCGTGTGTGTATGTGTGTGTGTGCGTGAGTCTGTGGAGGCGATATCTCACGAACGAATGCAGCGATTCGAATAAAATTTGGTACAAAAATCACAATCCATGAATACTGGAAGCCGATTGTTTTTAAACGCAATCGAATGTTCAGAACTCCCTAAATTTTCGAATGAAATTTTGAAAAAATCATCAAAATATCAAAACCTTTAATAAAGTTACGCAAATAGACATTTCTTATGTAATTTTACCTTAGAAAACGATTGACATAAACTTTAGAACGCTAGCATGAACCGTTCTCTAGATATTGCACATTTTTCAAATAAATTTATAAAAAATTCCCATAAATTAAAGAAAATATATTAACTGTTGAGAAACATGTTCATTTTTCATATGTAATATCATGCGATAAATTTGGTGTCATCATTCTCGTAGATCTAGCTCGTTCCATTCATGAAAAAAGATACTTTGAGTAATACTTTTGTATTTGAACGCCAATAGTCATTTATCTGCTGTAAGAATAACTTATTTCTCCGTCCATAATAGTGAATACTGAACACACTGTGAATACTGAACACACTGTGAACAAACATTACAGGTTCTAGGAAAGTCCCTAACACCACAATAATGGTTCATGTGTGTACACGTTACGTCTATCTACAGTAAAGTGACCGAATAAAAATGATTGCAGCGCCTCTAACGGAGAATTCACGAATTTGGGATAACGAACTTAAATCGAAATATATGTAAACAGCCAATTACAAAGTTGCAGTTCATTGTCCAATGTGTACAGAAAAACACCAGGAATGAATGAAACTCTGAAATAGAAAACAGAAACTGCCATTTTATTAATAAATTGACTATAAAATCATTTATAAAAAATACGAATCTGTCGTCATACCCGTAGTTAATTTAGAATGAACCAAATTTTAATAAGAATTATAGAAATGTAATTGAAAATTTAATAAAAATTGTAAAATTATGAATCGAAAATTTTAATGAAAAGTATATATTTTTAATAAATAATGAAGTTAAGAAAAGCAAAGGTGTCTTCAATAAGTAGTTGATGCTTAATGTTTGTCTTTTTAGGACTTTTTCTTTTTATAGGTGGATACCAAACTGCTGAAAATGTACGTTATCTGTTGGACGCATGCGATTATGTATAACACTATTGCGAGGTCAAATTTAAGTTTAAAGTATTAAACTCTAACCTGTAATGTTTACCCATTTGATATATTATACTTTCATTTAAGTGATTCCTCATTAACTCAATTTGGACTCCAAATTTTGCTGTTGCTAAGCCCCTTGACCTAGAAAATAATTGGTCAAGTCCGAAAGATCGCGTTGCCTATAAAACAACTACCAAATGTTGGAGCTTGTTTTATATAGATATGCGTTTTTGGTTCCACATTTTTGTTTTTGGTGTCCATAGTTTTTTAGCTCCAGATTATGTTATTTTGTGCCCCTTGACTTTGTACAGCACTATATACATTCTACTTATCGATAATTCTGTAAATTAGTTCAGAATAATTTTATTCCAATTCTTAAACCTAGATGTGTACGTCGTTACAGACAGATAAATGCTCAGATATCATTTAAAACGATTGATTCGTATTCCGTGCTACTTAAAAGTGTAGATCCATCAAAATCAGAGGGAAAGATTTTTGACAACATCGGAGTAATATCTCTTTACATATAACACATATCATATGGAACTAAAAAATCAGAGGAATGAGAAAGCCGTGCAAATCAGAGCAGGCTTTTACAATTCGCTCAGAAATGTGAAGGGTGAGTATGTGATACTCACTTCAGGTACAGAAGATAAATTGATAGCTTACATTGATAAACAGATGGCGCTAAATTCTATATTGTTCATTCCTATCAATTTCGTGCCCTTTAAAGGGGACTTCGTAAAAAAATATACTTATTAGTATATATTACTATTTACTAGTATCGATAGATTGCTAGTAAATACTAGTAAAATTATATTAGTAAGCATAGATTACTAGTAATCTATTAAATAAAACTAGTAAATAAATTAATAAATTAAGTTAATTTATTTACTAGAAAATAAATTAAAAGTATTTACTAGTAAGTACTAGTAATATATTTACAAGTATTTTCTAGCAAATATATTTACTAGTAAATCTATTTATTAGTATTTACTAGTAATCTATTTACTAGTAATTAATTTACAGGTAAATCTATTTATTTACTGATATCGTATTTACTAGTAAATACAACTAGTAAATACAAGGGTTCCAAAGCAGCCAGCTGTCATTATGTAGAACGTTTAGGAATTTATTTATTAGCATATTTTGAATACGATCTGATATTAGGAAAGAGTTTAATGAATAATTATAAATAGTTGTATCTAAAAATTGTGGAATACCTGCCTAATTTGATATTTTCGCTATACGATGTTTCACCGTGAGAATATTTACTTTAATATAATGTGATAAAAATGCAAAAATGTTTTGACAAATTGAGTAAATAACTTTTCGACATTCTTTCGTAAATGATTTTTATTAATATTCCTGTTTCATATTAACGCAAAAAAATATAATAATTCATGCATTAACGCCAAGAATAAATAGTTCCATAAAACCGAGAAAAAAAACACATTAACGAAATGTTTGAAAAAAAAAATGAATTTAATTAAATATACCACTCTTATTTCACCAACTGAAAGGTAAAATTAGTCAAAGACATTAAAATAAAGTGACTAAAATAATAAAGACATTTTGTCAAAACACTGAAATGCAGTTTTTCTTTTCCTTTTTAGAGACGACGGAGAAATTGTATAAATTTGATTTCCTTTAGAGATTCATGCTAAAATTAATCAATTCTAAATGCCTTTTCTGATATGAGAAAGATGATGACATAAATTTCATTATCAAATAATGAAATGCTTTGGATATAAAGAATTATGTTTAATTTATTTTAAATGTGTTCAAATTCTCAAAGACTCAGAGGAAAAAAATTGCAATGTAACATTGCCATATAAACAAACAGATACTGCAGACTTAACTGGATAAAGCATGTAATGAAGGATTAAGCATGTGAGAAAGTGTTCATTCAATTATCACCTCACCATCCTTAGACAATGTTTCTCCTAGCTATCTGTATATATATCCATCAATACCGTCATTCACCCATTTAATCATTCAGTAATCCTAATCAACGTCAATCCATACTATCATCCGTCTATCCATTCCCATTCATTCACCTTCTACCATCATCCCAATCACCCAACTATTAATCCATCATTCCCTCCAACCAACCATTCATCCATCCCTACATCCACGTTTTCATCCCCTAATCCACCAATTCATATACCCATTCATCCATCCTTTCACCCATTCACTATAGATCGATGTTACAGTCCTTCCCTCTGGATGACTTCATACTGAGATTCAATCTCGTTAACCCCTGATGGATAATAAAATGATCGATTGCGATTGATGCTTTAGCTTGTTTGACAGAAATTAGTTTCTTTATCTGGTTCCATTTCTCTTATAAGGTTGCATTTTCCATAATTTTAAAAGTGCCGATGTGGTTGTCGAGTGGTCAAAGGCAAGCGTTTCCGTAGCAATCGCCCGACCGCCACGTTGTGGGTTCGAGCCCCACGTAAGGCATGGATGTTTGTGTTGTGGGCGCAATGTGATCCGCCCCCCTGTGGTGCGCCTGGGGCAACGTCAATGGACGGCTAAATGCTTCACACTCTGGCCGCTGTAACAAAGGCGAATGACAAAGGTCAAAGTGCCTGGCCATTTAAAAAAAAATAAAATAATTTTAAAAGTTATGTTTTCGACGAGTTTTGTTCCATATTAATTTTAAGTATATAATTGAAGAAAATCCTACTTCACTTAAGGGCGCCAAACAAAATAGCATTAAAAAATAATTGATCTTTCTGAAATGTCTTTAATTTTTGTACTTTCCCTGCAATACATGGTAATGTATAGGGAAAGTATTGGAATCATGTCGAAAATCGCAACTCGAGTTTTCGACGGATTTACACGTTTCGAGACCTCTAGAATACGAAAAAACTATTTTTAGCGTGACGTCTGAGTGTGTGTCTGTCTGTGTGTCTGTATGTCTGTGCAGATTTTGTATCCACTCTAACTAAAAAACTAATTGATCAAATTTCATAAAATTTGGTAGTTAAGTCATTTGTGGGCGAATCTGGTGTTGATTAGTTTTGGGTACGATTCGGGATAAAAGAACCTGCCTTTTTTTTATAAAATGGCCCGCAAAAGCTTGTATCCACTCTAGATGAAAATCTAATGTACAAAATTTCATAAAATTTGGCAGTTAAGTCGCTTGAGGGTCATCTTGGTGCTGATTGAATTTTGGTACGATTCGGAAAAAAATAACCTGCTTTTTTTGCAAAATTGCCCTCAAAAATCGACAAAATCTAAAATAAAAAACTATGTACGCTGAAATATATCCATTAAATTCTTGTTTTATACGTAATGTTTAACGAAGAAAAGAATAAGACCAATCCCATTACACTAGGACTAGCCGTTCTCGAGATATTTTAGTTTTTTCGTATTTTCTCTACGCCACCTTTGAAAATAAGTCCAGTTACCAAACGAGAACGAAAATTGAATTAAAAGTGAATTAAATTTAATTAAAATAAAGAGAACGTGGATATAAGTCTGCAGGGAAAGCCATGTGCTGCCCACATCAGATTTTTAAATTCAAAATTAGACTAAAGAGTTGCTATTAAAATCATCCATTAAATTTCTGTCACATAAAATATCAATGAATTACTTTTCTTCATAAAAAAAGTATTCCGTAATACTGCAAATTATAAGTACCGCCAGTTAGTTTTCTCCTCACGTACCATCAGTAATACGCAAGACGGTAACTGGTACCACCATAGGGAAGGTAACTGGCTTACCACTTGTTAAGAACCACTGCTGTATATGCAGAATTTAGCACAGTAGTCGGCTAATGCTAAAAATTATTCACGTACTACTAGTGGCACTCGAGAATATAACTGGTACTAGTATAGTGAAGATAACTGGTACCACTATAGAGAAGATACATAACTGGTACACTACTTGTGAAGAACCACTGGTGTATATGCATAAATGCGTTATTACTCGAAAACTAGCTATACATGAACTTCTGACAAGTTAATTAGTCTGCCATTTAATAAATATTCATGTTTTTATAATGTCATAAGAGCGATATGCATAAATTAGAGTGTAAATTGATTACAAAAAAGGAAGAAAATAATTAAAACACCGACTAAAAATATCTTAATTAAATATGCAGCACTCATTTCATCAACGGAAGTACGGAACGCTAAAACGAATAAAAATCAAGAAAATTTAGGTTTTTTCAAGTGGTAATTTAAAGTTTCATATTTTTCCGGGCTTTTCAATTTAAGTCATATAAAATTTTCCTTATATTTTTACAAGTGAAATATATTAGATTAAGGGAAAGCGTTTTTCAATATTCATAGTTAAATAAAATTGCATTTGCCTAGAGATTTTTTTATTAATATTACTTGAGTTAAGGCAGAAAAGTCTGAAAGTGATATATAGAAAATCTTCCATTACTTGAACTTGGATAATTCAAAATTTTCGATAAACGAAATTATAAAATTTTCGTCTAAATGTATAGTTCTAATTACAAATTAAGGTTTATTAAAGCGAACGGATAGTTCTGTAGTTCGGCTGGACTTTGCGATTTGGTGCTTTTCGCGGCCAAGATTTCATACTTACGCAAATTATTAATTGAAATAACATTTTATCGTGAATTTATTGTGAAATAATATTTTTTCTAATATTATCAACAGGTATATAGAATTCCAGGCAAGAAAGTAAAATGGGACAATCAATAGTATTATTTAATATTTTATAGTAAAACAATAGGAAAACCATTTTCTTCATTTTTTTAAGAGGCATTAAATTAATATCTACATACCATATGAAACTTACTACCCAAATTGCATCCAAAGAGATTCTGTGGTTTTCGAGATTATGAAGAGGCCTAGGATTTTACATTAAGGCGCCCACAGATCGACAAAATTCTTTTTGGTATTTAGACCCACCCCATTCAAGATGTATTTTCGGTGAAATCTCGTGATGAAATCATGATCACCATATTTTTCTTAGATTACATCGGTTAAAGTCAAAAGTTTGCTTAACCTACTGCTAAAAGCATATGTATCAAGAAAAGTGGTACAAGTCACAATTACTATCACCGTGTTTTTCTCCAGTTCTCCGTGCGAAGAAAGTATAATATGCTTCTTTCTATGACCGCGCGTATTAGATTTGACAGGATCTGTTACTATCACATTTTTTCAAATACTAAGAACACGACCTAGAATACACTTACATATTTTTGGGGGATTTGCAAATTACTATTATTACTAAAGGATTACAAATTACCCCTGCTTATATCGGGTTGATCGGAAAATTATGTAAGATTTTAGCTTACCAAAAAATTAAGTGCATAACAGTCCATTAAATTGATTTTATAATCGCACATTTTATAATTGCTATAATCTTGAATTCATCCCCTTTCTTTTCCCACTTCATTTTTCATATAATCCCTTTTTTATTTGCAGACAAATGATATCTTATGATAAGCTACATATCCTCCATATCATGCTTTATGAATTTCAGCTTCATGGAAATGCTGCAGAAACCACTCGGAAGAGTTGTTCAGTATATCAAATGCTACCAGTGAATGTCAATACCAACGATTGTCTTAAAACTTTTGAGAGGGAAATTTCAATCTTGAGGAAGAGTCCAGATGTGGGCGGCCAAGACTAGTCGATAATGATGAATTGTGGATTATGGTCGAGTCAGACCCACATATCAGCAGTAGGGAAATAGCTGAGAGGCTTCCTTGTGCACAATGAACAGCCATGGAACATTTGAAACGAATAGGCAAGTCTTGTGCTTGTTTTTAGGTCTCACATGAACTCTCAGCTCAAAAACATCAGCACCGAGTATTACTTGCACTTCATTAGTCATACGAAACGAAATAGAGACTACCCTTTCGGGACGGCGGCATTCCGGAACTGCCGCGGTCCAAAAGACGGAGCGCTTCGCTTCCGAACTGTTCCTAAAGGACAGCAATTTTTTTACGCTAAGCCTAATTCTCGAAAAAAATTCACTAAAAATCACCTATTCAACACAGAAATCTATTTTTTTCAGGAACAAAAGAAATATTTATTTTCTATTTGATATATATTTTGAATACAAATATGAATACAAAATACTCGTTAGTTGCTCCCATTCTTTTATCCGAAATAAATGAATAATTTCACTGCTTCTAAAACCCAAACAAAAAAAATACTCTATTATATTCCCATGATTCACCAACGAAATCATAACGCTGAAATAAAAACAAAACCCGAAACTCAATTATAAAATTGTTGATGCTGCGAGAATTGCTCTGTCTGTTTATATTACAAAATCATGTTTCACCGCTCCAAATGGAGAAATAATTCATTGGATTCTCCTTATGCCAAGGTCATGTATCTGCAAAATACATTGAAGTTAGTTTCACGGACATTTAACGCCATCTAGTAGACAAATTAAAACGTTCCACGTGAAGGCACGCATGCGTGCCACTCGCCGTTTACGGTACAGTTTCCTCCGTCACGAGTGCGTGCCGTCCGTCCTTGAATGCATGTTCGCAGCCGACACGTGGGCGTGCTAATCGTCCCGAAAGGGTTTTAAGGCGAATTGTGACTGGTGATAAAAAATGCATCCTTTATGCTAATGTTATACGACAAAGACAATGGTTAAGCTCAAAAGAGAAGCCAAGCCTATTCCCATGGCAAATACAGAATTGCATCAAAAGAAGGATTTGCTCTGTATATGTTGGGATATGGAAGGTATAGTCTATTACGAATTGTGAGAAAATAACCGAACCATTATTGCAGACGTCTAATGTCGTCAGTTGGATAATTTGAAAGAGGTTTTAACCACCAAATGATCTGCATTAATCAATCCTGCATAATTTTCCAATCAACTCAATAGATATTATTTTTAATTTTCTAGATATAAGCATTACAGATTTTAAAAACAGGAAATTTTAAATATTCTTCAGTTTCACAAGACGAATGCTGAAGAACTATGTAAGCTCTTTAAAACAAATTGGTGATATAGAAACTATATTTCCTACTGGAAATTTTTGTAGTTTAAAAACTTTTCTAGTTTATAAGAATTTCGAGTGAATTTAAGCAAAGGGAAGTAAAAATTCGCTTGGTTAGAAACATTTTTCTTTTCCAAAAATAAATAGGTCAAAATATTAAATTTATTTTCGCATATTCATAAATAGTACCCCATTTCTGATAAAAGCAGTATAAATTGTTTTGATTTTTAGCAATCTATGATTTTAGCTTGTGACAAAATCGCGATCACCATATTTTCCTTAGGCTGCAGAAGTTAAAGAAAAATGGTTTCATTTTCTTAATCTAAAAATACATGTATCAAGGTTTAGAGATATAAGCGTCCAAATTATTTACATTTTTCGTAAGGCACCGATTACAGCGGAGTACCCTGACCAAAGACGTTATTCACTGCAAAACATTAAAATTTGCATATTTCGAGTTTTAATCAGGCAAATTACAAAAAATATATAACCAATTTCTAGTTTTCACACAATATATATTCATATAGATTTTCATGGCGATAGTTGCATTTATTCATAAAATATCGTATCCACTCCTCGCAGACACATATATAGTCCACAATTTTGCAAAAAACGTTTAAAATATATTCAGGAGGAATTAAAACATGCATATCTGTTAAAATCTGGAATTCTAAAATATTTGGGGAAACAATAAATATAAGTTTGAGAACATAAAAATTATAACTTTTATCTCAGCTCTGAAGGTCCTGTTGTAAAAGATTAGCTTATATAAATATTAATTTGTTAATATTTTTCGCTATTGAAGATGTCTCCACTTTTAAAATATTAAAAAAAAAATGAAATGCATTCAGGAAAAAGGACAGCATGAAGAATTTTTAGTCTTTACTAGATGCATTTTTTACCATGCAATATCTGTCTCATGCATTTAAATGCGGTGCATATTTGCTTCACTTTGCATCAGAAATATTTTTTTCTTCAAAGTTTTTTGAAATATATATTTTTTCTTTGTTCATAGTGTAACTTCAGTTCTGTTGAAATATCACAATCATGATATGTTGTAATGTTCGAAAAGACCTTCAGTTGTGTAATATTTGTATTAATTATGTTATATTTATATTAATAAGACAAATATATGTTGTAATGTTGGAGAAGCCTCTCACTTATGTCGTATTTATATTAATTATTCTATATTTATACGAGGATCACACTGAACTTTTTGAGACAGGAGCAGACGATATGCGCTAGAAAAGTATTATTGGTCGGATATTTAAATGTGAACTTTTATGTTCGCAGTGAATAATTTGTGACAACAATTACAATTTAGCTATCGTAGAATAATTTTTAAAAGAAAAGGAAATGGAGTTCATTATCGATCTATGATTTTCTATGATTTTAAAGTGGGTCTAAATCAAGAAGCATATCTTCAATGTCTACAATTAGCATATAGAAATGATGCTTTATCTCGTGCCACTGTATTCAGATGATTTACAGAATTTAGAAGAGGTCGAAATTCTCTGCTGGGTGAAAAACGCACAAGACCTTTGTCAGCTGTAGTCCCAGAAAATGTGTCGGCCATTCGAAAAATGCTAATCGATGATAATTGCTGTACCTACCGAATGATACAGAAGGAACTTTGCATTGCATCTGCAGCTATAAATAATAATTATTCACGAAGAACTGCATATGAAAAAAATAGTTTGTCTTTGGGTCCCCCATAATTTAACAGAACACCAAAAAGTAGAGCGTATCAGATGTAAGAAAAACCTTAAAACTACTTAATGATGGTAGACACCGTATAATTCTTAAAATTACAATTGGTGATGAAACGTACATACCCTTTTTTGACGTTCCAACACGTCAAGAAAGTAAAGTATGTGTATTTGAAGATCACCCCAAACCGACAATGGTGGATAGACAACGAGCAATGCAAAAAGTAATGCATGCCGTGTTCTTCAGAAGTACAAGTCCAGTCAAAGCCACAAAGCTAGAGGTACAGAAGATAGTTACAGCTAACTGGCACTACTAAGTGTCTTCCAGAAATTCTTCAGGAAGTGAATGTTAGGGGACTCATGCTTCACCATGAGAATGCATCTTCTCATTCAGCGAGAATGACAGTCGAATTTCTTGAACAAAAGAACATCAAAGTGATAGAACATCCACCTTATTCTCCTGATCTGGCTATGTATAACTTTTGGCTACTTTTCAATAAAAAAAATTGCGTGGGTGTCGTTTTCATTCCGAAGATGAGATTGATGAGGCTATAAAAGCATATGCTTCATCGATTCCAAGAAATGGATGGCTTGAAGCGTTTAATCTTTGGAAAATTCGCGTACAAAAGTGCATTGATGTTGGAGGGGAGTACTTTGAACACTCCTAATAGTTGATAAGTTTAACTTGTACCACTTGGCGTCGTATCACAAAAATTTCAGTGTGACCCTCTTATTAATCACAGAAATATCATGTGTTGTAAATCTAGAGGAAACTCTCACAATATAAATACGACATAGTATTTATATTAATGGCAAACATACGATGTTTTGTGACGTTAAAGAAGACTTTCAGTTGTGTTGTATTCATTATACCATATTTATAAAAGTTACAGGCACATTATGTGTTGTAACGTTTAGAGAAGACTCGCAGTTGCATCGCATCTGCATTCATCACACACACATATTTTGTAACGTTAAAGAAGACTTTCAGTTGTGTTGTATTCATCATACCATATTTATAAAAGTTACTGGCATATTACGTGTTGTAACGTTTACAGATGACTCACAGTTGCATCGCATCTGTATTCATCACACACACATGTTTTGTAACGTTAAAGAAGACTTTCAGTTGTGTCGTATGTATATTAACCATACAATGTTTATATTAATTGCAGATGTATCAAGTGTTGTAACGTTTCGTATAATATTAACCAAAGGCATACGACGTGTTGTAACGTTAGAGAAGACTTTCAGTTGTGTCGTATTTATATTAATCATTTCGTATATTTAAATTAACAGCATACACATCGTATGTTTGCGCATTTTGTTCTCAGACTTCAAAGAGGGACCGAACTTGATAACTGCGACTGTTATCCTTCCCCACCGACGTCAATAAATCTCCTTAAACGTCACTGAGCAATCGAATTTAAAATCTCAGCGCCTACGTCAAGATATTCTCACTTTAATATTAAAAACAATTTTTAAACTGTAATAATGCTAAAACTTGCTGCATTTTAGCAACATCTTTCAAAGTCCTCCCTGGTTCGTGACATAACGAATGACGAGATGTTATATTTATGTCGTTAAACTAACAATTTTTGATTCCTTGCCGGGGAAACTGTCCAATCTTATACTAATTACCCTAGTAGTCAGTATAGCGTTCCAAACAAACGGTACCCAGATCACATTATTATTAACCCGATTTATAAGCGTCTACGTGATACGGGGTCGTTGAAGCTAAATTCCAGAACCTTGCTGGCCAAACCGAGAATCGAACCATGGATTTTCGAACTGGCCAGCCGACGCTCTACCGTTGAGCTACTGGAAGGAAATTGCAAGCTCTTATAGTTGAAGTGGACTCTACATTCTCCACCCTATAATGTCAGATTGGCGGGCAACTGACAATCTGACTAACCACCTCCTGCTATTTTTACCTCAGGTTAGCCTCCTGCTACTACGATTTTTACTCAGGCTAGTATCCTGCGCGGTCGTTATCCTCTCATTGTGAAATCGTCACAATCGTCATTGAGAGTCCACCGAATCCGTACTAGTCGCACTAGGGTTACTTTCAGACCTTCGATATCTTTGCACTAACCTACAGGGTTGATTTTTTTGGGCGCCATTGTAAAGAACCTTGTTGCCCCAACTGGGAATCGAACCCTGTATCCCCGAACTGGCCAGTCGATGCTCTATTGTTGAGCTACTGGGACGAAATTGCAAGCTCTTATAGTCGAAGTGGACCCTGCAAATCCAAGTAGAAGTATAAGAAATGCATATGTTGAGACGGCGGTTTTTGAATTTGTCCACCATCAGCTGTCAATCAGCACGAGAGTCCTTGGACATGAGATGGGAATAAGTAAAATTACAATATTGGGGATATTGCACTCATATGACATGCATCCCTACTGGTTACAGCCAGTGTAGGAATTATTAGGATCTACGACTCTAACTCGCGTATAATTTTCTGTGAATAGTTGAAGAATAACTGCCCTACAGAGACCCACGATTTCCATCATTCGTGCCTTTTACCAATGAGGCATGTTTTACAGAACCCTGCTGCAATAGCCATAACACTTATCTGTGGAGTGAGACGAACCCACATGCTACAGGTGCGACACGGTATCAACACCGCTTCTCATTGAACATTTGGGCTGACATAATGGATAAGTATTTAGTGGGAGTGGACCTCCCCCCGACTGGATGACCACAAATACAACCAGTTTATTCAGAATGTCTTGCACGAACTGCCTGAAGATGTGCAGCTCATTGTAATTCAGCGTATGATGTCCCAGCATGATGGGACATCGATCCATTTTACACGTAGAGTCTGTACCTAATTAAATTAAGAGCTAGCAGAACGATGGATTGGAAATGGAGGCCACATTGCCTGGCCTCCATGCTCCACTTATCTTTCACGGCTGAACTTTTTCCTTTGGGGCCATGTTAAAAGTATCGTCAGCGAGGACAACCTCGTAGAGAAATTTCTAAAGAGGAACTTCTAGCAAGAATACAACTGGCATGTGATACCAATATACTCCAGGAATTTTTGTGTATACATTGATGTTGTGGTCGCCATTTTGTACAGATGTTGTAAAATTAATTATGAACTAACTACATGAATTAATGAACAATTATTTAAAATGGCAATTTAATTAATAACAAATTTGTTTAATGAATATTTTGGAAGTAATTTGGAAGTAAAACTAAAGTAACATAAATTTGACATTATGTTGTTACTACATGTCGCTGATATATAATTTCTTCAGGATTTCGTAGCTAAAGCAAATAGATGGAAGTGACGTCATAAAGCTTTCAGCCTTAATATCTCCGTAATGGTTCTTTATTTAAAAAACTGTAAATGGCTTTCGTATTACAGTGACGTCACCTACTGCCCCACGAACGTTGTAACACTTGTTACGGGACACTCTGTATATGAGATTTCTATATATATCGTCAGACATATTGAAGCCCACCCATGCTAAAAGCGCAATCCTTTAGCGTTACCTCTGTTTGTATTTTCACTTTAGGAAGTGTCATCGAAATAATTATGGGTGGGCATTCTGCCCTGAACTTAACAATAATTTTACAAAAGGTTTTAGATCATCTCGCTTTTCCAGGAACGAAGTGAGAAAAAATATGGCTGATAAATAGTTGGCGGGATCACCCGATATCCGGTACAGGAGTGTACTTGTATGGTAACATATATGGTAACCCATGTAGGTAACATATATGGTAACCCATGTATTTGTGCAGCAACCATACTGAGCTTCAATATGTCTGATGAGTCATCCTGTGTATTTGGATCTCTATACAAATGGATATAAAATTATGACGTTTTATCCAAGAAAGCTCTCAGACCTAACTCTTTGAATTTTGAGATTAGCTCTCTACTGACTGAGCAATGTACTAGAAAAGGAATCTTCCTTGAGGATGAAACTCATTTGCTTAAAAGAATACGCCTTATATTTTCTACTTTCACTAAGAATTTATTGACATAATGCTTGTTTCATATGCAAAAGTCAACAAAAACTTTTGGGCGGCAATAAAAATATTGACCGCAAAGAACACCAATTCATAAAGACCAGTCGATCTATAGAACTATCCGAGTTCAGGAATAAACATTAATTTTTAATTAGAACTATATACTTAGAAAAAAAAATTTAGAATTCGGTTTACCGAAAATTTTGAATTATCGCAGTTCAAGTAATTGATGATTTTCTATATATCACTTTAAGACGATTCTGCAGTAACTTTCGTAATATTAACAGAAAAATTTCTAAGCAAATGCAATTTTATTTCACTATAAATACTGTGTTTACATTTATTTCACTATAAATGCTTTCCCTTAATCTAATATATTTCACTTGTAAAAATATAAGAAATTTTTTTTATAACTTAAATTGAAAAGTCCAGAAAAATATAAAACTTTAAATTAAAACTTGAAAAACCCTAAAATTTCATGATTTTCGTTCGTTTTACCGTTCTGTACTTCCGTTGATGAAATGAGTGCTGTATATTTAATTAAGATATCTTTAGTTGGTGTTTTAATTATTTTCTTCCCGTTTTTGTAATCAATTTACATTCTAATTTATGCATACCGCTCTTACGACGTTATAAAAACATGAATATTCATTAAATATGTTTATGCTGAAGAAATACGTAACAAGTATTTAATTAACTTGTCAGAAGTTCATGCATAGCTAGTCTTTGAGTAATAACGTATTATTATTAACGTGTATATTTTTAAAAATACATATGGTGCACACATTCTTCCTTAATAAATATTTTAGGGAAACGACACCAACCAACCAACCAAAAATAAATATCAACTTAAAAAAAGGGAAATAATATTCTTCTAAATTCTGCATATACACCCGTGGTTCATCACAAGTGGTATGCCATTTATATTCTCTATAGTGGTACCAGTTATCTTCTCGCGTACTATTATTGCACGTGAATAATTTTTAGCATTAGCCGAATATTTTGCTAAATTTTGTGTATACAGCAGTGGTTTTTAATTTTAACGAGAGGTAAAACAGTTATCTTCTTTACCGTTGTACCAGTTGCCTTATCGCAAACCACTAATGGTACGTGAGAAGATAACTAGTGGTACGTAGATAATTTGCAGTATGAACCGAATACCTATATTATGAAGAAAAATAATTCATTGATATTTTATGTGATAGAAATTTAATGGATGATTTAATAATAACTCTTTAATCTAATTCTGATTAAAAAAAAATCTGATGTGGGCAACACATGACTTTCCTTATATAATGAAATGAATTTATTACTTTTACAGTAAAATAAATAGGTTTTTCTTCTAGTAGATACTAATATCCTTTCCAAGATATTGACTTTTCGACAATTAGTCGCCATTTTCATTGATTATCGTCATTTTTATCCATTTGGCGAGATTTTCGTTAATTTGACAACATTTCAAAAAGTCGCTAAGTTGGCGACATTCCGCCAATTTTGTCGCCAAAATCTCGCCAAGCGTTATGGACAAAGAAATAAGTTATATATATATATATATATATATATATATATATATATGAATTATTAGATATTGAATTTTCGACATATATTATATAACTATTATTATATATTTATATATTATATAACTTATTAGATATTGAATTTTCCACAATTAGTCGTCATTTTCATTGATTTAGCGTCATTTTTATCCATTTGGCGAGATTTTCGTTAATTTGGCAACATTTCAAAAAGTCGCCAAGTTGGCGACATTCCGCCAATTTCGTCGCCAATATCTCGCCAAGCGTTATGAACGAAGAAATAAGTTATTCTTACAGCAGATAAATTGGCGCTCAAATGCAAAAGTATTACTCAAAGTATCTTTTTTCATGAATGGAACGAGCTAGATCCACGAGAATGATGTCACCCAATTTATCGCATGGTATTCCATATGAAAAGTGAACATGTTTCTCAATAGGAAATATTTTTTTTTTATTTTGTATAACTTTTTGATAATTTTTTTGAAAAATGTGCAATATCTCGAGAACGGTTCATGTTAGCGTTCTAAAATTTATGTCAATCGTTTTCTAATGAAAAATTACATAAGGAATGTCTATTTACGTAACTTTATTATTGGTTTTGATTTTTTGACGATTTTTTCAAAATTTCATTCGAAAATTTAGGGGGGTTCTGAACATTCGATTGCGTATAAAAACAATAGGCTTCCAGTGTTTACAGATTGTGATTTTTGTACCAAATTTGGTTTGAATCGGTCCATTCGTTCGTCAGTTATCGTCTCCACAGACCCACTGACACACACACACACACACACACACACACACATACACACACACATACTTTCACACACACACACACACACACACACACACACACACAGACATCACTTCAAAAATGTTTGATTCGTGATCAGGGATGCTTGAAACGTGCTCTCCCGTCGAAAACTCGAATTCGAATTTTCGACCCCGTCACAATACTTTCCTTATACATTATGTATATAAGGAAAGTAATAAAGACATTTTTGAAAGATCAATTATTTTGTAGTGCCATTTGGTTCAGATTACTTATGTGAAGTAGAATTTTCTTCAATGATGTACTTAAAAAAATAAATATAGAGCAAAACTCCATAACAAATTAACGTTTAAATTTATGAAAAATGCAACCAGATAAAAGAAATTGAACCTTATACAGAAGCAAATTTCTGTCAAAGTAGCACAAGTATCAATGGCAATCAATCATTTTATTAATCATCGGGTGTAAAAAAATTGCTTGGAGCTCTGTATGAAGTGATCCCCAGGAAAGGACTCCAGGTGGATAGGTGAAAGAATGGATGAATGGGTATATGAATTGGTGGATGAAAGCGTGGATATAGGGATGGATAAATGGCTGGTTGGAGGGGATGATGGATTAATAGTTGAATGATTAAGATGATGGAAGAACGATGATGGAAGTTGGATAAATGGGAATGGATGGACGAATGAAAGTATGGAATTATGCTGATTAATGAGAGGATGAGTGAATTTATGGATTAATATTTAAATGGGTGAAAGGATTAATGAGGGTATTGGTGAATATATATACAGAGATATAGGACGTACATTGCCTGAGGATGATGAAGTGATAATTGAATGGACACTTTCATAGTTATACTTTATATGCTTAGTCTAGTTAAGTCTGCAGTATTTGTTTGTTTATACGGCAATGTTAGATTGCAAATTTTTTCCCTCTGGATATTTGTGAATTTCAACGCATTTAAAATAAATTAAATGTCATTCTTTATATCTAAAACATTTCATTACTTGATAATGAAATTTATTTCACAGCTTTTCTCATCTTATTATACAGAAAAAGCATCTAAAATTGATTAATTTTAGCATAAATCTCTGAGGAAAATATAATTTATACAATCTCTCCTTCGTCTCTAACAATGAAAAAAAAACTGCATTTCAGTGTTTTGACAAAAAGTGTGTTTATTATTTTAGTCATTTTATTTTAATGGCTTTGACGAGTTTTACCTTTCAGTTGGTGAAATAAGAGTGGTGCATTTAATTAAATTCATTTTTTTCAAACGTATCGTTAATGGTTTTTTTTCGGTTTCATGGAACTATTTATTCTTGGCGTTAATGCATGAATTATTATATTTTTCTGCGTTAATATGAAACAGGAATATTAATTAAAATTATTTACGAAAGAATGTCGAAAAGTTATTTATTCAATTTGTCAAAATATTTTTATATTTTTGTCACATTATATTAGAGTAGATATTCTTTTTGCGAAATATCGTATAGCGAAATTATCAAAGTAGTTATGTATTCCACAATTCTTAAATACAACTAATTATAAATATTCATTAAACTTTTCCCTAATATCACATCGTATTAAAATATGTTTATAAATAAATTTCTAAACGTTCTACATAATAATTGGTGACTGCTTTGGAACCCTTGTATTTACTAGTAAATACGATACTAATATATATATTACTAGTAAGCAGATTTACCAGTATACTAATTACTAATGGTGTTGTTGGTGGTGTCGTGTCCACACGAGTCAGTCCCTTAAATAGATCCATGAGCGAAGACCACGGCCCTGGCGATCGCAATGATGCTATGGGAGTAGAGCATTTTCTGTGGAAATTCCACGATGTTTTGAAGTGCTGCCAAAATGGCAGGGCATGTAAAGACATGTTCAGGAGAGAGTTCAGTTTCGGGGCAGTTTCTACAGTCCCTGTAGACCCTAGCTCCATTTTCATCGATTTTCCTACCCCTGTAGTGACGCGTACGAAGCCTTACAATTGTTTTTGTGATGATTATCTCATCATTTATTTCACAGATTTGGTCACTTTCTCAAATTGAGCATCAAAATGAGCAAGTCTGAAACTTGCCATTGCATTCGCGTCACCAAAGGTGGCATAATTTACGTGGCCACTATTTAGGTGTCTCGCTTCTTTGGCCAGATTGTCGGCAATCTCATTTCCCTCAATATTAACATGTGCAGGAATCCATTGCATTTTCTCAAGTTGTTTGATTCTGTCAAGGAGGAGATGTATATCACCAGCATATCTTGAGCATCCCAATTGGGTTGCCTCAATGGCAGCCTTAGAATCACTAAAGATAACCAGGCCATTACCCCTATCGGAATCTGAAAGAGAGATATAGATATTCAGATCTTCCTGTATTGCAATAAGTTCGTTGGTGTAATTGGATGCAATGAGGCCCACTTCAATTTTTTTCTGTATAATTTTGTCATTTGGTAAAATGAGATGTGTTCCATATCCTCCATTTAAAATGGTTTCATCAGAGGAGCCATCAGTATAGGCATGAACAAGAGTCTCCCTAGAAAAGGATTCAATCGTTTTAGCTCCTTTGTCTTTGATGGTATCTGCCAATTCTTTCTTTGAACAGGGGTCCAAACGTTGCGTGTTTAGTTTGGTATTATCAGGGAGGCAAGAAGGATGAACCTGTCTTTGATAGATCTCAAATTTGCTGTGTTCGAGGTCATGGTTTCTCCTTATTTCTTGGTCAAATTGAAAAGGGGATGAGCGCTTGAGTCTCATCTTACCTGTGCAATTTTCAAAAGTCTGTCTGGATATATGTTCCAAAGTGCTACTACTAGCCTTATTTGTAAATTTGATGGTATTATACATTCTCCTTCTTTCAAGTGTTTCAAGACCACATTCGCGCACAATTTTTTCATTGCATGTAGAGGAGACAGCTCCAGCTATGATCTTAGCAGCTCTTGCCTGGACCCTTTATAGTTTCTCCAGGGCAGTCTTAGAGGCGTGGGCCCAAATGGGCGATGCATATTCCAAAATAGGTCTCATTAACGAAGTGTAAGTAGTTTTAAGAGTTTTAGGCCGAGCTCCCTAGTCTGTGCCACATAGACTTTTGATGATATTCAATTTCTTAAGAGATCTATTGGCGCAGTTTTTAATGTGCTCAGTAAAACGAAGTTCTGTGTCCATAGTCATTCCCAAGTATTTAGGGTTTTTCAGCATAACAAGCGGGGTGCCGTTACTAATTACTAGTAAATACCTGTAAATAGATTTACTATTAAAAACCAGTAAATAGACTACTAGTAAAAGCTAATAAATAGATTTACTAGTAAATTTTAATAAATAGATTTACTAGTAAATACATTACTAGTATTTACTAGTAAATACTAGTTAACATTTTCTAGTAAATAAATTTACTTAATTTTTAAATAAATTAATTTATTTACTAGTTTTATTTAATAGATTACTAGTAATCTACACTTACTAAAAATATACTTACTAGTAATCTATACTTACTAGTAATCTATACTTACTAGCAGTAGCGTAGCGTCCATTGAGGATCAGGAGCTGAGGCTGCTCTGTTTAAATCTAACTTATGGATATTTTTATTTATTATGTTTTTTACGAATATATATGTCTTCTTTTAGAAAACTGTTACTCTTTAATTACTTAAAATGAGACGTTTCAAAGTATTTTTCCCATTAAAACACATATCTAGAAGCTGAAATCACCTAGCCTTTATGGTGCATTGGAAGAAGCATAGTATTGGGACTGTCCAATTCTGAAACTTCGTACTGGTTGATAAGCCAGAATTATAAACTAGCTTCCAGAAAACTGTGGCTATTGCATCCCTATTTTCAACCCTTTATAAACAGCGTAACTTAAGACAATGATTGGGTATAGGACGTGACGTTTTATGAATGGAAATTTCTTGAGCAAGGCTAATGGATTCACCATTTTGGGTTAAATATGGTTCTATTAATTAATCTTCGCAGAAAAAAGTCACATGTAATACTAAATTACATGAGACATTTTCTACGAATAGCATGACATTCACCCAAATTTTAACATTATCAAGACGAAGAAACACACTAATAATGACTACCATTACATTTAAGTAGGTTTTGAAGTAGACTTAGTTACAGGAACAATATGACGAAGCATCCCTTTGCTTATTTTGGAGTTTTAGAAAGAATAAATCTGATTTCCCTTTAAATAACACGTTACACGAGAATCTCAGTTAAACAAAAGACATTGATAATTTTCTAGTTGATTTTTAGCATATTGTGGTAAAGACATTTTTAAGTTTTCAAAGTATATTATTTGTAAAGAATTACTATACAACATTTGTTTAAGGGCATTGTTGACTACTGTGATTTTCAACTAAGCTTACGTTCCAGATATATTTCTCATGCATTTTCTGTACACTCCTTTGAATTGTTTTATTTCGTTAGTTCTAGCTGTTTATATTTACAAAACTGATATATTTTTTCTATCACTTGCTAATAATATTCTAATATATTTCTACTTCATACATAGGAGCCTGTAGAAGTTTTTCCTGTGGGGGAGGGGGGGAGGGCAAACTCAGGAACATGATGTACGACATCGACTGGCTTGATGCTCGCCTTAGTTATATTAAATTTCAAGGGGAGGGGAGTCACACTCCCCCTTGGACATTTAATCCAAGGGAGAGTCTAATATAAGGCCAAGGGGAGTGACACCCCTTTAACTCCCCAATGGGCGAGCATGACTTTATTTAATAAAATGATTGTAAATGTTCATCTAATTTAGAAATAAGAAAACACTCAAAATGTTATAACCTGTTAACACTTTACAACATAGTTGAAAGTGTTTATGACTTTGGTCTGTCTGTCTGTCTATCTGTCCATTAGCACGATAACTGCCGCAAAAATGGCTTTATCAAAATGAAATTTTAATACGTTTTTCAGACGGTCAGTGGGACCTATGGGAATATAAATGAATAATATCACCCAATGAGTTTTCTATTGAACCCGTATTGAAAAGATGAAATACATTGAATCCTATGGGACCTAATACTTCAAACATTTTTTAAGCGAATTTAAAATTCACAAATTGCTTCAAAAATTTTAGGAAATATTGAAATTATCCCATAAAATATATAAAAAAATTTCAGTGAAATATGTTAGGTAGTTTTTTAAATAAAAATTATTTAATATAGGGAGAAAAACAAATTCAATTAAATTCTGACTCTCGTTATATCCTCCAGAAAGAAAAAAGAGATATATTATATAATAAATAATTTTCCAAGTGTTTAATTATTTTATATACGAGAAAGGTTTCACATTTTATAATAATATGGTAGATAACAATTTTTCAAATTTTTAAGTAAAATAAGTTATTACAGTTTTGCGATGAATTAAACGATTGGAAAAATGATTATGAATGAAATGCTGCTTTTATATAGAGGCGATTTATATTTCGATGACGGCATTTGAATAAAGTTCATTTGTTTTCGATGAAGTTTCCAAATATAATAAATTATTGTAGTACTATGATAATTTTAAAAATATTATCGAGGAATGTATCGCATTTTAGAGATGTTTAAACCAGGCTATATTTCAATGCCGTCATTTGAATGAAGTTCATTTTCTTCGATGAAGTTTTCAAATATAATAAATTAATGTAGTATTGTGATAATTTTAAAACTATTACCGAGGAATGTATCGCATTTGAGAGATGTTTGTATAAAATTGCATTGAAGTTGGAAAGTGTTTCATAATCAATGCTTTATGCATGATTGATCTTTCTTGTATGTAGTCATCTTACATAGGTAATATTTTAAAATCTCGTGCACTCTTTGCGTTTTTATGTAAATCTTTTTTATTTCATTCACCAATAAATAAAATTTATGAAAACGCGAATTCCATTATAAATTTCACTTGTAATAACACATTTTTAGCCAAAATGTCAGCCTCCCCAGTCAAAAATCTCACGATACGCTACTGCGTACTGGTATAATATTACTAGTATTTACTAGTAATCTATAGATACTAGTAAATACAGGGTCTTTCAGAAAGGACTCCCTAACTTTGAAATGACATGCTGCGAAACAGTGATAGACAGAAAGATGAAACAAGTGGTATGTTGGATAGACAGGTCTGGAATTTTAAAGACACCGGTTTGCAAGATTAGTTACAAGATTGGCTAATAGAGGACGATGTAGTCTCAGTGCAATGTCTTTTAAATAGTGGTTGAGATTGTTTTTCGTAAACAAGGGTCAAATCACCTTACAATGGATTCGATATGGCCACCGTGTGTAGCAGTAACATGACACAAGCGATGGACGAAGTTTGAAGCCACCTTCTGCAATGTCTCTACTGAAATGGATGCACATGCCTCACAGAAGAACTGTTCAAGCTGTTCCAACGTTTGAGGATTCTTACTGTAAACAGTGTCCTTCAAATGACCCCAAAGAAAGAAGTCGCTTGGATTGAGATCCGTGGAGTATGGAGACTGAGCGTACTTCTGACCACTATTTAAAGCTCACACTGCTTGCAGCGCCCTCTGTTAGCCAATCTTATAACTAATTTTCAAACCGGTGTATTTAACATTCCAGATCTGTCTATCCAACATATCACTTGTTTCATCTTTCTGTCTAACACTGTTTCGCAGTTATGGCATTTCAAAGTTAGGGAGTCCTTTTTGAAAGACCCTGTAGTAATAGATACTAATACATATATTTTTTTTTCGAAGTCTCCTTTAGCGGACACGAAATTGACAGGAATGAACAACATAGAATTTAGCGCCATCTGTTGCTCTTCAAGTAATCTTCTGCACTTGAAGTGAGCTTTATATTCTCACCCTCACATTTCTGAACGAATTGTAAAACTCTGCTCTGATCTGAACGGCTTTCTCATTCCTCTGATTTTTTAGTTCCATGTGATATGTGTTATATGTAAAGAGATATTATTGCGATGTAGTCAAAAATCCGTCCCCCTGATTCTGATGGATCTATACGTTTTAAGTAGCACCGAATACGAATCAATCGTTTTCAATGATATCTGTGTATTTATCTGTCTGTGACGACGCACTTATTTTTCTCACATCAGTCTCATCGACACATCCAGGTTTAGGAATTGGAATAAAATTATTTTGAACTAATTTACAGAATTATCAATAAATAGAATGTATAGTGTGGTACAAAGTCACGGCACCAGAAACCAAATTGTGGAGCCAAAACAATATAGGCACTCAAACCCAAAATATGGAGTCAAAAAAGCATGGGTACCAATATTTCGTTATTGTTTCATGAGCGGCGCGATCTTTTGGAATTGACCTATTCTAGGTCAAGGGACCAAAGGTCAATAACAAAATTTGGTGACCAAATTGTCAAAAAAATAAGAGTTAATATGGAATCACTTAAATGAAAAGAAAATATATTAATTGGGTAATCATTACAGGCTAGGGTTTATATATTAAACTTGAATTTAGCCTCGTAATAGTGTTGTACATAATCGTATGAGTCCAACAGATTACCCCCTTTTCGGCAGTTCAGTGTCCACGTATAAAAAACAAAAGTCCTAAAAAGCCAAACTTTAAACATTAACTACTTAATGAAGACACCTTTGCCTTTCTTTATTTCATTATTTATTAAAAAACATATTCTTTTCATTAGAATTTTCAATTTCCAATTTAATAACTTTTATTAAATTTTGAATTACACTTTTATAGTTCTTATTAAATTTTGGTTTATTGCAAATTGAAGGCGAGTGCTATGACAGATCCGGATTTTTGATGAGTGATTTTATAGCCAATTTATTATTAAAATGGCAATTATTGTTCTCTGTTTCCGAGATTCATTCATTCCTGGAGTTTATTTGTACACATTAGACAATGAACTGCAACTTTGTATTTAGCTGGTTACATCTATTTCGATTTGTTTCAGTTCGTTATCCCAACTTCTTGAATTTTCCGTTAGGAGCGCTGCAATCGCTTTTATTCGGTCACTTTACTATCGATAGACGTAACGTGTACACACATGGACCATTATTGTTGTGTTAAGGACATTCCTAGAACCCGTTATGCTCACTGTGTGTTCAGTATTCACTCGAATGTACTAATTCAGTGTTCATAATGTAATTGATCTTATTGTTTAGAACTTATGACGAATCGTTCTCGAGATACTAGAAAATTTTAATTTCAGACAGGAAGCGAGGTATCTTCCGAACAAAGTGAGAAAATTGGATGAAATTTAGAAGAACGTTTCATTAATGTGTATTGCAAATTAGTTCATTACATGTTTACAGTATTATAATTCAATTTTATTTAGAATTCTTTAATTTTAATGGATATTTCATAATGAAATCCAATAGCTATATGACATTCCCAGATAAAACTTTTTTGTCAGTCTGAGATACAGCCGGCGGAATTGTTGGAGAAAAACTTGTCTTAAATTAAACTCAACAGCAATGTTCTGAAGCCAAAAAAATTCTGTCATTATTTTACTCTTTTCGTTAGTGGTTTCTTTTACTATTTTTCATTTTAATATTTTTTAGCGGCTTTGACTCAATTTACGTTTCTGTTAATGAGATGGACGTTGTATATTTAATTAAAGAAATTTTTTCGAGCCTTTTTTTAATTGTAATTTTTTTTTCTAAATTCTTAGAAATTTGACCTGGTCCCGTTAATATATGGTTTGGTATTATAAAAACATGAACTTTACATTAAAATTATTTGTGAAAACAAAGAAAATTTTAAGAAGCCTTCCAAATAATTTTCATAAACTTTTTCAAAATAGTTTCCATTAATTTATTATCATTTAATTATTATAATTTGAAGAAAAAAATTGCTTTTTAAAATAAATATGCATTAAAATCTTATAAAATAAATAGTTGGAAAATCATAAAAACTCTGAAAATAAATAATCAATCTTCGTTTTATTTGGTGACTTAATGCATTTTATTATTTGGCGACTTAAAGTATGCTTTCAATTCCTCAAAATTAAAAATTAAAAATAAAATATTTCGAGAGTTTTTCATTCTAGAGTCATGCAGTCAGTCTTACTCGCTTTAATGTTACATATTACAGGAGGAACAAGTATATAATTAATTCATTTTCGCAAATTTAGTCATTTATTTCAGATATGCATTACCGTTGGACCATTTCAGAAAAAAAAAAGTGTTGCCTATATTTTTCCACAGCACAACAAAATTTAATTAGCATTAGGATGATACTCAAAAGTCTTAACTGCTACATTTTAAGACATTTCAACCAGTTACTTTCCTTATATATAATAATGTATAAGAAAAGTATTGTGACGGACTTGAAAATTCGAATTCGAGTTTTCAACGGGAGAGTACGGTTCAAGCATCCCTGAACACGAATCGAACATTTTTCAGGTGATGTCTGTGTGTGTCAGTGACTCTGTGGAGACAATAACTGACGAACGAATGGACGGAATCGAACAAAATTTGGTACAGCCATTACAATCCGTGAATACTGGACACCTATTGCTTTTATACACAATCGAATGTTCAGAACCCTCCTAAATTTTCAAGTAAAATTTCGAAAAAATCATCAAAAAATAAAACATCTAATAAAGTTACGCAGATAGACAATTCTTATGTAATTTTCATTAGAAAACGATTAACATAAATTTTAGAACGCTAGCATGAACCGTTTTTGATATATTGCACATTTTAAAAATCAATTATCAAAAAATCATTTAAAACAAAAAAACATTATTTCCTATTGAGAAACATGTTCACTTTTCATATGTAATATTATCTGATACATTTAGTGACATCATTCTTGTGAATCTAGCTCGTTCCATTCATGAAAAAAGATACTTTGAGTAATACTTTTGTATTTCAAATCCAATAGTCATTTATCTTCTGTAAGAATAAATCATTTCTCCCTCCATAACGCCTGGCTAGATTTTGGCGATAAATTTGGCGGAATGTCGCCAACTTGGAGACTTTTTAAATGTTACCAAATCAAAGAAAATCTCGCCAAATGGATAAAAATGACGCTAAAAGAATGAAAGTAACGAATATTTGACAAAAATTCAATATCTGGGAAAAAATATAAGTATATACTATAAGAATAACCTATTTTGTTTTTATTGTAAAAGTAGTAAATACATTGTATTATATAAGAAAAGTCATGTGCTGCCTACATCAGATTTTTTCAGAGACAACACAGTGCATTAATTACCTTCTTCAGTTTCTCAATATTAAAAAAAATTAAACATCTTGAGAATGATTCAATGTAGGTTAATGGTATCAGTCTTATTCATTTCGTCTTCACAAATTCAGAAAAATTGCATATAAACAAGCAATTAATTGTTTCAATTGAGCGTAAGTGGTTTTTTATATTAGACTTTAAAGATTTTCGCGGGCCATTACGCAAGAAAAAGATGATTATGTTTTTCCGAATCATACTAAAATGTAATCATCACTACTATATCCCAAAAGTGATTTATCTTTCAAATTTTACGAAATTTGGTCAATTAGTCACTTGTTTAATTTCTCATCTGGAATAGATACAAACGATTTTTGCTGGCTATTTCCGAAGAAAGAAAGGCTAGTTCTTTTTTCGTGAATCGTACCAAAATCTAATCAGCACCAGGGTGAATCACAAGTGATTTAAAAAATAGTTTATTTGTGTTTTAGAAGTTTCAAAACGTGCAGATCCGTCAAAAACTTGAGGTGCTATTTTCGACACGATTTCAATATTTTCCTTATATATTACCATGCATTGTTGGAAAAGTAAAAACGGTCTATGTTAGCATGTCCCCCTAACGTTTCTCTACAAACACTTCAAATTTCGTCTTTTTGTATTCTATTGGCTTTGCAGTAAAAGGCAGATAATTTCAAGGTACGGCAAATTTGTCAAACAGCGGCGGCGGGGTGGAGTCAGCTAGTTTCTTTTAATATATAGAGGTCATGCGTGCCTTTTTGCGTGAAAATAGATTTAATGCAAATTTACTATTACAATATTCCATATTTACTTTTATTTTCGGGTCTAAAAGGAAATATTGTTTAATCATTGTTTTGTTTTTGAGAATTCTCTGTATGTCTGTGTGTAGTTTTAATTAGAGTTTCGCATCTTAAATTTCGTGTAGCTCCGAGTATTTGCTGCTAGTTTGAAATAAAATTATTTGATAGTAGCACCATAAGCAGTGGATTAAAATTGTCAATGGATTTCGGAAGAAAAAATCACCCAGCTTCGTTAGGATTATAAGACAGATCAACCGCTTAGCCATAGGCAAAAAAGCTTCTGCTTACATACCTACGAAACCAGGAATGCTTTGAATCAATTGCTTATATTGCTGCGTTTACTGTCAACTGCTATGCTGTAACTTGCTACGCTGTATTTTGACATGCTTTAATATGCTATGCTGTAACATGCTATGCTGTAATATGCTATGATGTAACTTGCTTCTATATAAATCATTGTTACAGCTGATTGTGTTCCAACGTGATGGCGAATTTCAGTAGCAAATTGAACTCGCCTTTTGTGGGAAGACGAAGGAATCTTTTGCCACGTTGCAAACGTTTTGCAAGGGTTTAAATTAAAATACAATGTAAAAAAGTCAGATGTGGCCAGTACATGACTTTCCCTACAGACTCAAATTCATTTTCTATTTTTAATTTTCGTTTTAATTCAACTTTTAATTCAATGCTATGCTGTAACTTGCTACACTGCATTCTGCCATGCTGTAACATGCTATGGCTGCATTTTGCTATATTGTAAAATGCTATACTGTAACTTGCTTTTATATGAAGACTGCTCTTATACCTTTTCTTAGTACGGAATGTATAATATAAAGAACTTAAAATTCACAATTATGTGAAAATTCCCATAGTATTTTAAATGAGAATATTATTCAAAGCATTCTATTAAAATATTTAAATTAATGCGCCTGAAAAGAAGTTTCAGAATCTCCGTTATCACTATTCAAAATCATCTTAACAGCAGATCTAAATAAAACATCCTGGTCCCGTTTGTGAACAAATTTACACCAAACATAAAATCGATTGAATATATGCCAAAATAAAAGTGCTAAAATTGAATTGGAAGATATAACAGTACTATTTATATTCTTGTAGATTAGAAGGTATGCACGTACTACAATATATGAGTTTAAAAACCTTTGCCAAAATAAAGCAAATGACGTAATAAAATATTATCCATTATCCCTTCAATCATTAAACTTGAGGACCGTAATTGATTTCAATATATGCCAATATTTGCAAATATTTGTTACTATTCCAATATTTGCCATATTAAACAAATAACTTATTAAATAAAACATTTCAATAATCCCAGTAATATTTAAACCTGCAAATCGTAATTGATATAATCCAGTCAAAGATGCGATTTCGATAAAATTCATTTTATATACATTTCTTTATTATTTAAATCGGAAACAATTTAATAAAAATCGTCCGCCGCATAAACACATTGGATTTAAATCCGTTGTTAAGGGACATGATATCATTTTATTCAAACAAATTTAAGGGGAAAATATCGTCTGCTTAATACTATATTTATGGAAGGTTTAACTGTGGGTTTTTAATTAATATCTAGACAACCCATGGTCCTAGAAACTCGAAACATAGACTAAATTTTAAGTGGGGCTATTCTAAAAATACCCGCAAAATTTCATGATATTCGGTTCAGTCGCTCTCTCTTGATGATGACACAGACAGACAGACAGATTTTCTATTTTATTCATACAGATTAGTTAGAGCTGGGTTTCTTTCTACGTGATCGCAAATTTCAGTAGCAAACTGAACGTTTTGTATTAAATCGAAGGAATCTTTTGCCGCTTTGCATACGTTTAGCACGCGTTTACATTAAAATTCAATGTCACAGAATCTGATGTGGTCAGCACATGACATTCCCTACAAACTCAAATTCATTTTCTCTTTTTAATTTTCCATTTAATTCAATGTTTAATCCAATTTTCTTTTTTACTTGGAAAAGGAGCGTTGTTTCAAAGGAGAAGCAGCAAAAATACGTAAAAAGAAACTAAAATAGCTGGAGAACGGCTAGACCTAGAGTAATGAGACTGATCTTATTCCTTTCATCGTTACAAACTACGTATAAAAAAGCATGTAATTGATACTTTTTAACACACACACACACACACACACACACACACATATATATATATATATATATATTACCGTTTACTTTTTAGTGGGACTATTTTAAGGCTACACGAAAAATTTCATGATATTCGGTTCAGCCGCTCTCTCTTGATGATGACACAAACAGACAGACAGATAGACAGATTTTCTATTTTATTTATATAGATTAGTTAGAGCTGGGTTTGTTTCTACGTGATTGCAAATTTCAGTAGCAAACTGAACTTGCGTTTCGTAGGAAATCGAGGGAATCTTTTGCGGCTTTGCACGCGTTTAAATTAAAATTCAATGTCAAATAAACTGATGTGGCCAGTATATGGCATTTCCTACAGACTCAAATTCATTTTCTCTTTTTAATTCTCCTTTTAATTCAATTTTCTTTTTTACTTGCTAAAAGAGCGTAATTTCAAAGGAGGAGTAGAGCAAAAATACAAAACAAGAAACTAAAATAGCTGCAGAACGGCTAGACCTAGAGTAATGAGGCTGATGTTATTCTATTCATCGTTACAAACTACGTATAAAAAAAGCATTTAATTGAACATATATATATAAATATATATATTACTGTTTAACTTTTATTTTAGATTTTTACAATTTTTGAAGGCCATTTCGCAAAAAAGGCAGTTATTTTTTCTTCTAATCGTACCGAAATTTAATCAGCACAAGAAAATCCCACAAGTGTTGTATTTATCAAATTTTATGAAACTCGGTCAATTAGTTCCTTAGCTACAGTAGATGCATACGATTTGTCGAGCCATTTCGCAGAAAGAATGGCTAGTTCTTTCCTCCCGAAGAGTATTAAAATCTAATCATTACCAGGGTAACCTACAAGTAACTTACCTTTAAAATAAAATTTAATTTGGTCAATTAGTTCTTGAGCTAGAGTGAATACATTCTTCACACACACACACACACACACAGACGTCATGCTAATATAGTTTTTTTCGTAGTCTAGAGGTACCCCAACATGTAGATCCGTTCAGAACTGGAGTTACGATTTACGACACGATTCCAATATTTTCCATATGTGTTGAAGAGCAAATAATAATGCAGACTATTAAGGCTTCATCTGATTGGCATTGATAGCAGTTGATTTTAAAAGTGCGTTTTTAAAGGTATTAATAATGGAGAAATAACTGTACTATTGCTATTAGTCTGATTTGAACAACCTTGGTGTCTATAGCTTAGACACGTTTTTATAGCGGTTGGGCACCGGGTATTATACCAGTCATTTTTAGTTAACTATTTATTTTTTAAATCCACAACTAATAAGGTTTCAAACGGCAGAATTTATAAATATAATTGAGTCTTGTTAGTGCAGGATAGGACAGTGGTTAATGCACGGGAATTGCAGTCAGAGGATCCGATTTCGATTCCTGGCTCTGTCCAAACTGTCTCTGTATTCACGCAGAGTACGGGCACGTTAAATATGTGGGTATAAAAGTCCTCTCGAGAGGTTGGTGGTAGGGGAAGGTGGGTACGGTCCCTGTGCATGTCGCCCTCATTGGGTTCCGGAATAAATTGTGTGGAACTGTACCGTTCTTTCAAACACTATCGGGGAGGTCGGACGGTCTGGATTGAAAAAAAGAAGGAATCGAACCTTGCTGACGCTAACAGTCAGTGGTCATTTAAAAATTCGTGTAAAAATATATCGTGTTATAAAAGCAAATATAAAACGTATTATAATTCTTGACAGAAGAAATAGATTCTTTACATCTACACCACGGATTCTTTTCATACTACTTCTACATGGTTATAATGCAATTTCTTTCTCGAAAAATAAATATACTCCATGCGAATTCCTTGCTTTAAATTCCAGATAACGCTGGGTTCATTTTTTAGCAAAAAATATATATCTAAGCAAATTAGTTAACGGTATAACGTCGGTATAAAGATTAAGTTAACGATAAGTCCCCATATTAGATTAAAACTGAAGTACGTCATAACATTTCTACGCTCGTTTTTGTTTTTATACACATTTTGCTGTCAACAAATATCTTTAAAAAATGAATTGCAATATATAATGAATGTCTAGAAAATACAAAAAAAAAATTACAAGTTTCTAATAACTTTGTTTTCTCTCATTTCAAACGAAAATTCAATTACAGTAGTGAGTATCATAGAATTCACTTGAGAAACTGAAAAAAAAAAGTCGCACATTTAAGATGTTCTTTAATTTTAACTAGCTTATCAGTTTTTAATGAATATTTGAGGTTTCGGTGAAATCTAATTTTAGTTTGCGAATTTGGATTTGAATTTTTTTTTCTGCATTGCACATTTGTGGAGGAAAATACTTAATTGAATTTCATGTTGACGTGAATTTAAAACGCAAGAAAGTGTCATCGATCGGAATTGAACTTTTGGTTTTCTAACTTTAGATAGTAATGATTATTTTCTAATATTAGATAGTTACGATTTTTTTCTTTCCCATAATATTGGACTTCTGATTTGGTTTAAATCTCGCTGGAAGTAGTCTTCTTCGATATGACCTGAGCAACACATTCGGTGACTTTGGGAAAGATAAAATTGGCGAAATATCGTCAACTTGCGGAATTTTGGCGAGTTCCAGAAATGTTTCGAATTTTATAGATTGGATCAACATTACATGATATGTGCGTTTTCCAGATCTCTCCACAAAAAGTATGGTATGAAACCTCGATATTGTTCAATGGAATTGTTGAGGTGATACAAAAGTAAAAGTATCTGCCGAAATCAATATTGAACACAACGTATAATTTTTCATCCGATTATATATACCCGTTTATCTCTATTATGAAATAATAGCGCTAGAAATATGTAAAAACTTAAACTTTAGATCTGCGACATTCATGCATCAACATCTGTGCTTACCGCTTGCGCAGAGCGTACGTTCGAAGTACAGAGCGTACGTTGAAAGTCGAGTGCAAGTAGATCACATGATGAGAACTCGGAATAAAAGGGATGAAAACGGCAAATTAGCCAACAGATGTTATTGTCTCTCGCCTTCGAAAACCTGTCTTCCGAGTTGTTTTTCGTTTTTGAAGACACATGTTGATTGTTGAAGCATGGCCGATGATACCGAATTTCGTTTCAGCATTTGAACGATCGTGCGAGGGATTCATTTTAGGTCTATGTGCGACTGGGTGGTCGTTCCGGAGTATCCCCATTGAAACACGGGTAGATGCTTCCACTATGCAAAGGATTTGGAGAAGATGGATTAAAGAAGGGCATGTGAATCGCAGTGGAGCAGGTCCATCCAGACGTACGTGAGTACGCGTTGATGGACGCATTCTAAGGCATGCGCTGGCGGCCCTATAAACAACGACTGCTGACATTTTGTGGAATTTGTAGGGTACATTGAATATTCCAATATCAGCGATAACAGTTTCTCGATGATTGGCTGAAATCGGCTTACAGTCCTTTACGAAGACTGTCATTGACGATAAGACACCGACGTGAGAGATTGTAGTGGGGTCGAGCCGGAGCATCTTGGACGACTGAATGGGATAGGGTAGTGTTCAGCGACGAGTTTCGGTTCTGTTTGTCGAATGACAGTCGCCGTGTGAGAGTCTGGAGGCGACGTGAGATCCAATCCAATCCTGCTGCGACTGTTGAACGCCATACTGCTCCACAATGCGGCATCATAGATTGGGTGACGACCCACGGCCATGGATTGGGTGGACCCACGATTGGTGCCATCAGCACCAATCGTGGGTCACCTCTGGATTGTATCAGAGACATAATGACTGCACAACGATATGTGGTGTCGAGGCCGGTTGCACTGCCCTACCTTTAGCGGTTGCAAAATGTTGTTTTTTAGCAAGATAGCGCGTAACCGCGCACGAAAACCATCAGCAGATAAGCTTTTAAGGTATTCATGTGCTTTCTTGGCTTACGCTGTCTCCAGATTTCTCATCCATCCATCATGTATGGGACATGATTGGCCTTCGTTTGACTGCCCTACCCCCGACTCAATAGAAAACGATCTGTGGAGGATGGTTGAAGGTATATAGTCATAAATTCTTTAGAAAACTATCTGCACACTCATTGCATCTGTGTTCCTCGAAGGATTGCTGCTTGTATCGCCGCAAAAGGTGGTCCTACTCCCTACTGATCACTCTGTCTATATGTCATTACTGTATTGCATTATCCTTCTGGAATTAACATCACTTATTTTTATATACTATCGCTGTCTGTATGTCCTTTTCATTACACTCTATTCGCTCTTTCATGGTGTTGCATTTTCTGTGCTGGATAGTGTATAATGAATAACAGGGTTTTTCACTATTGTTTTGTATAATAATATTGAACGATATCAAGAATAGCCCTATTGAGGATAATGTGAGTACAATTTGTTGAGAACGATGCCCAGAATAATACTGTTGAGAACGATGTCGAGAATAATGCTGGTAAGAACGATTTTAGGAATAATCTGTTGAGAACAGATGTCCAGAATAATATTGTTGAGAACGATATCCAGAATAACTCTGTTAAGAATGATATCCAGAATAATACTGTTACGAATGATATCCAGAAAAATGCTGTTGAGAACCATGCCGAAAATAATACTGATAAGAACGTTGTCGAGAATAATGCTGATAAGAACGTTATCGAGAATAATGCTGTTGAGAATACCGAATACCTAAAATATCTTCATGGCATAATGAGTGTTCTCGGGGGAAAACAACATTTATATGTAACTATTGTTATTATTTGTATGTTCGGGTCGTTTACTTTGGCAATAAATTTGGAAATATCGTCAGCGCGGCGACTTTTGGAAACCTCAAATTTTGTTGTTTGGTTAAGAACTTTAAGAGTTACACAGATTTTTCTAAATCTCTCCATATGGGTATATAAGCTGGTCTGGTTATTGTTGATTGCAAAATGAGTTGGCGTAATTCAAGTAAAAGTGAATATCAGTGTTTGGGGAATATAATCGGCTATTTTGTGAATTAGGTGAGCATTTAATTATTGTTTTATTGTCTGACGGTTTTATCGTGATCTTGTTGATACCTAGAGAGTTATTACATGTATATCGTTCCTTTGTTTCTGGTGCTATTAGTAAAGCGTTAGTTATCCAGAAATTTGGACTTATCACTGTATCGTGAAAATACAACCATGATTCCAGAGGATGCGCCGTAACAATTGCGCCTAAAATGAAAATAACAGCTGCAGTCGCAGTAATGGGATAAAGATGGTAACCGTAGGCGGTACAAAAAGAAATGTAGCCTAGTTGCAGGTAGCAAAAAATATCTTAAATCATATCCAAAATTCTGTTGCTTTTGCTTAATATAACAACACTGATTAAAATTAATCGTTCAATTCAATATTTTTCAAAAACTTATGTATTTTTAAAAATTTCCGGTAATTGTACCTTTTCATATTTTTATACACTAAGTTATTTCTGATAACGAGTACAAAACCACTTTTACAGACTTTTTAATCTTGATCAAAGTAACAAATAGAAGGGGAAAAACATCATTTCCTTCAAGATTTAACATATTATACCCAGAAAAAACTAACAGGGCTTGCTATGTTAATGGATATTTCAAAGACATTATTTAAATATAGTTTGAAAAGAATAAAATTTTATTAGCCCACGATTTAAATGAACTTTTTTATTTCCTTATGTTAAAGAATAATTGAATTGATATTGAGAAATTGATAAATAATACTTTTTCATGAGAATCGAGGTTTATAATGTCCATCGTAATATCATGATCGATACTGAGATGTCTGAAAGCACTATAGCACTTTAAAATGAAAAATGTCTCGTGTGTCCAGTTGGCGTTTCTAGTGTGTCAACATGGTATTTCTTGTACATCAAGATCAAATGCAGTTTATAGACCTTTTAGTATTTGATCGAAAATATCATTGTTTTTATCTTTGCATATTCATTACGGGCGCAAAATTTTGTGGTTATAGAACACTTTCTTCGGGGCGAATCGAGTTTTATATCATGGACATTATTTATGCCACCAATAAAGATTTATTTTAATTTCAGACTTGAAATGAGAAATGTCTGGTTTAAAGAGCAATGGAAACTATACTAATTTTTGTATACCTACTATGTATCAAGCAACTAATAATTTTATTCAACAAATGTTGATTTTATTTCGTAAATAGTGTATTTAACAACGAATTATGATTGTGAGTTTCTTACATCAGAAAATGACCATACAAGGTGGTCTAGTAAGCATTATGTATATGCCGACATGGCGTCCTACTTCCAGCGTTTACACCATATAGAAGGCTGATACATTTTAATTTGAACTATGAGAAAAATGGTTATGCAGATCTAAAAGAAGAGAGTTACTTTCTATGAATGTTATGTTCGTGTCATTACATCGTCCACATCCAAAAGTTAATGTTTAATAGATGTTGTAATTGGTAATTTTAAAGATTATAATTTTACTAATGATTACTTAATTAATTTTTGTGATGAAGAATACTTTCCTTTATTTAATTCTCTAAAAATAATGGTTTGCCTTTCAGTAAATTAATTTTGGTTACGCAGCAATAAAAATGTAGATATTTATTAGGGGAGTTATATGTTAGGGTCTAAATTCTCAAAACAATATTAAGTGTACAAAGTTAATTATTTTAATTAAATAATGTCAATGACCACATTTTATGCCATCATATTTTGACATCGATAATAAGGTGAATTTTGAACAAATTTTTATCTGAGCTGTCTGTGTGGTGAAAAAGATTACACGCATAATTAGGAATAACCCAGAAATAACCTTCGCAATAATCCACCATTATTGCTTTGCACGACGTCCTTAACATAGTCATTAAATCAAAACACTACACATTAGAATCCATATTTTTAACTTTCAAAATAAATTGTCATATATTCACAATTTAAAATTACACCAATTTTAAGAAACGCTTAAGGGGGAGAAAAGCACAGCGGGAGACCAGTCTTTTGAATCTTATTCTAAAGATTAAAAATTGACCTAGCATACATGGAGACTAGCACATACCATTGTATTTCGGGTTTGTGACTCAGCATGATTGTCACCTGTGCTGATTCTTGTTCTGACATTTGGAGTCAGACTTCGTCTTTTTCTATAACATTCTCAATACTCAAATGAATAACGACTCTTTCTGCATAACACTGCTTGAAATCACGACTCTCTTTCAAATACACTGCTTGAATCATCACGAATCTCTCTCAACTCTTGAATTCATTCACAATTATATTTGTTGACTTTCTTCCTTGTAGTCACATCATTTAGCCTGGGGTTCAGATACGCCCTCCTTGCTCTCATTGGATGTTCCTCAATGCGATGGTGTATCTTTGTATTATTGGCTCTCTCAGTTTTCAATTGCATATGGTGCCTCCTGGTCCCACAGTCTGTATCCCCTTTTATCAAGAACTAATCAACAAATTACATGAAATTTAACAGTTCGGACACATATGCGTTTCATCGGTGCTGATTAGATTTTGGTACGATTGGAAAAAAATATAATTACTTTTTGTTTGAAAAGGTCCGAAAAAATAAACAAAATTTAAAATAAAAGATTCAATGTGCTTAAATATATTAAAAATAAGTTTTCGTTTCATACTTAAATATTGTTTGTAAATTGAATAAGACTATCCCCATTATTAGACTATTCGCATTTTGATAGACCGATCTCAAGGTATTTCAGTTTTCGGATTAATATAAAATTAACACCATGTTATAATGGTTTATGTCTAAAAATGGAAAGATAACTGCTTTAAAATTTCAAATGTGATCTAATTTCAAATGAATAGAAATTTCGATCGTTATTTTGTGCAATAAATCTCAAGTTATTACATCACAGTAAAAAAAATAAATTGATAAAATAATAAAGTAATGAACAAATAAAGTAAGTAAATAACAAATGAATAAAGTAAAGAAACGTGTAAGGCAAGTCATGGGCTGACCACATAAAATTTTCACTCTTGTTCAAAGTAATAAATGAGAAAATATTAAGGTAAAAAGTCAGAATTTTATAAGATCTTTAGCAGAGAAATTAATGTTGGAAAATTAATGAATATTTTAGACACGATTTTTTTACAATAATTTGAAAAATATAGATTTGTTGGTCCGTGAGTTAAAAAAGAGTCTTTCCTTTTCCTTGTGCCTCTCAAACAGAAGATTGATGAGGAAAGACATTTTTAACAATTATCGATTTTTAAATACGAATATCATTTATTTTGCTTGATTTAATGACTTCAAAGCTTTTAATATTGTTTTGTAAATTTTGGTTAGGCTCATATGAAGATTACATTCTTCTCTCTACAAGGTTTCTAGTTCCCTTAAGCACTCCGATAAATTTGTAAGGAAAGGTCTATGACTCCCCACGTTAAGTATATCTATAGTAAGGAAACAATGCCCGATCAAATAAAAGTGATTGCCGTTCCCCCCAAGTAGAGAATTTTTAAAGTTAGTGTAATGAACGTGAGTGTAATAAAGTTAGTGTAAAACGAGATAGACGAAAAGTCAATTAGAAAGTTCTAGTATCTAACGAGTAGTAATCGACCTGGAACTAACGTGTAGCATAAAGAGAGAGAGAGAGAGAGAGAGAGAGAGAGGGAATAGCACCAAAATGTGGTGAAATAATTAATACGAAGTTATTTTAAACTAATTACTGTTCATTTAAATATATATGATTAAAATCTTGTATTTATATTGAAAGATTTTAAATTATGCATGAGTTCGTATATTCTAACTCCGAACATTTCATGCGTTTGCAATAATTCAACACTTGTGAATAATATATTTCTTAATAGATAAACAGTAAATTTCAAACACTCTGAAACGATGAGACAATTTTTCTCAACTTTATAAATTTATTAAAAGTTTTATTTGAAATTATTAAAATGATTACTCAAATTTTCATTTAAATTCATATTTATCAATTCTTACGTTTTTCAAATAAACTTTTGAAGTTGGTCATGTTAACAGACGGAATTTTTGACCGACTTTAAAGACAAATTCATAATTAAAATCTAATGTACTCTAATGAAATGATTGGCGCGCAGGTTTCTCGTTTAAGGCAATACGGTAATGAAAGATTCTTCAATTTTCATAAATGAAAAAAATCTGATGTGGGCAACACATGATTTTCTTTATATAATGCAATGAATTTACTACTTTTACAGTAAAAAATAGGGTTTTCTTCTAGTAGATACTTATATTCTTTCCAAGATATTGAATTTTTGTCAATGAGTTGCCATTTTCATTGATTTGGCGTCATTTTTACCATTTGGCGAGATTTTCATTAATTTGGCAACATTTTCAAAAGTTGCCAAGTTCGCGAAATTCCGCCAAATTCGTCGCCAAAATCTCGCCAAGTGTTATGGACGGAGAAATAAGTTATTCTTATAGTATATAAATGATTATTAGCGTTCAAATGCAAAAATATTACTCAAAATACATTTTCTCATGAATGGAACGAGCTAGATCCACGAGAATGATGTCACCGAGAATGATATGAAAAGTGAATATGTTTCTCAACGGTTAATAGATTTTATTTAATTTATGTGATTTTTTTATAAATTTATTTTAAAAATATGCAATATCTCGGGAACGGGTTATCCTAGCGATCTAAATTTTATGTCAATCGTTTTCTAAGGAAAAATTACATAAGAAATGTCTATTTGCATAAGTTTATTAAATGCTTTGATTTTTTTATGATATTTTCAAAATTTCTCTCAAAAATTTAGGGGGCTTCTGAATATTCGATTACGTATAAAAACAACAGGCTTCGAGTATTCACGGATTGTGATTTTTGTACCACATTTCATTTGAATCGCTCCATTCGTTCATGAGATATGGTCTCCACAGTCTCACTGACCCCCCCCCCCCCCCCACATACACACATCACCTCAAAAATGTTTGATTCGTGATCAGGGATGCTTGAAACGCGCTTTTCCGTCGAAAACTCGAATTCGAATTTTCGACTTCGTCACAATACTTCCCATATACATTATGTATATAAGAAAAGAAACAAGTCACATGTTAATTACAAACTTGCGTAAGTATAAAATGCTCAGAAAAACCAAATATGTAAAACCAATGATTTTCGTGCCCTACTTCGGATGATAGTATAACTGCCTTTATCTCTGCATAAACATTTCAATTACATAATATCTTATTCTAGTTCTACTGTTTGATGTAACTAATAAATACAATCTCATGATTGTTAAGGGGACGGTGGACTTTGAAATGAGCAAAAATCGACAAAAAAAAAGTTTTATTTTAAAATATATAACATTGTTTTACACATTTAACCTTTTGCTTATGGGTGGGACAGCGTCCATCCCAAACGAAAAACCTCCCTAAAAGACAGGTATTTGACATACCTTATCCCAAACAGTTCGACCCCCTTTGCAGACATTGGCGTCCATGGAAATCGTCGGCAGAAACCGGCCATGGACGCCAATGTCTGCAAAGGGGGAGTCGAATTGTTTGGGATAGGGTATGTCAAATACCTGTCTTTTTGGGAGGTTCTGCATTTGGGATGGACGCTGTCACACCCGTAAGCAAAAGGTTAAATGCATTTTTTTCGAAACGGAATTTTCAAAGGTTTTACATTTTTAAAATGCTCCATACGTCTTAATTTTTGTTTGAGATACATGAAATCTAGTAAAAAGACACCTTCCATACTTTTTAATGAAACTGGGTATGCATTTTATAATTGAACTTTATTAAGGTAATTAAAAGTGACCCAATTAAATGATAAAAATTAAGTTTTAATGCAGAAAAATATTTTTAAAAAATTAACTTTCTAAAGGATTTAAAAATGAAAACCCCAAATTTGTTCATAATGTGTTTTTGAGTGATCATAATGTAAAATTAATCAAAAATGTGAACAAATGGCACGCAAGGAGTATTTTCAAATTTTCGTTAAGAAAAATTGAATTTAAAAAAAAAATACAAAATTGCAACAAAATTGAAAAAAATTGAATGGTATTTTGTATAGTAATGTTAAGAAGAATATTTATACAAATTGTCATGTTTCTAAGTCAATAAATGAATAGAAAAAATTTCAAAGTCCACCATCCCCTTAAAAAAGTACATTTTATTCGAAAATTGATTGATTGGTTTAAATTATTGGTTCAAATTTTAGATGAATCTTTACATTGAGGAGGCCTTAAAACGTGCTTTCAGGTTGAAATCTCTAGTTTCAAAACTTTCAAAACAGCAATAATTTCTGTATATAATAGAATGAGAAAAACAAAATAAGGTGATACTTATTGTTTTTTATCTACCTTTATCGGTGTGTTGTTTAAAGTAATCATTAAAGAATTCCATTTATCTCTTTTGGGTGACTTAAATCATTCTTTCGATGATGCATTGCTATTACAGAATTATTTTAAGGACTTTTTATTTTGTTTCCTCTCTAAAAAATATCTTTTACAAAGCGATGGAAAATACTTAAAAAAAACTGTGTGGAAAATATTTTCTTTCGGGAAAAAAATATGTTTTGTGTCGTTGCAACTAAACATGTACTACAAAAGAATGTTGCATGATAAGGTTTCGTTTTGTAATATTCTATATGAAAGAAAATTCTTTATATTTTGAGAAGAGAAAATGTTTTACAAAACTATGAGTTTATTTTCTGTTAGGGAATGAAAGATATGCTTGCGGTATATGATTCCTACTGAATGCAAGGAACTATTTTTTTTTAATTTCTGAAGATTTTGTGATGGAATAATTCTTTTACATTCCATAGAATACAAGGTAATGTATAAGGAAAAAATTGGAATCATGTCGAAAATGGAAGCTCGAGTTTTCGACTGATCTACACGTTCTGGGTATTCTTGAACAGTAGTGCTCAACCTTTTTGTTGGTGCGACCGACTCCACTGAAGTGCTATATTATGTTAAAGCCCCATATCACCATGTACATAAAATAAGTTATTAAAAATTATAATTAAATACACGCTTCCACAAAAGCATTTATTTTACATTCGATCATATTAGCTAAATTTAGATTGAAAACTCTCAACTTGCGTCATCTAGAAAGAAATGTTATGTAGAATATTATTGAAAAAAAGAAAATACTATTAATAAAAAATGTACGCCAAATGTTTGAAAGCTGTAATGTGAAATTTGGGCATAAATCGATACCTTTAAATAAAAAATTAACACAATTTTATACCTTCTCTGTCTACCATAAAAAAAAATTTGACATACCCTTAGTAAATCCTCGAAATCAAAGGATTGCACACCATTGTTCTAGAAAACGAAAAGTAAGTTTTTAGCGTCGTGACGTCTGTGTGTGTGTGTGTGCAATATATGTATCCACTCGAGATCAAAATATTTGCGAAATGTAGAAAAATTTAGTTGGTGTTGTTAGTTACACTTATCAGTTACCCTGGTACTGATTGGATTTTGATATGATCCGGAAAAGTGTCTCTTTTATAAAATGATGCGCAAAAACTATCGAAATCTGAAATCAAAGAATAAATAAGTTTAAATATATTAATTAAATGCTCGACGAGGAAAATAATAATACCAACCTCATTACTCTAGGACGAAGCGGTCTCGAGATATTCAAGTTTCTTTTTATTTTCCCCACGGGACTATTTTAAAAAACGCAAAATTGCCCAATGAAAACAAAAACTGAATTTAAATGTCAAATTTGGTGTAATTCTTAAAAGTATCTACGAGATAAAATGGATTCCAAAAAGAGATCATAAAATTATATATTATGAGTAGAAACTTTTCCAGGGGGGTGGGGGCTGGTATCTCCAAGAATATTCATTATTTCGAAACAGTTCTCATGCCTTAGAAAAGTTGCCGAAAGTCCCCAGATTATTAATAAATTGTCATACCTTGCAACCCTTAAATGAGTGTTCAAGTATAGCAACCCTACACTGACGTAATATAAATGGCCGTCTGTAAAGTTGTTTTTCTCTTTTAGTTCTCATACAGTGCATTCGGTGGAGACATTTTACATGTTTGTAAGAATATTATCAAAGTATTCACAAAATTGATGAAAATACCTTTGCATGCGTTACAAATTGCAAAGCACAAGTTTTCTGTATTGATTATTATTATTATTGTAGATATAATCATCGTTCTACACAGGAATTACTACTATGAAAGCTTTCCATCTTATGCAATAAAATATGTTTGTCTTTCATCATTTCTGTCTATCTCTCTTTCTTTCTCTTTCTCTCTCTCCCACACTCGCTCTCTCTGTCTCTATCACTCTTTATATCGCTCTCTATCTCTCTCTCTCTCTTTGTGTGAGTATATCTGTGTGTGTATGTGTGTTGTCTGTAGCGTAAAATCTAAGCTTCAGACAGCCGCGAAATTCAGCAATGTGTCAGCTGAATTCCCGATACGACAGATCTCGTCGAGTTTTATTTTAAATTCGAAAAAGTCTTTTAGTTATTTCATGTTTTCACACAGATTGGTTCTTTAGTGATCAAAAATATTATTACAAAGTCAGAATCTTGACAGAAATGAAAAGAACGTTATTTCTAACGTTCTTTAAATCGAATCCATAGAACAATTTTTTCATATTTATTTATTACTTTTATATATATTGAAATATGCAAGCTATAAGCTATCTGATTCTTATTTCTCCATATCTAAGAATGGAAGAAGAATAATAAAATTCCATAATTTTCCAAAATTATGTGATATATATTCTACATATATTTATAGTATATACGTGGTATATATACTATGTTTGTATATCTTTGCATTTCCGTGTTTTTTTTTCAATTTCCCTTAAGTTTTATTTTCTGTGAATTTTCAAATAAAAGAATAATATTTCGATTTCACTGGCAAATTGCTTCATTTTCTTCAATTTCTTCGGTTGCCAGTTGCTATGCACTGGGCGTTGCCATGAATTGGTGATTTCCTCAGATTTGTGTTAATATGTTCTGTTTAATATTTAGTTACATGCCTAACTAATTTCGAATTAATTAGTTAACTGTAATGAGTATTCTACTAGCATTGATCTCCATAGGAAATAATAAAATGAAAATATCATATTTCAAAGAATTAAAGTTTTACTGAGAAGAATATTTAAGCTGTGTAATTAGTTACAAATTAATTATTTTCTCACTATTGATGTTGTAATCATATTAATTTAAAGAAAATTATCAATGTTTAGTATTTTGCATAACGTGTATATATGAACTCGGAGTGCGGTATATTAATATCATCTCACCGATACACACGAATAACCAATACATACACACACAGACACAACCGATAAACACGGACATACATACTCAGATACAATCGATACACATAGACATGCACACATAACCAACACTCACACAAGGTATACAAACATAACAGAACTAATACATAACACACAGAAACACAACCAACACACACAGACATGTAAGCACAACAAATACATACACATACACATGCAAGTCATCTACGTAACTATACACACAACAATACAAGAACACACACAGATGTATTCAATACCCACTATCATATCCAATATACACAAACATATATGTGGTGAACAAAGAGAAATATTGATAACCCCGCAATAACTCACCATTATACCTCTTTGCAAGAGTTCCATAACATTATCATTAAACCAAAACACTACACATTAAAATCTAAATTTTTAACTTTTAAAATAAATTATCATTTATTCACACCTAGTATTATTATGATTAAAATTACACCAACTTATTAACAAAAGCTTAAGGAAGGGAAAAAAAAGCACCTTGTGAGAGCAGGCCGTTTTAATTTTATTCTAAAGATTGACAATTGATCTAATATATACGAAGACTGCCACATACCTCTGTATTTCGCGTCTGTTGTTCAGCATGATTGGGCTTTTTACTGATTGTCTTTCTGACATTTAGAGTCAAATTTCGTCTTTTTATATAACATTTTGATATTTAAAATAATGACTCAGTACACTGCTTGAAAACACGACTCTCTGAAATTTTTCATTATCATTCTGTATAAACAGGACTCTCTCTCTCTCTGTTGGATTATCATTCTATAATCACGACTCTCTCTCATCGCTTTCGGATAATCAACTCAAGATATTGGTTGATATTATCTCCTTGTCGCCATATCACTTTCCTCGAGGTCCAGATACGCCTTATTTGCTTTCATTGGATGCTTCTGAGTGCGTTGTTGCATCTTCGTGTCATTGGCTCCTTCAGTTTCCAATGAAGTCTTGGCCCTAGAAGATTTTTGCGCAAACCACACCTGTAATTTGTGTGACATGAAGTAATTGGGGTCATGACCTTCCGGACCAATGCTGTCATAAAACGGTGTCTAAAAGTATGCGCTTTGTTATGTCGTAAACATCAAAACTGCATAATTTTCCTCCTGGTCTCATAACATCCATTCACACAGACATATTTAATACACACCAACATATCCAATACTATATATATATATATATATATATATATATATATATATATATATATATATATATATATATATATATATATATATATATATATATATATATATATATATATATATATATATATATATATATATATATATATATATATATATATATATATATATATATATATATATATATATATATATATATATATATATAGATATATATATATATATATATATATATATAGATATATATATATATATATATATATATATATATATATATATATATATATATATATATATATATATATATATATATATTTATATATATGCATGTATATATATATATGCACACACAGATGGACATATTTTAAACATTGTTGTTAATGTGTTGTGATCTTATAGCGCGTTTATTAGTCAAATCCATGATTTCGAAAATTTCCCGGAAAACAATTTGTTCTCTCTACTATTAAGTGAGATAGTAATAAAAGAGTTCGTTCTAATTTATTTCCAATACTTGAGTCGGAATTTTTTTTTTTTAGATAAAACTTTCGGTTAGCTTATTGATTGCTTCCTTAGGCATCACGACAGAGAAATAGAAACAATCCTAAACAAATACAACGGTCTTTTGGCCACGTACGTTATGTTTGCATTTGAGTGCCCTCTAAACTATTGCACAGCAAACTTTGAAACGAAAAACTGCTTTATTTTCAGAATAAGTTGCGAATCTTTGAAGATTTATTGGGAATGAAAAACCTTGTTTGTTGTCCGAGTTCACAACGCAGCAAATTAGAAAAAATATAGCTACGGAGTAAATTAGAGAGAATATTGCAAATTAGAATTAACTGCAGTGTGGCCAAACTTGACTTATTTTTCACACTCAAATCCATTTTCAAGTAGCTTGTAAGTTTTTATTTAATTTGCAAATTTTGTAAGAAAATATTTGAAAAATCAATGCCGTTGGTCAAAATTATCACGATTATACTTTTCATTTTAAAGGGCTTGAAAACATATTTCTATGGGTAGCAAGTTTGACAATGCACCCCTTGGAGAGGTATTTCCCCCCCTCCGAGAGAGGCTAATGACGTCAGGAACACAAAAATTGTGTCGCGACTATTTTTCACTGCAATGATTGATACTGAAAGTTTCGAGATCATTGAGCTATAAATTACCCCTTTTATGCATAATTGTGTCAAATTTTATCCTTTATTGCCATATTAAAAATATAAAATTTCCAATAAATTTCGAAGTTTTCGTTCGAATTTCAAACAATTTTATCCAGTTCCAAATTTTTCAATGCAGAACCGGATATAAAGTTTCGTGAAAATCCATAAATATTTGTGGCAGCTATAATACACTATAGCTTGTGTACACAAGAGAAATTGCTCACAGACAGACGACAGATGACATACGACAGATAGCTAGATGACAAACAACAGACAGGCAGAAGACAGACAGACATCACTCTAAAAATAGACAAAACTTTTTCAGGATATCCTAATGCATATATTGGCACCAAAAGCACGAAATCGAAAACTTTCGTGCAAATAATTTTTTTTCTATGCTATATACAATAATATGAGAAAGTAAAAATATAAATAAGAAAATTACACTATATAATCTTCATGATTTCATATGTAAAGCAGATGAATGTTATCAATCAATCTAGTGAATTTTTTATAAATATCTAAGGAAGCTAATGCATGAAGTAAATGAATGAAATGTCGGTCTACTTCAAAAGTAGATGGACAGATAATCGACAAAGTAACTCAGTGGATAGACCGTCGTCAGACCATCCGGAAATATGTGGTTCATGAGTTCATATGTGGGACATGAGTTCTTTACAATGACGATTAAGTTATATTCAGTTGATGATTGAGATATACATATTTCTAAGATTGGAATTTTTCCTGGAAACTACGATTTAAGGTAGCGGTTTCAATTCAAGGACAGTTACTACAAACACGATTCTATTCTGTATAAATAATCAAAGGTATGAAACGGGCGTACAGTTTTGAAGTTTTACATCGATTTGAAATGTGAAGAATTATGGAAGTTCAGCTACAAGTACAGAAGGACATATAATTGTCTCGGTAACTCAATTGATAGTGTCATCTACCAAACCGGACATTGATATTTTGGTTTCCTGCTGAGGCACCACACTGTATCTATCAGTGGTGAAACAAATCTCCGATATCTGGCTGTCTAACTGGTATTTTTAACAACTGTGACCCTAAGACGATTATCTTTACTTTTATATTTAAAGTGGATCTTGAAAATGTGAGTCTAATTAGAGGATATATGGTGGTATAATAATTTGAAAAAGACCAGATATATTCATGGGCTGATTAACACGAAAGTCTTACAGTATCAAACATTATAATCTAAAGTATGAATCTAATGCCTGATTCATATAAATCCAGTTTATAACTCTAATGAATCTAAAATAAGTATCTATTAAATTTATTACAAATATCTAATGAATCTAAGTATTTAAAGTATGAATACATAATTAAATTGAGTATACTTTATACAGCACAATCATTTGGAGGGTGTTCCCAATATTAGAATCGCGCTTTCAATGCAGATAATAGCATTTATATTCATATTTTACGCTTATTATGCGCGCGTCAGCATGAAACAGCTAATACATGCATTGGCAGCAAAATAACTTGCTATATGCTGCAGTTTTGGGAACCAATTAGAAGACCTTCATATTCAGCCGCACCACGCAGACGACTTGAAATTTCTTAAAACTTGAGCTCAGGCTGTGAAAGCACAGAATAAATGCGAATAATAAACGTAATAATAATTATAATTCCTAATTCATATTATAATAAGCTAATTAGTATGATTAGTATGATTCATAATTCATATTATAATAAGCTAATTATTATAATTAGTATAATTTATATTATAATAAGCTTAAAATCGGTCTGTAAATGTAGATATCTGCAATGGGAGCGGTATTCCAATTTTTGGATTGCTTGCCATATGCAAGTTCTGTGAGTATGAACTTGGCTTTTTCAAGCTCATATAGCTAGCTAGAGCTCATCTTTAAGAAAAATGAAGTCGGCTGCGTCGTAAATCTGAATTTTTTGGTCTCCACAGTTGCTCGCAAAATTGTAACACAAAGCAAGTTTTCTTGTTGCCATTGCAGGTATATGATATTTCTTGCTAATGAGCACATAATAATTGCAAAACCATTTCGTGAATACTGTTATCTGAAATGTCAGCATGATTAAAATTTGTTCAACTTTGACCCATTCGAAACAGTTTTGCGTATAAGTGTCAATGAATGGGAGACATTTGTATATTCTAACTACATTTAGTATGGGAAAATAATTTTGCATATAGTTGTTTATCCGTTTTATGTTGGTATTATATTTTGTTTTCTGCATTTTTTTGAATTTTTCTGGTAGACATTTCTTAGGCGGTTAATCCATTAATCTGTGATTCAAAATTAAGTATGCATATTATGAGTTATTCAATATCATATTTTCTATTTAATTGAAATCAACACAAGAAAAGATTCTCTAACTTGATTTCGATACTTAAGCTGGAATATTTCTGAGCAAAACTTTTCTGAGAGTCAGTTTATAGATTGTTACCTCAGGCTCCTAAAGAAGGAACAATCGAAACAATTGCAAACAAATACAATACACTTCTGATCACGTATGTTCGGTTTGTGTTTAGGTGCTTTATAACCCTATTATAAATCAAACTCTGGCTATTTTATTTGCTGAATCAGTATCGGAATCCCAACCTAAACTGATCTATTTATTTAGATTTAGAATGAATTATATTTGGTGCTTAACTTCAAAATAAAATACATAAGATGTCAGTCTTCATGTGAATGTTTTATATATACATTTAATATAAAAAAGGAAATTTAAATACAAGCCTCTAACTTAAATATCTTATTAACCAAGCGATAATGTACTTTAATAAATTTTATTTTCTAGCACTGAGGCTGAATCCACGCAGTTGTCTTGATGTAAGTTTCATCTCCCACAGCAAAGCTCGGAATAAAGATAATAAAGAGTAATGAAGAGAATAAAAAGACTAAAAGTAACTCGGAATAAAGAGAATAAAGATAATAAAAGTGACTCGGAGAAAAGAGAATAAAGAGAATAAAAGTAACTCGGAATAATGGATATTCTCTACATTACAACCGCCTTTAACTCAAAAATGATTCAAAGGATTTAGATATTTTGTCACTGATTTCTAAAACTTCATAAAAAGCAGTTTTAGGTCTAAATTGCTTCTGATATATTGCTTTAAATGTCTGAAAATTCCAGAAAAGTTTTTTCAAGCTCAATATTTCCTCAAATATAGAACCTATATTAATGGTACTTTTTCAAGCAATGACAATGAGTCTAATGCAAGTTTAAAAAAAATGGTGAATATCGAAAATTACGAAATTGTTTCTGTATGTAATGACCGTCTGTCTCAAAAACGACTCCGACTAAACGTATATATTTACAAACATTTTTCATGCCTAGTAAACAGGTGGTTAGTTATTTTCAGATTTTGTACAAATTTAATGTATAAAAGTGAAACTTCCCAAATCCGCTATCAAGTTATAAATACATCCTGAATTACGTATCTGTATCAATGAAACTTTTTCAACCAATAAGACTGGCTTCATGGAAGTTTTGAATGTGGGTTGTAAATTCCTACACATATCAGCAGAACAATGGGAATAAATGCATGTTTTAACTACTGCGGCTAACGCTACACTCGATCTCTAATGATAAATAATGGGCTGCTGTCTTGAAGTACAACTCCATATACCCGACTGTTGAGAAGGACCGCTTATACAAATTGTAGGCCTGGCTACAAATATTTATCACATGCTTGCTCCATATTTGATTTTCCCGTCTTTGTGAATTTTTACAAAACAAAATATTGGGTCCAGACCCTATCTGTATATTAGAATTGAAGTCCCTGCTAACAGTAGAAATCAAAATTTTCGAAATCTGACCGATAAAAGAGAAAATAATGTAGCACGGGCTATTCACACGTAATCACGTGATAAATTTCAGCACAACCCTGATTTTTCGCTCCTCGTAGATGTTGGCGTTACTTGTTGTGACATTGGCTATCCTGTCACTGCAAAACTGACGTCACTTGTAGTGACATCAGATATCCTGTCACTGCAAAACTGACGTCAATTGTAGTGACACCAGATATTCTGTCACTGCAAAACTGACATCAGTTGTAGAGATATCAGATATCCTATCACTGTAGAACGTTACTTATAGTAACATCAGATATGCTGTCACTGCAAAATTCTATTCCATATTTTTTTCGGGAAGTATAATCATTTCGCATAAAAATATTATACAGTCTTAAATTTCGAATAATTCGTTTTATAGTCTCAAGAAAGAAAATTTGTATAATTCGTTTTATAATACTAAAAGAGAAAAACAAACTTTTTCCTTTTAGTACTGGTCTGTTATTTTATAGATAGCGTAACTGGGATATTAGCAATGCCTCACAGTCTGTAGCCAGTCACAGAACATCTAAAAAACAGATTAGTAATCACTGTCAATAATATCTTTATTTCTTTTTGAAATTTGAACAATTGTTTGGAAAGATACATAAGAAAAGCCATATTTCTATCTATCACGATTTAAAATTTGTAGAAAATATCGTCAAGTTGCCTATAATTCAATATCTCTGAAAATCAAATTTAATTTATTTTATACCTACTGATTTGCGGTAAATATTATTAATTTAATATTCTTGATTTAAAACTGAGTGTTATTGCTCGTGGGATAGAAGTATTATTCAAAGGGTCGTATATAATTTACGTTTTGTTAGGGAGTGGGGGAAAGGGTTGTAAAATAACTCCATTTCGTTAGGGATCGTATAATAATTAAATATGGTTATAGTCAAAATTGCGATCAGACTTGATAGAAATAAAAATTTTCGCCCCCCCTCCCCCACAAAAAAATTTACACTAAAAAAATTAAGTGCATAATTTAATTCTACGTACAGGATCTTGCAACAAATTTTCACAACAGTCTTTTCCCATGCCAACGGCCCTACCGCGCTGAAAACACCAGTTCTCGTTAGATCACCGAAGTCAAGCAGCATCGGGCGCGGTTAGTACTTGGGTGGTAACTGTAAGCGTTCTGCGCAAGACAGCGCACAATACAAAAAAAATAAAATTAAAAAATCGTGGCGTTATTTATCTATTCATGTATTGACCTACTTTTTAACAAAATATGGTTTCAGTCGGTTGAGTATTTTTGGAGGAAACCAGCTAAAATTTTCTTAGTACATAATGCGCATGTGTACAATACTCATGATATGGGTAACAGTTAGTATCAAAATTTTGATATTTCTGGATAATGATTTTGTTTAAAAAAACTAATGAGATTAAACGGGAACAATATACAAAAAATAGCTCAGTAACTACTTTACAAGATCATTAAAAAGCTATCAGATACTATAAAAGAGCAATTAAATGCTCAACTAATTCACAAAAATAGTGGGCACTATTCTCAAAACACTGACGTATGTCTCAGTTCAGTTTATGTCGTATCACGTTGTAAGGATTAATAATTTCTATTCTCGACGTCTTATTTTTCAACCAGTGACTTCCCCGAGGAAAGAAGAGGAGGAGGAAGAAGAGGGAAAGAAAAAAGATATAAATAGCAGCCGAGCAGATTGTGGACGGTAGGGAAAGCTGGCAACCAGGTTCTTGAGATGCGAAGTGAGAAGTAAGAGTTGGAATGTGGAGTGTGTAGCTGCAGTCGACGGTAGAAAGGTAGGAGAAATGGTTTGCCATGTACATCCTGATTTATTATTTGTAAATTACGTTAAATTGGTATTTATTTTATGATTTTCTGCAGTTTTAGAAAAAAAAATTGTATCAAACGATGCTTGTGTGTTCATTCCGCCACCCTTAAAACGTCAGTAAAGTCTAACTAAGCGACTTACTTATATACTCTTCATAGACATTTCTATTAAGTGTTCGTATCTCCAAGAATATTCGATATTTCGAGAAAGTTTTAAAACATAAGAAAACTCACAAGAAGCCGCCAAGTTGGCAATAAACTGTCAAATCTGGCACCCATGCCCCAAAATATATGGCAAACCTATTTTCACATAATAGGAAAGACTGTCTGTAAAGGTTGCTTTTCCTTGGAGATAGGCAATATGCAACAGAAACATTTTATGTATTCGTTTTTGGCAATAAAGTGCCAAATATGGCACCCATGCCACAAAAAGTATGACAAACCTACTTTCACATAATAGAAATGACTGCCTGTAAAGGTTATTTTTTCTTGATGATAAGTAATATGCAACAAAAACATTTTATGTATTCTTACCGGTATTCTGATGTTATCAAACTATGTAGAACCATTAAAATCAGAGAGTCCAATTTTTGCCCTACTTTTTATTCATATACACTACGTATTGTAGGGAAAGTAATAATAAATGTGAGGAAATAATGCGAAGAAAAATGCAATATCGACAGAAAAGTGCCATGCAAGTGCGGTAAAAAAGAATAAGTGTTGAAAGTTTTAGCAAAATTTTGTAAACTGAACATCAGTACCGCCTTGGTAGTATTAGAGTTGAGAGGAAAAAATATTGGATTTCACAAAATTATCTCCTGTGTTGTAGTCAAAATTTACTCTTTCATATATAAGATTTTCCTCGTCTTGCCCCACACGAATGAAAACGATTTTTTTTTCCAAAAATCATTTATCTTCTTGAAACTAAACGACACTTCGCTCTGCAGAGACAAAAGCGAGTGAAATTTCATAATAGAATAATAAATGTCAAGAAGAAATTTCACACAAGACAATATCGTTTGAAAATAGATTTAATATTCTACGTGACATAAATCATATTTATATGATGTTCTACGACACATAAAGGCGCAAGAAGGACGAAAATAAGGATTTTGGGGCGAAAAAAATATAACGCGCGGACTTCTTACGATACAATATTTTCTTGTTTAGAAACTTTGCTCCGGTGTTATGGTTCATATTAAAGTTCACTTTCTTTTTCAAATATATGGTCATAAATAATCTTCGACTCAATAAAGAAATAAAGTTTTTACTATTTATCAATGTATTAAATACGTTTTGAGATTACCTTAAATTAATATTTTTGAAAATGGTGTAAGGTGCTCTATTATAAGCATGTCATGGCAAACCGGCGTTGATCGATAGAGGGCGCTCTTATACATATATATATATATATGTATATATATATATATATATATATATATATATATATATATATATATATATATATATATATATAAAGTTTGTTTTATTTACCCACAAAAAGTAGCGGACGTACCTGTCTCCACTCTTAAGATGTAAATTTTTGTATTTAGTAAAGGATCTACGGGTTGTGGCGCGGTTTGCATGGTTTGTTTCTTTTCGGGCGAGTTTCTGACATGCTGGTGGGGGTTTCGGTCGTTTCCGACGGCGCTCTTCGGGGCTTGTGGCGGTTGGTCTCACCCGATGGGGCGGTGATCTACTGTTTCCTTGGTGTCCGAGGCGGTGCCTTGCTGTGTGGTGGAGTCGGCGGTTTTCTCTGTTTGGTGAGTTCGGGTGGCTCATTGTGCCTGTTGGTGCCGGGTGTAGATTTCTTTCCCGGCCGGGGATTAAACTGCTTTATGCCACTCGTGACAAGCGCCTCGGTCAGGGCCTTCAAGAGTACGAACGACAGGCCTTGAATAGGGCTCCAGATGCATCCAACACTGAACTTTCTGTACAGATTAATATATTTAATATTGTGAAAAATTGCTAAGACATTGACGTCTTCTGATATCCCAATCTCCATGAGAATCAAGATTCTCATTGTTATCGGTCAAAATGAACGTAATACACTTCATGGAAATTGCTTGATGTTTTGGAAAGATATAGCTATGTCTGTGGTTGAAACTTAATTTCCTGATATCTCTAAACAGTCTCGTCAAAACTCACAAAGAATGGCATCCATTTGCTTCTAATTAAAAGTACGTATGAAACTCTTACTCATTTGATAACAGTGGACATTTTTTTAGTATTTTTTTTTTCATTTTAGATAAAAAAAAATCTGATGTGGGCAGCACATGACTTTCCCTGCAGACTCAGATAGATTTTACCTTTATTTCTTTAAGATGTCATTAAATTGAGTTTAACTGCATAAAATGACACTAAATTTGCATTTTTAATTCAATTTCAGCTTTTATTTGGTAATTGGACGTTTTTCTAATGGAGGCATAAAAATGCGAAAAATATCAAATAGCTTGAGAACGGTTAGTCGTAGAGTAATAGAGTTGTTCTTAATCGTTTCCTCGTCAAAAATTATGTATAAAACAAGCGTTTAATTGATACATTTGAACATACGTAGTGTTTTTTTAGATATTGGCGACTTTTGCCGACCATTTCGTAAAAAACGGCAGCTTGTTCTTTTCCGAATCGTACCAAAATCTAATCAGCACCAGAGTATCCTACATGTGATTTATGTACCAAAATTTACGAAATTTGGTCAATTTGTATTTCAGCTAGTGTGAATACATGAGATTTTTGCGGGCCATTTCGCAAAAAACGGCGAGTTTTTTTTCCGAAATGTACCAAAAACTAATCAGCACCAGGGTCACAACCAAGGGTCCTACCTACCAAATTTTGTGAAATTCGGTCCATTAGTTTTTGAGTTAATGTGGATACATACATTTCACAGGCACACAGACAGACACACAGACAGACAGACATACACAGACAGACACACACACAGACCTCACGTTAAAAATAGTTTTCCGTATTCTGGAGGTCTCGAAAGTATAGATCCGTCAAAAACTCGATTTGCGATTTTCGACATGATTCCAATACTTTCCCTATACATTACCATGTATTGCAGGGAACGTAAAAAAAAAACGAGTGTGATATCTGGAGGACGATGCGATATCTCAAAAATTACGCGATTCTCTCTAAAAAAGTTTTTATCCTTTTTTAATTGAAAAATTACTTATCCAATGTTATCAATTCAGCAGCTGTATTCACCAGAATTGTTTCTTTGTAATTTTCTTTTAAATTTTGACGTAACTCACAGAAAAATTAAGGGCCTTCTCCTGGTTCAACCCCCTCTAGAAATGAATATATCTCAAACGCTTGTCAATTAAAGTAATCAAAGTAGATTTTAATGGATTCGATTAATTTACCAGTAAATATTAAATATACGGTCACACATCGTTCAAAATTTTTAATTCATACATATAAATGATCCAAAAGCGTAGGTTTTTCAGCATCCAACAATCTATCTTTATATATACTAATATATACTGTAGGGTAATTAAAATTGCTTAATTTTATAAAAAAAAACAAGTCGTACTATGTATATCCCGCAAAACATGCAATTCAATTTTTAATCATTATTCACTTTAGCTACAATTTTCTATACTCCTAACACTAAATCATTTTCAACTCATTATAAATCCTAAAGCTTTGGTAGCATAACATCCTGAAAAATTATGGACAAAAAGGCTAAAAATATATTATGTCACTGAAATATGTCACTTCAAACATATTCCTTGACGAGAAAACTGAAAAAAAAACCACAGTTTTCAATTGATCAAATCAATCTGAAAATAAATTATACTCTAAGTAGCCTATTACATACCATGGGGTAACTAATAATTATGCATGCCGAGTAATTAAATTTCTAGAATGAATGTAATTACATTTTAAGCCACCTTCTACAGTGATCCCATTAAAACTGGCCTGTCATTGCTAGCTGCTAACTTCACATTTTTTGCTACTGATTTCACATTTCTGTTGTCTAAGAAAATACATGGAGCAACATATAAAAATATCAATACGTAATGCATAAAATCATATATATTTACATTTATATATATATATATATATATATATATATATATATATGAAAATATATTATATATTTATATTTATCTTTTTTTATACAATATACAAAATTATAAGCATATAAAATAATCTGATAGTGGGCAACACATGACTTTCCTTGTATAATGAGTGAATTTACTACTTTTATAGTTAAAAAAATTTTATTCTTATAGTAGATACTTATACTCTTTCCGAGATATTGAATTTTCTTCAATTAATAGTCATTTTCATTGATTTAGCGTCATATGTATCCCTTTGGCGAGATTTTAGTTAATTTGGCAACATTTAAAAATGTCGCCAAGTTGGCGACATTCCGCTAAATTCGTCGCCAAAATCTCGTCAAGCGTTAAGGATGGAGAAATAAGGTATTCTTACAGCAGGTAAATGACTATTGTGCCTTCAAATACAAAAGTATTACTTAAAGTATCTTGTCTCGTGAATGGAACGAGTTAGATCCATGAAAATGATGTCACCAAATTTATCGCATGATATTACATATAAAAAGTAAACATGTTTCTCAACAGTTAATACTACATGCTAGCGTTCTAAAGTTTATGTCAATCGTTTTCTAAGGAAAAATTACATAAGACATGTCTGCGTAACTTTATTAAAGGTTTTGATTTTTTGATGATTTTTTCAAAATTTCACTCGAAAATTTAGGGGGGTTCTGAACATTTGATTGTGTTTTAAAACAATAAGCTTCCAGTATTCATGAATTGTGATTTTTGTACCAAATTTCATTCGAATCGCTCCATTCGTTCGTCAGTTATCATCTCCACAGACTCACTGACACGCACAAACACACACACACACACTCACACACACACACACACAGACATCTCCTCAAAAATGTTCGATTCGTGATCAGGGATGCTTGAAATTCGCTCTCCCGTGGAAAACTCGAATTCGAATTTTCGACCTCGTCACTATACTTTTCTTATACATTATGTATATAAGGAAAGTAAAAATGAATTCCGTAATCGGCTGTCCATTCTTGATGCAGTTAATTAATTTATTATTTATACGACTTTTTAGTCATTGAATTACTGGGACGAAATTCTTGGCTGTTATCGTCGAAGAAGGCTCCCCTACTCTGCTGTATGGCTGCTCTAGTCGGAACTCCAGCTACGGATCTTCGTACCAGCCACCTGTTACTTTCCAAATAGAGCTACTGGAACGTATTTGCAAAATTATTTTGTTGAAATCGACTTTTCATCCTTCGTCTAATGGATTAATGTAAAACTTGATAATCTAACTAGCCACCTCATGCTATTTTTACCACTAATTAGCCTCCTGATAATATTTTTAACTAGGTTAGTATCCTAAGTGGTCTTTGGCCCTCCGGGTTACAATTGGCATCCAATATGCTGGAGTCTACTGAATCCGTATTAGTCATACTAGGGCTACTTTTAGATCACTGCAGGGTTGATTTCTTCGGCGCCATTTTAAAGATCCGCAGTTCTTTCTACTGGTCAACCAACCTTCTCCCAATTGAGCTACGGGGACGTAATTCAAAGCTCTTGTCGTCGAAGCAGACTTTTCATTTCCCTCATTCATTTGTCACATTGACATGCAACTTGACAATATGACTGACCACTTGCTGCTGCTTTTACTTCAGGTTAATCTCCTGCTGTTATTTTTACCCTCCAAGTTAGCTTCGTGCATGGTCAGTTTCAGACTACCAGCATCACTGCACTAATCTGCAAGATTAGTTTTTATGACTCTAATTAAAATGAACATTACTACCCCAAGGGCCGTAGAATATCTTTTACTGTCCCATCCGGGATTGGAACCACAAATCTTCGTACTAGCCAGTGAACGCTGTCCCAGTTAAGATACTGGGATGGAATTGCACGTTCTTATTTCTGAGGAGGACTCTAGAGTTGCTAGCCAAATTTTATACTTTCGAACTTTTCTAGTATTCTATATGGTTTAAGCCTACGCGTTTTGTATTCAGTATTAGAATTAGAAATGTATATCCTTAAAAGTTTTAGATCGCAAGCTATTATTTAAAAAGTTTTTGTAAAGTTTCTTAATTTAAGTTGGCAACAAGTACTTTACGTTGGTGATCAGCTAACTTACACATGAAGGTAAAGGGAGGAAGATAAAACTTGATGTTGGAAAATCGCTATTAATTTAGGTGATTAAAGACATTAATTTAGGTGGTTAAAGACATAATTTTGGTGATTAAATACATTAATTTAGATTGAGCTGAGTTAAAATGCATTGTATGTATTTCTATAGTGAGAGGCTAGTATTCAATTAAATAATATTTATTTAAACTATAAATTTTGTGAAAAAGTTATCGGTGCAATTCAAATTAGAACTCAAGCAAAATAGAATATTACTACGTATACAAACCCATCTTGTCTTTTTATTAAAAATTTCGATTGCTTCCACTCATAATTAGGTAACTTTAATTCAAAAATAATCAAAAATACATTCATTAAACATTTAATTATGTTTCTTAAAATGCGAGCAAATGCACTTAACTAACACTGGAGATAAAATACCTAAATATAATTCTCAAAGCATTATAAAATTTTAAAGCTTTTTTCCCGCAGGAGGAGTTTTATATTTCCCCCTCTCTAGCTCAATGGTCGTACATCAAAGAAGATATCGTTAACATTTTTAGGTAGAGAGCAAAAACTGTTAGGAACGATTGCCATAGTTTACAAACAAATAATTGGAAACCAAAATATTCTAAATATTTCGGTCAAGAAAACTTCAAAACTATTATGTCATCAAAATATGTTAGAGTAATTAAATTCGACGCAGAGAAAATTGCAAAAACGCATTCTTCGATTAATCATCTTAATTTTGAGTCAAAGGGAGGCAGCTTATTTTATAGTAAGGGGTAATTAACGATTATGTACCAAATCAAGTTTGAAGAATTGAATTTTTTGAATGACGGTTATTAATAATCTTACGCTGCTCCCCACTGTGACCGTATTGAAACTGTCTTGCCTTTAGAAGAGAGTTTTTGCAGTGACTTTCACATCTGCCATATAAAACTAAGAAAATACATTTACGTGAAATATTTTTCAGCTGTCATAAAATTTAATTCAGTAAGTATAAATTAGTTTTGTACGAAGATAATTATTTATATTTACTAGCCATAATAAGCGATTTATTTATAAATACTATCAAATTTTGAGAGCTATTTGAATCAGCTAATTTTCAATGATATTGAATTATTGCCAACGTGGCGTTGTGAAAAAGTGGCCAACTTCTCCACAAAGTGTGGTAGAGATATTGACTTTTAACACTTTCCATCATACTTGAAAGGTGTTTACGACTTCATTCATTCTGTCTGTCAGTCTGTCTGTCGTCTATGTGTCTGTCTGTCTGTCTGTCCGTTCTTTCGATAACTATCGGAAAAATGACTTTAACTGAAATTTTAGTATGTTGTTGAGACGATAATGTAAATGAATAATTTCAACCAGTTAGTTTAGGATTGAACCCGGGTTGACAAAGTGAAATACATTGAACCCTATAGGACCTACTTTTCCAAACATTTTTAAGCAAAGTTAGCATTCACAAATTGCTTCGAAAATTTTAGAAAATATTAAAATTATCCCATAAAATATGTTAAAAAATTTCAGCAATATATGTTCGGTTGTTTTTTAAATAAAAAGTAAAATAATAATTATATCCATATTATATGAAGAGATCATGTGACCCACTTCAAAATAAAATATGGCATCCATTTTGTTCCCAGTGTAAAAATCGTGATTTTTAAGGTTCTTTTACATTTATATTTAGAGTTGCAATCGTCCTAAAACATCTTCATTTTTGCATATTTTCTGTGCATCTATATTCTGTGTTAACGCAATTATAGTATTTTTTATTTTAAATGATCATCAAACTTTGATTATTTCTACAGCAAAGCCTAAATTTAATCTATGCAGAATGCAAACAAGTGATTGTAAGATGAGTTGTATAAAAATTGCTGAATTTTTTTCAAGCAAAATTATTTAGCTCTGGAGTCCGAAATAAAATTGATATGAATGAAATATTCATTGCTTTAACATAGAGAGTCAGGCAATTCATATTTCAATGATGTCATTTGAATAAAGTTCATCAAATTGTCATTCAAAGTGTCATTTGAAAAATTTCTAAAGTGGAACTTCTAGCAAGAATACAACTGGCATGTGATACCAATGTACTCCAGAAATTTTTGTGTATACATTGATGTTGTGGTCGCCATTTTGTACAGCTGCTGTAAGATTAATTATGAACTACATTATTTAATGAACAATTATTTAAAATGGCAATTTAATTAATAACAAATTTGTTTAATGAATATTTGGAAGTAATTTGGAAGTAAAACTAAAGTAACATAAATTTGACATTATGTTGTTACTACATGTCGCTGATATATGATTTCTTCAGGATTTCGTAGCTAAAGAAAAAATCTGATGTGGGCAACACATGACTTTCCTTATATAATGTAAGGAATTTACTTCTTTAACAGTAAAAAAATAGGTTTTTCTTATAGTAGATACTAATATTCTTTCCAACTTATTGAATTTTCGACAATTAGTCGTCATTTTCATTGATTTAGCGTCATTTTTATCTTTTTGGCGAGATTTTCGTTAATTTGGCAACATTTCAAAATGTCGCCAAGTTGGCGACATTCCGACAAATTCTTCGCCAAAATCTCGCCAAGCGTTATGCACTAAGAAATAAGTTATTCTTACACCAGATAAATGAATATTGGCGTTCAAATACTAAAATATTACTCAAAGCATCTTTTTTCATGAATGGAACGAGCTAGATCCACGAGAATGATGTCACCTAATTTATCGCATGGTATTACATATGAAAAGTGAAAAAGTTTATCAATAGGAAATATTTTTTTTATATGACTTTATGATAATTTTTTTTTTATAAATGTATAATATCTCGAAAACGGTTCATGTTAGCGTTCTAAAATTTATGTCAATCGTTTTCTATTGAAAAATTACATAAGAAATGTCTATTTGCGAAACTTTATTAGCGGTTTTGATTTTTTGACGATTTTATCAAAAATTCATTCGAAAATTTAGGTGGATTCTGAACATTCGATTGCGCATAAAAACAATAGGCTTCCAGTGTTTACGTATTGTGATTTTTTTACCAAATTTGGTTCAAATCGGTCCATTCGTTTGTCAATTATCGTCTCCACAGACTCACTGACACACACAATACACACACATACTTTCACACACACACACACACACACACACACAGACATCACTTCAAAAATGTTCGATTCGTGATCAGGGATGCTTGAAACGTGCTCTCCCGTCGAAAACTCGAATTCGAATTTTCGACCCCGTCACAATACTTTCCTTATACATTATGTATATCAGGAAAGTAAAAACGGGAAATAATATTGTGCTAAATTCTGCATATACACCCGTGGTTCTTCACAAGTGGTGTGGCATTAAAATTCTCTATAGTGGTACCAGTCAGCTTCTCGCGTACTATTACTGGTACGTGAATAATTTTTAGCATTAGCCGAATATTTTGCTAAATTTTGTGTATACAGCAGTGGTTTTTAACAAGTGGTAAAACAGTTATCTTCTTTGTCGTAGTACCAGTTACTTTCTCACATACCACTAATGGTACGTGAGAAGATACCTAGTGGTACGTAGATAATTTGCAGTATTAACCGAATATCTATATTATGAAGAAAAATAATTCATTGATATTTTATGCGATAGAAATTTAATGGATGATTTTAATAATAACTCTTTAATCTAATTCTGAATTAAAAAAAATTAAAGACATTTTAGAAAGATCAATTATTCTGTAATGCCATTTGGTTTGGATTACTTATATGAAGTAGGATTTTCTTCAGTTATGTACTTGAAAAAATAAATATAGAGCAAAACTCCATAACAAATTAACTTTTAAAATTATGAAAATGCAACCAGATAAGAGAAATTGAGCCAGATAAAGAAACAAATTTTTGTCAAAGAAGCACAAGTATCAATGGCAATCAATCATTTTATTAATCATCGGGTGTTAATAAAATTGCTTGAACATCCATATGAAGTGATCTCCAGAAAAGGACTCGATCTATAGGTGAATGAGTGAAAGAATGGATGAATGGTATATGAATTGGTGGATTGGGGGATGAAAACGTGGATATAGGGATGGATGAATGGCTAGTTGGAGGGGATGATGGATTAATAGTTGAATGATTGAGATGATGGAAGAACGATGATGGAAGTTGGATGAATGGGAATGGATGGATGAATGAGAGTATGAAATTAAGCTGATTAATGGGAGGATGAGTGAATGGATAAATTAATAATTAAATGGGTAAAATGGTGAATGAGGGTATTAATAGATGTATATACAGATAGCTAGGACATGCATTGTCTGAGGATGATGAGGTGATAATTGAATGGACACTTTCTTACTTATAATTTATATGCTTAGTCCAGTTAAGTCTTACTGCAGTATCTGTTTGTTTATACGGAAGTGTTTCATAGCACATTTTTTCCCTCTGGATCTTTGTGAATTTCAACACATTTAAAATAAATTAATGTCATTTTTTATATCCAAAATATTTCATTACTTGAAAATGAAGTTTATTTCACAGCTTTTCTCATTTTATTGTACAGAAAAAACATTTAAAATTGATTAATTTTAACATAAATCTCTGAGGAAAATAAAATTTATACAATCTCTCCGTCGTCTCTAAAATTTAAAAAAACCCTGCATTTCAGTGTTTTGACAAAAAGTGTGTTCATTATTTTAGTCATTTTATTTTAATGGCTTTGACGCGTTTTACTTTTCAGTTGGTGAAATAAGAGTGGTGCATTTAATTAAATTAATTTTTTTCAAACGTATCGTTAATGGTTTTTTTTTTCGGTTTCATGGAACTATTTATTCTTGGCGTTAATGCATGAATTATTATATATTTTTTTTTTGCGTTAATATGCAACAGGAATATTAATTAAATTTATTTACGAAAGAATGTCGAAAAGTTATTTATTCAATTTGTCAAAATATTTTTATATTTTTAACACATTATATTAAAGTAGATCTTCTTTTGGGAAATATCGTATAGTGAAAACATCAAAGTAGTTATGTATTCTACAATTTTTAGATACAAATATTTATATATATTTATTAAACTTTTCCCTAATGTCACATCGTATTAAAAATATCTTTATAAATAAATTTCTAAACGTTCTACAAAATAACTGGTGGCTGCTTTGGAGAACACATGTATTTACTAGTAAATACGATACTAGTATATATATTACTTGCAAACAGACTTACCAGTATATTAATTACTAGTAAATACCTGTAAATAGATTTAATATTAAAAACTAGTAAATAGATAACTAGTAAAAAACCAATAAATATATTTACTCATAAATACTAGTAAATTCTAATAAATAGATTTATTAGTAAATTCTAATAAATAGATTTATTAGTAAATTCTAATAAATAGATTTACTAGTAAATATATTACTAGTATTTACTGGTAAATACTAGTTAACTTATTTTTTAGTAAATAAATTAACTTAATTTTAAATAAATTAATATATTTACTTGTTTTATTTAATAAATTACTAGTAATCTACACTTACTAAAAATATACTTACTAGTAATCTATACTTATTAGTAATCTATACTTACTAGCAGTGACGTAGCGTCCATTGAGGATCAGAAGCTGAGCCTACTCTGTTTAAATCTAACTAATGGATATTTTTATTTATTATATTTTTACGAATATATATGTCTTCTTTTAGAAAACTGTTACTCTTTAATTACTTAAAATGAGACGTTTCAAAGAATTTTTCCCAATAAAACGCATATCTAGTGGCTGAAATAACCTAGTCTTTATAGTGCATAGAAAGAAGCATAGTATTGGGACCGTCCAATTCTGAAACTCCGTACTGGTTGATAAGCTAGAGTTATAAGCCAGCTTCCAAAAAGCTGTGGCTATTGCATCCCCTATTTTCAACCCTTTGTAAATAGCGTAACTTAAGACAATGATTGGGTATAGGACGTGACGTTTTATGAATGGAAATTTCTTGAGCAAGGCCAATGGATTCACCATTTTGGGTCAAACATAGTTCTATTAATTAATCTTCGTAAAAAAATGTCATATGTAATACTAAAATATATGAGACATTTTCTACGAATAACATGACATTCACCTAAATTTTAACATTATAAAGACGAATAAACACACTAATAATGACAACCATTAAATTTAAGTAGTTTATGAAGTAGACTTAGTCACAGCAACAATATGGTGAAGCATCCGTTTTGCTTATTTGGGAGTTTTAGAAAGAATAAATCTGATTTCTCTTTAAAAATCACGTTACACGAGAATCTCAGTTAAACAAAAGCCATTGATAATTTTCTAGTTCATTTTTAACATATTGTGGTTAAGACATTTTTAAGTTTTCAAAGTATATTATTTGTAAGGAATTACTGTACAAAATTTGTTTAAGGACATTGTTGACTACAATGATTTTTAACTAAGTTTACGTTCAAGATATATTTCTCATTCATTTTCAGTACACTCCTTTGAATTGTTTTATTTCGTTAGTTCTAGCTGTTTATATTTACAAAACTGATATATTTTTTCTATCACTTGTTAATAATATTCTAATATATATCTACTTCATACATAGGAGCCTGTAAAAGTTTTTCCTGGGCAGGGGGGGGGGCAAACTCAAGAACATGATGTACGACATCGACTGGCTTGATACTCACCTTAGTTACATTAAATATCCAAGGGTGGGGGTCACACTCCCCTTGGACATTTAATCCAAGGGGGAGTCTAATTTAATTCCAAGAAAGAATCTTATTTAAGTCCAAGGGTAAGTGTGTCCCCCTATACCTCCCCTACGGGCGTGCATGACTTCATATTTAATAAAATGATTGTAAATGTTCATCTAATTTAGAAATATGAAAACACTTAAAATGTTATAACTTGTATGTAGTCATCTTACATAGATAACATTTTAAAATCTTGTGCACTCTTTGCGTTTTTATGTAAATATTTTTTATTTTATTCACCAATAAATAAAACTTATAAAAATGCGAATTCCAATATAAATTTCTCTTGTAATACCAAATTTTTATCTAAAATTTCAGCCTTCCCCGTCAAAAATCTCACTATACGTTACTGTGTACTAGTATAATATTATTAGTATTTACTAGTAATCTATAGATACTAATAAATTTTAAAATATACTAATAAGTATATTTTTTTCCGAAGTGTCCTTTAGCGGACACGAAATTGACAGGAATGAACAACAAAGAATTTAGCGCCATCTGTTGCTCTTTCAAGTTATCTTCTGCACTTTAAGTGAACTTTATATTCTCATCCTCACATTTCTGAGCTAATTGTAAATCTCTGCTCTGATCTGAACGGCTTTCCTATTCCTCTGATTTTTTACTTCCATATGATATGTGTTATATGTAAAGAGATATTATTGCGATGTAGTCAAAAATCCGTCCCTCTGACTTTGATGGATCTACAAGTTTTAAGTAACACCATATATGAATCAATCGTCTTTAATGATATCTGCGTATTTATCTGTCTGTAACGACGCACACATATAGGTTTAGGAATTGGAATAAAATTATTCTAAACTAATTTACGGAATTATCAATAAATAGAATGTATAGTGTGGTACAAAATCACGGCACCAAAAACCAAATTGTGGAGCCCAAACAATATAGGCTCTCAAAACAAAAATATGGAGTCAAAAAATCATGGGTACCAACTAATATTTAACCATTGTTTTATGCGCGGCGCGCGATCTTTTGGAATTGACCTATCATTTTCTAGGTCAAGGGGCCAAAGCTCAATAACAAAATTTGGTGACTAAATTATCAACAAGTTAAGAGTTAATATGGAATCACTTTAATGAAAAGAAAATATATTAATTGGGTAATCAACACAGGCTAGGGTTTATATATTAAACTTGAATTTAGCCTCGCATTAGTGTTGCACATAATCGCATGCGTCCAACAGTTAACCCCCTTTTCGGCAGTTCGGTGTCCACGTATAAAAAGCAAAATTCCTAAAAAGACAAACATTAAACATTAACTACTTAATTAAGACACCTTTGCCTTTCTTTATTTCATTATTTATTAAAAAACATATTCTTTTCATTAAAATTTTCAATTTCCAATTCAAAAATTTTTATTAAATTTTGAATTACACTTTTATAGTTCTTATTGAATTTTGGTTTATTCCAAATTGAAGGCGAGTGATATGACAAATCTGGATTTTTGATGAGTGATTTTATAGCCAATTTATTATTAAAATGGTAATTATTGTTCTCTGTTTCCGAGATTCACTTATTCCTGGTGTTTATTTGTACATATTAGACAATGAACTGCAAATTTGTATTTGGCTGTTTACATCTATTTCGATTTGTTTCAGTTCGGTATCCCATCTTCTTGAATTTTTGCGTTAGAAGGGCTGCAATTGCTTTTATTCGGTCACTTTACTATCGATAGACGTAACTTGTACATACATGGACCAAAATGTAACTTGTACACACATGGACCCGGCCGTCCAAATAGTTGCTCTTAGTCCCCTGGACGAGTCGGACGGTCTGGGTCTTCTACACATGGACCATTGTTGTTGTGTTAAGGTTTCCTAGAACCCGTTATGCTCACTGTGTGTTCAGTATTCACTCGAATGTGCTAATTCAGTGCTCATAATGTAATTCATCATCTTATTGTTTAAAACTTATGACGAATCGTTCTCGAAATACCAGAAAATTTTAATTTCAGACAGGACGCGAGGTATCTTCCGAACAAAGTGAGAAAATTGGATGAAATTTACTAGGATTACGTTTCATTAATGTGTATTGCAAATTAGTTCAACACATTTGTAGCAGTGTTATAATTCAATTTTATTTAGAATTCATTAATTTTAATGGATATTTCATAATAAAATCCAATAGCTATATGACATTCCCAGGTAAAACTTTTTTGTCAGTCTAAGACACAGCCGAAGGAATTGTTGGAGAAAAACTTGTCTTAAATTAAACTCTGGCGCCAAAAAAATTCCATTATTATTTTACTCTTTACGTTAGTGGTTTCTTTTACCATTCTTCATTTTAATATTTTTTAGCGGTTTTGACTGAATTTACGTTTCTGTTAATGAGATGGACGTTGTATATTTAATTAAAGGAATTTTTTCGAACCTTTTTTTACTTGTAATTTTTTTTTCTAAATTCTTAGAAATTCGACCTGGTGGCGTTAATGTTTAGTTTGGTATTATAAAAACATGAACTTTACATTCAAATTATTTGTGAAAACAAAGAAAATTTTAATAAGTCTGCCAAAATAGTTTTATAAATTTTTACAAAATAGTTTCTATTAATTTATTATCATTTAATTATTATAATTTGAAGAAAAAATTTGCTTTTTAAAATAAATATGCATTAAATCTTATAAAATAAATAGTTGGGAAATCATAAAAATTCTGAAAATAAATAATCAACCTTCGTTTTATTTGGTGACTAATGCGTTTTATAATTTGGCGACTTAATGTATGCCTTCAACTCCTCAAAAGTAAAAATTAAAAATAAAATATTTCCAGAGTTTTTCATGCTAGAGTCATGAAGGCAGTCTTACTAGCTTTAATGTCACATATTACAGGAGGAACAAGTATATAATTAATTCATTTTAGCAAATTTAGTCATTTATTTCAGATTTTCATTAAACGTTGGACTATTTCAGAAAAAAAAAGTGTCGCTTATATTTTTCCACAGCATACCAAAATTTAATTAGCATTAGGATGATACTCAAAAGTCTTAACTGCTACATTTTAAGAAATTTCTCAACTAGTTACTTTCCTTATATATAATAATGTATAAGGAAAGTATTGTCACGAGGTCGAATATTCGAATTCGAGTTTTCGACGGGAGAGCACGTTTAAAGCATCCCTGATCACGAATCGAACATTTTTGAGGTGGTGTCTGTGTGTGTGTGTGTGTGTGCCAATGAGACTTTGGACACGATAACCGACGAACGAATGGACCGATTCGAACGGTACAAATATTACAATCCGTGAATACTGAAATCGTATTGTTTTTATACACAATCGACTGTTCAGAACCCCCCTAAATTTTCGAGTGAAATTTTGACAAAATCATCAAGAAATCAAAACATCTAATAAAGTTACGCAAATAGCAATACTTATGTAATTTTTCATTAGAAAACGATTAACATAAATTGGTGAACGCTAGCATGAACCATTTTCGATATATTGCACATTTTAAAAAAAATTACAAAAACTCATTTAAAAAAAAATATATTTCCTATTCAAAAACATGTTCACTTTTCATATGTAATATCATGCGATACATTTAGTGACATCATTCTTGTGGATCTAGCTCGTTCCATTCATGTAAAGAAATACTTTAAGTAATACTTTTGTATTTGAAAGCCAATAGTCATTTATCTGCTATGAGAATAAATTATTTCTCGGTCCATAACGCTTGGCGAGATTTTGGCGACGAATTTGGTGGAATGTCGCCAACTTGGCGACTTTTTAAAATGTTACCAAATCAAAGAAAATCTAGCCAAATGGATAAAAATTGCGCTAAATCAATGAAAACAACGACTATTTGACGAAAATTCAATATCTTGGGAAGAAATACAAGTATCTACTATAAGAATAACTTATTTTGGCTTTACTGTAAAAGTAGTAAATACATTGCATTATATAAGGAACGTCACGTGTTGCCCACATCAGATTTTTTTTTAAATACTGTGCATTCATTACCTTCTTCAGTTTTTCAATATTAAAAAAAAATAATATATTGAGAATGATTCAACTTCGGTTAATGGAATCAGGCTTATCATTTCGTGTTCACAAATTCAGAAAAATTGCATATAAACAAGCAATTACTTGATACATTTGAGCGTATGTGGTATTTTAAATTAGATTTTAAAGATTTGTGCGGACCATTAAGCAAAAAAAAGGATGATTATGTTTTTCCGAATCATACTATAATCTAATCAGTACTACTATATCCCAAAAGTGGTTTATCTATCAAATTTTACGAAATTTGGTCCATTAGTCACTTGTTACTTTCCCTGCAATATATGGTAATGTATAGGGAAAGTATTGGAATCACGCCGAAAATCCCAGTCGAGTTTTCGACGAATCTACACGTTTCGAGACCTCTAGAATACGAAAGAACCATTTTAGCGTGACGTCTCTGAGTGTGTCTGTTTGTGTATCTCAGTGTCTGTCTAACTGTCTGTTTGTGCAATGTATGTATCCATTCTAACTCAAAACTAATGGGCCGAATTTCATAAAATTTGGTAGGTAAGTCACTTGGTGTGATCCTGGTGCTGATTAGTTTTGGGTACGATTCGTAAAAACAGAACCCGCATTTTTTTGCGAAATGGCCCGTAAAAATTTAATTTATCCGCTTTAGCTAAACTATCAATTGACCAAATTTCCCAAAATTTGGTAGATAAGTTATTTGTGGGATCCTATGGTGCCGATTAGATTTTGGTACGATTCGAAAAAAAAGCAACCTGCCCCTTTTTAAGAAATGGCCCTCAAAAATCCCCAATATCTAAAAAAAAAAGACTACATATGTTCAATTGTATCAATTAAATGCTTGTTTTACACGTAATTTTTGACGAGGGAAAGAATAAGAACAACTCTATTACTCTAGGCCTAACCGTTCTCGAGATATTTGATATTTTTTGAATTTTTGTTATGCCGCCTTTGGAAAAATGTCCAATTACTAAATTAAAGCAGAAATTGAATTAAAAATGAAAATTTTGTGTTATTTTGTACAATTAAACTCAATTTAATGACTTCTTAAAGCAATATAGAAAATATGAATTTGAAAATATGAAGATGAATATGAAATATGAATATGAATACTAATTGACCAAATTTCACAATATTTGGTAGATTAGTTACTTGTGGGAAACTCTGGTGCTGATTCGATTTTGGTACAAGTCGGAAAATAACAACCTGCTTTTTTTTACGAAATGGCCCGCAAAAATCGGCAAAATCTAAAAAGAAAAATAAAGACTTCGTATACTGAAATGTATTAATTAAATTCTTATTTTATTCGCAAATTTTAACGAGGAAAAGAACATAACATACTCCATTACACTTTTGGACTTACCGTTCTCAAGATATTTGAGATTTCTTGCATTTTTGTTACGCCGCTATCGGAAAAATGTCCAATTGCCAAATAAAAACAAAAATTGAATTAAAAATGTAAATTTAGTATTATTTGGTGCAGTTGAACTCAATCTAATGAATTATTAAAGAAATAGAGAAAATATGAATTTAAGTCTGCAGGGAACGTCATGTGCTGTCCACATCAGATTTTTCAGTTTCTCATCTAGAATAGATACATACGATTTTTGTGGGCCATTTCACAGGAAAGAAATGCTGGTTCCTTGTTCCAGAATCGTACCAAAATCTAATCAGCACCAAGGTAAATCACAACCCAAAAAATTTTATGAAATATGATCAATCAGTTTTGGAGTTAGTGTGGATGCATACATTGCACATACAGATACACACAGATACACATGCGGACGTCAAGCGGCGAAAAATAGTTTATTTGTGTTCTAGAAGTTTCAAAACGTGTAGATCCTTCAAAAACTCGATGTGCTATTTTCGACACGATTCCAAAATTTTCCCTATACATTACCATGTATTGTAGGAAAAGTACAAAAGGTCTATGTGTGTGTGTGTCAGCATGTTCCCCTAACGTTTCTCTACAAATATTTCAAATTTCGTCTTTTTGTATTCTATTGTCTTTGCAGTAAAAGGCAGATAATTTCAAGGGAAGCAAAATTCGTCAAACAGTGGCGGCGGGGTAGGGTCACCTAGTTTTTTTATTATATAGAGGTCAGGCGTGCATTTTTGCGTGAAAATAGATTTAATAAAAATTTACTATTACAATATTCCGTATTTACTTTTAATTTCGGGTCTAAAAGGAAAAATCGTTAAATCATTGTTTTTTTTTTAGAATTCCCTGTATGTCTGTGTGTAGTTTTAATTAGAGTTTCGCATCTTAAATTCCGTGCAACGTCGAGTATTTGCTGCTAGTTTGAAATAAAATTATTTGATAGTAACACCATAAGCAGTGGATTAAAATTATCACTGGATTTAGGAAGAAAAAATCACCCAGCTTCTTTAGGATTATAAGACAGATCAACAGTATAGCCATATGCAAAAATGCGTCTGCTTTACCAAGTCTTACATACCTACGAAACCAGGAATGCTTTGAATCAATTGCTTATATTGCTGCGTTTACTGTTAACTGCTATGCTGTAACTTGCTACACTGTATTTTGATATGATGTAACATGTTATGCTGTACCATGCTATGCTGTAACATTCTATGATGTAACTTTCTTCTATATAACGATTTGTTACAGCTGATTGTGTTCCAACGTGATGGCGAAGTTCAGTAACAAATTGAACTCGCATTTTGTAGGAAGACGAAGCAATCTTTTGCTACGTTGCACACGTTTTGCAAGGGTTTAAATTAAAATGCAATGTTAAAAAGTCAGATGTGGGCAGTACATGACTTCCCTACAGACTCAAATCCATTTTCTATTTTTAATTTTCGTTTTAATTCAACTTTTAATTCAACTTTTGATTCATTGCTATGCTGTAACTTGCTACAGTGCGTTCTGCTATGCTGTAACATGATATGACAGCATTTTGTTATATTGTAAAATGCTATGCTGTAACTTGCTTTTATATGAAGACTAGCCTTATACCTTTTCTTAGTACGGAATGTATAAAATAAAGAACTTAAAATTCACAATTATGTGAAAATTCCCATAGTATTTTAAATGACAATATTATTCAAAGCATTCTATTAAATTATTTAAATTAATGCGCCTGAAAAGAAGTTTAGGAATCTCTGTTATCGCTATATGAAATCATCTTAACAGCAGATCTAAATAAAACATCCTGGTCCCGTTTGTAAACAAATTTACAACAAATATAAAATCGATTCAATACATGCAAAATGAAAGTGCTAAAATTGAATTGGAAGATATAACAGTACTACTTATATTCTTGTAGATTAGAAGGTATGCACATACTACAATATATGAGTGTGAAAACCTTTGCCAAAATAAAGCAAATGACGTAATAAAATAATATCCATTATCCCTTCAAGCATTAAACTTGAGAACCGTAATGGATTTCAATATATGCCAATATTTGCAAATATTTTTTACTATTCCAATATTTGCCAAAATAAACAAATAACTTATTAAATAGAAAATCTCAATAATCCCAGTAATATGTAAACCTGCAGACCGTAATTGATATAATTCAGTCAAAGATGCGATTTCAATAAAATTCATTTTATATACATTTCTTTATTATTTAAATAGGAAAAGACTTAATAAAAATCGTTCGCCGCATAAACACATTGGATTTAAATCCGTTGCTAAGGGACATGATATCATTTTCTTCAAACAAATTTAAGGGGGAAATATCGTCTGCTTAATGCTATATCTATGGCAGGTTTAACTGTGGGTTTTAAATTAATATCTAGACAACCCATGGTCCTAGAAACTCGAAACATAAACTAAATTTTAAGTGGGAGCTACTCTAAGACTACCGGAAAAATATCATGATATTCGGTTCAGACGCTCTCTCTTGATGATGACACAAACAGACAAACAGACAGACAGATTTTCTATTTTATTGATATAGATTAGTAAGAGCTGGTTCTGTTTTAACGTGATCGCAAATTTATGCGTTTTGTAGGAAGTCTAAGGAATCTTTTGCGACTTTGCACACGTTTTGCACGCGTTCAAATTGAAATTCAATGTCATAGAATCTGATGTAGCCAGCACATGATATTTGATACAGACTCAAATTCATTTTCGCTTTTCAATTCTCCTTTTAATTCAACGTTTAATTCAATTTTCTCTTTCACTTGGTAAAAGAGAGTAATTTCAAAGGCAGAGCAGCAAAAATACGAAAAAAAACCTAAAATTGCTGGAAAACGGCTAGACCTAGAGTAATGAGGCTGGTCTTATTTTTTCATCGTTACAAACTACGTATAAAAAATAATTTAATTGATACATTTTAACACACATTTTAATATTTCAGATTTTTACGATTTTGGAAGGCCATTTCGCAAAAAAGGCAGTTATTTTTCCTCTAATCGTTTCTCTGCGTTTTTTAAAGTATTAATTATGGAGAAATAACTGTACTGTTGCTATTAGTCTGATTTGAACAACCTTGGAGTCTATAGCTGAGACACGTTTTTATAGCGGTTGGGCACCGGGTATATACCAGTCATTTTTAGTCAACTATTTTTTTTAAATCCACAGCTAAACAGGTTTTAAACAGCAGCATTTATAAACGCAATTGAGTCTTGTTAGTGCAGGATAGGGCAGTGGTTAATGCACGGGAATTGCAGTCAGAGGATCCGATTTCAATTCCTGGCTCTGTTCAAACTGTCTCTGTATTCACGCAGAGTACGGGCATGTTAAATATGTGGGTATAAAAGTCCTCTCGATAGGTTGGTGGTAGGGGAAGGTGGGTACGGTCCCTGTGGATGTCGCCCTCATAGGGTTCCGGACTAAAATGTGTGGAACGGTACCATTCTTCCAAAATCTATCTGGTAGGTCGGACGGTCTGGGTTGAAAGAAGGCGAGAATCGAACCTTGCTGACGCTAACAGTCAGTGGTCATTTAAAAATTCGTGTAAAAATATATCGTGTTATAAAAGCAAAAGTAAAACGTATTATAATTCTTAACAGAAGAGATAGATTCTTTTCATCTACATCATGGATTTTTTTCATACTACTTCTGCATGGCTATAATGCAATTTCTTTCTCGAAAAATAAAGATACTCCATGAAAACTCCCAGCTTTAAATCCAAGACAATGCTGGGTAAATTTTTTAGCAGAAAATATATATCTAAGCAAATTAGTTAACGGTATAACGTCGGTATAAAGATTAAGTTAACGATAAGTCCCCATATTAGATTAAAACTGAAGTACGTCATAACATTTCTACGCTCGTTTTTGTTTTTATACACATTTTGCTGTCAACAAATATCTTTAAAAAATGAATTGCAATATATAATGAATGTCTAGAAAATACAAAAAAAAATGTACAAGTTTCTAATAACTTTTTTTTCTCTCATTTCAAATGAAAATTCAATTACAGTAGTGAATATCGGAGAATTCACTTGAGAAACTGAAAAAAAAAGTCGCACATTTAAGATGTTCTTTAATTTTAACTAACTTATCACTTTTTAATGAATATTTGAGGTTTCGGAGAAATCTAATTTTAGTTTGCGAATTTGAATTTGAATTTTTTTTCTGCATTGCACATTTGTGGAGGAAAATACTTAATTGAATTTCATGTTGTCGTAAATTTAAAACGCAAAAAAGGGTCATCGATCGGAATTGAACTTTTGGTTTTCTAACTTTAGATAGTAATGATTATTTTCTAATATTAGATAGTAACGATCTTTTTCTTTCCCATTATATTGGACTTCTGATTTCGTTCAAATCTCGCTAGAAGTAGCCTTCTTCGATATGACCTTAGCAACAAATTCGGTGACTTTGGGAAAGATAAAATTGGCGAAATATCGTCAACTTGCGGAATTTTGGCAAATTTAAAAAATTTTCTAATTTTATAGATTGTATCAACTTTACATGATATGTGCGTTTTCCAGATCTTTCCACGAAAAGTATGGTATGAAACCACGATATTATTCAATGGAATTGTTAAGGTGATACACGTAAAAGTATCTGCCGAAATCAATATTGAATACAACCTATAATTTTTCAACTGGTTATATATACCCGTTTATCTGTAATATAAAATAATAGCGCTAGAGAAATGTAGAAACTTAAACTTTAGATCTGCGACATTCGTGCATCAACATCTGTGCTTACCGCTTGCGCAGAGCGAATGCTCGTAGAGCAACTGCAAAAGTTATAACGTTAATGAACTTTTTTGTTTCTTTATGTTAAAGAATAATTGAATTGATATCGAAAAATTGATAAAGAATACTTTTTATGAGAATCGAGGTTTATAATGTCCATCGTAATATCATGATGTATACTGAGATGTCTGAAAGCACTATAGCACTTTAAAATGAAAAATGTCTCGTGTGTCCAGTTGGCGTTTCTTGTGTGTCAACATGGTATTTCTTATACATCAAGATCAAATACAGTTTACAGACCTTTTAGTATTTGATCGAAAATATCATTGTTTTTATCTTTGCATATTCATTACGGGCGCAAAATTTCATGGTTATAAAACACTTTCTTCGGGGCGAATCGATTTTTATATCATGGAAATTATTTATGCCACCAATAAAGATTTATTTTAATTTCAGACTTGAAATGAGAAATGTCTGGTTTAAAGAGCAGTGGAAACTATACTAATTTTTGTATACCTACTATGTTTCAAACAACTAATAATTTTATTCAACAAATGTTGATTTTATTTCGTAAATAGTGCATTTAACAATGAATTATGATTGTGAGTTTCTTACCTCAGAAAGTGACCATACAAGCTGGTCTAGTAAGCATCATGTATATGCCGACATGGCGTCCTACTTCCAGCGTTTACACCATATAGAAGGCTGATACATTTTAATTTACACTATGAGAAATATGGTTATGCAGATCTAAAAGAAGAGAGTAACTTTCTATGAATGTTATGTTCGTGTCATTACATCTTCCACTTCCGAAAGTTAATTTTAAATAGATGCTGTAATTGGTAATTTTAAAGGTTATAATCTTACTAATGGTTAGTTAATTAATTTTTGTGATGAAGAATACTTTTCTTTGTTTAATTCTCCAAAAATAATGGTTTGCCGTTCAGTCATTTAATTTAGGTTATGCAGCAATAAAAATGTAGATATTTAGTAGGTGAGTTACATGTTAGGGTCTAAATTCTCAAAACAATATTAAGTGTACAAAGTTAATTATTTTATTGAAATAATGTCAATGACCACATTTTATGCCATCATATTTTGACATCGATAATAAGGTGAATTTTGAACAAATTTTTATCTGAGCTGTCTGTGTGGTGAAAAAACATTACACGCATAATTAGGAATAACCCAGAAATAACCTGCGCAATAATCCACCATTATTGCTTTGCACGACGTCCTTAACATAGTCAGTAAATCAAAACACTACACATTAAAATCCATATTTTAACTTTCAAAATAAATTGTCATTTATTCACACTTTAAAATTACACCAATTTTAAGAAACGCTTAAGGGGGAGAAAATCACAGCGTGAGACCAGTCTTTTGAATCTTATTCTAAAGATTAAAAATTGACCTAGCATACATGGAGGTTAGCACATATCATTGTATTTCGGGTTTGTGACTCAGCATGATTGTCACCTGTGCTGATTCTTGTTCTGCCATTTGGAGTCAGACTTCGTCTTTTTCTATAACATTCTCAATACTCAAATGAATAACGACTCTTTCTGCATAACACTGCTTGAAATCACGACTCTCTTTCAAATACACTGCTTGAATCATCACGAATCTCTCTCAACTCTTGAATTCATTCTCAATTATATTTGTTGACTTTCTTCCTTGTAGTCACATCATTTAGCCTGGGGTTCAGATACGCCCTCCTTGCTCTCATTGGATGTTCCTCAATGCGATGGTGTATCTCTGTATTATTGGCTCTCTCAGTTTCCAATTGCATATGGTGCCTCCTGGTCTCACAGTCTGTATCCCCGTTTATCAAGAACTAATCAACAAATTACATGAAATTTAACAGTTCGGACACATATATGCGTTTCATCGGTGCTGATTAGATTTTGGTACGATTGGAAAAAAATATAATGACTTTTTGTTTGAAAATGTCCGAAAAAATAAACAAAATTTAAAATAAAAGATACAATGTGCTTAAATATATTAAAAATAAGTTATCGTTTCATACTTAAATATTGTTTGTAAATTGAATAAGACTATCCCATTACTAGACTATTCGCATTTTGATAGACCGTTTCCAAGATATTTCAGTTTTTGTATTAATATAAAATTAACACCATGTTATAATAATATATTTCTAAAAATGGAAAGATAAGGGCTTTGAAATTTCAAATGTGATCTAATTTCAAATGAATAGAAATTTCGATCGTTATTTTGTGCAATAAATCTCAAGTTATTACATCACAGTAAAAAAAATAAATTGATAAAATAATAAATTGATGAATAAATAAAGTAAGTAAATAACAAATGAATAAAATAAAGAAACGTGTAAGGCAAGTCATGTGCTGACCACATAAAATTTTCACTCCTGTTCAAAGTAATAAATGAGAAAATATTAAGGAAAAAAGTCAGAATTTTATAAGATCTCTACCAGAGAAATTAATGTTGGAAAATTAATGAATATTTTAGACACGATTTTTTTACAATAATTTGAAAAATATAGATTTGTTGGTCCGTGAGTTAAAAAAGAGTCTTTCCTTTTCCTTGTGCCTTTCAAACAGAAGATTGATGAGGAACGACATTTTTAACAATTATCGATTTTTAAATACGAGTATCATTTATTTTGCTTGATTTTAATGACTTCAAAGCTTTTAATATGGTTTTGGAAATTTTAGTAAGTCTCATATGAAGATTACATTCTTCTCTCTGCAAGGTTTCTAGTTCCTTTAAGCACTCCGATAAATTTGTAAGGAAAGGTTTATGACTCCACACGTTAAATATATCTATAGTAAGGAAGCAATGCCCGATCAAATAAAAGTGATTGCAGTTCCCCAAGTAGAGAATTTATAAAGTTAGAGTAATGAACGTGAGTGTAATAAAGTTAGTGTAAAACGAGATAGACGAAAAGTCAATTAGAAAGTTTTAGTATCTAACGAGTAGTAATGAACCTAGAACTAACGTGTAGCATAAAGAGAGAGAGAGGGGGGAGGCAATAGAACAAAAATATGGTGAAATAATTAATACGAAGTTATTTTAAACTAATTACTGTTCATTTAAATATTTATGATTAAAATCTTGTATTCATATTGAAAGATTTTAAATTATGCATGAGTTCGTATATTCTAATTCCGTACATTTCATGCGTTTGCAATAATTCACCAGTTGTGAAATCCTGCACCAACTTGTAAATAATATATTTCTCTCTTAATAGATAAACAGTACATTTCAAACACTTTGACACGATGAGACATTTTTTCTCAACTTTATAAATTTATTAAAAGTTTTATTTGAAATTATTAAAATGATTACTCAAATTTTCATTTAAATTCATATTTATCAATTCTTACGTTTTTCAAATAAACTTTTGAAGTTGGTCATGATAACACACGGGATTTTTAACCGACTTTAAAGACAAATTCATAATTAAAATCTAATGTACTCCAATGAAATGATTGGCGCGGAGGTTTCTCGTTTAAGGCAATAAGGTAATGGAAGATTTTTCAATTTTCATAAATGAAAAAAATCTGATGTGGGCAACACATGACTTTCTTTATATAATGCAATGAATTTACTACTTTTATAGTAAAAAATAGGGTTTTCTTCTAGTAGATACTTATATTCTTTCCAAGACATTGAATTTTTGTCAATGAGTTGTCATTTTCATTGATTTAGCATCATTTTTATCCATTTGGCGAGATTTTCGTTAATTTGGCAGCATTTTAAAAAGTCGCCAAGTTCGCGACATTCCGCCAAATTCGTCGCCAAAATCTCGCCAAGCGTTATGAACGGAGAAATAAGTTATTCTTACAGTATATAAATGATCATTGGCGATCAAATGCAAAAGTATTACTCAAAGTACCTTTTCTCATGAATGGAATGAGCGAGATCCAGGAGAATAATGTCACCTAATATATCATATGATAATACATATGAAAAGTGAACATGTTTCTCAACAGTTAATAGATTTTATTTAATTTATTTGCTTTTTGATAAATTTACTTTAAAAATCTGCAATATCCCGGGAACGGGTTATGCTAGCGATCTAAATTTTATGTCAATCGCTTTCTAAGGAAAAATTACGTAAGAAATGTCTATTTGCATAACTTTATTAAATGCTTTGATTTTTTTATGATTTTTTCAAAATTTCTCTCGAAAATTTAGGAGGATTCTGAATATTCGATTACGTATAAAAACAATAGGCTTCCAGTATTCACGGATTGTGATTATTGTACCAAATTTCATTTGAATCGCTCCATTCATTCGTGAGATATCATCTACACAGTCTCACTGACCCCCCCCCCCCCCCCCACACACACACACATCACCTCAAAAATGTTTGATTCGTGATCAGGGATGCTTGAAACGTGCTTTCCCGTCGAAAACTCGAATTCGAATTTTCTACTCCGTCACAATACTTTCCATATACATCATGTATATAAGAAAAGAAACAAGTCACATGGATGATAGTATAATGGTCTGTATCTCCTCATAAACATTTCAATTACATAAAATCTAATTCTAGTTCTACTGCTTGATGTAACTAATAAATACAATCTCATGATTGTTAAGGGGACGGTGGACTTTGAAATGAGCAAAAATCGACTAAAAAAATGTTTTATTTTTAAATATATAACATTGTTTTACACATTTAACCTTTTGCTTATGGGTGGGACAGCGTTCACTCCAAACGAAGTACTTCCCAAAAGGACAGGTATTTGACATACCCTATCCCAAACAGTTCGACCTCCCTTTGCAGACATTAACGTCCATGGAAATCGCCGGCAGAAACATTGTACCTTCTGCAGCTGGTGCAATGTTTCTGCCGGCGATTTCCATGGACGCCAATGTCTGCAAAGGGGGAGTCGAACTGTTTAGGATAGGGTATGCCAAATACCTGTCCTTTTGGGAGGTTCTTCGTTTGGGATAGACGCTGTCCCACCCGTAAGCAAAAGGTTAAATGCATTTTTTTTAAACGGAATTTTCAAAGGTTTTACATTTTTAAAATGCTACATGAGTTTTCATTTTTGTTTGAGATGCATGAAATCTGGTAAAAAGACACCTTTCATACTTTTTAATGAAACTGGGTATGCATTTTATAATTGAACTTTATTAAGGTAATTAAAAGTGACCCAATTAAATGATAAAAATTAATTTTTATGCAGAAAAATATTTGTAAAAAATTAACTTTCTAAGGGATTTAAAAATGAATACCCCAAATTTGTTCATAATGTGTTTTTGAGTGATCATAATGTGAAATATTAATCAAAAATGTGAACAAATGGTACGCAAGGAGCATTTTCAAACTTTTGTTAAAAAAATTAAATTAAAAAAAATACAAAATTATAACAAAATTGAAAGAAATTTAATGGTATTTTATATAGCAATGTTAAGAAGAATATTTATACAAATTTTCATGTTTCTAAGTCAATAAATAAATAAAATAAATTTCAACTTCCTCCATCGCAAGTACATTTCATTCGAAAATTGACTGATTGGTTTAAATTATTGGTTCAAATTTTAGAGCAATCTTTACATTGAAGAGACCTTAAAACGTGCTTATAGGTTGAAATCTTTAGTTTCAAAACAGCAATAATTTCTGTATATAATAGAATGAGAAAAACAAAATAAGATGATACTTATTGTTTTTTATCTACCTTTATCGTTGTGTTGTTTAAAGTAATCATTGAAGAATTCCATTTATCTCTTATTGGTGACTTAAATCATTCTTTCGATGATATATTACTATGACAGAATTATTTTAAGGGCTTTTTATTTTGTTTCCTCTCTGAAAAATATCTTTTACAAAGCGATGGAAAATACTTAAAAAAAACTGTGTGGAAAATATTTTCTTTCGGGAAAAAATATGTTTTGTGTCGTTGCAACTAAACATGTACTACAAAAGAATGTTGCATGATAAGGTTTCGTTTTGTAATATTCTATATGAAAGAAATTTCTTTATATTTTGGGAAGAGAAAATGTTTTAAAAAAATATCAGATTATTTTCTGAGAGGGTATGAAAGAAATGCTTGTAGTATATGATTCCTATTGAAAGCATGGAACGATTTTTTTAATTTCTGAATATTTTGTGTTTGACTAAATCTTTTACATTCCATAGAATACAAGGTAACGTATAAAGAAAAAATCACGTCGAAAATCGAAGCTTGAGTTTTCGAGTACCCTGCATGAAAACACGACTCTCTGAAGTTTTTCATTATCATTCTGTATAATCAGGACTCTCTCTCATCGCCTTCGGATAATCAACTCAATATATTCGTTGATATTATCTCCTTGTCGCCATATGACTTTCACCAAGGTCCAGATACGCCCTATTTGCTTTCATTGGATGCTTCTCAGTGCGATGTTGCATCTTCGAATCATTGGCTTCTTCAGTTTCCAATGAAGCTTGGTTAAAGTCTTGGCCCAAGAAGATTTTTGCCGAAACCACACCTGTAATTTGTGTGACATGTAGTTATTAGTGTCATGACCTTCCAGACCAAGACTGTCATAAAACGGTGTTTAAACGTATGCGTTTTGTTTTGTCGGAAACACCAAAACTGCATAATTTGCCTTCTGGTCTCATAATATCCATACACACAGATATATTCAATACACACAAACATATTCAATGCAAACATACATGATTAATCAACCATAGCACACACACATATCCACATAAAACTAATGTGCACAAACATACACACATGCACATATGGACACATATGTATATATATATATATATATAGGCACACACAGATGATGGAAATATTTTAAACATTTCCATCAACATTGTCATTGTAAATGAGTTGTGATCTTATAACGCTTTCATCAGTCAAATCCACGATTTCGAAAATTTTCCGGAAAACAATTCGTTCTCTCTACTATTAAGTGAGATTGTAATAAAAGAGTTCCTTCTAATTTATTTCCAATACTTGAGTCGGAATTTTTTTTAGATAAAACTTTCGGCTAGCTTATTGATTGCCTCCTCAGGCATCACAACGACAGAGAAACAGAAACAATCCTAAACAAATACAACGGTCTTTGGCCACGTACGTTATGTTTGCATTTGAGTGCCCTCTAAACTATTGCACAGCAAACTTTGAAACGAAAAACTGCTTTATTTTCAGAATCAGTCTCGAATCTTTGATGATTTATTGGGAATGGAAAACCTTGTTTGTTGCCCGAGTTCACAACGTAGCAAATTAGAAAAAATATAGCTACGGAGCAAATTAGAAATAATGTTGCAAAGTAGAAATTACTGTAGCGTGGCTCAACTTGACTTATTTTTCACACTAGAATCCATTTTTAAGTAGCTTGTAAGTTTTTTTTTAATTTGCAAATTTTGCAAGAAAATATTTGAAAAATAAATGCCCTTTGTTCAAAATGATCACGATTATCCTTTTCATTTTAAAGGGTTTGAAAACATATTTCTATGGATAGCAAGTTTGACAATGCACCTCTTGGAGAGGTATTTGCCCCCCCCCCCTGAGAGAGGCTAATGACGCCAGGAACACAAAAATTGTGTCGCGACTATTTTTCACTGCAATGATTGATACTGAAAGTTTCGAGATCATTGAACTATAAATTACCCCTTTTATGCATAATTGTGTCAAATTTTATCCTTTATTGCCATATTAAAAATATAAAATTTCGAATAAATTTCGAAGTTTTCGCTCGAATTTCAAACAATTTTATCCAGTTCCAAATTTTTCAATTGCAGAACCGGATATAAAGTTTCGTGAAAATCCATAATTATTTGTGGCAGCTATAGTATATATACAAGAAATTGCTCACAGACAGACGATAGATGACAAACGACAGATAGTCAGATGGCAAACAACAGACAGACAGAAGATAGATAGACATCACTCTAAAAATAGTCAAAACTTGTTCAGGATGTCCTAATACATATATTGGCATCAAAATCACGAAATTGAAAATTTTCGTGCAAATAATATTTTCCTATGCTATATTCAATAATATGAGGATGTAAAAATATGAATAAGAAGAAAATTACAGTATATAATGTTCATGATTTCATAAAGCAGATGAATCTTATCAATTAATCCAGTGAATTTTTTTATACATATCTACGAAAGCTAATGCATGAAGTAAATGAATGAAATGCCGGTCTACTTCAGAAGTATATAGACAGATAATCGACAAAGTAACTCAGTGAATAGACCGTCGTCAGACCATCCGGAAATATGTGGTTCATGAGTTGATATGTGGGACATGAGTTCTTTACAATGGCGATTAAGTTATATTCAGTTGATGATTGAGATATAAATATTTCTAAGATTGGAATTTTTCCTGGAAACTACGATTTAAGGTAGCGGTTTCAATTCAAGGACAGTTCCTACAAACACGATTCTATTCTGTATAAATAATCAAAGGTATGAAACGGGAGTACAGTTTTGTACTTGTACATCGATTTGAAATGTGAAGAATTATGAAGGTTCAGCTACAAGCATAGAAGGACATATAATTGTCTCGGTAACTCAATTGAAAGTGTCATCTACCAAACCGGACATTGATATTTTGGTTTCCTGCTGACACACCACACTGCATCTATCAGTGGTGAAACAAATCTCCGATATCTGGCTGTCCAACTGGCATTTTTAACAACCGTGACCCTAAGACGATTATCTTTATTTTTATATTTAAAGTGGATCTTGAAAATGTGAGTCTAATTAGAGAATATATGGTGGTATAATAATTTGAAAAAGACCAGATATATTCATGGGATGATTAACAAGAATGTCTTACAGTATCACACATTATAATCTAAAGTATGAATCTAATGTCTGATTCATATAAATCCAGTTCATAACTCTTAATCAATCTAAAATAAATATCTATTAAATTTATTACAAATATCTAATGAATCTAAGTATTTAAAGTATGAATACATAATTAAATTGAGTATACTTTATACAGCACAATCATTTGGAGGGTGTTCCCAATATTAGAATCGCGCTTTCAATGCAGATAATAGCATTTAATTTTACGCTTATTATGCGCGCGTCAGCATGAAACAGCTAATACATGCATTGGCAGCAAAATAACTTGCTATATGCTGCAGTTTTGGGAACCAATTAGAAGACCTTCATATTCAGCCGCACCACGCAGACGACTTGAAATTTCTTAAAACTTGAGCTCAGGCTGTGAAAGCACAGAATAAATGCAAATAATAAACGTAATAATAATTATAATTCCTAATTCATATTATAATAAGCTAATTAGTATAATTAGTATGATTCATAATTCATATTATAATAAGCTAATTATTATAATTATTATAATTTATATTATAATAAGCTTAAAATCGGTCTGTAAATGTAGATATCTGCAATGGGAGCGGTATTCCAATTTTTGGATTGCTTGCCATAGGCAAGTTCTGTGAGTATGAACTTGACTTTTTCAAGCGCATATAGCTAGCTGGAGCTCATCTTTAAGAAAAATGAAGTCGGCTGCGTCGTAAATTTGAATTTTTTGGTCTCCACAGATGCTCGCAAAATTGCAACACAAAGCTTGTGTCGAGTGTCGTACAAGACAGAGCACCAGGCGCGAAGCGCCTTTAATCTCCAGTTTCAATATGTGGTTCTTATCGTCAAACTGTGACATTAATTCAGTGACCCTAATTGGAGGTTCGAGGTTTTTATTTTCTACTTTTTATTATTTGTCCTAGCTCTTAGTGTGGCAGTTTGTTGCACATTTAGAGTTTAAGCAGTTTGGGGGGTTGATGCAAATCTAAGGGTTACCTAGCGTTTTGGCAGTTTAGAGTTTAGAATACTGTTTTTTTATAAAATAAAAGTCGCGAGTTTTATTTAAAAATCAGATGTTTGAGGTGGGATCTTTTAATTCCGATTATCGATGTTTAGAACAGCGCGGGGTCTCTTACAAGATTTCGCCTTGCGATGATCATAGTCATGCAGATTGAATAACAGTTCGTTTGGAACGGATGGCAAATTTTTGTAGAATTTAAGCGCTAGCTCTTTAATTTGGGCTCTAACAGTTTTTATTTTGAAGTCATTCCTAATTACCGAGTTTCTTAAGTACCTGCTAGCTTTCCTTATAATCCGTACAATTTTGTTTTGTTTTGTCTCTAGGAGGTCTATTGTAGTTTTACAGGCATATCCCCATACGGGTGCTGCATACAGCATGTAACACAAAGCAAGTTTTCTTGTTGCCATTGCAGGTATATGGTATTTCTTGCTAACGAGCACATAATAATTGCAAAACCGTTTTGTGAGTACTGTTATCTGAAATGTCAGCATGATTCAATTTGTGCAATTTTGGCTTGGGCGGTTGAGCGCAGGCTTCATAAATGATTGTTCTCTGGTTTGAATCGAAGCGGGAATTGCAAACAGTTTTGCGTATAAGTGTTAATGAATGGGAGATATTTGTATATTCCCCCCAACTGTATTTAGTATAATGAAATATTTTTGCATACAGTTGTTTATTCTTTTTATGTTGACATTATATTTTGTTTTCTTGATTTTCTGGATTTTTCTGGTAGATATTTCTTCTCCATAGGCATTAAACACTAGAGATCCGTGCTATAGGTGGTTAATCCATTAATCTGTGATTCAAAATTAAGTATGCATGTTATGAGTTATTTAATATCATATTTTATATTTAATTGAAATAAACACAAGAAAAGATTCTTTAACTTGATTTCGATACTTAAGCTGGAATATTTTTGAGCAAAACTTTTCTGAGAGTCAGTTTATAGATTGTTACCTGAGGCTCCTAAAGAAGGAACAATCGAAACAATTGCAAACAAATACAATACACTTCTGATCACGTAAGTTTGGTTGTGTTTAGGTGCTTTATAACCCTATTACAATTCAAACTCTGGCTATTTTATTTGCTGAATCAGTATCGGAATCCCAACCTAAACTGATCTATTTACTTAGATTTAGAATGAATTATATTTGGTGCTTCACTTCATAATAAAATACATTGGATGCCAGTTTTTACGTGAATTTTTTATATATACATTTTATATAGAAAGAGAAATTTAAATATAAGCCTCTAACTCATATATCTTATTAACCAAGCGATAATGAATTTTGATGAATTTTATTTTCTAGCACTGAGGTTGAGTCTACGCAGTTTTCTTGATGTAAGTTTCATCTCCTACATCAAAGTTCGGAATAAAGTGAATAAAAAGTAACTCGGAATACAGAGAATAAAGTAAATAAAAGTAACTTGGAGTAAAGAAAATAAAAATAACTCGGAATAAAGTATATTCTGTATATTAGACCGCCTTTAACTCGAGAATGATTCAAGGGATTTAGATATTTTGTCACTGATTTCTAAAACTTCATAATAAGCAGTTTTAAGTCTAAATTGTTTCTTATGTACCGCTTTAAATGTTTGAAAATTCCAGAAAAGTGTTCAAGCTCAAGATTTCCTTAAATGTAGAACCCATATTAATGGTACTTTTTCATACAATGATAATCAGTTTAATACAAATTTTAAAACAATAAAGATCAATAATGCTTAAAGCATTGATTATGAAACACTTTTCAACTTCAATGCAATTTTATTTAAACATCACTAAACTGCAATACATTCTCCGATAACATTTCAAAACTTATCACAATACTACATTAATTTATTATATTTGAAAACTTAAACCTTTATCGAAAAAAATGAACTTTATTCAATGAAATATAAATTACCTGGTTTAAACATTTCTAAAATGCGATACATTCCTCGGTAATATTTTTAAACTTATCATAATACTACAATAACTTATTATATTAGAAAACTTTATCGAAAACAACTAAAATTCATTCAATGAAGTCAAAGAAATGAAGTCATAGAAAGCATTCAAAGTCAATCATTCAAATGAAGTCATTGAAAAAATAACACGCCTGGCTCTCTCTATAAAAGCAGCATTTCATTCATAACCATTTTCCCATTCATTTCATTCACCACAGTACTAAAATAATTTATTTTATTTAAAAACTTAAGACCGTGGACATACAAGTAATTAAACTCTATGCTTAAATCGTCATCGAAAAAAATCGTCCTTCTCTCTGTAAAATCAATGAATATTTCATTCATATCAGCTATATTGCAGACTCCATGAGCTAAATAATTTTGCGTTAAAGAAATGCAGCAATTCTTATACAACTCATTCTATATATCTTGCTGTTTACATTTTCCATAAGTGAAAAATAGGCTTCGTTGTAGAAATAATCAAATTTGGATGATCATTTAAACTTAGATATATTGTAATTACGTTGTTTCAGTATGCAGATGCACAGAATTTAAGCAAAAATAAAGCGGTTTTAGGACGGATACAACACTCAATATGAATTAAAAAGAACTTTAAAAATCACGATTTTGACACAAGATGGATGCCATATTTCATTTTGATGTGGGTCACATGATCTTTTCATATCATGGTCACGTGATCGTTTCATATAAGAGGTGTAATTATTATTTTAATTTTTATTTTAAAAACTACTGAATACATTTTGTTGAATTTTTTTTATATATTTTATGGAATAATTTGAATATTACATAAATTTTCGAAACAATTTGTGAATTTTAAATCCGCTTAAAAATGTTTGAAAAATTAGGTCCCATAGGCTTCAATGTATTTTATTTTTTCAACCCGGGTTCAATCCAAAACTAATTGGGTGATATTATTCATTTATATTCCCATAGGTCCTATAGACTGCTACATACTAAAATTTCATTTTGATTAAGCCTTTTTTACGGCAGTTATCGTACTACCGGACAGACAGACAGAATGAACAAAGTTATAAACACTTTTCAACTTTATTGTAAAGTGTTAAAAAATGCTGAATAACGAAAATTACAAAACTGTTTCTGTATATAATGACCGTCTGTCTCAGAAACGACTCCGACTAAACGGATATATTTACAAACTTTTTTCATGCCTAATAAAACGCTGGTTAGACATATTCAGATTCTGTGCCTATTTAATGTATAAAAGTGAAACTTCCAAATTCCCCTATAAAGCTATAAATATATCCTGAATTAAAGATCTGTATCAATGAAACTTTTTCAACCAATAAGACTAGTTTCATAGAAGTTTGGAATGTAGGTTTTAAATTCCTACACATATCAGCAGAACAATGGGAATAAAGCATGTTTTAACTACTGCTGCTAAAGCTACATCCGATCTCTAATGATAAATAATGGGCCGCTGCATTAAGGTACAATTCCATATACCCGAATGTTGAGTAGGGCCGCTTATACAAATTGTAGGCCTGGCTACAAATATTTATCACATGCCTCCTCCATATTTGATTTTCCCGTCTTTGTGGATTTTTACAAAACAAAATATTGGGATCCTGGCTCTCTCTGCATATTAGAATTGAAGTCGCTGCTAACAGTAGAATCCAAAATTTTCGAAATCCGACCGATTAAAGACAAAATAATATAGCACGGGCTATCCATCCGTAATCACGTGATAAATTTCAGCGCAACCCTGATTTTGCGCGAACTCTCCAAGTAAAGATTTCGCTCCTCGCAGAAGATGACGTTTCTTGTAGTGGCATCGGGTATCCTGCACTGCAAAACTGACGTCACTTGTAGTGACATCAGATATCCTGTCACTGCAAAACTGATTATCAGATATCCTGTCACTGCAAAACTGACGTCACTTTTAGTGACATCAGATATCCTGTCATTGCAAAACTGACGTCAATTGTAGTGACATCAGATATCCTGTCATTACAAAACTGACGTCACTTGTAGTGACATCAGATATCCTGTCACTGCAAACCTGATTATCAGATATCCTGTCACTGCAAAACTGACGTCACTTGTAGTGACATCAGATATCCTGTCACTGCAAAACTGACGTCAATTGTAGTGACATCAGATATCCTGTCATTGCAAAAATGACGTCACTTGTAGTGACATCAGATATCCTGTCACTGTAGAACGTTACTTGTAGTAACATCAGATATGCTGTCACTGCAAAACTCTATTCCATATTTTTTTCGGGTAGTGTCATCATTTCGCATAAAAATATTATATAGTCTTAAATTTCGAATAATTCGTTTTATAGTCTCAAGAAAGAAAATTTGTATAATTCGTTTGATAATACTAAAAGAGAAAAACTAACCTTTTCCTTTTAGTACTGGTCTGTTATTTTATAGATAGCGTAACTGGGATATTAGCAATGCCTCACAGTCTGTAGCCAGTCACAGAACATCTAAAAAACAGAATAGTAATCACTGTCAATAATATCTTTATTACTTTTTAAAATTTGAACAATTGTTTGGAAAGATACATAAGAAAACTCATATTTCTATCTATAACGATTTAAAATTTGTAGAAAATATAGCCAAGTTGCCTGTAATTCAATATCTCTGAAAATGAAATTTAATTTATTTTATACCTGTTGTTTTGCGGTAAATATTATTAATTTAATATTCTTGATTTAAAACTTACTGAGTTTTATTGCGCGTGGAACAGAAGTATTATTCAAGGGGTCGTATGTAATTTGCGTTTTGTTAGGGAGTGGGGAAAGGGTTTTAAAATAACTGCATTTCGTTAGGGATCGTATAATAATTAAAAATGGTTATAGTCAAAATTGCGATCAGACTTGACAGAAATCAAAATCTTCGACCCCCTCCTCCAGAAAAAGAAACTTACATTACAAAAATTAAGTACTTAATTTAATTCTACGTACAGGATCTTGCAACAAACTTTCACAACAGTCTCTTTCCAGAATAAACTTGCGGATAGCAGGTAAGCAATTCTTGTTCCGTTACGAAGATTGGGAAGAAAACGGGAAGAGTGTCTTGAATGATGGAAACGTTTTCGTTTCCATCATTTTTAAAACCATTTTTCATGTCAGTAAAAAATCATTGCTGAAACACTCATCCCTAAGTAACAGCTTATTTCTATACAAAATTTGGTATCATTTAGCAGAATAGTTTTAGAGATGTAACAATGAATTACAAAATAACTATACTTGTTCTGCGCACGACAGCGTACAATACAAGAAAAAATAAAATTAAAATATCGCGGCGTTGTTTATCTATTCATGTATTCACCTACCTTTTTACAAAATATGGTTTCAGTCAGTTGAGTATTTTTGAAGGAAACCAGCTAAAATTTTCTTAGTACTTAATGCGCATGTGTACAATACTTATGATATGGGTAACAGTTAATATCAACATTTTGAAATGTCTGGATAACTAAATATTTTGTTTAAAAAAACTAATGAAATCAAACGGGAACAATATACAGAAAATAGCTCAATAACTACCTTACAAGATCGTTAAAAAACTGTGAGATACTATAAAAGAGCAATTAAAGGCTCAAAAAATTCACAAGAATACTGGTCACTATTCTCAAAACACTGACTTATGTCTCAGTTCAGTTTATGTCGTATCACGTTGTAAGGATTAACAATTTCTATTCGCAACTTCTTATTTTTCTAGCACTGTCTTCCCCGGTGATAAAAAGGAGGAGGAAGAAGAGGGAAAGAAGAAAGATTTAAATAGCAGCCGAACAGATTGTGAACGGTAGGGTAAGCTGGCAACCAGGTTCTTGAGATGCGAAGTGAGAAGCAAGAGTTGGAATGTGGCGTGTATAGCTGCAGTCGACGGTAGGAAGGTTGGAGAAAGGGTTTGCCATGTACATCCTGATTTATTATTTGTAAATTAAGTTAAATTGGTGTTTATTTTATGATTTTCTAAAGTTTTAGGAAAAAAACTTGTTTGTATCAAACGATGCTTGAGTGTTCATTCCGCTACCCTTAAAACGTCAGTAACGTCCAACTGAGCTATCACTTATTTATATACTCTTCATGAAATTTCTTTTAAGTGCTCGTATCTTCAAGAATATTCGATATTTCGAGAAAGTTTTAGGGAATAAGAAAACTCACAAGAAGCCGCCAAGTTGGCAGTAAATTGCCAAATCTGGCGCCCATGCCCCGAAAAATAGAGCAAACGTATTTTCAAATAATAGTAAAAAGTAGTCTGTAAAGGTTGTTTTTCCTTAGAGGTAGGCAATATGCAACAAAACATTTTATGTATTCGTATTTGGCAATAAATTGCCAAATATGGCACCCATGCCACAAAAAGTATGACAAACCTACTTTCACATAATAGGAATGACTGACTGCCTGTAAAGTTTTTTTTATTTTTGGTGATAGGTAATATGCCCATTTTATGTATTTTTAGCAGTATTCTGATGTGCTCTAAGTGTGTAGAACCTTTAAAATCAGAGAGTCCAATTTTTGCCCTACTTTTTATTTATATACACTAAGTACTGCAAGGAAAGTAATAATAAATGTGAAGAAGTAATACGAAGAAAAATGCAATATCGACAGAAAAGTGCCATGCACGGGCTGTAAAAAAGAATAAGTATTGAAAGTTTTAACAAAATTTTGTAAACTGTACACCAGTACCACCTTGGTAGTATTAGAGTTGAGAGAAAAAAATATTGGATTTCACAAAATTATCTCCTGTGTTGTAGTCAAAATTTACTCTTTCATATATAAGATTTTCCCCGTCTTGCCCCACACAAATGAAAACGATTTTGTTTTCCCAAAAATCATTTATCTTGCTGAAACTAAAGGACACTTCACTCTGCAGAGACAAAAGCGAGTGAAATTTCATAATAGAATAATAAATGTCAAGAAGAAATTTCACACAAGACAATATCGTTCGAAAATAGATTTAATATTCTACGTGACATAAATCATATTTATATGATGTTCTACGACACATAAAGGCGCAAGAAGGACGAAAATAAGGATTTTGGGGAGAAAAAAATATAACGCGCGGACTTCTTACGATACAATATTTTCTTGTTTAGAAACTTTGCTCCGGTGTTATGGTTCATATTAAAGTTCACTTTCTTTTTCAAATATATGGTCATAAATAATCTTCGACTCAATAAAGGAATAAAGTTTTTACTATTTATCAATGTATTAAATACGTTTTGAGATTACCTTAAATTAATATTTTTGAAAATGGTGCAAGGTGTTCTATTTTAAGCATGTCATTGCAATTCCGAGTTGATCGATAGAGGGCACTCTTATAGTGGAGCTACAAACGGTTGCGTATTTAGTAGTTTGTCCCTCCGCTATAGGAGCGCCCTCTATCGATAAATGCAGAATGACGAACGTTTGATTATTAATGATAATATATATATATATATATATATATATATTAAAAGTTTGTTTTATTTACACACAAAAGTAGCGGTCGTACCTGTCTCCACTCTTAAGCTGTAAATTTTTGTATTTAATAAAATATCTATGGGTTATGGCGCGGTTTGCCTGGTTTGTTTCTTTTCTGGCGAGTCTCTGATATGCTGGTGGGGGTTTCAGTCGTTTCCGACGGCGGTCTTCGGGACTTGTAGAGGTTGGCCTCGCCCGATTACTGTCTACTGTCTCCTTAGTGTCCGAGGCGGTGCGCGCGCTGTGTGTTGGGGTTGGCGGTTTTCTCTGTCTGGTGAGTTCGAATTCCCCCCCCCCCCGGGGACGGGCCACCCTGAGACAGTGATTACGGATTTTGGCTTTGTAGCCTTGTTCCTCCAAACTGGGGGGAAAATAATCTGGGAAACCGACTGCCGAAGAATCGAGGAGGCAATCGCTGATTCAATGAGGCAGTACGACCTCGGACTCTTCCAGGTGGTCGGGATATCACGGACTGTGGCTATTCATGCCCTGAGCCTAGATCCGACCGGCTACTGGGGTCGGGCTTGGCGGGTGTTCTTCGGACCCTGCCCGGTGAATGATTCCGCCGAGTACGCGGCTGCGGCTTTGCTGGGTGAGAGATGGAAACCTGCACGCGTCTTCACCTATTATCGGCGCAAGTCCCAATGGCCGCCGCGGTGAAGGTCGTATAATCCTATAATCCTGGTGAGTTCGGGTGGCTCATTGGGCCTGCTTGGTGCCAGGTGTCGATTTTTTTTCCCGGTCGGGGATTAAACTGCTTTATGCCACTCGTGACAAGCGCCTCAGTCAGGGTCTTCAGGAGTACGAACGACAGACCTTGAATAGGGCTCCAGATGCATCCGACACTGAACTTTCTGTACAGATTAATATATTTAATATTGTGAAAAATTGCTAAGACATTGACGTCTTCTGATATCCCAATCTCCATGAGAATCAAGATTCTCATTGTTATCGGTCAAAATGAACGTAATACACTTTATGGAATTTGCCTGATGTTTTGGAAAGATATAGCTATGTCTGTGGGCGAAACTTAATTTCATGATATCTCAAAAAAGTCTCGTGAAAACTCACAAAGAATGGCATTCATTTACTTCTAATATTAAAAGTACATATAAAATTCTTACTCATTTGATAACAGTGGATATTTCTTTAGTGTTTTATTTTTCATTTTAGATAAAAAAAAAAAAGTGTGATATCTGGAGGACGATGCGATACCTAAAAAATTACGCGATTTTTTCTAAAAAAGTTTTTATTCTTTTGCAATTGAAAAATTACTTATATATTATTATCAATTATGCAGCTATATTCACAAAAATTGTTTCTTTATAATTTTCTTTTAAATTTTGAAGTAACTCACAGAAAAATTAAAGGCCTTCTCTTGGTTCAACTCTTCTAAAAATAAATATATCTCAAATGTTTATCAATTAAAATAATCAAAGTAGATTTTAATGGATTCGATTAATTTACCAGTAAATATTCAGTACAAAGTCACACATCGTTCAAAATTTTTAATTCATACTTATAGATGATCCAAACGAACGCGTAGATTTATCAACATCCAATAATCTATATTTTTATATATAGTAATATATACTGTAGGGTAATTAAAATGTTTACCTTTATAAAAAAAAACAAGTGGTACCATGTACATCCCCAAGAACATGCAATTCAATCATTAATCATTATTCACTTTAGCTACAATTTTCTATACTCCCAACACTAAATCATTTTCAACTCATTATAAGTTCTAACGCTTTGGTAGGAGCTAACATCCAGAAAAATTATGGACAAAAAGGCTAAAAATATGTTATGTCACTGAAATATGTCACTTAAAACATATTCCTTGGCGAGAAAACTGCAAAAAAAAAAAGACACAATTTTCAATTGATCAAATCAATCTTAAGATAAATGATACTCTAAGTAGCCTATTACATACCATGGGGTAACTTATAATTATGCATGCTAAGTAATTAAAATTCTGGAATGAAAATAATTGCATTTTAAGCCACCTTCAACAGTGATCCCATTAAAACTGGCCTGTCAATGTTTGCTGCTAATTTCACATTTTTTGCTGCTAATTTCACTTTTCTGTTGTCTAAGAAAATACATTTAGCAAAAGATAAAAATATCAATATGTAATGCATAAAATCATATATATTTACATTTTTATGTGTATATGTAATATATGAAAATATATTATATATTTATATTTATCTTTTTTTTTACAATATACAAAAATATAAACATATAAAAAAATGAATTCCGTAATCGGTTGTCCATTTCTGATGCAGTTAATTAATTTTATATTTATACGACTTTTTAGTCATTAAGTTACTGGGACGGAATTCTTGTCTGTTATCGTTGAAGAAGGCCCTAGTATGCTGTATGGCTGCTCTAGTCGGGACTCCAGCTACGGATCTTCGTACCAGCCACCTGTTACTCACCAAATAGAGCTACTGGGACGGATTTGCAAAATTATTGAAGTCGACTCTTCATCCTCCGTCTAATGGATTAATGTGAAACTTGATAATGTAACTAACCACCTCCTGCTATTTTTACCTCTAATTAGCCTCCTGATATTATTTTTAATTAGGTTAGGATCCTAAGTGGTCTTTGGCCTTCCGGGGTTACAATTGGCATCCAATATGCCAGATTCCACTTAATCCGTATTAGTCATACTTTTAGATCACTGCAGGGTTGATTTCTTCGGCGCAATTTTAAAGATCCGCAGATCATTGTACTGGTCTACCAACGTTCTCCCAATTGATCTACGAGGACGTAATTCAAAGCTCTTGTCGTCGAAGTAAACTCTTCATTTACAACCCTCTAATGTCACATTGACATGCAACTTGATATTATGACTGACAACCTACTACTATTTTTAGCTCAGGTTAATCTCCTGCTGAAATTTTTACCATCCGAGTTATCTTCGTGCGTGGTCTTTGACCTCCGGATATGAAATCCATTCTCAATGTACCAGATTTCACCGAACCCTAGTCGTACTAAGGTCACTTTCAGACTACCAGCACCATTGCACTAAACCGCAAGGTTAAAATTTTTTCCGACTCTAATTATAAAGAACGTTTCTAGCCCCAAGGTCCGTAGAACATCGTTAACTCTCCAATACGGGATCGGAGCCACGAATCTTCGCCTGTAGCGGTATCCCAGTTGAGATACTGGGATAGAATTGCACGTTCTTATTGTTGAGGAAGACTCTGCAGTTGCTAGCCAAATTTTACACGTTTAAATTTTTTTAGTATTCTATATGGTTTAAACCTATGCGTTTTGTATTCAGTATCAGAATTAGAAATGTATATATTTAAAAGTTTTAGATCGCAAGCTATTATTTAAAAAGTTTTTGTAAAGCTTCTTAATTCAAGTTGGCAACAAGTACTTTACGTTGATTATCAACTAACTTACACATGGAGGTAAAGGGAAGAAGATAAAACCTGATGTTGGAAAAACGCTATTAATTTAGGTGTTTAAAAACATAATTTTGGTGATTAAATACATTAACCTAAGTTGAGCTGGGTTAAGTTAAAATGCATTGTAAGTATTTCTATAGTGAAAGGCTAGTATTCAATTAAATAATATTTATTTAAACTGTAAATTTTGTGAAAAAATTATCAGTGAAATACACATTAGAACTCAAGTAAAATGGAATATTACTACGTATACAAACCCATCTTGTCTTTTAATTTATTTTCGTGTCTTTATATTCTGTACTCTGTTCTACAACGAGAAAAAATTCCGATTGCTTCTACTCATAATTAGGTAATTTTAATTCAAAAATAATCAAAGATACATTTATTAAACACTTCATTATGTTTCTTAAAATGCGAACAAATCGCACTTAACTAACACTGGAGACACCTAAATATAATTCTCAAAGCATTATAAAATTTTAAAGCTTTTTTCCCACAGAAGGAGTTTTATATTTCCCCCAATCTAGCTCAATGGTCTTGCATCAAAGAAGATATCGTTAACATTTTTAGGGTGAGAGCAAAAACTGTTAGGAACGATTGCCATAATATTCTAAGCATTTCGGTCAAGACAACTTCAAAACTATTATGTCATCAAAATATGTTACAGTAATTAAATTCGACGCAGAGAAAATTGCAAAAACGCATTCTTCGATTAATCATCTTAATTTTGAGTCAAATGGAGGCAGCTTATTTTATAGTAAGGGGTAATTAACGATTATGTACCAAATCAAGTTTGAATAATTGAATTTTTTGAATGACGGTTATTAATAATCTTACGCTGCTCCCCACTGTGACAATATTGAAACTCTCTTGCCTTTAGAAGAGAGTTTTTGCAGTGACTTTCACATCTGCCATATAAAACTAAGAAAATACATTTACGTGAAATATTTTTCAGCTGTCATAAAATTTAATTCAGTAAGTATAAATTAGTATTGTACGAAGATATTTATTTATATTTACTAGCCATAATAAGCGATTTATTTATAAATGCTATCAAATTTTGAGAGCTACTTGAATCAGCTAATTTTCAATGATATTGAATTATTGCCAACGTGGCGTTGTGAAAAAGTGGCCAACTTCTCCACAAAGTGTGGTAGAGATATTGACTTTTTAACACTTTCCAACATAGTTGAAAGGTGTTTACGACTTCATTCATTCTGTCTGTCAGTCTGTCTGTCGCCTATCTGTCTGTCCGTTCGTTCGATAACTATCGGAAAAATGACTTTAACTGGAATTTTAGTATGTTGTTGAGACGATAAGTGGGACTTACGAGAATGTAAGTGAATAATTTCAGACAGTTAGTTTTGTATTGAACCCGGATTGACAAAGTGAAATACATTGAATACTATGGGACCTAATTTTTCAAACATATTTAAGTAAAGTTAAAATTCACAAATTGCTTCGAAAATTTTAGGAAATATTCAAATTATCCCATAAAATATGTAAAAAAAATTCAGCAAAATATGTTCGGTTGTTTTCGAAATAAAAATTAAAATAATAATTACATCCATATTATATGAAGAGATCATGTGACCCACTTCAAAATAAAATATGGCATCCATTTGTTTCCCAGTGTAAAAACCGTGATTTTTAAAGTTCTTTTACATTTATATTTAGAGTTGCAATCGTTCTAAAATCGCTTCATTTTTGCATATTTTCTGTGCTAACGCAATTATAGTATTTTTTACTTTAAATGATCATCACACTTTTATTATTTCTACAACGAAGCCTAAATTTAATTTATATAGAATGCTAACAAGTGATTGTAAGATGAGTTGTATAAAAATTGCTGAATTTTTTTAGAGGAAAATTATTTAGCTCTGGAGTCTTGAATAAAATTGATATGAATGCATGAAATTCATTGCTTTTACATAGAGAGTCAGACGATTTATATTTCGATGATGTCATTTGAATAAAGTTCATTTTTTAATGAAGTTTAAAGTTTTCAAATATAATAAATTATTGTAATAATAATTTTAAAAATATCAACGCTGAATGTATCGCATTTTTTAGAGATGTTAAAATAAAATTGCATTTCAGTTGGTAAGTGTTTCATAATCAATGCTTTGTGCCTGATTGATCTTTTTTGTTTTAAGTATGTTTTCAAATAATATTTAACTTATATCACGTTATTAATTTTTTTATGTTGTGTTAATCTCACTATTAAAACGTGACAGCGTATGTTGGTATATTCCGCCTACTTCGAAACAGATACTTGACCCAGAAGCTCGCGTTTTTCTTAATTGTAGCTATCGATGCCTGTAGATTTTCAATTCCGTTTCAAAAATTCGAAAATTTAATGGATTTTTAGGTGTTTGCTAATAACTTCATTTTCGAATGTAAAAACAAGAGTTTCGTTAAAATGTATCTCTTCCTTCAACATTACAATCTATCGTTCTTTGATTTGAACAACGGGACACAGATAAATTTTAAAAATTCTCTGGAAGCCGGATTTTTCAAAGTCGATAGATTTTTGTTTATACAGATTTTTAAAAATCTAAAAAGATGCTGAAATGCACTCTGAAGAAAGACTTACTTCCGAGTTCTTGTTATTAATTTGCAGCTTGCTGTTGCAGACAACTGGTTCAGGAACCTCAGACACCTGGGGCGTGTTTAAATGACAATTAAAATACAAAAATACCAATTTGCGAATTAAATTGACAGATATTTGTGTTTTTAAATATAAGGTTGCAAAATTATTATAAGCATTCCCCCCCCCCCCCCCCAAATTCTCTTTCTACGATAAAATTTTATAAGTTATCAATTAAGATTTTATATCTACTTCATCTTCGAATATTTCATTTTGCTCATGTAGACAACAGAAGGCTTTTCGATGTGCGGTCTTGTCATCGGGAACCCTTATTTTTAGGTCTAGAAAACTTCAATTGTTTCCGTCGTTATTTTACGGGTAAATATTTTACAAGTAAATTAAATATTCAATAAGATTCATTTCAAAATTTCGTTGCACACGTTCAGAAAATATTTTTATTACGTGAATTTACTTTCTTATTTTTACTCTTGGTTGAAGGGGATGACCGTGGGAAATCTAATCACATATATGGACAAAATCATGGGTTTCGAGGATAGTAAGATGGACCCAAAATTTAAACGTGTTTCATAACCATTTATACACTAATTGCCAAGTGTCCGCTGTACGTCCGTCTGTCTGTACGTCTGTCCGTTTGTCATGCTTTTTTAGGCACTACCCGAATACATAGAGACTTGCAATTTGGTACACGGTTCGGTCGTTCGATAAAACACCCAGAACAAATCGAATTTTTTGAAAACGTTCTCAAGAGGGTGGTGCTTCACACGAAAACGTTCGAAATGTGAAATGATGGGAAAGCATGCTTTGCGATAAGATAGAGACTTTAAATTTGGTGTATGGGTAAATCGTTCGAAAGGAAGAAAGTGTGCAATTTCAGATTTTCAATATTTTCTACTTAAGGGGGTGCCGCACACCAAACTGTTCGATTTACTGAATAAATGAGAAAAGGCTCCTTTAAAATTTTATAGTGGCTTGAAATTTAATATAAGGGCTAATCATCTGACTGAAACACCCAAGACTATTATATTTTTTCAAAAATGTTCGTTTATGGGGGTGCTCCAGACAAAAACGTTCAAAAGGTGAATTGATAAAAAAAACATGCTTCGAGATGAGATAGAGATATCAAATTTGGTGTAAGGGTAGATAGCTTGGAAGTGTCGCGAACGTTTTGGTATACTCGACAGAGAAGACAAAGTTTTGAAATCAAACACATTTATTAAACATGAAATAACAAGGCAGTTGATCGAAAACAGTGGAGTACAAGCATTTCTCGCAATAACTCAGAGTTACACTCGGTAGGGTGACCATTAAGAACACCCCTGGAGGAAGAGGAACCAAGAGAATACACATATTTTCTGATACATAAAATAAACACAATATTCCTCACATTATACTTGACATTTATATACGACATTTGTATACTTTGAACATATACGACATTTTCATATAACATCATCAATGACTCGATACTCACGAGGATTTGACAATTAACACTCTATTCGTTAGGTGGAAGACTAAATATATATAAAACTTTACCTCGTCTCTTTTAAATATAACATTTACAATTCTGTACCATGGGAAAGGATATCAGGATGGACTCTCGGCATAAACTCATCGAGATTCTTGCGCAGAACAAAATCCATAATGGTCGGGAAACTTGACTACACAACATCATGCTGGCGGAATTCGACATCTTGGTTGGTTACGGAGATTGGTTGATTCGTACCTTAGGACACAAGGAGGAGTCAGGCAAATACAAATCGCTGTAAAATGAGCTTTCCCTCTAGCCCTATTAGCGATTCAAGCCGACCAGTGAAAGAACCATTTTCTCTTTTCACAAGACTCATTATTCCATTACTACCAGGCTGATTCATTTAAAAACACGAGTGACTCATCTCTGAACCGAGCCAAACGACTCTACGCACAACTTGTCGAACTATGTTACATATTTTAATCACATCCTTCCACTTTCAAAATTAATCCACCTTTATAAAATTCGCGATCATACGCGAATCAAACACACGACTACATTTTTCCACGACTCCTTCCAAAATCCTTTTTCAAACGCGCGCGTGCGCAAAACCTGCAAGTTTCCAACTAGCGACTGAGAAGCGAAAATACAAAACTATTACTATTTTTCTGGAACATAAACACTTTTGCGATTTTAGAGTTCACTTCCCTTAAAAGTCAATGTAATTGAAAACATGTAGAAAAGACATTTACATTTCGAAATTGACACTTTCAATCACACAGAAATAAAACAATACTTTAATATACAATTTTAACACAGAGGTGTGAAAGCCTTATCACACTCCTTCGGGGCCCGGGAGAAAAATTTCCTGCAAAGCGGGGAATTTTTCCACACAATACTAGGAAAATACCTGCATTAAGTTCCCAATGACATATGTTCCATTGAGAGGAATTTAGTGTAAATTTTGAGCGATGTACATGTACATCAAAGAAAAAAACAAAAACAAACAAGATCATGACCAGCATAATAACCAAAATCCAAGAGTGGCCTAAAGTTTGACTCGTGAGTCAAAAAAAAAATAAGTCTCAATACAAGCATAGACCTTTACAAGACAACACCAAATTAACAAGACACAAATGATGAAATTGCCCCTTTTAAAACTTAAACACTAATACATTTTCTGGTGAGTACCACAGAGACATGAAAATTTAATTTACTCAACTCACAAAAAGTTTAACTAAACAAAAAGTTTTCTTTCTTCAAAAATTTTACAATTAAAATTCTATAAATTTACTTTTCACAGAAATCAATTTATTAACTATTATCCAACCTTGCCAACAAATTACTTTAAAGGACATTTAAAAAAATTACTAATTTAGAAAATGAGACAAATTTTCAAACCAAGAATGTTGATCAGGCACCCAGGCAAGAAACAAGTCCATTAGAAAGTTGCAAACCTAGAGGTGGCGGTACCCCCAACCAATAAGTCAACAAACACCAAATGACAAAAAAAATTTCTAAAATTTACTAGACCTTTAAATTAAAAAAAAATCATTCACACATTCATAAAATAAAACAGAGATAAAAATTATCAGTTATCCTTAAAAATCCTTACCAAAACTCTAATCCATCAAGTACTTAATTATCTTAAAATTACTTTAAAACATTACTGCTTATCATTAAAGTAAAGCAAAAAAAAATTATTATTTAAGTATTTAGAATTTTAAAACACTACTTCAACCTGATTAACATGGCACTCACATTCAGAAAGCTGCACTGGCACAGAACTTGCAGTACAGAACATTCAGCTGACTGACACATAAAGCAAATTACACAGAAGTTCAGAAATATTGGATCCATTTTAACATAGCATACAGTTTTGCAAAACATTTTGTGAAACAATTGAAAATATAATATTATGAAACATAATTGTCCATCTCACAACAATATCAGTCTTTCTTTTTGAAAATGTGAGAATTTCATAATTTAAATATTTTACTTTACTTTTGAGCCAATTGCTCTCTTGACATATTGCCTTAATTGACAAGTAACTTTAATGAATAAATTGGCCTCTTGGGCGCAAGTCATACTTGTGTGAATTAGGAACATTTTGAGTTTTAACCCTATTTTGATGGTTTAGAAAATATCTACTTTTAAATTGTCTTGTTTCTTGAGTTGAAGAATTATCAATGTTATCATTATATGTGCTAGAAATCAATTCACTACGTCTAGGAGGTAAAGGAGTTAATCTATTAACGTGGACCAATTGCTGATTACATGGATTGTTTTTGTGTTGAATGACAAAGTTAACTTCAGTACCACCTCTAACATGATTTTGCTTTTCCCCCATATGCAAAGTAACATTCTGTGCATTTACTACCAAATCTCTAAAAGATTTGCTTCCATTTTCCAAATCGTTAATATGTACCTCTTCACTACCCAAATGTGGCACTACATTATTTTCCGAAAAATTTCTGCTCACATACTCTTCCCGAATGACCTGAGACTCATTCGCTACCGGTGCCAGATCTGCTTTGCATTTGGCACATGCATTCGTATGGAACTCTTTCGGTTTACAGTCCTCTACCACACGAACATTTTTTCCACTACTCATCTGCGAGTCAGGCACAGCAATACGCTTTGCGACACTACTTAGGTTTGAGTCTGCAATTTCCGACTCATTTGCCGGTTCATGATTTGAAATCGAAAGTAAATTATTCGTACATTGATAACCAACAAAAGGAATGGAAGAGTTTGAAAACTTAAAACAGAAGTGATTATAATCTATAATAGCATTATGTTTATGTAAAAACTTGTTACCAAGGATTACATTATATGAAATAGGAGCTGGTGATTTTAACACAAAAAATTCGGTAGGGAATCTTTCTTTTCCCAAATTTAGCGAAATAGTGGCTAAACATTCAACTTTAGTATCTTGTGAACTAAAGCTACGCAAAATTGTTGGTTTGTATGTTAGCAACATATGTGCAATGGGTACAGTATTTAAAGCTTCCTCATACACTAAATTAATTGAACTACCCGTATCAATCAATATTGACACTTCACTGCTCACTAATTTTCCTTTTATAATAGAAGAAGATGACAAAGAATTTGTAATATTATGACAAATATTATTTTCCTCAAAATGTGATGTTTGCCTATCAAAAGTTTTTCTATTATTATAATTGTGCATGGGATATCTACTCTGATTCCCAGAAGAATGATTTTTGGAATTTTGCAAAGATTTATATGACTCCTTATTTTTATAATTTTGCGTTCCTTGCTTTCTATACTTCCACTCATTTGCAGACATTTGCCCTCTGTGTCTTTCACCCTGGTGATACCTAGTTCCAGGACTGGTATAAATTTTCCTACATTTTATACCGTACGCATCTCTTTTTTGAAAAACCTTTTTCCAACACTGTTCTTGAACGTGACCTAATTTACCACATTTGTCACACTTTGGACGCGGTGAACGCTTTTCGTTAACTTTATCTGAATTAAACTTAAATTTTTCTATTTTACCCCTAAGAAATTCAATGTCCCTTTCCTGTTCTAACACTTTTCTTTTTAAATCTGACATACTTTCACTTTGATCTGGTGTGAGAACATATTTTTCTGGTGTGAGAACACCTTTTTTTGTAAGTACCGGATTAGTCACGTACATAGCATTATTTTCATTTAAAATAGATTCCTCAAGAATTGCAAGTTTTCTAGCCGAATAAAAATCTCTAGGGTTTTGTGACAACACCAATCTTTTTAGTTCCGGATATAAACCATTAATAAATGAAGTTTTTAAAAGTGTTTGCCTGATTTTATTCTCACTTTCGGAATCTACATCTTCCGGAACAACCTTAAATGAAGCAGCTTCGATTCTCATCGAAAACTGTTTAACCGACTCATTTGGTCTCTGTGTAAAGTTCACGAGTGAAATTATGTTTTTAGTAACATTTTCGGTCACTTCAAAATGATCTTTCAAAATGTGAATAATTTCCTGCAAATTTTTACAATTTCTGTGCTTTGGATTCTCTTCAATCAATCTATTTGCTTCCCCCTCTAAATTCAATCTCAAACAAACTAATTTGTCACACTCACTCCAGTTTGCATGAGTGGCTACTAAATTTAACTTTTCCAAAAACTGTGACAACGAAAGCTCTGAATTTCCCGAGAATTTTGGAATATAATGTGCGAACTTAGGTGTGAAAATATGGAATGATTTTAACATGTTATCATTTACCGATGAAGCACTGTTTTGATTTGGCAAAGTGCCAGAAGAAGAATTCAGACATACCGGCGATTTATCTGATATATTTTCCTCATTAGATTTAGCTTTGTGGCTAACATTTTTAACTTTACTTTTAGAATTAACAGAATCCGACTCAGTAGCAATATCAAGCGACAAATTCAAGGAGGAATTTAATTTTTTTCTTGAATTTTTACTCATCTTACCGACATTTAGTTTTTTGTTTCTAGTAATTGGAGCCATTTTGCATAACAATCAAATATACTCGTATAGTTTAACACAATATGCAATTGCAATGTTCTTAAACAGTATTTACAATAAAACCAGTTTTTATCAAATCAAATGACATAAATATGCAAACAAATCACTTTTTTTTTTTATCAAATGGCACATATCAAATTCCAAGAACACTCGTTTTTGAGAATACCGAAAACAGAACATGGAACTCTGTTTACTTAAGAAAACACTCATTTTAGCACAACGGTAATTTTTAACCTTCAAAATTTCAATTCTTAAGAAAATTTTTAAAAATTTTAATTCTCTCAGCTCTTCCCCACTCACCGAGAAAAGTAACGGCACCAATTCTGTCGCGAACGTTTTGGTATACTCGACAGAGAAGACAAAGTTTTGAAATCAAACACATTTATTAAACATGAAATAACAAGGCAGTTGATCGAAAACAGTGGAGTACAAGCATTTCTCGCAATAACTCAGAGTTACACTCGGTAGGGTGACCATTAAGAACACCCCTGGAGGAAGAGGAACCAAGAGAATACACATATTTTCTGATACATAAAATAAACACAATATTCCTCACATTATACTTGACATTTATATACGACATTTGTATACTTTGAACATATACGACATTTTCATATAACATCATCAATGACTCGATACTCACGAGGATTTGACAATTAACACTCTATTCGTTAGGTGGAAGACTAAATATATATAAAACTTTACCTCGTCTCTTTTAAATATAACATTTACAATTCTGTACCATGGGAAAGGATATCAGGATGGACTCTCGGCATAAACTCATCGAGATTCTTGCGCAGAACAAAATCCATAATGGTCGGGAAACTTGACTACACAACATCATGCTGGCGGAATTCGACATCTTGGTTGGTTACGGAGATTGGTTGATTCGTACCTTAGGACACAAGGAGGAGTCAGGCAAATACAAATCGCTGTAAAATGAGCTTTCCCTCTAGCCCTATTAGCGATTCAAGCCGACCAGTGAAAGAACCATTTTCTCTTTTCACAAGACTCATTATTCCATTACTACCAGGCTGATTCATTTAAAAACACGAGTGACTCATCTCTGAACCGAGCCAAACGACTCTACGCACAACTTGTCGAACTATGTTACATATTTTAATCACATCCTTCCACTTTCAAAATTAATCCACCTTTATAAAATTCGCGATCATACGCGAATCAAACACACACGTCTACATTTTTCCACGACTCCTTCCAAAATCCTTTTTCAAACGCGCGCGTGCGCAAAACCTGCAAGTTCCCAACTAGCGACTGAGAAGCGAAAATACAAAACTATTACTATTTTTCTGGAACATAAACACTTTTGCGATTTTAGAGTTCACTTCCCTTAAAAGTCAATGTAATTGAAAACATGTAGAAAAGACATTTACATTTCGAAATTGACACTTTCAATCACACAGAAATAAAACAATACTTTAATATACAATTTTAACACAGAGGTGTGAAAGCCTTATCACAGAAGGAAGAAAGTGTACAATTTCAGTTAATCAATATTTTCTACTTCAGAGGGTGCCACACACCAAAGTGTTCGATTTTCAGAATAAAGAAGACACGCCCCTTTTCAAACCTGATAGAGACTTGATATTTGGTATATGCGCGAATCATCTGATAGTAAACCCAATCAGAATGGAGGTTTTCAGAAATGTATGTTTAAGGGGGTGGGAACTGCACACAAAAACAGTCAAAAGGTGAAATGATAGAAAAAGCATGCCTCGCGATGAGATAGAGATTCCAAATTTGGTGTACGGGTAAATAGTTGGATAGGAAAAATGTGTGCAATTTGAGTTTTCTAACATTTGCTGTTGTAAAGGGTGTAGTTCACTAAAATATTTGATTTGCCGAACAAATGACAAACTCCTCCTTTACAATGTGGTAGAGACTTGAAATTTAGTATATGGGCTCATCGTTTAATAAAAAACCCCAAGATGAATACTGTTTTTCAAAAATGTTCATTTAAGGGGGTGTTACACAGGAACACGTTCGAAAGGTGAAGTGATAACAAAAACATGCTTCGCGATAGGATAGAGACCTCAAATTTGGTGTACTGGTAGATAGTTTGAAAGGAAGAAAGTGCGTAATTTTAGATTTCCAATATTTGCTGCTTTAGGGGGTGCCGCACACCGATACGTTCGATTTCCCGAATAAATGAGACACGCTTCCCTCTAAATGTGATAGAGGCTTGATATTTGGTATATGGGCCAATCCCCTGATAAGAAACTCAAGATGAACAGAGTTTTTCAAAAATATCCATTTATGGGTATGCTCCACTGAAAAACATTCGAAAGGGGAAATGATAAAATAGCATGCTTTGGGATGAAATATAGATTTTAATTTGGTGTACGAGTAGATAGTTAGAAAGGAAGATGCGCGAAATTTAAGTTTTCCCATATTTTCTTCTTTAAGGGGTTCTGCGCACCAAAATATTCGATTTGCCGAATAAATGTGAAACGCGAAATATTCAAAATTTACATTATTATGAGTTGCCTATTTTGAGACCTTTGGTTTTCAAAGGGGATTCGGCTAGTATCTTTTATAATTAAGATAATCTTTTGAAACCGTGTAGGTTTATAAAGAGTTATTATACTGGGCTCTATTTTTCTTGGATCACTTTTTAAAGAAAATCGTGTTGCATTTATGTTACATGTTTGTAGGTTCTTATAGCCTTATCATTTGTATCAAGCAAAAATTGCATTCAACGACAATTATTATACCCAGTATCATGAATGTAGCTTTTACGTATACTTTTATACAAAAAATGACTGGAACAAGAACTGCTATGACTGAACTATGTTAATAAAATTCATTCTGTAGATATTGCCATTTTCTATACAGGCAAAATATTAGTTGTCGAGTGCCAACTGTACGCAAACTCCCAAAATAAAAAAATCTAATGTGGGTAACACATGACTTTCCGTATATAATGCAATGAATTTACTCCTTTTACAGTCAAAAATAATGTATAAAATCCACGGTACTGTTTTCTTAACTTTGAATTGTAAATTTGGCGGTTTTCCGGATGACAACATGTAATACTAATTCAAAGTACCCAATTAACTTATATGTCACACAACAATTATTAATATTGATAAGCGATGTAGTCCATATTATCCATCATCATTAAGCGATATAGTCCATATATTAAAATATTTAAAAAAATAATTCATCAATTAGGCGTCATTTTCATTAATTTAGTGCTATTTTTGCAATTTTGATGATATTTTCGCCAATCTTGGGCGAAATATTGCCAAGATGGCGTTACCTTGCTATATTATTTGCCGAGATTGCAAAATACATCAAGTGTTACAGACAATTGGAGAGAAGAGCATTTCTTGTATTCTAGAATGTATGGCCTTCATATGTCGGAAATCTGAATTTCCGAAACATTATTTCTCATTTGGCGTCATATTTATTAATTTGGCGATATTTTTGTCACTTTGGCAACATTTAAAAAGTCGCCAAGTTGGCGACGTCTCGCTAAATTTATCGCTATGCGTTACGGACGGACGGAGAAATGGATTATTCTTATAGTCTATTCTTACGTATATTCTTTCCAAGATATTGAACTGTCATCAATTAGTCGTCATTTCATTGATTCAGAGTTAGTTTCATCAATTTAGCGAATTTTTATCGATTGGGTGACATTTTCTTCAATTTGGCAACCTTTAAAAAGTCACCAATATGGAGATATTCCGATAAGTTCGTTACCAAAATTTTATCCAAACGTTATGGACAGAAAAATAGGTAATTCTTACATCACTTGTAGATTCTTCGCCAAAACCTCGTCAAGCGTTATGGACGGAGAAATAAATTTTTCTTATAGCAGATAAATGACTATTGGCGTCCAACTACAAAAGTATAACCCAAAATATCGTTTCTCATGAATGGAACGAGCTAGAACCACCAGAATGATGTCATCAAATATATCGCATTATATTACATATGAAAAGTGAACATATTATATACAATAGTTAATATATTTTTAGGTGATTTTTTGTTAATTTTTTTTAATGTTCAATATCTTCAGAACGGTTCATTCTAGCGGTTCATATCAATCGTTTTCTAATGAGAAATTGCACAGGAAATGAATATTTCAGTAACTACATTAAAGGTTTTAACTTTTTGATGATATTTCAAAATTTCCCTCGAAAATTTAATGGGGTTTTGAATATTTGATTGCGTTTAAAAACAATGGATTACAAGTATTCACGAAATGTAAATTTTGTACCAAATTTTGTTCGAATCGCTCCATTCGTTCGTCAGATATCGTCACACACACACACAGACATCGCAACAAACACTTTGAATCGTGTTCAGGGATGCTTGAAACGTGCTCTCCCGTCGAATACTTGAATTCGAATTTTCGACCCCATGACAGTACTTTCCTTATACATTATACTATGTATTTAAGGAAAGTAAAAATGAATAATGAACTACAAATAAATAAAAACTGACAATTTTTTTCCAAGGGCCAGACACACAAATTACATAGTTATACAAAATTGTACAAAATTGTAAACGATAAATTATAAAATTAATAAAAAGCAAATAAATGATAAATTAAAATGTATAAACTACAAATAAATGATAAATTGTAAAATTAATAAATTACAAATGAATGATAAACTGCAGAAAAAAAATGAACTACAAACAAATGATAAATTACAAAGCTAATTAATTGCAAATAAATGATAAAAATACAGAAATGATAAACTAGAAATTCATGATAACTAAACAACAAATAACTAAAATTACGAAATTAACAAACTACAAATAAATGATAGATTACAAATTAGTTCTTTTGCACTTAGTAAAATGCAATGCACGTTGAGCGGAACTCAAAATGGAAAGAATCTAATGTTATCAATCTGGGGGAATGCCTACGGCAGTTGCAGAGCTTCTTGAACTACTGCATACAAATAGGGGTTCGATCGATAAAGAAAAACTAAATTGATCTCTTACTTTATATGAGTTCTTTAAATCCAAAAGGCGCGGAATACAAGGCATTGGAATAAAACATTGATATTGCATTTCAGCACAAAATAAACTGATGGCATAATGGCTGAAGTGATGAAAAATAAACTGACTGATAAAGTTGACGTATGGTATAGTACATGACTTAACTACATTGATGAACTCGCTTCGTTTACTATTTAAGGGGACAGTGGACGTTGACATTTTTATTATTTATTTATTGAATTAGAAACGTGAAAATTTGTATAAATATTCCTCTTAACATTACTATATAAAATACCATTAAATTTTTTTTTCAATTTTGTCATAATTTTGTATTTTTTTTTTAATTTAATTTTTTTAACGAAAATTTGAAAATGCTCCTTGCGTACCTTTTGTTCACATTTTTGATTCATTTTACATTATGATCGCTCAAAAACATATTATGAACAAATTTGGGTATTCATTTTTAAATCCCTTTAAAAGTTAATTTTTTAAAAATATTTTTCTGCATTAAGACTTAATTTTCATCATTTAATTAGGTTTTTATTCACTTTTAATTTCCTTAATAAAGTCCAATTATAAAATGCATACCCAGTTTCATTAAAAACTATGAAAGGTGTCTTCTTGCCAAATTTCATGCATCTCAAACAGAAATTAAGACGCACGGAGCATTTTAAAAATGTAAAACCTTTGAAAATTCCGTTTAAAAAAAAATGCATTTAACCTTTTGTTTACGGGTGGGACAGCGTCCATCCCAAACGAAGAACCTTCCAAAAAGACATATATTTGACATACCCTATCCCAAACAGTTCGAATCCCCTTTACAGGCATTGGCGTTCATGGGCATCGGCGACAGAAGCATTGCACCTGCAGCGTGCAGCAGTCACGTTATTATAATACTGACAATAAATCAAGGAATTCCCACATAAATCTGATATCTCTGTCTGACGGTTACGCTTGGCGAAACTTCGCCACTTTAGCGAAAATTTTGGTGCGGTATCGCCAACTTTAGTTAAATGTCCCCAAGTTGACGATTATTCAATATCTCTGAAAATTAAATTTAATTTATTTGATAATCCCTTTCGATTTGTGGGAATTATTATTGATTCGAAGTTATAGCGAAGGGCGGGATAACTCAACGCTTAAGACACGGGGATTGCACTCGAGGGACCCGAGTTTGATTCTCGGCTCTGCCCAAACTATCTCTGTATTTACGGGAAGTACGGGTACGTTAAATCTGCGAGTCCAAAAGTATTTCCGAGAGATTGGTGGCAGAGGATGGAATACGGTCCATGTGGATGCCGTTCCTACTTGGTTCAAGTCTAAATTGGGTGGTACTATCTAGGCTTCTGTTTGTCTCACAATCATTATAAAAATGAATGTGTAGTTCTTGCACTCGTAATATCCCCAGACACAAGCGGATTAATTGTTATACAACGCTTTTATGAAACACAAACCATATACTTATTTAAAATAAATTAGCTTCAGGTCAAATGATTTTTAATTTGTAATTTAAAACCATTACTGTAATTATGGCATGATATTGTTCATTAAAATGATCATAATTAAGTACCTAACTACTTTGAAGTCATTATAATTTACATTGCCGAGCAAAAGCCTGATTAGAATTATCAAAATATATTTGAGGTATAACCATGGAGATAAAGGGACTCTTTAGAATGCTTTTAATGAAGTTTTTAAGCCGTGCAGTAAAAGTTTGTAAGAACAATGTAATTTAGGCTAAACTTGTTACAACTCGATATGTCAAACGACAGATTGGGGCTCTTTTTAGAGCAACTTACTTAAAAGTTTATATATATATATATATATATATATATATATATATATAGAAATATACAACAAAAAGTGATACTATTATAATACCAAATATCACTCAGCAAAAGGCGCAATGCAGCTCTATATACTGATGCAGGATATAACCATTAAAAACGAATCAGAAAGGGAGGGGGAAACCATACGAATTGCATATAAATGGCTGAGAGGGATAGCGACCTCTCATTCCCGTTTTAAGTACTTTTACGTCTAGACAACGCCCACGGATACCAATGCAATTCAATGATAGATCCCCGCAGCAAGGACCCCGCATTTAAAGGACTTTAAATTTAGTAGATGTTCATCGAGTAAATGCAAATTATGCCCCTGTGCCAACCCTTTACAAATTGGACCCAAATCTACAAGTCAATTTTCATTCTGCAAGACATTCAATGTAATATATTGTATAAGGTGCTCCTCATGTAATCTATATAAATAAAATTGAAAATCTGTCTGTCTGTCTGTCTGTCTGTCTGTCTGTCTGTTTGTCCCATCATCACGGGAGAACGGCTGAACCGAATTTGATGAAATTTTGTGGGTAGCCTAGAAATAGCCCCACTTAAAATTTAGTCCATGTTTGGAGTTTCCACAACCAGTGGTTCTCGAGATATTAGTGAAAAACGAATATTTCGTTTGTCTCATCATCACGAGAGAACGGCTGAATCGAATTTAATGAAATTTTGTGAGTAGCCTTAAAATAGCCCCCCATAAATTTTGCCCAAGTTTCGAGTTTCTAATACCAGGGGTTGTCGAGATATTAATGAAAAACGGACCTTTTTCTTAGGAGATCTACTCTCCAACTCCGTGGTTTATCCAAACGGAAAGGATGAAAATCGTTTGTTTAAAACGTCAACGTGAATTAAAACTTCATTTCTGAGCTTAGTGCAGGATTTTTGCATTAATTAGTCACTATCTGAAAGTATGAATTGTTTGAACCAATAATTTAAATGGAAAATCTAACTCCATGGTCAAGCATTTACTAAACAATGGAAAGTATAAAGAAATCAAAATGGTTATTATTTTTGCATTTTATGGGGAAGAGATCAAAATGGTTATTTAATTTCGCAGTTTATGAGGAAGATTCTTTATTATATTATGTTGCTCAGCAACGCAATTAAATTAAATGTGTTTCTTAATATTTGTTATTATTTTTTCTATTTGAATAATAAATAAATAGATGTAAAAATATATTTTGTAAATGAACGGTTTGATTTTTCTTTTAATTATATTAATTACAGACTGCGTACATCACTTTCATTTGACAAAGAGTTTTGAAGCTTTTATATTGTGTTTAGCTAATAAACTCATATTGTGTTTACCAATAAATTTAGTTATCCGATTTTGAAACAGAAAAAGAGTAGAAAGGGTATATCTTCTAATACAATTTTAGTGTTTGCATTTAGTATATACAAACGGGATCAGGATGTTTTATTCTTCAGATCTGCAATTTCAGAGCTACGAATTTGGCGGAATATCGCTAACTTGGCAACTTTTCTTAAACTTTGCCAAATTGACGGAAATATCGCCAAATTGCTAAAAACGACGCAAATCAATGAAATTAAATTAGTTTTTTTAGAAGACAGTACTGAAATGATGTTTCGGTAGCATTTGTGGGTCAGTCTATCCATCCTACTTAGTAACACATTTATCGAATTTTTAAAATATCACCAAATTTATAAAAATGTTTGTAAATCTATAAAAATGTCATGAAATTGATAAAATTGTGCTTAATAAATGAAATTAATTGTGTTTTGTGTTTTGGGGATAATATTATGATGATGTTTCGTCAATTTGTCGCAAAATGGGACTATCAGTTTTACAGTCCCACTTGGCGATAATATTATGATGATGTTTCGTCAATTTGTCGCAAAATGGGACTATCAGTTTTACAGTCCCACTTGGCGATAAATTTGGTTATTTTTTAAGTTATCGCTAAATTGAAGAAAATATCGCCAAACCTTTCATGGAGATAGCATTATTCAGACGATATGATTTCCATCAAATTATTTGTGGCAACTGATATCATGTCGTTTAGCAATGGATGTAAATCCAATGTGCTATGTGGCATACGATTTTAATTAAATCTTTTCCGATTTGAATAATCTATATAAATAAAAATGAAAATCTGTCTGTCTGTCTGTCTGTCTGTTTGTCACACCATCACGGGAGAACGGCTGAACCGAATTTGATGAAATTTTGTGGGTAGCCCAGAAATAGCCCCACTTAAAATTATATCCGTGTTTTGAGTTTCTACGACCAGTGGTTCTCGAGATATTAGTAAAAAACGAAATTTTCGTTTGTCTCATCGTCACGGAAAAACGGCTGAACCGAATTTAATGAAATTTGGTGAATAGCCTTGAAATATCCCCCCATAAATTTTGTCCAAGTTTTGAGTTTCTAAGACCTGGGGTTGTCGAGATATTAATGAAAAACGGAACTTTTTCCTAGGAGTTCTACTCCCTAACTCCGTGGTTTATCCAAACGAAAAGCTTGAAAATCGTTTGAAAGTGAATTAAAATTTAATCTCTGAGTTTGATGGGAGATTTTTTGCGTTAATTAGTCACTTTCTGAAAACATGAATTGTTTGAAACATGATTTAAAGGGGAAATCTATCTCCATGGTTCATGGTTTATTTAAAACACGCTTTTACGGAACAATGAGAAGTATAGAGAAATCAAAATCGTTATTTAATTTCGCAGTTTATGTTATAAGACATGACATATTTAACATGTTATAAGATTCTATCTTACATCATGTTACTCAGAAACGCAATTAAATTAAATCTGTCTGTTAATTTTAATAATTATTTTTTCGATTTGAATAATAAATAAATGGATATAAAAATATATTTTAGAAAAGAACGATTTGATTTTTCTTATAGCATTTTTGACTGGATAATATCAATTACGGTCTTCAGGTTTAAAAATTATTATTATTTATATTTTCGGGGATTATTGATTCAAGGATTATTGATATTTTCAAGTTATTATGCAATTATTTTATTATGACAAAAATTGTTTAAACTCATATATTGTATGTTGTACGAATCTTCTACAAATACACGTGTATATCTTTTAATCTACGAGAATATAAGTAGTACAGGTATATTGACATATGTTTTGATATATATTGGCATATATTGGAATCAATTACGACCTTCTGGTATAAAGAGTACGGATATTATTGATGTTTTCAATTTATTACGTCATGTCTTTTATTTTGGCAAATATTTTTGAGACGCATATTGTAATACGGGTAATCTTCTACTAACACATTGGCATATTTTCTGATCTGCGACAATATAATTAGTACGGGGTTGCATATATTCATTCAATTCCTATTTTTTCTTCTGTAAATTTGCTTACAAAAGGGGGCAGGATGTTTTATTCTTCAGATCTGATCGTGAAGATAATTTTGCATAGTGAGAACATATATTCTTAAACTTCTCTTTAGGAGCAATAAATTTAATATTTTAACAGAATTTGCACATGATTGCGAACTTTAAGTTTCTTTAAATTATACACTCCGTACGAATAACGGGTGTGCTGTTAGTGGTTAATAAATTTTAACATTTTAGGAGGATATATCATGTTGCTCGGCATCGCAATTAAATTAAATGTGTTTGTTAATGTTTTTATTATTTTTTTTCGATTTAAATAATAAATAAATGGATAAATGGATATAAAAGTATATCTTATGAATGGAAGGTTTGATTTTTCTTTTAATTATATTAATTGCTGACTGCGTACATCAATTTCATTTATTTTGGCAAAGAGTTATCAAGCTTATATCGTATTTAGCTACTAAACTCATATATTGTGTTTAGCCAATAAATTCATATAGCCGATTGTTGAAACAGAAAAAGAGTAGAGCGGGTATATCTTCTAATACAATTGTAGAGTTTTCATTTAGTATATTGAAACGGGATAAGAATGTTTCATTCAGATCTGCAAATTCAAAGCTACGAATTTGAAGGGATATCGCTAATTTGACAACTTTTCTTAAACTTTGCCAAATTGACGGAAATGTCGCCAAATTGATATAAACGACACACAAACAGCTGCCATAAACCTTAGGGTTGGTCGTGTGGCTTGGGTCTTCTACATATCAATGAAATTTTTTTTTTGTTAGAAGAGAGTACTGAAATGATGTTTGGTTAGCATTTATCTGTCAGACCAACCATCCTACTTAGTAATACATTTAGCGAATTTTTAAAATGTCACCAAATTGATAAAAATGTTTTCAAATCTATAAAAATATCTTGAAATTGATAAAATTGCGCTACATAAATGATATTAATTGTTTTTGTTAGGGGATAGTATTGTGATGATATTTCGTCAATTTGTCGCAAAGTGGAACTGTCAGTTCTACAGTCCCACTTGGCGAAAAATATTTTTTTAAAATGTCGCTAATTTGACGAAACTGTCGCCAAATGTTCCATAGAAATATAACTATTTAGACGATATTTTTGATGAGACAATTTATTTGAAGCAAATGATATCATGTCGCTTAGCAACGGATTTAAATCCAATGTGTTTATGCGGCAGACGATTTTTATTAAATCCTTTCCGATTTGAATAATGAAGATATGTATATAAAATAAATTTCATTGCCATTTCATTTTGGACTGGATAATATCAATTATACTCTTCAGGTTTAAACATTATTATTATTGATATTTTCCGGAATTATTGATTCAGTGATTATTGATATTTTTAAGTTATTACGCCATTGTTTTATTGCGGCAAAAATTGCTGACACACGCATATTGTACGTTGTACGAGTAATCTTCTAGGAATGCACGGGTATATCTTCTAACCTACGAGAATATAAGTAGTACAGGTATATTGGCATATATTTTGACATATATTGGCATATATATTGGAATCAAGTACAGTCTTCTGGTATGAAGATTACGGGGATTAATTATCTATTCAATTTATTACGTCGTGTGTTGTATTTTACCAAAAAAACATTTGAGACTCATATTGCAAAACGGGTAATCTTCTACTAATAATCGGACATTATAAGTAGTACGTGTATATCTTCCCATATAATTTTAGCACTTTAATTTTGACATATATTGGAATAACTGACTGTCTTCAGATTTAAAGATTACGGGTTTATTGGTATTTTCAATTTATACATGTAATCTACTAATACAGGTTATATTTTCTAATATTCGCGTATATAATTAGTACGGGTCCCATACAATTTTAACGCTTTTATTTTGCATATATTGATTCAATTCCATATTTTTTTTTTATATTTGCTTACATAAGGGGTCCAAGATGTTTCATTCTTCAGATATGTCCATGAAGATAATTTTATATAGCGAGAACAGAGATTCTTAAACTTCTTTTTAGGAGCATTATATTAAATATTTTAACAGAATATTTTGATTAAACATGTCATTTAGTATACTATAAGAATTTGGGCATGATTATGAATTTCAAGTTTCTTTATATTAAATACTCCGTACGAAGAACGGGTATGCTGCTAGTAAGGATATATATCTATATAAATAAAATTGAAAATCTGTCTGTCTGTCTGTTTGTCCCATCATCACGGGAGAACGGCTGAACCGAATTTGATGAAATTTTGTGGGTAGCCTAGAAATAGCCCCACTTAAAATTTAGTCTATGTTTGAAATTTCTACGACCAGTGGTTCTCGAGATATTAGTAAAAAACGAAACTTTCGTTTATCTCATCATCACGAGAGAACGGCTGAACCGAATTTAATGAAATTTTGTGGGTGGCCTTGAAATAGACCCCCATAAATTTTGCCCAAGTTTGGAGTTTCTAAGGCTAGGGGTTGTCGAGATATTAATGAAAAACGGAACTTTTTTTATAGGAGTTCTACTCTCCAACTCCGTGGTTTATCCAAACGCAAAGGATAAAAATCGTTTGTTTAAAACGTCAAAGGGAATTAAAACTTTATTTTTGAGTTTGATGCAGGTTTTTTGCATTAAATAGTCACTATCTGAAAGCATGAATTGTTTGAAACATGAATTTAAATGGAAAAATCTACCTCCATGTTTTGTATTTCACAAGCTTTTACTCAACGATTAGAAGTATAAAGATATTAAAATGGTTATTTAATTTCGCATTTTATGAGGAAGATTCTATTTTATATCGTGTTGCTCGGCCAAGGAATGAAATTAAATATGTTTGCTAATGATTATTATTATTTTTTCGATTTGAATATTAAATAAATGGGTATTAAAATATATCTTATAAATGAACGGTTTGATTTTTTTTAATTATATTAATTGCGAACTGCATGCACCACTTTTATTTATTTTAGCAAAGAGGTTTTAAGCTTATATATTGTGTTTAGCTAATAAACTCATATTTTGTTTACCCAATAAATTCATTTATCCAGTTGTTTAAACAGAAAAAGAGTAGAATGGGTATATCTTCTAACAATATTTTAGTGTTTTCATTTAGTATATACAAACTGGATCACGATATTTTATTCAGATCTGCGAATTTAGAGCTACGAATTTGGCTGGATATCGCTAACTTGGCAAATTTCATAAAAGATACCAAAATGATTGAAATGTCCCCAAATTGATAAAAATGACGTAAATCAATGAAATTTATTTTGTTTTGTTAAAAGAAAGTACTGAAATAGTGTTTCGTTAGCATTTGTCTGTCAGTCCAACCGCCCTACTTAGTAACACATTTAGCGAATTTTTAAAATGTCACCAAATTGATAAAAATATTTATAAATCCATAAACATATTTTGAAATTGATAAATTGCCCTAAATAAACGAAATTGTGTTTTTTTAGGGGATAATATTTTGATGATGGTTCGTCAATTTATCGCCAAGTGGGACTGTCAGCTCTACAGTCCCACTTGGCGATAAATTTGGCGATTTTTTAAAATGTCACCAAACTGATAAAAATATTTATAAATCCATAAAAATATTTTGAAGTTGATAAATTGCCCTAAATAAACGAAATTGTGTTTTTTTAGGGGATAATATTTTGATGATGGTCCGTCAATTTATCGCCAAGTGGGATTGTCAGTTCTACAGTCCCACTTGGCGATAAATTTGGCGATTTTTTAAAATGTCGCCAAACTTTTATTAGAGGTATTCAGACGATATTTTGACCACCAATTTATTTGAAGCAAATCATAACATGTCGCTTAACAACGGATTTAAATTTAATGTGTTTATGAGGAAGAAGATTTTTATTAAATCTTTTCCGGTTTTAATGATGAAGATATGTATATAAAATAAATTTCATTGGCATTGCATTTTTGACTGGATAATATCAATTACGATCTTCATGTTTAAACATTATTATTATTGATGTTTTCGGGGATTATTGATTCAGAGATTATTGATATGTTCAATTTCTTATGGCATTGTTTTATTGCGGCAAAAATTGTTGAATCTCATATATTGTACGCTGTACGAGTAATCTTCGACAAAATCACTGGTATATCTTCTAATCTAAGAGAATATAAGTAGTACATGTATATTGGCATATATTGGAATCAAGCCTTCCGGTATGAAGATGGCAGGGATTATTGATATTTTTAGTTTATTAAGTAATCTGTTATATATTGGTAAAAAATTTTCAGACTACATATTATAATACGGGTAATCTTTTACTGACACTGGGACACATCCTCTAATCTATGACATTATAAGTAGTACGGGTTTATCTTCCCATATAATTTTAGCACTTTCATTTGGGCACATATTGGAATTAATTATTGCCTACTGATTTAAAGATTACGGATTTATTGATATTTTCAATTTATATATGTAATCTACTAATACAGGTTATATCTTCTAATATTCGCGTATATAAGTAGTACGGGTCCCATACAATACGCTATTATTTTGCATATATTGATTCAATTCCATACTTTTTATAAATTTGCTTACAAAAAGGCCAGGATATTTTATTCTTCAGATCTACCCGTAAAGATAATTTTGAATAACGAGAACAGCCGTTCCTTAACTTCTTTTTAGGAGCATTATGTTAAATATTTTAACAGAATATTTTGATTAAAAATTCCATTTAGTATACTATAGGAATTTGCACATGATTGTGAATTTTAAGTTTATTTATATTATATACTCCGTACGAAGAACGGGTATGCTGCTAGTATAAAATAAATTTCATTGACGTTGAATTTTTGACTGGATAATATCAATTACTGTCTTCAGGTTTAAATATCATTATTATTGATATTTTCGGAGGCTGTTGATTCAGAGATTATTGATATTTTCAAATTATTATGGAATTGTTTTATTATGACGAAAATTGTTGAAACTCATATATAGTACGTTGTACAACTAATCTTCTACAAATGCATGGGTATATCTTCTAATCTACGAGAATATAAGTAGTACAGGTACATTGGCATATATTTTGATATATATTGGCATATATAGGAATCAATTACGACCTTCTGGTATTAAGATTACGGGTATTTTTGATACTTTCAATTTATTACGTCATCTCTTTTACTTTGGAAAATATTTTTGAGACTCATATTGCAATACGAGTAAGCTTCTACTAACACACTGGCATATTTTCTAATCTGCAACAATATAAGTAGTACGGGATTGCATATATTGATTCAATTCCTTTTTTTTTTTTTTTTTGTAAATTTGCTTACAAAAGGGGCCTGGATGTTTTATTCTTCAGTTCTTCATATGGAGATAATTTTGCATAGGGAGAAGAGATACTCTTAAACTTCTCTTTTTGAGCAAACAATTTAATATTTTAACAGAATTTGCACATGATTGCGAATTATAAATTTCTTTATATTATATACTCCGTACGAAGAAGGGGTATGCTGCTAGTATAAAATAAATTTCATTGGCATTGCATTTTTGACTGGATAATATCGATTACGGTCTTCAGGTTACGCATTATTATTATTGATATTTTCGGGGATTATTGATTCAGGGATTATTGATATTTTCAAATTATTATACCATTGTTTTATTATGACAAAAATTGTTGAAACTCACGAACAATTTACGTTGTGCGCGTAATCTTCTATAAATGCACGTGTTATCTTCTAATCTACGAGAATATAAATAGTACAGGTTTATAGGCATATATTTTGATATATATTGGCATATATTGGAATCAATTACGACCTTCTGGTATAAAGATTACGGGGATAATTGAAATTTTCAATTTATAATGTCATCTGTTTTATTTCGGCAAAGATTTTTTAGACTCATATTGTAATAATGGTAATCTTCTACTAACATACAGGCATATTTTCTAATCTGCGACAATATAAGTAGTATGGGGATATAATATATATATATATATATATATATATATATATATATTCCCATATAATTTAAGTGCTTACATTCTGGCATATATTGGAATCAATTACGGGTTTATTGATATTTTCAATTTATACATGTAATCTACTAATACAGGTTATCTATATAAATAAAAATGAAAATCTGTCTGTCTGTCCGTCTGTCTGTCTGTTTGTCCCACCATCACGGGAGAACGGCTGAACCGAATTTGATGAAATTTTGTGGGTGGCCTAGAAATAGCCCCACTTAAAATTTAGTCTGTGTTTTGAGTTTTTACGACCAGTGGTTCTCGAGATATTAGTAAAAAACAAAATTTTCGTTTGTCTCATCATCACGATAAAACGGCTGAACCGAATTTAATGAAATTTTGTGGATAGCCTTGAAATAGCCCCCCATAAATTTTGTCCAAGTTTCGAGTTTCTAAGACCAGGGGTTGTCGAGATATTAATGAAAAACGGAACTTTTTCTTAGGAGATCTACTCTCCAACTCCGTGGTTTATCCAAACGGAAAGGATGAAAATCGTTTGTTTAAAACGCCAAAATGAAATAAAACTTTATTTCCGAGTTTAGCACAGGATTTTTGCATTAATTAGTCACTATAGGAAAGCATGAATTGTTTGAAACATGAATTTAAATGGAAAAATCTACGTCCATGGTTCATCTTTCACAAATTTTTACTCAACGATGAAGAGTATAAAGAAATCAAAATGGCTATTTAATTTCACATTTTATGAGGAAGATTCTATCTTATATCATGTTGTTCGGCAATGGAATGAAATTAAATGTGTTGGTAATATTTATTATTATTTTTTCTATTTGTATAATAAATAAATGGATGTAAAAATATATTTTATAAATGAACGGTTTGATTGTTATTTTAATTATATATATTGCGGACTGCTTACATCACTTTCATTTATTTAAGCAAAGAGGTTTCAAGCTCACATATTGTGTTTACCCAATAAATTCATTTAGCCGATTGTTGAAGCAGAAAAAGAGTAGAACGTGTGTATGTATCTTCTAATACAATTTTAGTGTTTTCATTTAGTATATACAAAAGGGATCAGGATATTTTATTTTTCAGATCTGCAAATTCAGAGCTACGAATTTAGCGGAATATACGAATTGTCGTATCTAAATAACTTGGTAACTTTTCTTAAACTTTATCAAATTAGTGGAAATGTGTCCAAATTGATAAAAATGGCCCAAATCAATCAATGAAATTAAATTTGTTTTTTTAGAATAGAGTACTGAAATGATGTTTCTGTAGCATTTGTCGGTCAGTTCATCCATCCTACTTAGTAACACATTGAAGGAATTTTTTTAATATCACCAAATTGGTAAAAATATTTTTAAATTCATAAAAATATCATGAAATTGATAAAATCGCGCTTACTAAATGAAATTAATTGTGTTTTGTTAGGGGATAGTATTGTGATGATGTTTCGTCAATTCGTCGCAAAATGGGACTATCAGTTCTACAGTCCCACTTGGCGATAAATTTGGCGATTTTTTAAGTTATCGCTAAATTGACGAAAATATCGCCAAACCTTCCATGGAGATTGCATTATTCAGATGATATGATTTCTATCAATTTATTTGAAGCAAATGATATCATGTCGCTTAGCATCGGATTCAATATGTTATGCGGCATACGATTTTTATTAAATTTTTTCCGATTTGAATAATAAAAATATGTATATAAAATAAATTTTATTGACATTGCATTTTTGACAGGATCAATTACGGTCTTCAGATTTAAACATCATTATTATTGGTATTTTCGGGGACTGTTGATTCAGGGAGTATTGATATTTTCAAATTATTAAGGAATTGTTTTATTATGACGAAAATTGTTGAAACTCATATATAGTACGTTGTACGAGTAATCTTCTACAAATGCATGGGTATATCTTCTAATCTACGAGAATATAAATAGTACAGGTATATTGGCATATATTTTGATATATATTGGCATATATTGGAATCAATTACGACCTTCTGGTATTAAGATTACGGGGATTTTTGATACTTTCAATTTATTACGTCATCTTTTTTATTTTGGCAAATATTTTTGAGACTCTTATTGCAGTACGGGTAAGCTTCTACTAACACACTGGCATATTTTCTAATCTGCGACAATATAAGTAGTACGGGGTTGCATATATTGATTCAATTCCTTTTTTTTTGTAAATTTACTTACAAAAGGTGCCAGGATGTTTTATTCTTCAGATCTGCCCGTGAATATAATTTTGCATAGTGAGAACAGATATTCTTAAACTTCTCTTTATGAGCAATAAATTTAATATTTTAACAGAATTTGCACATGATTGCGAATTATAAACTTCTTTATATTATATACTCCGTACGAAGAACGGGTATGCTGCTAGTGATGATATAAGAGTCACGTAACGCGCATGTAAACGATGCATCGCGCAGCATTTAAAGTTCTCACTCACGGGCAATTGAAACTGGATATTGTACTTTGATACTGCAAGATGTGTACAAAGATGCCTTTGAGATGGACTTGACGGCTCTACGAGCAATTGCCGGATTTAGAGAGAGCTTGCATCATAGGCCTAAGGGAAGCTGGTTGGTCCAATAGACGTATCAGATGTCATATTGATCGGGGTGATATGATAGTTGCTCGGTTTTGGCAACAGTGGATAAGAGAAGGTCCATGTGACTATCGCAGAGGTTCAGGACACCCCAGACAGACACTGATCGAGAGGATCGTGCAGTCAGGAAAGTACAACGTCCACACCAATGACGTCGCTATAAGCAATTTGAAGGCATTTGCCTTCCTTCATGCACCCTGTATCAAGGGATGTTATTCAGAGACGGTTGGCAGAAGGTGGGGTTAGGTGTCAACGTCCATTAAGGTGCCTACCACTGACTCCTCAACATAGGCAGAGCAGTCTAGATTAGTTTCAGAGCTCGGTTAGCCTGGACAGTGTCCGATTGGGGACATGTTGTTTTCAGCAGCGAATCCCACTTCTTTGTCAGTGTTGATGACCGCCGTATACGTGTGAGGAGGAGGACTAGCCAACTTTCCGATCCAGCATTTGTTGTCGAGCATCCCGCATTTTTTGCATGTCGATCACGGCCATCAAACGTGGTGTGACAGCCTGGAGAGCCATCTCACCGGACAGCCGATCTCCTCTAGTATCTTCTAATATTCGCGTATATAAGTAGTACCGGTCCTATACAATTTTAATGCTTTCATTTTGCATATATTTATTCAATTCCTTTTTTTTGTAAATTTGTTTTCGAAAGGGGCCAGGATGTTTTATTCTTTAGATCTAACCGTGACGATAATTTTGCATGATGAGAACAGATATTCATAAACTTCTCTTTAGGAACAATAAATTTAATATTTTAACATAATTTGCATATGATTCTGAATTATAAGTTTCTTTATATATTATACTCCGTACGAAGAACGGGTATGCTGCTAGTCTATATAAATAAAATTGAAAATCTGTCTGTCTGTCTGTCTGTCTGTCTGTCTGTCTGTCTGTTTGTCCCATCATCACGGGAGAACGGCTGAACCGAATTTGATGAAATTTTGTGGGTAGCCTAGAAATAGCTCCACTTAAAATTTAGTCTATGGTTGGAGTTTCTACAACCAGTAGTTCTCGAGATATTAGTAAAAAACGAAACTTTCGTTTGTCTCATCATCACGAGAGAACGGCCGAACCGAATTTAATGAAATTTTGTGGGTTACCTTGAAATAGCCCCCCATAAATTTTGCCCAAGTTTCAAGTTTCTAAGACCAGGGGTTGTCGAGATATTAATGAAAAACGGAACTTTTTTTATAGGAGTTCTACTCTCCAACTCCGTGGTTTATCCAAAAGGAAAGGATAAAAATCGTTTATTTAAAGCATCAAAGGGAATTAAAACTTTATTTTTGAGTTTGATGCAGGATTTTTGCATTAAATAGTCACTATCTGAAAGCATGAATTGTTTGAAACATGAATTTAAATGGAAAAATCTACCTCCATGTTTTGTATTTCACAAGCTTTTACTCAACGATTAGAAGTATAAAGAAATTAAAATGGTTATTTAATTTCACATTTTATGAGGAAGATTCTATCTTATATCATGTTGCTCGGCAAAGGAATGGAATTAAATGTGTTTGTTAATGATTATTATTATTTTTTCTATTTGTATAATAAATAAATGGATGTAAAAATATATTTTATAAATAAACGGCATATTTTATAAATAAATATATTTTATAAATATAAAATTTTTTTTTAATTATATATATTGCGGACTGCGTACATTACTTTTATTTATTTTAGCAAAGAGGTTTCAAGCTCATATATTGTGTTTAGCTAATAAACTCATAATAAATGAACGGTTTGATTGTTTTTTTAATTATATATATTGCGAACTGCGTACATCACACTTTTATTTATTTTAGCAAAGAGGTTTCAAAGCTCATATATTGTGTTTAGCTAATAAACTCATATATTGTGTTTACCCAATAAATTCATTTAGCCGATTGTTGAAGCAGAAAAGAGTAGAACGGATGTATGTATCTTCTAATACAATTTTAGTGTTTTCATTTAGTATATATACAGACGGGATATGGATATTTTATTCTTCAGATCTGCAAATTTAGAGCTACGAATTTAGCGGAATATCTCTAAATAACTTGGTAACTTTTCTTAAACTTTACTAAATTAGAGGAAATATCTCCAAATTAATAAAAATGACCCAAATCAATGAAATTAAATTTGTTTTTTTAGAATCGAGTACAGAAATGATGTTTCTGTGGCATTTGTTGGTCAGTCCATCCATCCTACTTAGTAACGCATTTAACTAATTTTTTAATATCACTAAATTGATAAAAATATTTGTAAATCCATAAAAATATCATGGAGACGAAAATGTCGCCAAACCTTCCATGGAGATCACATTATTCAGACGACATGATTTCCATCAATTTATTTGAAGCAGATGATATCATGTCGCTTAGCAACGGATCCAATGTGTTATGTGTCATACGATTTTTATTAAATCTAATAAAAATATGTATATAAAATAAATTTCATTGACATTGCATTTTTGACTGGATAATATCAGTTACGGTCTTCAGGTTTAAACATCATTATTATTGATATTTCGGGGACAGTTGATTCAGGAATTATTGATATTTTCAAATTATTATGCCATTGTTTCATTATGACGAAAATTGTTGAAACTCATATATAGTACGTTGTACAAGTAATCTTCTACAAATGCACAGGTATATCTTCTAATCTACGACAATATAAGTAGTACAGGTATATTGGCAAAATTTTTATATATATTGGCATATATTGGAATCAATTACGACCTTCTGGTATTAAGATTACGGGGATTTTTGATACTTTCAATTTATTACGTCATCTTTTTTATTTTGGTAAATATTTTTAAGACTCATATTACAATATGTTTAAGCTTCTACTAACACACTGGCATATTTTCTAATTTGCGACAATATAAGTAGTACGTGGTTGCATATATTGATTCAATTCTTTTTTTTGTGTGTCAATTTGTTTACAAAAGGGGCCAGGATATTTTATTCTTCAGATTTGCCCGTGAAGATAATTTTGCATAGTGAGAACAGATATTCTTAAACTTCTCTTTATGAGCAATAAATTTAATATTTTATCAGAATTTGCACTTGATTGCTAATTATAAGTTTTTTTATATTATATACTCCGTACGAAGGACGGGTATGCTGCTAGTATCTTATATATAGGACAAACCAAGAATCCTTTGCATTTGCGTATTAATTTACATAGAAACCAAATAAAGCAGAGTATGACATTGGATCGTCCATCTATGAACATCGAATTAAAGCATTACCATGTACATGAGTTTTCTAATTGTGAAATCACAATTTTGGATATTGTACCTCACCTACGGGAGCGTCTGTGGTGGGAATACATGCACATTATGCAATACGGTTCTGCATTCCCATTTGGCCTAAACACTGCAATTTTCAATGAAAATTATAATCTGGATCACTGTAAAAATGTAGAATCATTCCCGGTCTCTAGTTTATTGGGTTTGCAAAAAACCTCTAGATGGAAGCGTGGCAAGCATAATAGATATATTGACTATCAAGACACTCACGCAAAAATAAAACATCTAATGGATTCGTTTAGCAATAATACTCAAGTCAAAAATAATTGGATAAAAAATATTGTATTTGGAATCAGACGGAAATTCTTACGTAGAATATGGGAATGCATCATTGATCATCTGGCATCTATAGATCAAAATACATACAAAATCATTATTTTGCCGTATTACTTGATTTTATGAAGTTGAAGGCACAGAAATCTGATATTATTTTAAAGAGTCACCCCTATAAAGAAAACCATAATGAATATTTCGTTACGACTTTTAAAAATAAGACATTTGACAAAATACCATTCAAACTATTGTTTGATCAATTGAATGAGATGATTCCTATAGCTAACATCAAAGTTAAGCTTACATACCGTTATGTACGTCCTAACGGACGAAGGTTATACAATTATAACCATTTAAGTAAAAATATATCTCTGATGAATAGTAAGGTATGTAATTGCCATCTTAGTAACTTACGAGATAAGCACCATAAACATATAATTACAGGTAATCTTCAAGTGATTGATGATTTGCCTTTAAGAAAACTTTTTAAAAAGGGTACGAAATTCCGCAGACAGGAATTTGACCACGTGAAAGAAGAGTTTAATCTAGATCTGGAAGCTTTCATATACAAATTAGCTATCAAATATGGTTTACCCATCATAGCATTTGAAGAATGGAAATACAATCTCCTGAACAGTTTTGCCAACCATTATCATAGCAAACTCAAAAATCAGCAAAAATCATTTATTCCCACTTCTATCAGGGAAATACAAGAACGTTTTGTGATCACATATACAGAGAAAGTGGTATCTAATTACGCATTTACCTGCAAACCTTTTTACATAGAAGTCTTACAGAAGTCTTACATGGAATCCTCTATGTACAAAGCTTTACCTTATAATTTAACTATTATGTCAAATAAGATCAGGGCTTTGTACAAGCGAATCGGTATCACTTTAAAAAATGTATCCTTCCCTTATTTAGTACTCATTCCGAAGTTGCATAAAACACCAGTAAAATTCCGTACGGTTACTGTTGGATGTAATACATATATTACGTTAGCTAACAAAAAACTTATGAAAATTCTTCAACCTGCATATAAGGCTTTATTGGTACAAAATCCAATAATCATAAAAAACAGCTATGAAGTCATAAAGCGATTGAAATATTGCAATAAAGAAATACAGTTTACAAGCTATGACTTCCGTGATCTTTTCAACAACATTGATCTTAATAAATTACATGCGATACTTTTACTGTTGGATGTAATACATATATTACGTTAGCTAACAAAAAACTTATGAAAATTCTTCAACCTGCATATAAGGCTTTATTGGTACAAAATCCAATAATCATAAAAAACAGCTATGAAGTCATAAAGCGATTGAAATATTGCAATAAAGAAATACAGTTTACAAGCTATGACTTCCGTGATCTTTTCAACAACATTGATCTTAATAAATTACATGCGATACTTTTACTGTTGGATGTAATACATATATTACGTTAGCTAACAAAAAACTTATGAAAATTCTTCAACCTGCATATAAGGCTTTATTGGTACAAAATCCAATAATCATAAAAAACAGCTATGAAGTCATAAAGCGATTGAAATATTGCAATAAAGAAATACAGTTTACAAGCTATGACTTCCGTGATCTTTTCAACAACATTGATCTTAATAAATTACATGCGATACTTTTACTGTTGGATGTAATACATATATTACGTTAGCTAACAAAAAACTTATGAAAATTCTTCAACCTGCATATAAGGCTTTATTGGTACAAAATCCAATAATCATAAAAAACAGCTATGAAGTCATAAAGCGATTGAAATATTGCAATAAAGAAATACAGTTTACAAGCTATGACTTCCGTGATCTTTTCAACAACATTGATCTTAATAAATTACATGCGATACTTTTACTGTTGGATGTAATACATATATTACGTTAGCTAACAAAAAACTTATGAAAATTCTTCAACCTGCATATAAGGCTTTATTGGTACAAAATCCAATAATCATAAAAAACAGCTATGAAGTCATAAAGCGATTGAAATATTGCAATAAAGAAATACAGTTTACAAGCTATGACTTCCGTGATCTTTTCAACAACATTGATCTTAATAAATTACATGCGATACTTTTACTGTTGGATGTAATACATATATTACGTTAGCTAACAAAAAACTTATGAAAATTCTTCAACCTGCATATAAGGCTTTATTGGTACAAAATCCAATAATCATAAAAAACAGCTATGAAGTCATAAAGCGATTGAAATATTGCAATAAAGAAATACAGTTTACAAGCTATGACTTCCGTGATCTTTTCAACAACATTGATCTTAATAAATTACATGCGATACTTTTACTGTTGGATGTAATACATATATTACGTTAGCTAACAAAAAACTTATGAAAATTCTTCAACCTGCATATAAGGCTTTATTGGTACAAAATCCAATAATCATAAAAAACAGCTATGAAGTCATAAAGCGATTGAAATATTGCAATAAAGAAATACAGTTTACAAGCTATGACTTCCGTGATCTTTTCAACAACATTGATCTTAATAAATTACATGCGATACTTTTACTGTTGGATGTAATACATATATTACGTTAGCTAACAAAAAACTTATGAAAATTCTTCAACCTGCATATAAGGCTTTATTGGTACAAAATCCAATAATCATAAAAAACAGCTATGAAGTCATAAAGCGATTGAAATATTGCAATAAAGAAATACAGTTTACAAGCTATGACTTCCGTGATCTTTTCAACAACATTGATCTTAATAAATTACATGCGATACTTTTACTGTTGGATGTAATACATATATTACGTTAGCTAACAAAAAACTTATGAAAATTCTTCAACCTGCATATAAGGCTTTATTGGTACAAAATCCAATAATCATAAAAAACAGCTATGAAGTCATAAAGCGATTGAAATATTGCAATAAAGAAATACAGTTTACAAGCTATGACTTCCGTGATCTTTTCAACAACATTGATCTTAATAAATTACATGCGATACTTTTACTGTTGGATGTAATACATATATTACGTTAGCTAACAAAAAACTTATGAAAATTCTTCAACCTGCATATAAGGCTTTATTGGTACAAAATCCAATAATCATAAAAAACAGCTATGAAGTCATAAAGCGATTGAAATATTGCAATAAAGAAATACAGTTTACAAGCTATGACTTCCGTGATCTTTTCAACAACATTGATCTTAATAAATTACATGCGATACTTTTACTGTTGGATGTAATACATATATTACGTTAGCTAACAAAAAACTTATGAAAATTCTTCAACCTGCATATAAGGCTTTATTGGTACAAAATCCAATAATCATAAAAAACAGCTATGAAGTCATAAAGCGATTGAAATATTGCAATAAAGAAATACAGTTTACAAGCTATGACTTCCGTGATCTTTTCAACAACATTGATCTTAATAAATTACATGCGATACTTTTACTGTTGGATGTAATACATATATTACGTTAGCTAACAAAAAACTTATGAAAATTCTTCAACCTGCATATAAGGCTTTATTGGTACAAAATCCAATAATCATAAAAAACAGCTATGAAGTCATAAAGCGATTGAAATATTGCAATAAAGAAATACAGTTTACAAGCTATGACTTCCGTGATCTTTTCAACAACATTGATCTTAATAAATTACATGCGATACTTTTACTGGTGCATACAGAATACAACCTTAAAAAAGTGATCACTTTGCGTAGGTATATGGATCTAATTCAGCTGGTATTGTTTGAAAACATACTATGTAACGGAGAAGTATTTTATCAGCAAATAAAAGGAATTCCCATGGGCGGGGGCTGTTCTTCAGTCCTTGCTGACATATATTTAACATACTTTGAAAGAAATAATCAGGTATTATACGAGATGCCATATTACAGATATGTGGACGATGGGATTTTAGGACATTACTCAAGTACTCCTGAACTTGAATTTGACTTTTATCCTCCGGAATTGGAACTTGTTAAGAACCCTAATAACGTCAAAGACGAAGTAAATTTCCTTGACATAACTATAAGATACAAGCATAAAAATGGAATTCATACAGTAATGTACAATAAACGTAATAATTATGATATGAAGATAAACCAAATTATTGGATGGAGGTCAAATTTAACTAGGAATATTTTCCGTAACATCATAGCAGGACACCTTAGAAGAAATCGCAATAATAATACTTTCAGAAAGGATTGTCTTACTAGTAATAAACACATTTTACAAGAAGCACTTAAAAATCATTACCCTAGGAATTTCCTTAAAGATATTTATAATTCTTTCTTTAAAGAAGAGAATTTTCATTCAATGATGACTTGAATGTATGACATCATATTGGACTTATCAAAGTACGCATGCGTATGGGCACATACTTTAGATGGCGTTGCGGGTGTTCCGTTTTAGTCGGTAGTATGGTTGGCACAATGTTTTATTGTTTTCGACGTTCCATTTCTGTCTGCATTTTGGTGCCTTCATTTTTGCACATGCTGCGGGGATCTATCATTGAATTGCATTGGTATCCGTGGGCGTTGTCTAGACGTAAAAGTACTTAAAACGGGAATGAGAGGTCGCTATCCCTCTCAGCCATTTATATGCAATTCATATGGTTTCCCCCTCCCTTTCTGATTCGTTTTTAATGGTTATATATATATATATATATATATATATATATATATATATATATATATATATATATATATATATATATACATATATATATATATGCAGTTACCTAAATTCACTGAGAACTAAAAATATTCAGTTTTCGGTAAACGTAGGTATACGTAGTATACGTAGACTGGTATACGTAGCATATAACGTAGTATACCATACTACGTTATCGCAGAAGTAAAATAACCGACAACTGCATCTTTTCTTATAAATGATCACATATTAAGAAAGGTGAAATTGTATAAGAACAATATCCGTATATAATTTCACCAAGAAATAGATCTTTATCATATAGCTATCACAAAGAAATGTGATGTGGGATGCAAATGACTTTCCTTATAAAATGCAATGAATTTACTACTTTTACAAAAATAATGTATAAGGTCTATGGTTTTGTGTATTTATCGTTGAATTGTACATTTGGCGATTTTCCGAACAATAACATGTAAAACTCTTTCAAAATACCCAATTAACTTATATGTTGCACAACTCTAAATAAATAATTATCAATATTGACAGCATCCTCTACAAGTGATATAGTCTATTAAAATATTTTAATAATTAATTCATCAATTAGGCGGCAATTTTGCAATTTTGGCGATATTTTTGTCAATCTGGAGCGAAATATAGCAAAGTTGGGGATACTTTGCTGAATTATTCGCCACGTTCGCCAAATGGATCGCCAAGTGTTACAGACAAACGGAGAGAAGAGCATTTCTTATATGCTGAAAGGTATGGCTGTCATATGAGGGAAATCAGAATTTGCCAAACATTACTTCCTATTTGGCGTCATTTTTATCAATTTGGCGGCATTTTGTCACTTTGACAACATTTAAAATTGTCGCCAAGTTGTTGACGTCCCTTTAACTTTCTCGCCAAGCGTTACGAATGGACGGACGGAGAAATGGGTTATTCTTATAGTCTACTTTCTTATGTTCTTTTGAACTTTCATCAATTAGTCGTTATTTTCATCAATTTAGCGTTATTTTTATCAATCTGGCGACATTTTCGTTAATTTGAAAATATTATAAAAAGTTGCCAAGTTGGCGACATTCCGCCAAAATCTCGCCAATCGTTATCGACGGAAAAATAAGATATTCTTACAGCAGATAAATGACTATTGGCGTCTAAATATAAAAGTATTACCCAAAGTATATTTTCTCATGAATGGAACGAACTATATCCACAAGAATGATGTCACGATATTTATTTCATGATATTACTTATGAAAAGTGAACATATTTCACCATAGTTAATATTTTTTTTTTAATTTTATATGATTTTTTGATCTCGAGAAGGGTTCGGGCTAGCGTTCTAAAATTTGTATCAATACTTTTCTAATGAAAAAGTACATAAGAAATAACTATTTACGTAACTTTTTTAAAGGATTTGATTTTTTGATTATCACTCGAAAATTTAGGGAAGTTCTGAACATTCGATTGAGTATAAAAACAATAGGCTTCCAGTATTCATGGATTGTAAGTTTTATAACACATTTCGTTCAAATCGTTCCATTCTTTCGTGAGATATCGTCTCCACAGACTCATTGATACACACACATACACACATACACACACATACACACATACACCCACAGACCCACACTCACACGCACACGCACACACACGCACACACACACGCAAGCACACGCAGACACACACACACACACACATCATCTTTAAAACGTTTGACTCGTGTTCAGTAATGCTTGAAACGTGCGCTCCCGTCGAAAACTCGAATTCGAATTTTCGATCCTGTCACAAGACTTTCCTTATACATTATGTATATAAGGAAAGTAATTACATTTTATGTATTAGGGCTGAATTATGTAGGGCCAAAAGATAAATAGCCACTTGATATAGACTTTAAATTAAAATATGCAATTAAAGAAAGGACATGAAATATAATAGTAAAATAAATAAAAATATTGAGAGTGTTTCAGGAAATCTAAGATTTAGCCAATAGTGCATTTTTTGTTTGATAAATCTCTTCAATTTTGAACTATTCCCTTTAAAGAAACTATTCCCTTAAAAGAAAACATGAAAGAAAGCAAACATTCATACACAGGATAAAAATAAAGAAAATCCCTTAGATAAAGAAAGTATTACAAGTTGTTATTCTTCAGCACTTTGAAGTTAAAAGGTTTAAAGTTGCGCTGAGAAGCATTCAAAATGAAAAGAACCATGAGACAAAACCCCTAAGGCAATTCTGGAATACTTTAAGCCCCACAGTACAGATGCATGTTTGTTATATAGAAACTAAATAAGTCTTTTGTTAAATACTTGTATAATATAACTATTACAGACATTTACTCAAAATACTGTCTGTTGAGGAAGTAGAATTGCCTGTAATCTAACATGTATTTTTCTAGAACAATAGCAACTATATATAATTTATAATTATTGGAGCAAATATAATATGCAAGTTTTGAGTATAAAATTAATTTTTTTTAAAATAAGAATAATATGCTCCTTTACCCAAAATCAAAGTTATAGCAAATTGTATGTTATTTTTTACCTTCAACAAATACTATATTCCCTCAAGTAATTTCTTAAATTTCTTAGATAATAGATTGATACAGTCAGTACATATAACGCGATACTCTATAACGCGATAACGCAGAGCAAAAATTGCGACAGCCCTCTCATAACATGGTACTCATGAAACGCAGTTTCCATACAACGCGGTAGTCTTATAACGCGGGTTCTCTATAACACAACTAAATTAGTTTAAGCAGTCTTCCTATAGCATGAATTTTTCTATTACACTTTTACGGTTGAAATTAATGGGGGATTCCTCTGTTTTTTCATCCACATATATCACTATTTTTTAATTTCAGTTATCAGAGAAATCCCCTGCTAAAAAATTAATACATTCACCTCAAATGCATTGGTAGACGAAAATATGGATAAAGATTGGGTTGCAAAGTTCAATTTAAATGATGTGATAAGGATACTGGATTTGGGTAAATAATTAGAATATTCCTGTATTGAAAATGATCCTTCAATAGTGCAAAAAGAGAATTACAAAATTACTTAGCTCCCTATAGAGAGATTTTGGTAGAGTTACAAAATGAAACTACATTCTAAAACGAAAATGAAGATATGCAAAGTGAATAGGATATTAAAAGAAAAACAATTAGGCCACTAATATTTGACAGCGAAGATGAATGTTAATAGGATTTTTATTGGAAAATAGTCATTAAGATTGTATTTCATATTGTTTTTTCAATTTTCTTATATGAAGTCTTAAACTCAATAAAATTAATTCGCAATAAGTATGCATATGTTTTTTGTCTTTTGTATCTATAAGCTTATATTTCATGACCGTATTCATCATAACATGGAGCTCTAAAAATGCAGTTCTATATAACGTAGAACGAATCAGCCTGATTTATATGTTCTGAGTTTCACTTAATGCGGTTTCCATATAACGTGGTACAAATTGTTCTGTTTAAGTTAATAACATAATAAGTGAATTATGGTTACTGACGGCAAACTTGTTGTTGATACACATAAAATAAAATAAATTATATTAAGAAAAATGGAAAATCTGTTGTTGTGAGATCAGAAATAGATCTCGCATGTGTTTTGGTGAGACAGTTTTATGCCAGTTATTTATTGATCTGAAACATCGAACAATACTTGTAGTCAAGATGGCGCCGAGGTTTACACCAAACCATAAATTTAGGAGCGTCAAGACAGAGGGGGCCGAGCGGGCCCTTACGAGGATACCAAGTAGCGACACTGGTTCAATAATTAACCAATGAAGAAAGTGCTTGTTGCATCACACTGAATGCTGCAAATGAAAGCAAAGGGGGAGTGACAACCCCGAGGGAAAAAGAGAGCCACAGCCTGTGACCAAAGAAGGACAATAGGCGCAGATTTTGACAGATAACTTCGAGACGATGACTTAAATAACCACTTGTGGAATAACAGTTCGAGTTCGACCTTACAATTATGATTTAATGACTTGTGCAGAGACTAGAGAGATACTTGTGCGACATGATGACTTGTTGATGTGCGAGTGTACACGCCATGAGTACAAAGTGATCGTCGGTATTACGGGTCAGTGAATAAGTACTGCGAGTCTATTCCGGTAATATGATCGGCGAAGTACCTGGTGGTGACAAAGTACAAGACAGACTTGAAGGTATGTGTTCCTCAAAAAGATATATAGGTCTAAACAAATATATTAGGCCAGTTAGGTGGTCTCACATGTTCAAAACTAATAATTAATTGTGTAATGAATTAATAAGTGTTTATGTTGTTAATAAATGTTTTATTGTTAAAGTTTAAATGGAGTAATCAATTTAATATTATTCAAATAATATTCCTTTACATAACTCATTCAAAGATAAATAATTGGAGGGTTTTATATAGCGGCACAACAAAGCAATATACAATTTAATAATAAGTCCACTAATACGAGCAATTTACGACCATGTGTATTAAGTTTAATTTAACAATATTATTATAATTAATAATAATAGTACTTTCAGTATTTTTTTATTTAAAGCATCACAGTTGTTGGTACCCGGAAAAAAAAAAGAAAATGATATGCTGTTAAAAAACCAAAAATGTACCATTTTTTAAGCAAAATAGGTTTAAAAAAGGGAAAATCTGTCGTTGAAAACCAAAAACTAAAATTCTGTTTAAAAACAGAAAATGTACTTTGGTTTGAATGATTTTTAAACCGGCGTTTCTTATAAATATTTCTTAAACGGGATTCTGTTAAATAAAGAGAAATTGCTTTCGTCAGCCACCAGTACGAATTCCGATAAACAAGTTTAGTGTAATTCATTGAGAGTATAAAAATACAGAAATCGGGTATATCACACTTCATCAGAGTCATAAAATGCAATATCTATAAATCCAATATCTATAGCTCCATTGCGCTGTTATATGTTTTATGCCTCCAATGAAAAGCCATACTTACGAAAACTCCAATGAAAGACGACTTCTGAATTTTTTTAAACGTCCTCTAATTGGAAAAAAATCTGATGTGGGCAACACATGACTTTCCTTATATAATGCAATGAATTTACTACTTTTACAGTAAAAAAAATAGGCGTTTTTTATAGTAGATACTTATATTCTTTCCAAGATATTGAATTTTCGACAATTAGTCGTCATTTTCATAGCTTTAGCCTCATTTTGATCCAGATGGTGAGATTTTCGTTAATTTGGCAACATTAAAAAAAGTCGCCAAGTTGACGACATTCTTGCCAAATTCTCGCCAAGCGTTATGGACGGAGAAATAAGTTATTCTCATAGCACATAAATGTCAAGTTCGCGACATTCCGCCAAATTAGTCGTAAAAATCTCGCCAAGCGTTATGCACTAAGAAATAAGTTATTATTACAGCAGATAAATGACTATTGGCGCTCAAATGCAAAAGTACTACTCAAAGTATTTTTTCTCATGAATGGAACGAGCTAGAACCACGAGAATGATGCAACCAAATTGATCGCATGGTATTACATATGAAAGGTGAACATGTTTCTCAACGGTTAATATATTTTTTCTATTTATGGGATTTTTTGATAAATTTACTTGAAAAATGTGCAATATTTCGAGAACGGTTCATGTTAGCGTTCTAAATTTTATGTCAATCGTTTTCTAATGAAAAATTACATAAGAAATGTCTATTTGCGTAACTTTATTAGAGGTTTTGATGTTTTGAGGATTTTTTCAAAATTTCACTCGAAAATTTAGGGACTTCTGAACATTCGATTGCGTATAAAAACAATAGGCTTACAGTGTTTACGGATTGTAATTTTTGTACCAAATTTCGTTCGAATCGGTCCATTCGTTCGTCAGTTATCGTCTCCACAGACTCACTGACACACACACACACACATACTTTCACACACACGCATACACACACACACATACTTTCACACACACACATACACACACACAGACATCACATCAAAAATGTTCGATTCATGATCAGGGATGCTTGAAACATGCTCTCCCGTCGAAAACTCGAATTCGAATTTTCGACTCCGTCACAATACTTTCCTTATACATTATGTATATAAGGAATGTAATAAACGGTTATTATTTTATTTTACATTTGCCCATTTATTGTTTCTTCCGCTATTAAGGCGATTTCTGTACTTTTCAAAACGACCTGAAATTGGAAAATAAACTTTTATTTTTTTATTTTATATTTGCACTTTCATTGTTTTTCCGCTATTAAGGGGATTTCTGTATTTTTGTAAACGTCCTATAATTGGAAAATAAACTTAACATTATTTCATTTTATATTTGAGTATTCATTATTTCTTCCGCTATTAAGGGTATTTATGTAGTTTGTAAACGTCCTATAATTAGAAAATAAAGTATTATTTTTTAATTTTATATTTTTGGCCATTCATTGTTTCTTCTGCTATTGAGGTGAATTTTGTATTTTTTATAAGCGTCCTATAAATGGAAAATAAACTTATATTATTTAATTATTTCATAAGTGACAATATTTGATTTCTTTCTTTGGGTGTGTTTCCTTTTAAATAATCAAACTATTACACAGAATTATCTTTTCATGTTCCGAACTAGATTAACATGATGTTACAGATCTGTTGGATAATTCACAGACATCACTTCAAAAATGTTTGATTCGTGATCAGGGATGCTTGAAACGTGCTCTCCCATCGAAAACTCGAATTCGAATTTTCGACCCCGTCACAATACTTTCCTTATACATTATGAATATAAGGAAAGTAAAAAGGTTATTTTTATAGTAGATACTTATATTCTATACAAGGTATTGAATTTTCGTCAATTAGTCATCATTATCATTGATATAGCGTCATTTTTATCCATTTGGCGAGATTTTCGTTAATTTGACAATATTTAAAAAAGTCGTCAAGTTGGCGACATTCCGCCAAATTCGTCGCCAAAATTTCGCCGAGCGTTATGGATGGAGAAATAAGTTATTCTTATAGCAGATAAATGACTATTGACGTTCAAATACAAAATTATTATTCAAGGTATCTTTTCTCATGTATGGAACGAGATCCATGAGAATGATGTCACCAAATGTATCGCATGATATTACATATGAAAAGTGAAAATGTTTCTCACGAGTTAACATTTTTTTTAAATTTGTCTTTTTGATAAATTTTTTTGAAAAATATGCAATATCTCGAAAACGGTTCATGCTACCGTTCTAAAGTTTATATTAATCGTTTTCTAAGAAAAAATTACATTCTATTCGCGGCAGTCTATTTGCGGCACTTTATTAAAGGTTTTGAATTTTTGACTATTTTTCAAAATTTCACTCGAAAATTTAGGGAGTTCTGAGCATTCGATTGTCTGCAAAAACAATAGGCTTCCAGTATTCACGGATTGTAATTTTTGTACCAAATATCATTCGAATCGCTTTATTCATTCATGAGATATCACTGACACACACAGACTCACTGACACACACAGACACACACGCAGCGAGAGACATCACCTCAAAAATGCTCGCTTCGTGATGAGGGATGTTTGAAACGTGCTTTCCCGTCGAAAACTCGAATTCGAATTTTCGATGCTGTCGCAATACTCTCCTTATACATTATGTATATAAGGAAAGTGAAAAATAAAATATTTTCCTAACGAAGTTTTAGTAACATTTACTCGTATAACATTTTGTACTTTTCCGAACACTGTTTATGATGAATAAAAAATATACTTATTTACATTTTATAAATATTTTTTGGCATTATGACTGTTTAAAAATGAAAATTTTCTCATTGCATTTTTAATGTGTATGAAAATATTTTACATAAAGGATATAAAAGTGAATACCAGAAAGTTTAAAAAAGTGGTTAACAAAAGAGGATCATTTACTACAAACTTAAATTATTTTTTTTTTCTGTCCAATGGAATTTAAATTTATGAAATTCATTTTTACTGTATAAAAGGATACATGAAATTAATTTTTGAAAGTACATTGGATGGGCAGTTTTAGAAAAATTGTCTTTGTTACTTAATAATTTGGTGTACAATTAAAAGTGTAATAAGTAACATATTCAGAACTGTCTAATCTTGCATAGTTGTTTTATATGTTTTATTTAATTATAAACTTAAAACGATATATATATATAAATCCATTTCTTTATTAAAATTAAATATATATAATTTTTACAACCTTTATTTAACTTGATCTGCTGTTTGTCAGTTAGTCCTTCGATTTTCAACCTTATCGGAGAATCCCATTTTGGTACCCGCCATAGAATGTGCTTATTTTTTATATATTTAAGGCCTTAACTAGTCAATTTCCATAAATCATTGTAACATGAAGTTCTGTATGACGTTGGCTTTTGCGGTTCATTTTTTAAATTTTGTTTAATTTTCAAACTTATCGAGACAGCCAATCCTAATCCCGCTATTGAATGTATCAGTATTTCAAATTTTTAAGGCCCTAACTAATAAAGTTCCATTAATCATAGTAAGAAGACATTTGGTAGGTTGTTGACTTATTCTTTAAATTTTCAACCTTATTGGGCCAGCTCGTCCTGGGCCCGCCACAGAAATATACTGGTTTTACAATGATAATTTGTGAAAGGATCAGCTAGAAAGTCAAAATTTGGCATGCCCATGTTTTTTACTGTACATATTGATTCTTTGCAGTTTGAACTTTATTGGTTTTTCCCTCTTAGGCCCACCATGGAAATGTACTCTCTCTTGGGTAATAAATGAAAAACCGGAGCAGCTAAAATATCCATATTATTATGTCGTTTTCCTTTGCGGTATATGTTAACTCTTTGGATTGTGAACCTCAAACGGACCCATCCTAGACCCGCCATAAACATTGTTCTTTGGGAATAGGGCGATATCCGAAGCAGCTCGCAAGTGCAAATTTGGTATATCGTTGTTTTTTGTGATATTTTTTTATTTTTGGGATTTAAAACCTTATCGGCCTAGCTCGACCTGGGCCGGCCTGAAACATGTATCCGCTATCAAGAATAACTCGACATCCTATATAGCTGGAAAGATCATTTTATTGCTGTCTTTTATTTTAATTTTTTGAATTTTGAACTTTACTAACTAGCCCGTCCTAGGCTCGCCATAGGAATGTACTCATTTTGCGGAATCTATAATATATAGTATATAATATATAATATATAATTTATAATATGTAATATATAATATGTAATTTATAATTTATAATATGTAATATATAATATATAATTTATAATATATAATATATAATTTATAATATATAATTTATAATATATAATATATAATATATAATTTATAATATATAAAATATAATATATCTCTGATATATAATATAGAACCGGGGAAGCTAAAGGTCCAAATTTGGTATGGCGCTGTCTTTCATGCATACAAGTTACAAACATTTTAATATATATATTCTTCATACATTTAGGTTGCATACAAATAATAAAAGGTATTTAAAATATAATATTCTCTTGGACACTGAATTCATACACCCATACGAATTTTTACAAAAACAGGAAGTGACATTTTCTGAACCGGGAGTGAAAATCCATAGTGAAACCGCTACTTCCTCAGAAATTCGATTTGGAATCCACATAATTATTCCTCTAAACTCTATCTGTAGCCCAATCCCGAGAAATACATTTTCGAAATTTTTTTTTGAATCGAAGTTAAAAGAACAAGACGTGCAAATCCTTATTGACCCCTCACCCTCCACCTTGTCCGGACTTTGATGTTGGATTCATATCAATTCTTAAATATGCTCTATCTGTCGCCGATCATGAAAATTAGATGTTGCAAGGAAAATGCAAATCATTTAATTGGAAGCGAACTGAACAGGAAGTGAAAATCCTTAGTGAGCCCAAAAGGCTCTCTCGAATTTGATGCTGTATGCATATTAGTCATCATTTTAGCTCTGCCAATCAGGAGAAATAAATGTTTCAAAGAAATCTTTTAACCCAATAGTGGAAAAGGAAACAGAAATAAAAATCCCTTAGTAAATCGCATTTGCACTTGCAAAATATGATGTTGGATTCATATCAGCCTTTATCTAAACCACATATATAGCCAAAGTTGAGAATTATATATTTTAATAAAATAAAAAATAAATCAGGAAATAGAAAAATAACTGGAAGAGGAAATTCTTAGTGTACTCCCTTCTATCTCCTCCAAAATATGATGCTAAATCCATATTCATCATCTTACACATTCTATCCCTAACAAATTCTAAGAAGCAAATGCTTCAAAACATATTTTATTAAAGTAAATAGTATGGCAAAATTCTTGCCGCCAATATTTGTGTTTAATGTAGTAATTTTTAATTGAAATTTAAATGAATTTAAAATGATGTGGCTAATTTCAGCATTAATTTCAGCATTTAAAAAAATTAAGAAAATTTATTTCATTAATTTAATCCGAGATAAATGTGCATATTTAAATCGCATCAAATCTAGATTCATTATTGAGCAATCGATTTATTTATTGACCATAAACATTGTAGTTAACTCAATATCGTCTATCTTTATCGAATCTGAGACGTTAATAGGCGATTTTAATTGTCGAACAACTAATGTTGGGAGTTTTAACGACCACATTAACAAAGCAAATTACAATCTATTGTAATTATTAGCGGCCGAAGCAAAATCAACAGTAAATTATTTTATGAGTTTATTCCGCATTTATGTCAGTCATTAAAGTCTTGCCACTTTTGCTCAATTAGCGATTGTTTCATAAAGATAAGTGCAGAATGTTGATGGAAAACTAGGAATAGGTCAGGAGTTTAATATTGTGTATCAGAAATTTTTATCTGCTTTAATAATAACGGAGAATGTCTTAATATGTGGCCGTCATTGTTTGCGCGCCGTGATAATTTTGTAAAGATAAAGACGTGCATTGGAGTCTTTATATTTCACGAATTCTTTCGCAAATTCTTTACATTTCCAAAAGAAAAAAAAGTGGTTGCTGTCAAAACAAGGAGAATTCGACGGAAATCACAATCATCTCACAGAGTTATACATTACTGAACATCGCCATATTTTAAACTTTAGTTATATAGCAAAGTTACTTGGATGATTTACAAATTGTAAATCGACGTAATGATGTTGTAATTGCTTCATTGAAATATTTGTGTAAAATAAGTAGTAAATAAGTAGTAAAAATGAACTATTTACAACTGTAATTGACTTGTGAATGTTCTCTTACTTCCAATTAAAGATTTTTATCAATGGTAATTATGTCAAATGTAATCGTATTACAGCCAAATTTTTTTCTTTGGTTTTACTACATACGGTACAGACGTAACATTTTTGTTAATTGACATTTTCTTATTATGTTATATAAAAAATATTGCTCATTATTAAAATATTATTACATATTTCCCCTATCTTAAAGTATTTTGGCTAAATGAAACTATGTGTCTCCAAAAAAAAAAGTTTAAAGAAAACTGTTCGCACTTTGAAAACACTCTGCATATACGACGATCGAAGTTAAGTACAAATGTGACATATAAAAGTTAATCAAAGTTTTATAAAAAGTGTGAAGTTAAATAAAAGTGTGTCCACAACCCACGGTTTAAAAAACTGTTCCCTGTTTCGGAAAACTCTGCATATACGCCGGTTGAAGTTAAATAAAAGTCAATCGAAGTTAAATAAAATTGTGAAGTTAAATGAAAGTGTCTATAACCAACGGTTAAAATAACTGTTCACTTTTTTTGAAACACTCTGAATATACTCCGATCGAAGTTAAATAAAATTGTGACATATAAAAGTTATTCGAAGTTAAAAAAAAATTGTTAAGTTAAATAAAAGTGTGTCTACAACCAACTATTAAAAGAACTGTTAACATTTTTGAAAACACTCTGCATATACTCCAATCGGGATTAAATAAATGTGTGTAAAAATATCTCAAAGGAAGTATTTAACACAGCTCAAAAACACAAAAGATATCAAGGTGACAACTATTAAGATAAAATTCTTCCATCACTTTTCCGTCTCACTTTAAATGACCAATAAAAATTGAGAAGTAAGCCTTCAGCAACATGATTGGTTCTTTTTTGAAGCCAATAATGACAGACTTTGATGTACATCAATACTTTTTTGGGGTGAAATGTATCAAAGATTCTTTCAAATAATAAATATACTAGTGGCTATTTTTATTGTCATTGAAATACGGTAGTCGAAATTTTTTGTCAAAAAGTTAGTTGGAGAGTTTCGATGATTCTTCCTGAAGCTGTATATCTTCTTGTGCTGAAACTAAATTGGAAGAATATTTTACTACTAAACGCAAATGATGAAAGTAAGTGAATTTTTGTCATATAAATGTAAGATTTTCTCTTAAATATTTTAATTTCAATTGCTAAAAAATTATTTCTGCTGTGAGATGGCAATTGTGTATTTCTCGTTGCTGAATTGCGCTGTATAAAAGGCAGCTTATGAGCCCAATTGTGCAACATGTCCACAGAACTTAACAAAACGGGTCTTATGCTGCTGACACAAAAATTTCCCGAATTAACTACATTAAATTTGGTACGGTATCTGAATACTTATAAAAATATATTTTATGTAACGCAGGAAAAAAAATCTGATATGGGCAGCACATGACTTTCCTTATGTAATGCAATGAATTTACTACTTTTACAGTAAAAAAAAATAGATTATTTTTATAGTAGTTATTTATATTCTTTCCGAGATATTGAATTTTTGTCAATGACTCGGCATTTTCCATGTCGTCATCATCAATGAGTCTTCATTATTTTAGCGTCATTTTTATCCATTTGGCGAGATTTTCGTTAATTTAGCAACAATTAAAAAAGTCGCCAAGTTGGCAATATTCTAACAAATTGATCGCCGAAATTTCGCCAAGCGTTATGGACGAAGAAATAAGTTATTCATACAGCAGATAACTGACTATTGGCGTTCAAATATAAAATTATTGCTCAAAGTATCTTTTTTCATGAATGGAACGAGCTATATCCAAGAGAATGATGTCACCAAATTTTTCGCATGGTATTACATATGAAAAGTGAACATGTTTATCAATAGAAAATATTTTTTTTTATTTTATATGACTTTTTGATAATTTTTTTGAAAAATGTGCAACATCTCGAGAACGGTTTATATTAGCGTTCTAAAATTTATGTCAATCATTTTCTAATGAAAAATTACATAAGAAATGTCTATTTGCGTAACTTTATTAGCGGTTTTGAATTTTTGACGATTTTTACAGAATTTCACTCGAAAATTTACGGGGGTTCTGAACATTCGATTGCGTATAAAAACAATAGGCTTCCAGTGTTTACAGATTGTGATATTTGTACCAAATTTCGGTCTAATCGGTCCATTCGTATTTAGTTATCGTCTCCACAGACTCACTGACACGCACACACACATACACATACTTTCACACACACTCAGACATCACGTCAAAAATGTTTGAATCGTGATCAGGGATACTTGAAACGTGCTGTCCCGTCGAAAACTCGAATTTGAATTTTCGAATAGGGAAACATCTAGCTGAAAATTACATAGTCCAATTTAGTTGAAAACCACATGGTGCAATATCAATCTCAAAATCACATAGACAAAATCACTAGCTGAAAATCACATAGCGATATTTCCAACTGAATATCCCTCTCGCCTAGTTTTTCTCTCTTATAGTTTTTCTCCCTTATAAATTTGCTCTCTTATAGTTTTGCTCTATTATAGTTTTCACTATTATAGTATTTCATAAAGAGACTTGTTTTTACGCAAATTTTAGAATTCAGTATTTTGACAGAAAAGCACATTTTAACATATTTTGAGCAAATTGCGAGTACTTTCTAAAATATATATGTCTGATTTTTGTTCATTGTGAACGTGGTAACTCAGGTAAAACTTTCTGTTTCAAATTTTACAAGAACATTTTAAAAAATCGTTATCATGGGTTCAAATGATTATAACAAAAATTATCTCGCGGCAATTTTCCACAATAATGATTAAAGCTATTAAGTCTAGTGATAATTGAGTCATAAATAAATCATTTTATGCATGCTTATGTTAAATTTTATTCTATTTAGCCATGTTAAAAAAATATAAAATTTCGAATAAAATTCAACATGTTCCCTAATTTAAAAAAATCTGATGTGGGCAACACATGACTTTCGTTATATAATGCAATAAATTTACTACTTTTACAGCTAAAAAAACGTTATTCTTATAGTAGATACTTATATTCTTTCCATGATATTGAATTTTCTTCAATTAGTCGTCATTTTTATTGATTTAGCGTCATTTTTATCAATTTGGCGAGATTTTTGTTAATTTGGCAACAATTAAAAATGTCGCCATGTTGGCAACATTCCACCAAATTCGTCACCAAAATCTCGCCAATCGTTATGGACTGAGAAATAAGTTATTCTTACAGCAAATAAATAACTATTGGCGTTCAAATACAAAAGTACTACTCAAAGTATCTTTTTTTCATGAATGGAACGATATAGATCTACGAGAATGATGTCACCCAATTTATCGCATGGTATTACATATGAAAAGTGAACATGTTTCTCACAAGGAAATATTTTTATTTTTTATTTTATATAACTTTTTGATAATTTTTTTGAAAAATGTACAATATCTAGAGAACGGTTCATGTTAGAGTTCTAAAATTTATGCCAATCGTTTTCTAATGAAAAATTACATAAGAAATGTCTATTTGTGTAACTTTATTAGCGGTTTTGATTTTTTGACGATTTTTCAAATATTCATTCGAAAATTTAGGGGGGTTCTGGACATTCAATTGCGTATAAAAGCAATAGGCTTCCAATGTTTACGGATTGTAATTTTTGTACCAAATTTAATGCAAATCAGTCCATTCGTTCGTCAGTTATCGTCTCCAAAGACTCACTGACACACACACACACACACACACACACACACACACACACACATACGCACTTTCACACACACACACACAAACATCACTTCAAAAATGTTTGATTCGTGATCAGGGATGCTTGAAACGTGCTCTCCCGTCGAAAACTCGAATTCGAATTTTCGACCCCGTCACAATACTGTCCTTATACATTATGTATATAAGGAAAGTAATAATTCGATCTAGTTCTAAATCTTTTGATAACAACGTCGAATACAAAGTTTCATTAAAATGCAACAAATCGGCCGCAGACATCAGACAGACAGACGAGCATCGCTCCAATAATAGTCAAAAGGTATTCAGGAGATCTTGAAACATATACTGGCGTCACAGTCTGGAAATCGAAAATTTTAGTGAAAACAATACTTTCTCAATACTACGTAGGAGAAAGTAACAAGCAATGCATTTTATTTTCACCACATGACTATTGTCCAATATTTGTAAGTTTTCACCTATCGAAATTGCATTGGATCTGTAAACAAGAAGTTAAAAAATATCGTTACGGGCTTTTATTCTTTAAGTATTAATAAATCTTAAGACGTACATATACAATCACAAAGTTGTAGGGATCCTTGCTGTTTCAACCGGGAATCGAGCCCTAGATCTCCGAACTGGTCAGCCGAAGCTCTAACTTTGAGATACTGGGACGAAATTGTAAGCTCTTATTATCTAAGTGGACTCTGTAAAGTTTCTTAAAATAAAGAGTATAATTTTATGGAAGCAGTTTCGAATGTATGGGTGATATTCCCGGGAAAAATCAATATCTACCATTTTACGCGCACTTCGTTAAGAAAAGGTTCTAAGTTCACTTTTTAGACAAAATTCGTGGAAATAAGCATTTTCACCTCAAGTAAAGGAATCCCTAAATATTTCCTTTAAATTCCTGAAACTCTGAAATTTGATCTCAAAGGTCATGAATTTAAGAATGCAATAGGCATGCAACGACAAGAATTTAAGAATGCATCCAACGGGAATTCCTGCAGGAAAAGTCATTGCCCACATCAGAATTTTACTTACCCTGCAATATTTACTTTCCTTGCAGACTACTTAAATTTTTACTACTTGCTACTACAATACCATTTGCTTACTACAATAATTTAATGACTTGCTTACTACAATTAATTTTTACTACTTGCTACTATAATACTACTTGCTCACTACAATATTACTTGATTACTATAATACTACTTGCTTACTACAATACTACTTGGATTTTAATTTCCCTGCAATGACTTTTGACCGAAGTCAAGTAATCCGGTTCATATCGTGAATTTCTGTTTTACGAATTTCGAACATTTTCATCTTACATCTTCGTTCATTTTAACTGAAGCCATAAGTAATACTCTAATAATTCAAACTTCTGCTGTAAATGACATCTATGATTGGAGCATGTATCTCTGACTGAAATCGGCGCGTTACGAAAAATGTAAACAATTTGGACAGATATGTCAGCCATTCTAATAGATTAAAATGCAAACAATTTATATCTGTTTTGTCGGAAATGTGGCTTTATTTACGAATATATAAAAATAATTTCAATATTTTAATATTTAAAATATTTTTTCTTTCGAATTAACTAAAAGGATGATAGCTATAAAACAATAACTATGAAAAAAGATAAAACTGAAAATATAGACAAACGTAAAATATAGAAATATTTTTGTTACACACAGTGAACTGTGGAAAATATTTTTGTAATTAAAAAACATTCTACTTCTGTTTGTTGGGGGGAGGGGGGTGTATAAAAAGGCACCTTTTGTGCTTTCGCCACATGATCAGAAAAAGGTGTCACATGATCAAAATTTACATACAATGATAGTCCATCTTAATTAAAGCATTTCTTAGATTGAAAGTGTGGGTTTTTGACCAATTTTTCAATATATATTTTGTCATGCGGTCTTTATAAGATCCTCTACATAGTGCATTCATTATTTCCAGTGATTTCCAAATATTTTGGGGCTCGAAAACAACTTTGAATTTTTTTTTTTTTTTACTATTTATCGCAAACTACTTGTCTATGAATTTAAAATCAAAGACAAAGATAAGGGGAGTAAACACAGAGTAAAAAGATAAATCAATAGGATAAAAAGATAGAGAAACAAGAATAGATAGAAAGGTAAAGCAAACATACAAGCAAACGTATTAGGGCAGTTACTCTTTTGCCGTTGCTGGTGTAGCTATCCTGACTTGTCATTTCAAAGAAGGAGGCTGCTTTTTTACTTTCCCTGCAATACATCGTAATATATAGGGAAAGTATTAGTAACGAAAATCCCAACTCGAGTTTTCGACGCACCTACACATTTTGGATACTCTAGACCACGAAAAAATTATTTTTAGCGTAACGTCTGTGTGTCTGTCTGTCTGTATAATGCATATATCCACTCTAACTCCAAAACCAATGGACCAAATTGCATAAAATTTTGTAGGAAAGTCACTAATGTGTCACCCTGGTGCTAATTAGATTTTGGTACGATTCGGGATAAATGAACCCCCTTTTTTGAGAAATGGCCGGAAAAAATCCAATTATCTACTCTAGCTAAAACACTAATTAATCAAATGTTACAAAATTTGGTACATAAGTCACCTGTGGGATAACCTGGTGCTGATTAAATTTTGATGTGATAAGGAAAAGAACCTGTTTTTTACGATAGCATCTAAACTCAAGGACTATATATGTTCAAATGTATGAATTAAATGCTTGTTTTATACGTAATTTTTGGCAAACGCATCAACTCTATTACTCTAGGACTGACTAATCGTTCTCGATATATTTGAGTTTTTTCGCATTTTAGTTATGCTGCCTCTGAAAAAATGTCCAGTTACCAAATGAAAACAAATATTGAATTATAAGTGCAAATTTGGTGTTATTTTCTGCAATTAAACTCAATTTAATGAAATATTAAAGAAATAAAGAGAAAATGAATTTGGGTCTGCAGAGAAAGTCATGCGCTGCCCACATCATATTTTTACTTTCCCTGCAATACATGGTAATTAATAGGGAAAGTATTGGAATCATGCCGAAAATCGGAACTCGAGTTTCCGAGGGATCTACAAGTTTCGAAACCTCCAGAATACAAAAACACCAATTTTAGCGTGACGTTTGTGTGTGTGTCTGTCTATTTGAGCAGATTTTGTATCCACTCTAACTTAAAAACTAAGTGACCGAATTTCATAAAATTTGGTAGGTAAGTCACTTGTGGGCGAATCTGGTGCTGATTAATTTTGGGTACGATTCGGGATAAAAGAACCCGCCTTTTTTTGCGAACAGGACCGCAAAAGCCTGTATCCACTCTAGCTGAAAAACTAATGGACCGAATTTCACAAACTTCGGGAGATAAGTCGCTTATGGGTCACCCTAGTAATGATTAGATTTTGGTACGATGCCAAAAAAAATAACCTGCCTTTTTTTGCAAAATGGGCTGCAAAAATCAACAAATCTAAAATAAAAAACTACGTATGCCCAAATATAGCCAATAAATGCTTGTTTTATACGTAATTTTTAACGAAGAAAAGAATAAGATCAACCCCATTACATTAGGACTAACCGTTCTCGAAATACTTCAATTTTTTCGTATTTTCTCTATGCCACCTTTGAAAATAAGTGCAGTTACCAAAGGAGAACGAAAATTGAATTAAAAGTGAATTAAATTTAATTAAAATAAAGAAAACGTGGATATAAGTCTGCAGGGAAAGTCATCTGCTGCCCACATCAGATTTTTATTTTCAAAACCTATTGATATAATTTTAAATTTGTTATATTCTACGTTTTTATGAGATTTTTATTTCACTGCTTGCTTATGTTTTTCAAACGCGATTGTTGTTTGTAAAATTGCATTGAAAGAATTTCGACCAAATGTTACGATGTTTACATAACTTTTGGAGTTGTCCTACAACATACCTACAGATGCTTTTTATTACTTTCCCTGCAATACATGGTAATGTATAGGGAAAGTATTGGAATCATGTCGAAAATCGCAACTCGAGTTTTCGACGGATCTACACGTTTTGGGACCTCGAGCACACGAAAACACTATTTTTAGCGTGACGTCTGTGAGTCTGTCTGTCTGTGTGTCTGTGCAATGTATGTATCCACTCTAACTCAAAAACTAATGGACTGAATTTCATAACATTTGGTTTGTAAGTCACTTGTGTGTGACTCTGGTGCTGATTAGTTTTTGGCACGATTCGGGAAAAAACAACCCGCTTTTTTTGGCGAAATGACACGCAAAAATTGTCTGTATCCACTCTAGCCAAAAAACGAATAAATCAAATTTCACAAATTTTTGGTAGATAAGTCATTTGCGGCTTACCCTGGTGTTAATTAGTTTTTGGTACAATTCGAAAAAATTTACCTGCCTTTATTTTTTGCGAAATGCCCCACAAAAAATGTTAAAATCTAGAATGAAAACATAATTTTTAACAATGAAAAGAATAAGACCATCCCCATTATACTGAGACTAGCTGTTATCGAGATATTTTTGTTTTTTCGCATTTACACTGCGCCAGGTTAGATCTAAAGTAATGGGGTTGGTTATATTCTTTTCCTCGTCAAAAATTGCGTATAAAATAAGATTTTAATTGATACGAGAATAAGTAGTCTTTTTTTAGATTTTGGAGATTGTTGCGAGCCATTTCGTAAAACAAGGATAGTTCTTTTCCGAATCGTACCAAAATATAACCAGCACCAGAGTGTCCCACAAATAACTTATCTACAAAATTTTGTGAAATTTGGTCAATTAGTATTTTAGCTAGAGTGGATACATGAAATTCTTATGGGCCATTTCACAAAAAGAAGCGGATTCTGTTTTGCCGAATCGCACCAAGAACTAATTAGCACCAGGGTCACACACAAGAAACTTACCTACCAGATTTTACGAAATTCAGTCCAATAGTTTTTGAGTTAGAGTGGATACATACATTGCGCAGAGATGCAGACAGGCACATACACAGACGTCAATCTAAAAATTGTATTTCGCATCCTAGATGTTTCAAAGCATGTAGATCCGTCGAAAACTTGAGTTGCGATTTTCGGTATGATTCAAAAACTTTCCCGATACATTACCATGTATTGCAGGGAAAGTAAAAAATCTGATGCGGACAGCACATACCTTTCTCTGCAGTCTCATATTCATGTTCTCTTTATTTCTTCAATAATTCATTTCATTGAGTTTAATTGCATAAAATAACACCCATAATTATTTAAAACTAGCAGCATACCCGTTCTTCGTACGGAATATATAATATAAAGAAACTTATATTCGCAATCATGTGCAAATTCTGTTAAAATATTAAATTTATTGCTCCTAAAGAGAAGTTTAAGAATATCTGTTCTCACTATGCAAAATCATCTTCACGGGCAGATATGAAGAATAAAACATCCTGGCCCCTTTTTTAAGAAATTTACAAAAAAAAAAGAATTGAATCAATACATGCAACCCAGTACTACTTATATTGTCGCAGATTAGAAAATATGCCAGTGTGTTAGTAGAAGATTACCCGTATTATAATATGAGTCTCAAAAATATTTGCCAAAATAAAAGAGATGACGTAATAAATTATAAATATCAATAATCCCCGTAATCTTTATACCAGAAGGTCGTAATTGATTCCAATATATGCCAATATATATCAAAATATATGCCAATATACATGTACAACTTATATTCTCGTAGATTAGAAGATATATCCGTGCATTTGTAGATTACTCGTACAACGTACTTTATATGACTTTCAACAATTTTCGTCATAAATAAACAATGGAATAATAACTTGAAAATATAATTAATCCCTGAATCAACAGTCCAAAAAAATATCAATGATAATAATGTTTAAACCTGAAGACCGTAATTGATATTATCCAGTCAAAAATGCAATGTCAATGAAATTTATTTTATATACATATCTTAAATATTCAAATCGGAAAAGATTTAATAAAAATCGTTCGGCACATAACACATTAGATCTGCTAAGCGACATGATATCATTTGCTTCAAATAAATTGATGGAAATCATATCGTCTGAATAATGCTATCTCCATGGAAGTTTTGGCGACATTTTCGTCAATTTAGTGATAACTTAAAAAATCGCCAAATTTATCGTCAAGTGGGACTGTAGAACTGATAGTACCATTTTGCGACAAATTGACGAAACATCATCACAATACTATCCCCTAACAAAACACAATTAATTTCATTTATTAAGCGCAATTTTATCAATTCCATGATATTTTTATGGATTTACAAATATTTTTATCAATTTGGTGATATTAAAAGAATTCGTTAAATGTGTTACTAAGTAGGATGGATGGACTGACCGACAAATGCTACCGAAACATAATTTCAGTACTCTATTCTAAAAAAAAACAAATTTAATTTCATTGATTTGCGTCATTTTTATCAATTTGGAGACATTTCCGCTAATTTGGTAAAGTTTAAGAAAAGTTACCAAGTTAGCGATATTCCGCCAAATTCGTAGCTCTGAATTTGCTGATCTAAGAAATAAAATATCCTGATCCCGTTTGTGTATACTAAATGAAAACACTAAAATTGTGTAAGATACACCCGTTCTACTCTTTTTCTGTTTCAACAATCGACTAAATGAATTTATTGGGTAAACACAATATATGATTTTATTAGCTAAACACAATATATGAGCTTGAAACCTCTTAGCTAAAATAAATGAAAGGGATGTACGCAGTCCGCAATTTATATAATTAAAATAACAATCAAACCGTTCATTTAAAAAATATATTTTTACATTATTTATTTATTATTCAAATAGAAAAAATAATAATAAATATTACCATCACATTTAATTTCACTTAGTTGCCGAGCAAGATGATATAAAATAGAATCTTCCTCATAAAATGCGAAATTAAATAGCCATTTTGATTTCTTTATACCATTCATCGTTGAGTAAAAGCTTGTGAAATATAACCCATGGAGGTAGATTTTTCCATTTAAATTCATGTTTTCCGATAGTGACTAATTAATGCAAAAATCCTGCATCAAACTCGGAAATAAAGATTTATTTCATTTTGACGTTTTAAACAAACGATTTTCATCCTTTCCGTTTGGATAAACCACGGAGTTGGAGAGTAGAAGTCTTAGGAAAAAGTTCCGTTTTTCATTAATATCTCGACAACTCCTGGTCTTAGAAACTCGAAACTTGAACTAAATTTATAGGGGGCTATTTTAAGGCTATCCACAAAATTTCATTAAATTCGATTCAGCCGTTTTCCCGTGATGATGAGATAAACGAATATTTTGTTTTTTACTAATATCTCGAGAACCACTGCTTGTAAAAACTCAAAGCACAGACTAAATTTTAAGTGGGGCTATTTCTAGGCTACCCACAAAATTTCATCAAATTTGGTTCAGCCGTTCTCCCGTGATGATGAGACAAACAGACAGACAGACAGATTTTCAATTTTATTTATATAGACTAGCAGCATACCCGTTCTTCGTACGGAGTATATAATATAAAGAAACTTGAAATTCATAATCATGCCCAAATTCTTATAGTATACTAAATGACATGTTTAATCAAAATATTCTGTTAAAATATTTAATATAATGCTCCTAAAAAGAAGTTTAAGAATCTATGTTCTCGCTATATAAAATTATCTTCATGGACATATCTGAAGAATAAAACATCTTGGACCCCTTATGTAAGCAAATATAAAAAAAATATGGAATTGAATCAATATATGCAAAATAAAAGCGTTAAAATTGTATGGGACCCGTACTAATTATATACGCGAATATTAGAAAATATAACCTGTATTAGTAGATTACATGTATAAATTGAAAATACCAATAAACCCGTAATCTTTAAATCTGAAGACAGTCATTTATTTCAATATATGTCAAAATTAAAGTGCTAAAATTATATGGGAAGACATACACGTACTACTTATAATGTCCGATTAGTAGTAGAAGATTACCCGTTTTGCAATATGAGTCACAAATGTTTTTTAGTAAAATACAACAGACGACGTAATAAATTGAATATATAATTAATCCCCTTAATCTTCATACCAGAAGACTGTACTTGATTCCAATATATATGCCAATATATGTCAAAATATATGCCAATATACCTGTACTACTTATATTCTCGTAGGTTAGAAGATATACACGTGCATTCCTAGAAGATTACTCGTACAACGTACAATATGCGTGTGTCAGCAATTTTTGCCGCAATGAAACAATGGCGTAATAACTTAAAAATATCAATAATCCCTGAATCAATAATTCCGGAAAATATCAATAATAATAATGTTTAAACCTGAAGAGTATAATTGATATTATCCAGTCCAAAATGAAATGGCAATGAAATTTATTTTATATACATATCTTCATTATTCAAATCGGAAAGGATTTAATAAAAATCGTCTGCCGCATAAACACATTGGATTTAAATCCGTTGCTAAGCGACATGATATCATTTGCTTCAAATAAATTGGTAGAAAAAATATCGTCTAAATAGTTATATTTCTATGGAACATTTGGCGACAGTTTCGTCAAATTAGCGACATTTTAAAAAATCGCCAAATTTATCGCCAAGTGGGACTGTAGAACTGACAGTTCCACTTTGCGACAAATTGACGAAATATCATCACAATACTATCCCCTAACGAAAAACAATTAATATCATTTATGTAGCGCAATTTTATCAATTTCAAGATATTTTTATAGATTTGAAAACATTTTTATCAATTTGGTGACATTTTAAAAATTCGCTAAATGTATTACTAAGTAGGATGGTTGGTCTGACAGATAAATGCTAACCAAACATCATTTCAGTACTCTCTTCTAACAAAACAAAAAAAAATTTCATTGATATGTAGAAGACCCAAGTTACACAACCAACCCGAAGGTTTATGGCAGCTGTTTGTGTGTCGTTTATATCAATTTGGCGACATTTCCGTCAATTTGGCAAAGTTTAAGAAAAGTTGTCAAATTAGCGATATCCCTCCAAATTCGTAGCTTTGAATTTGCAGATCTGAATGAAACATTCTTATCCCGTTTCAATATACTAAATGAAAACACTACAATTGTATTAGAAGATATACCCGCTCTACTCTTTTTCTGTTTCAACAATCGGCTATATGAATTTATTGGCTAAACACAATATATGAGTTTAGTAGCTAAATACAATATAAGCTTGATAACTCTTTGCCAAAATAAATGAAATTGATGTACGCAGTCAGCAATTAATATAATTAAAAGAAAAATCAAACCGTCCATTCATAAGATATACTTTTATATCCATTTATCCATTTATTTATTATTTAAATATAAAAAAAATAATAAAAACATTAACAAACACATTTAATTTAATTGTGATGCCGAGCAACATGATATATCCTCCTAAAATGTTAAAATTTATTAACCACTAACAGCACACCCGTTATTCGTACGGAGTGTATAATTTAAAGAAACTTAAAGTTCGCAATCATGTGCAAATTCTGTTAAAATATTAAATTTATTGCTCCTAAAGAGAAGTTTAAAAATATATGTTCTCACTATGCAAAATTATCTTCACGATCAGATCTGAAGAATAAAACATCCTGCCCCCTTTTGTAAGCAAATTTACAGAAGAAAAAATAGGAATTGAATGAATATATGCAACCCCGTACTAATTATATTGTCGCAGATCAGAAAATATGCCAATGTGTTAGTAGAAGATTACCCGTATTACAATATGCGTCTCAAAAATATTTGCCAAAATAAAAGAGATGACGTAATAAATTGAAAACATCAATAATATCCGTACTCTTTATACCAGAAGGTCGTAATTGATTCCAATATATGCCAATATATATCAAAACATATGTCAATATACCTGTACTACTTATATTCTCGTAGATTAAAAGATATACACGTGTATTTGTAGAAGATTCGTACAACATACAATATATGAGTTTAAACAATTTTTGTCATAATAAAATAATTGCATAATAACTTGAAAATATCAATAATCCTTGAATCAATAATCCCCGAAAATATAAATAATAATAATTTTTAAACCTGAAGACCGTAATTGATATTATCCAGTCAAAAATGCTATAAGAAAAATCAAATCGTTCTTTTCTAAAATATATTTTTATATCCATTTATTTATTATTCAAATCGAAAAAAAAATTATTAAAATTAACAGACAGATTTAATTTAATTGCGTTTCTGAGTAACATGATATAAGATAGAATCTTATAACATGTTAAATATGTCATGTCTTATAACATAAACTGCGAAATTAAATAACGATTTTGATTTCTCTATACTTCTCATTGTTCCGTAAAAGCTTGTTTTAAATAAACCATGAACCATGGAGATTGATTTCCCCTTTAAATCATGTTTCAAACAATTCATGTTTTCAGAAAGTGACTAATTAACGCAAAAAATCTCCCATCAAACTCAGAGATTAAAGTTTAATTCACTTTCAAACGATTTTCAAGCTTTTCGTTTGGATAAACCACGGAGTTAGGGAGTAGAACCCCTAGGAAAAAGTTCCGTTTTTCATTAATATCTCGACAACCCCAGGTCTTAGAAACTCGAAACTTGGACAAAATTTATGGGGGGATATTTCAAGGCTATTCACCAAATTTCATTAAATTCGGTTCAGCCGTTTTTCCGTGACGATGAGACAAACGAAAATTTTGTTTTTTACTAATATCTCGAGAACCACTGGTCGTAGAAACTCAAAACACGGATATAATTTTAAGTGGGGCTATTTCTGGGCTACCCACAAAATTTCATCAAATTCGGTTCAGCCGTTCTCCCGTGATGGTGTGACAGACAGACAGACAGACAGACAGATTTTCATTTTTATTTATATAGATTGCACTGAACTTTCACTTTTAATTCAATTTTCGATCTCATTTGGTAACTGGATTTATTTTAAAGGTGGCATAGCGAAAATGTGTAAAAACTAATATATCTTGAGAACGGCTAGTCCTAGTGTAATGGATTTGGTCTTATTCTTTTCATCGTCAAAAATTACGTATAAAATAAGTATTTAATTGATATAGCAGAGCATATGTAATTTTTCATTTTAAATTTTGACGATTTTTGCAGACCATTTCGCAAATAAGGCAGATTACTTTTCCCGAATCGTACCAAACTCCAATCATCATCAGGGTAATCCACAAGAGACTTATCTACCAAATTTTGTAAAATTTGATCTATTAGTTTTTTAGCTAGAGTGGATACAGCAAATTTTTGCTGGTCATTTCCCAAATATACGCGGGTTGTTTTTTCCCGAATCATACCCAAAACTAATCAGCTCCAGGGTCACACCCAAGTGACTTACATACCAACTTTTATGCAATTCGGTCCATTAGTTTTTGAGTTAGAGTGGATACATACATTGCACAGACACACACACAGACAATCAGACACACACACACACACAGACGTCGCGCTAAATATAGTATTTTCGTGTTCTAGAGTCCCGAAACGTATAGATTCGTCGAAAACTCGAGTTGCGGTTTTTGACATGATTCCAATACTTTCCCTATACGTAAATTGCATGGAAAGTAAGAAATCCAGTCACCAACTGAGAACGAAAATTGAATTAAAAGTGCCAATTCAGTGTCCTTTTAAATAATTGTGGGTGTGATTTTGTGCAATTAAACTCAATATAATGAATTATTGAAGAAATAATGAAAATATGAATATGAGTCTGGAGCGAAAGTCATGTGCTGCCCACATCAGGTTTTTACTTTCCCTGCAATACATGGTAATGTATAGGGAAAGTATTGGGAATCATGCCGAAAATCGCAACTCGAGTTTTCGACAGATCTATACGTTTCGAGATCTCTAGAATAAAAAAAAAAACTATTTTTAGCGTGACGTGACGTCTATGCATGTGTCTGTCTATCTGTGTGTGTGTGTGTCTGTGCAATGCATGTATTCACTCTAACTGAAAAACTAATAGACTGAATTTCATAAAATTTTGGTATGTAAGTCACTTGTGTGTGACCCTGGTTCTGATTAAAATTTGGTACGATTCGGGATAAAAAAAACCTGCCTTTTTTGGAAATAGTCTGCAAAAATTGCCTGTATCCACTCTAGCTGAAAAACTAATAGACCAAATTTCACAAAATTTGGTAGATAAATCACTTGTAGGTTAACCTGGTGCTGATTAAATTTTAGGTACCATTCAGAAAAAGAGAACCTGCATATTTTTTGAAATGACATGCAAAAATCGTTATATCTAACATAAAATACAAAGTATACTCAAATATATCAATTAAATGCTTATTTTATTGTTAATTTTTGACGACGAAAAAAAATGAGACCAACCCCCTTACACTAAGAATAGTCGTTCTCTGGATATTCTAGTTTTTTTTATTGCATTTTCACTGCTCCACCTTTGAAAATAAGTCCAGGTATCAAATGAAAACGAAAATTGAATTAAAAGTGTAAATTCAGCGTCAGTTAAAGTAATTATGGCTGTTACTTTGTGCAAATTAACTGCATTTAATGAGTATTGAAGAAATAGAGAGAACGTGAATATAAGTCAGCAAAGAATGTCATGTACTGCTCACATCAGATTTTTTATAATATTGACACCTTAACAATTATTTGTTAGATATTTAGCAAATAAAACATCTAATCAATATAAAATAGTTAAACATAACAATGAAACAAATCTATATTTATTTATTTTCCCTGCAATACATGGTAATGTATAGGACAAACGTTGGAATCATGTCGAAAATTGCAAGTCGAGTTTTTAACAGATAGTCGAGTTTTTACACGGGTTTTTTGAGTCGAGTTTTTACACGTTTTTGGACTTCTAAAACACGAAAAATCAATCTACTTTTTGAGTATCTGTGTCTGTCCGGGCAATGTATGTATCCGTAACTGAGAAAGTAATCGGTCAAATTACACAAAACTTGGTAGATAAGTCACTTGTGGGTTACCCTAGTGCTGTTTACATTTTGGTAAGATTAAGGAAGAAAGAACTTGCCTTATTTTGCAAAATGGCCCACAAAAATTGCCATTAAAAAAAAATGGCTTCATATGTTGAAATGTATCCATTAAATGCTTGTTTTATACGTTTTTTTGACAATGAAAAGAATAATGCCAACCAAATCACTTTAAAATTAACTATTCTCGAGATATTTTAGTTTTTTCGCACTTTTGCTACGCCGCATTCGAAAATACTCCCAGTTACCAAATATAAACGAAAATTGAATAGAAGGTGAAGATAGAATTCAGTTTAATTTCAAATGATTAAGAGTGCACTTTTATGCAATTGAACTCAATTTAATGAATTAGTAAAGAAATAAGGAGAAAGTTAATTTGATTCTTCAGGAAAGGCAGGTGTTGCTCACAACAGATTTTTTTTGACAATCCATTTCATAACAGTAGGTGAATAAAAATTAAATAACCGGTTTTACCACACTCTCCCGTATTTATTGATCCTCCGCCCAACACTTCCCTGGCCAGCTAGGTCTTCTGATCGCTCTCCCATAGAGCACATTTAGGACGTTATGGGGAGGCGATTGCAACCATCCCGGAATGTTGACGATTTAGCCTGACAGTTGGAGACAATTTGGCAAGACCTTACGCAGGACACCATCCGTGAACTTCATCAGTTTATGCCACGCGGGGTGACATCTTGCATCCAGGCTAGAGGTGGACCAACGCCTTATTGACTTCCTCCCTTTGTATACGGTCAAACTCTAAATCATTAAATTGTTCTGAAATTTTAATCGTTTCTTTTTCTATGCATGTTCGTCACATCCACCAATTTTTATTACAATCGGGCAACTCCTTCTTGTTGCGTCGATATTTTTTTGTTACAGAATGTATATGTACAATCGAACTTGTCCATAATGAAAAACTGTCAATAACGACATTTTTTCCAGTCCTTAAAATATCGGTACAAACAGGTTTCACTGTAATTAGTAATATCAAATAGTTTCGAATTCATCGTTTGCTAAGACATTCGAACAAAACCACGTGATACTCCATTTTTACATAATCATTCTTATTCGCACACGCAAATGTACGTATCACGTTCTCAGCGGTTGACAGGTGATATAAGCGGGGGTGTGTCATCCATCCTGTTTGGAATTCAGACTTTCTTTGCACGCATAGTGATAGACAAAAGACGATTGACTGATATTGTTAAAAATGTCATTCGGGAAGTTAAATGGGATTGATTTAGTTTGGTCTTTTTAACACATTACAACAAAGTTGAAAAGTGTTTATGACTTTGTTCATTCTGTCTGTCTGTTTGTCTGTCTGTCTGTATGTCTATCTGTCTGTCCGTTAGCACGATAACTGCCGTAAAAATGACTTAATCAAAACGAAATTTTAGTATGTTATTCAGACGGTCTGTAGGACCTATGGGAATATAAATGAACATTATCACCCAATTAGTTTTGGATTGAACCCGGGTTGAAAAAATAAAATACATTGAGCCCTATGGGACCTAATTTTTCAAACATTTTTTAAGCAGATTTAAAATTCACAAATTGCTTCGAAAATTTTAGGTAATATTCAAATTGTTCCATAAAATATATAAAAAAAAATTCAGTGAAATATATTCAGAAGTTTTTTAAATAAAAATTAAAATAATAATAACACCTCTTATATGAAGCGATCACGTGACCATAATATGGAAGGTCACGTGACCCACTTCAACGTGATATATGGCATCCACCTTGTGTCAAAATCGTGATTTTTAAAGTTCTTTTTAATTCATATTGAGTGTTATATCCGTCCTAAAACCACTTTATTTTTGCCTAAATTATGTGCATCTACATACTGAAACAACGCAATGACAATATATTTGAGTTTAAATGCTCATCCAAATTTGATTATTTCTACATCGAAGCACCTATGTAAAATGTAAACAGAAAAATATATAGAATGAGTTGTATTAGAATTGCTGTATTTCTTTAACACAGAATCATTTAGTTCATGGAGTCTGCATAGCTGATATGAATGAAATATTTATTGATTTTACAAAGAGCAGGACGATTTTTTTCGATGAAGTTTTACGCATAGAGTTTAATTACTTGTAGCTCCATGGTCTTAATTTTTAAATAAAATAAATTATTATAGTATTGTGATGAATGACATGAATGGGAAATTATTAATGAATGAAATGCTGCTTTTATATAGAGAGCCAGGCGTGTTATTTTTTCATGTGTGTGTTGGGTGCGTGACGATGGCACAAAGTACATAAGGAAATTTTTCTGTCTAAAATACTTTGAATAGAATGCAGTTTATTTCGTCCAAATTGGGCAGTAAACGACGTATTTATCGCCTATGAAACGTTTGGATATAACACTTCCTGTCACCCCACCGGGTAAACAGGTGGTCTGTTGGAATTCTCGGGATATCTATTGCTTTTTGGTTTATTATATTGTTTTGGATTGCCTCTTGTATTATAAGGTTTTAAATAATACTATCGATTGCCCCATTTTACTTTCTTGCCTGAAATTCCATATACCTTTTAATAATACAAAAAAAAATTATTTCACAGCATTACTGTTAAACACAATTACATTAAAAGTTATTATATTAGTTGATTTCTATAATACCTATTGTACTGATGTTCACTGCCCATTTAAAAAAAGCCTGTTTGAATGCACTTTGCATATATACTACTTAGTATTATCGTATTTTATGCTCTGGTCCTCTTATGTTTGTGTGGTTATTGTAACCGGATTTCATCTGTCGTTGCCACGTAATTTGAATAAATAAATAAATAAGTAAATAAATAAATATTACCTTTCTCCTTCGTTTAATAAGAAATCAGAGGAATCATGAAAAGATCTGGATCTTTACAAACGATTTACGCTTACTGGGATATAAGGTTAATGCTTTCACACAGATGGGTAGATCTAAATTTCAAATTGTTCACGCTTTTGTATCAAAATTGTTTCATAATATAGCTTAAAGGGTATATGATTTTGCATCATCCCCGTCCAATCCTTTCATGATTTACTCAGACACAGAGGTTTTTACCATTTCACTTTAACTCATATCACTTCAACATCCTCAACTGACAGATGACGAATTTATATACCCTCTGAGGAAAGTTCTGGGAAAAGTACGTAAGTCGTAAAGTTCTTAGCCGCTACAAAATTTGAGAAGTTCAGAAACTGCCCGAAATCGCCAAGTTAACAATATTTCGCCGAATTTGCCAAAGTCACACGATCAGGACCTTGGAATTATATAACAGTAGTATCCTGTAAGATACGTGTTTTTTTCGTTTGACCTAGATCGTCCGACCTACCAGAAGGTGAAAGGTATCTGTTTGGACGGCCGAGACAATGCAACCCAATTTAAATCGGAACCCAATGGGGGGTGGGGACATTGCACAGGGACAGTACTCTCCTTCCCCTGTCACCAAAGTCACGCGACAGAGACTTGGAAATTCTTTAACAGTGGCGTCCTATAAGATATTTTCTTCTTTTGACGCAGACCGTCAACCTACCTGAAGGTATAAGGTATTTATTTGGACAACGGAGATAGTGCCACCCAATTTGGACCTGAACCCAATAGAGAAGACATCCGCGGGGACAGTATTCTACTTCCCCTGTCACCAATCTCTCGACAGGACCTTCGGACCCACAGATTTAATGTGCCCGTACTCCGCGTAAACACAGGAATAGTTTGGGAAGAGTTGGGACTTGAACTCGGGTTCTCCCAGCGCATTCGAGGTGTCTTAACCACTGGGTTATCCCGCTTCCCTGTTAGAAATTCGTAACAGTATGATGTCACTTCCGTTTCATTTCATTCCCGTCATATATCTTTCATGGTTTACTCCGTCGTACCCCACGCCCTAAGATATTCCACATAAGAAAAACCTCTTTTCAACAATTGATAATATTTCGTTGAAATATAAATAAAAAAATATACACTCGAATAAAACACTAAGATGTTCCATTTCCACAATCATCACTCCTAGCCGTATACGCAGAGGTACGAATTATCATGTCATCGGTCGTCACGTGAACGGTGGTGTGTCGTAGACGTCTTATTTGGAACTCTCAAATGGAACCCATACACTCAACAAAAGACAAAAAATTGATTGACTTATATTGTCAGAGGTGTCACCCAGTAAGTTGAATGAGGTTGATTTATTTTTATGTTACTTCTGAAGGAGATGGATCACATTATTTTCTTTCAACATGAAATGTACATGAGAAAAAGTACGTTGCTAGATTATAAACTCACCTCTGATTGTGTGACTTTAAATCCTTTGATAATTAAAAGGCATATGGTGTTATTGTACCGTCATAGAATGCAATAAAAATGTATTGAAGAAAAGATTAAAAATAGAATATAATGACAAGAAAGATCAATCCTGCATAAAGCATTGATTATGAAACACTTTTTAACTGCAATGCAATTTTATTTAAACATCTCTGAAATGGCGATACATTCAGCCGTCATATTTTTAAAATTATCACAATACTACAATAATTTATTATATTTGAAAACTTAAAACTTCATCGAAAAAAAATGCACTTTATTCAAATGACGTCATTGAAATATAAATCGCCTGGCTCTCTATGAAAAAGCAATAAATATTTCATTCATACACTTTTATTCTATTCCTTTCATTCATCCCATTCATCCAGATGAATGTCCAAAAAAGTAGCCAATCAGAGAAGATATTTGGACGCTTTCCCGTCATCCACGAGGTCAAAGTGAGAGTTCAGAATAAGATGTTAACCCCTAATTTCTAGCATTGAGACAGTCTAGGTCGAAAGAAAAGACAAACGTAATAGAACGCGCAGTTTTTGTCAAAATCTTGAATTTAAAAATTCTTAGTAACATATGTTATCTCTATACAGCTAATACTTAAAAATCTCAAGCTGGAAAAATTTTCAGAAAGACAATAATTTTTCTGCAAAATAGTATGAAAAATTAAAAACGAAATAAGATTTTTATTATTTTTACAACAGTTGACTATATCTATAAATTATTGCAATCATTATATCTATTCAGTATTATGAAGCCCTTTTAAGAATTAAATCTTATTGGTATTTAATTCTGAATTAAAATAATCAAATTTCTGTATAAAAATTACCAACACCTGCTGAGATCTATATATAAAATTGAAAATATTTGCCGTTTTGCTTTTGTTCTGTTTACAAATTTTTAGTATTTCATAGATTTTTTCAATTTGGATGAATATTAATTGGTTTATTATTACAATTCGGTTAACTGTTTTTATGTTTTGAATTTCTGAATTCAAGGGATGTTGAGTTGTAATTAAGCTTGCACAAAATTATACTTACATAGAAATGGCATTACACAGAAAATTTCTCCCCTGAAACTTTGAATAAAATCCTATCGTGTTGCGTTGCAATAGAATTATATAATTTAATATTCAGTAAAATATGTTAATTATATAATATGTTAATTTTATGCTGAAAAGACAGACATGGTTTTAATTTGATTTATCTAAACTAGATTATAACGATATTGCTAATTTACAAGGAACAACGAATATAATGAAATAGATAAGTGGGCGGTATTGAATCCAGGATTGTGTTTAATTGGTTAAAACAAGATTTAAGTCTTATCGATATTTTTCACTTACCTAACTTTAAAATTTTTTTTTCAAAATCATATATTTCTACAGCATTTAACAGATTATTGTGATAATATAAAATATTATGGAAATATATTATTTCTACTTATTTTAGTATCCTCATTTTGGCATACGTTGAATAAACTTTGTATTCTTTTTACAAATGTCTTCATACTCACGATGTTTTACTCTTTCTATTTGAATATGAAGATAATTTTACAGACAGAAAACATATTATTATGAATTTCCTCACTCTAACACATGTCCGTATAATTGACGTGATTGATTCCAGGATTGTGTTTAATTGTTTAGAATACCATTTTAAATCTTGTCGATATATTTCACTTATCTGCGACTTTGGTAAATATTTTTCAAAATCATATATTTCTACACTATTTAACTGATTATTGTAATGAGATAAAAATATTATGGAAATATATTATTTCTACAAATTTTGGTATCCCCATTTTAGCATACATTATCCGAACTTTTTGTTTTTTGCAAATATCTTTAGTCACAATGAACTCTTTTTATTTGCATATGAAGAGAGTTTTACACAAAGAAAACATTACTGAGTAACGTAAATAAGCACATATAACACAATAAGCATCATATAACTGTCCCCAAAGTCCATTGGACTTGGGAAAAATATCGACAAAGTCTATTAGACTGAGGGTTTGTTAATTCTGTAGACTGACGGAGATTCAGCGTATCCTGGAAATAACTGTATGCTGCTAATTGTGTTATTTGTGCTTATTTGCTTTGCTCAAGTTTTCCTTATCCTTTGCACAGAGTGTAGTTTACTTATTGAAAAAATAGATTATTATGACTTTTCTTACTCTAAAACACATTTGTATAAACTTCTTTCTTTATGTAAGGTAATCAATTAAAGAATGTTAAATGAATGTTTTTGAAAAACATGAATGGCATTAGAAATTCCATATTTTAAATTAGAGCAATGGCGGGTGTATCTGCTATTCGATTTCTAAAAATAAGTACTAGAATGCTAAAAGCTTGAGACATTCTAGTATAGAAGATATTAATATTTATCAGGACATATATCTGCAAAAAACATCGTCAATGGAGATCAGTATTCCTTCTCAAAGGAATTAATTCCAGACAGAAGATAAATGGCACCTTTCCCATCAGACATTGTGTTCATTCTTACCGACTTCATGAATGACACATCCACGCATCAATATTTTTCTCTTTTTATGGATGAAGAGTCTAAGCTTCAGACTACAAAAGAAAGTTCCCTTTTTTCACGATGTTCGGTGACAGGTTAATTTATACATTGACGGAAAGTGATAAAGTGCTAGCCTTATACTGGATGAGCTTTGAATTTTTTTGTCTTTTCATAGAGTGGCAACAAGACTCGGTGATCTCAGTTGTTAGTGTAAATGTTTGTGAAGTGCTTGTGGAATTTTCGTGCTATTTTTCTACGAAATGTTTATGGTATCTTCCGCACAAAGTCCTTTTATTTGTCATTGCACGCCTTTTTAAAGGGTTATATAATCGAGATCGCCTCATTAGGCATCATACGAGATCGTTCGGGTCTCAAACCATTTTTACTATGGTTTGATTGTCAGGGTTTTAAGTAAAACCTTTCACAGTTGTTGTTTTTGTAGTTTAGTTGTTGCTGTTTTTATTTTATAGGACGTGAAATAACTTTGTGATGTAAACAAGAGCAACTTGCTTCAACAAAAATAAGACAATGCAGCATACAGCTATTTCGAGGATACTCTGGATCTTCTTTGTCCCTCCAAGAGAACCAACAGACTTGAAGTCAAAAAGACGAAATGGAACAAATATAAGAAACAGAGAGGCTTATATACATAAAACATGTATTAAGAGATCACCTGGTTGAGCCAATCAGGAAGCAGATTGAAGAACAATTCATCCTATCCGAAACGAGAAGTAATACACAAGATTATCGTGCGCCCAAACTCAACAGGAATATCCTGAAATACCGAGTTAAGTCGAAACAAGAATAATTGAGATCGAACTGGAAAACAAAAACTTTTAAACGTAGCAATCATATCTCCTTCAGGTGTGTTGAGAATTAACAACAAAGGAAGAAAGAAAGTTAACAAGCACCCATGCAGTTACCTATCTGCATTTATTTTCATTGTTTAACAGCGATAATGCACATCATGTGCATACATTTCGAGAGCATATCTTTAAACGTCTAAATCTCAGGTGTCACTTCTATTTGTCAAAAACTTCGCACGCTAAAGTCTCGCAGATAGGGAAAGTCATTTAATAACCACACACACGCAAAAGTCATGCTACTTTTTATTTGCTTTTACATTTTAAATTGCTCAAAACGTATTATACATCCGTTGAGAACACGAGTTTCATTTTCAGTATTGTAGGGAAAGTAAAAGCTGACTCCACAGCTCAAAGTTTTTGGAAATTCTAAATAGAAAGATGTCCATACTTTGCCGGTAAATGTGTCTATAAAACATCGCCATTTTTATCTCTCGGAGGAATTAATTCCATATAGAAGATAAATGACACCTATTAAAACCTTCACCTTCATCTTAACTACTCTTACAGACTTCACGAATGACACATCCGCACATCGGTGTTTTTCTCTTTTTACGGTTGGAGAGCCTAAGCACCATACTACAAAAAAAAAGTTCCTCATTTTTGTGATGTTCGATGACAAGTTAATTTATATACTGATAGAAAGTGATACAGCGCTAGGCTCATACTAGATAAGTTTAGAATTTTTTCTCGCCTTGAAAAAGGAGTAGTATCAACGAGATTAGGTGATCTCAGTTGTTAATATAAGTGTTTTTTGAGTACTCTTTTAAAAGTGGCTTTCCTTGCAATAATCATTCTATCATTTTTTTACCCCAAAACCAGTCATCAGATTGATGAAATTCTTATTTTAATTTTAATATTGTGTTTATATTTTACATAATAAAGGAATATATGTGTGTGTGTGTGTATGTCTGTCTATGTGTGCAGTCCGTTGTTAGGAATCTAAACGTCGTACAACCATGAAATTTGGTACAAATGTACTTCAGGACCCGAATAAGTGCACCTTGGCGTTTAGTTTTTTAGTTATTTTATGTTATAGCCCGATTTTAGGCAACATCCACACAAACCGATTCCTTAGTAACCTAAAATATTATCACATATTTTCTATCTTGACACCATTGGAAATATCGAAACATTTTCTGTCAAACAAACTTTAAACAGAGTCCATATGATTAACATAGATTGTTGGTGCGTTTTAAACCACCCTCATTTTTATTACGGTATACAAAAATTGGCGTGCCATACACTATTCATATTTTAACAGCAGCTCCTAAATATATCACAGACTACCCCGGAGGATAAATAATTTCGTAAACCCATCCGTTGATTATGTTTTAAACCGAGCCATATTTTACATTTTAGAATGAACGTACCGCTCTTCCAACAGCCAACGTAAAGAATTCTGGAGCTGTTCTAACCACTGATGCCACCCATGCATAGAGGGAAGGAATTTCTCTATGTATTGAGATTTTACAATTTTTTAGATTAATAAATTCAATTTATCCCTGAGTTAACTCATTACATTTTATAGTTAATTAATAAGCTTAGGTATTCCAATTTTAAGGATCTTACGGTCATTTTTAATAATCAGGGCATTTGCAGTATGTCTTGTCAGTGTGGCCTTTCTTATTTTTGACAAATTAAACATATTCTAAAATTTCGTAACATGAGAACTTTGTAAAAAAATATATAACATAGAATTACTAAGAATGTAGGAATGTAATACATCTTCAATTGTTCAACATTGCTTTCATTTTGTTTTGATTATTCTTCCATAAAGATTATGCAAAAATGCATGTAAACCTATAATCTAATTTTTTTATATACCTCTCATATTCAGAAAAATTGTAGTAACACGATGACTTGTTCAGTATCCTTTATTTCCATGGTCTAGCTAAGTGCTCTAATATTTATTTTTATTTGTCTTATTTTCACTTATTTATTAGCTTTTGGGGCCTCGTAAATGTCATTTTGACTTGTTTTTATCTTGCTGGTACTCGTTTAATTTTACTGAGACTTGTTTCGTTTTATTTAGACACAGTTATGTGGCGACACTGAGTACACCAATATACCAGTGCCCACTGAATCCGTGCTGGTAGTACTAGGGTAACTTTTATATTTCAGACATCTTTGTACCAACCTACAGTGTTGATTTGATCGGGTGTGATTGTAAAGAACCATACTTCCCCAACGGAGAATCGAACCACGGATCTTCTTACTAGTCAGTCGACCCTCCACCATTGAGTTACTGGAACGGAATTGCACAGTCTTATCGTCCAAGTGGACTCTGCAACAGGCAGACATGATCTCAAAAACATTCAATTTGAGTTCCTCAATGCTTAAAACATGCTCTTTTGTGGCAAACTCGAATTCAAATTTTCGACCCCGTCACAATTTTTCTATGTATTATACTATGTATGTAGGGAAAGTAATAAAATATAACTTTTTTTTTTTTTACTTTCGCGAAGAGTATTTTTCTACGTTTCTCAAAATACCCTTCTTTTACAGATAGTGTCTGTTTACTCCGACTTCTGAACAACGCGGGAAAATCAGTAACTCTCCTAGGAACTGACGATATTGAGACTTTTCCCTGGCCTGGAAGACTCATTACAAAAGCTCCAATAGATGGATTTCTGTTGATGGTCACATCTCAAGAACACTTGATCAAAATAATAAATTTGTTGCAGGTAAGGTAGAAGAAAACGGTACAAGAGTATCCATTTTCCAGTTATGGTTAACTGTGTAATGCATGTTGTGGGCAATGATGCATAGCTTTTACATCGATTTTTCAACATTAATATAGCTAAATAACATCTAAAATGGATGGCTTCATTACAATTAATTAGTAACTTATACTATATGTGTGTGTGTGTGTGGCGTATTTTCTCTAAACGGGTTTTATCAACTTTCTTGTTATAATATACATTTTTTTTATTTTTCAACCTGTTTTCTGCATTATATTTTAACATGGGTGGTTTAAACTAAAAAAACAACACAGAAGCAGTGATGATTTTGGGGAAAATAAGTAGAAAATGCAAATTTTTGTTTTCAAGACAAGTAAATACAGCATGACAGGGAAATGACGCTTAATATAGGCAACTGCTTTGTTAGTATGTATATATATATATATCATTAGAAAAATAAAAAAAAATTGTTTTGCCTTCATTGCAATCTTATATATAGAACTGAAAGGAAAAAATCTAGTTTAAATGTAATTCACATGTTCTAACTTCATCCCCTTGTCTACCAAGAAGACAAGTGAATAACGACAGGGGAATGACAAATCATGTGATTTTACTTTCTAAGTACATGAGTTTTATTTACATTTAAGCCTAACTTGATATTCAGTTTGCTCTACTAACTAGACACACATATATGTTAAAAAAATATTTATTTTTTTTATTCTGGGAATAATTAAAGACAGGTTAATGACAAGGGAAAAAAAATCTTACCCAAAATTGTTCAATTTTATAATATTTCCCTGCACAGAATAATAGCTAGAACATAGTCAAACGCTTGAAATAGTGAATATAGACTTTAGTAAAAAAGAATAATACTTTAGTTATATTTTATTGTAATCTTTGTACAGAAAAAGGTGTTAAAATTTAAAGACATGTGAATGATAATAAAGCTAGGGGACAGTTGTAAAAATTAATTTAAAATATTACTCTAATGCATAGTGGATGTTTTATTACTTTTGTATTTTAAATTGTCTAATTTAATATAAAACATCAAATAAAAAAAAACTAGAAAATGAAGGCTTGTAAATGAAGTTGTGATTTTATTATTTGGCTTTTGGGACACACAGGGAATGGTATTTAATAAAAAACTAAATTTTTAAATATTAAAAATATAAATTGTTTCTTTAGCTAATGGGTGACAAATATGAGTTACAATATAGTAAAACTGATCAGTGTCCAAAATCATCCACAAGTCATGCAAACTTTTATTAAAACACCTGGGACATGTAAAACTTCCGTCTACAGACAATTACCCCTATAAGAAAAGCCAATCTTCTGTATACCGTGTTTGGGGAGTTTTTAGCAATGTTTTCTTTTTCGCAACTGTGGCGTAACATTGTAATGCAATATCATCAACTTGGTGACTTTTTTTAAAATATCGCTAAATTGATGATAATTTAATATCTCTGAATTTAAACTTCTTTGATAATCCCTGTCGCTTTATCAAAATAATTACCATACAAAGAAAACCCTTCTCGCTGGCTAATTGAAACTCGGTCAAATATGTGACCAATCGCTCTGTCCCTCAAAATTTTCCAAACTCATCAAACGTCGTCAAGTTACCGATATTTAGTCCTATTTGTCGCCAAAGCTAAACAAATCGGAACTTCCGGTATTAACAATTGGTAACTGCAAATGCTGTTTGCCAACTACTGTTGCCGGGTATTTTTAAGAGTAGGAAAAAATGTTTGACGTTTTTATTCATTGACTTTCGCGTTTTTCATTTCATAGAAATGAGGTGATTCTTACGTCAGAAATCGATGTATTATTTTGTGGGATCCCTTGAATATTGCGACTCCCAAAATTAAAATTTAATAATTCTATTAAGAACTAATGTTAACTAAGCGTTATGTAATGATGTCAACACTGAAGAGTGATCTAAAATACTTTTAAACAACCAGTGTTCAAAATTATAAATGTTGCATCGTGTTGTGCAGTAAATAACAATTAGTTATCGTATTTCTTTGATTATAAGGAGCCATCGATTGTAAGATGTACCTTAATTTTAGTACCACCACCAGTAAAAAAGGATTAATTCCAAGAAAAATATATCTAATAAATGTTTTATTATAACAGAATTCAATATATTAATAATGATTGTAATTAGTAATAATATCTTTTTTTACCTTTTTAATTCTCAGGTTATCCAGCTCTCCCCAAAGGTATAGAGCAGTTACAACGGATGGACGGAAAAAACACATAACAATAAATAAACATGAATAATGATAAAATAACAATACCACCGGCACTTAACGATTTATGTTGATAAAAACATTAGAACTTAATAATCGTATAAAATACTGCTAAGTGATTTAAGTTAAGTCAACCAACGAACAATTAGTTTAAGAAGAACTATAATTAAAAATCAACTGTCTTCAGCTTATAATTAATTAATAAAATAATAACTTGGAGAGAGGGAGCAGCCATTAAGCCCTTAAGAATTGTGTTTACGAAAACTAGGTTGCCAATTTCATAACCAATGAAGAAAGTGCAATAAATTATTTAATCCGCCATTCAACTGCCTGTTGGCGTCATATCATGGGGAGTACAGAAAGTAAATTTATACAATCTATATATAATTGACAAAAAAGCTAAATAACTGAAAATAATAAAGCGAATGAAGCTTCTTATTTGTTTAAAGTCACCAACTTAGCATGACAGCAAAATTCTCAACTTTTCAGTGCCGGAGTTTGAACCTGGACCAATGCGTGATAGACCAGCATCTAAGCATTGAGCTAAAGCCGTTTTCAGGTCATAACATTTAGTATTGCCTCATGAACGTTTGCTACAAACACATAAAAAGCGTGAAACTGATTCCGTGATCTGCAATGGGAGCGTGATACTAACAATTAATCAATTAACATATTTATTTTGAAATTTTGAACGATTTTCTATTCGACAACTTTGTTTTACAGAGAAAATACATGATTACCATTAATCACCGATGGATTTTCGGTGTGGCAGAAACTTTGTGTCTGAAGGATATTTCGCCAGAATTAGGCGAAGGAAATCAAGTATTAATTTTAGGCAACAACGTGTCTAATTACGAGTGTATCATCCATGAAGAGAATGAAAGAATTTTACAAGCCAAGAAAAAAGGACTAAATCAGGTGATATATTTTAGTTAGTTTTTATATAACATCTGTTAACATGACGAGAAGAGGTCTAATTTGTTTCCGAAAAAAATTACGACCTTACACTCTTATACCTTATGCCGTTAAACCTTATATTCCCTTAATGTATATTTTTTATTCACAGAAATTTTTTGATGTATTTATTGTTTTATTGCAATGTTATTATTTTAACACTGATCAGTATGCATGAATACACGAGAAATAGATTTTAAATTAAATATGAAAACTGATATAATAAAGAACTAATATGTAATTCAATATTTTAAGTTGTCCGCCAAACAACTTTTTACGCAAACATATGAAATTTCAGTCCAATTTGATTCAAATGTTTGCTCTTGTATATGTTTTTATTTAGGATATAACTATGTGGACTTTGCATTCCCTTGGTAACGGCAGCAAGCATTTTGTGGAGATTAGTTTACAGAATCTCAGCAGTATCAACAAACTTTTTGATACCCCATTCAAAAACTTCAGGAATCGGACTTTAATAATTTCATCCCTAGGTGTGAGTATTTTTTTTATAAGTAAAAAATATATATAGTATGTCTCTACAAGACTTTCTCATATATTCATACTTCAAATATTTATATTCACTTGTATCATAATCTGTATCAGAATGAAAAAGTTTGCAGTGGCTCCCATACAGGGAAGCAAAACTTTGCTACAACAAGAATATTTTTATTTTTTTCAAACAGAAACTTGTTCAAAATATTAAGGGGGATCATCATACAAAATTCTATTTTTTAAAAATCTCTACACACAGTAAACATTTACAAACATATTACTGAAAGTTTTAGGGAAATCAGCTGTACGTAATTGGGAGTAAGATTCCTGATAATTATGGATAATACATATATATATATATATATATATATATATATATATATATATATATATATATAATTGCAAAAATGTTTTAAATTTAAAAATCTATTATCTTAGAAACAGTTTAAATCAATAAATGCATTTCTGAAAGAAATACGAAATATAAATTTTTATACAATCCCCCAGTCCTACCAATTATATTTAGGAAAATCATCCTCATACAATTTTATGCAAAATAAAAAAAGTCATCCTTTTACGAGGAAAATTGGCTGACTTATAGCTGTTTAAATTTTGAGCACTTTTTGTGCTGAGAAATGGTCAATACGGTCCCTGATTGGTTGGTTGCCTGGAGAAATGGTCAATACGGTCCCTGATTGGTTGGTTGCCTGGAGAAATGGTCAATACGGTCCCTGATAGGTTGGTTGCCTGAAACGGGACAGTTTTATGCGTAGAAAAGCGAATTAAGTCATTTTTAGGACACCGTATAAAAATTTATATTTCGTATTTCTTTCAGAAATATATTTATTAATTTAAACTGTTTCTAAGATAGTAGATTTTAAAATATAAAATATTTTTGCAATTGGAAGTATATATCTATGACTAACGGTTGAGGACATAGTCACTGGGCACCGATAGCACTGGACATCCTATATATATATACACTGGCGAAAAATAAAATCCCAACACCAAGAAGAAATTAGTTTAGAGGAATTAATTTTAGGCAAAGCAATTGTGTAGGTTACATACATATTTGATTAAAGTTTCAAGTTCACAGGTTAAAGTATACACGAGAAGAGACATTTCAAATGTGAAATGGTGGTACATTAATAACCGCTGTAGTCGCCATGATTTTGAATGCAAACATGCAAAAGTGCATGCACTGTGTCGTACAGGTGCCGTATGTCATTTTGTGGTATGGAATTCCATGCCTCTTGCACTTGGTCAGCCAAATCAGCAACGGTCAATGCTGGTTGTGGATGACGCTTCCAATAATGTCCCATACGTGCTCGATGGGAGAAAGATCTGGTGATTTCGCAGGCCAAGGCAACATGTCGACACTCTGTAGAGCACGTTGGCTGACAGAAGCGGTATGAGGACGAGCGTTATACTGTTGGAAAACACCCTTTTGAATACTGCTCATAAAAGGCAGCACAACCGCTTCAATCACCAGTCTGATGTACAAAATTGCTGCCAATGTGCTTGGGATAACGACGAGAGTGCTCCTGCTGTCATAGGAAATGACTCCCCAGACCATAACTCCTGGTGTAGGCCCAGAGTGTCCACCCCGCAGACAGATGGGTTCCAAGCGCTCAACTGACCTCCTTCTCACCAACATACGACCTTAACTGGCACCAAGGCAGAAACGGTTCTCATCTGAGAATACAACAGATCTCCTCTCTGCCCTCCAATGAGCTCTAGATTGATACCACTGACGTCGCAGATGACAGTAATTCGGAGTTAGTGCTATGAACGCTACAAGCCGTCTGGCTCGGAGCTGTCCCTCAAATAATCGATTTCTTACAGTTTGCTGTGTCACTCTGGGGCCAACAGAAGCTCTAATTGCTGCTGCAGATGCAGTACGATCCGCCACAACCATGTGACGAATGGTCTTCTTGAGACAGTGTCTTCCCGTGACTACTGCTACCAACAATCATGCACAGTGGATACATCCCTGCCAAGTCTTTTTGAAATATCGTTGAAAGAAAATATATCTTCTCGTAGCCCTATTATATGGTCTCATTCAAACTCACTGAGCTGCTGATACTGCCTTATTCGTCTCCTTAAAGGCATTCTTGACTCAAACCTAGCTCACAACGCCCAGTCTGGAAGATAATTAACGCTCACGGAGTTTACATCGAGTATTTAAAGCACACGTGATTTTCATGATCATAGTGGCGCTACTAGCGCCACTCTTATTCGTCTAGCTCGAAATTGAAATGGGAGTCATCTTTCATATGAGCAACGATATATTGCAAACGAGCCTCCCAAATTTCGTTTATATAGTACAACTCCTTGGTGTTGGGATTTTATTTTCTGCCAGTGTATATATATATATATATATATATATATATATATATATATATACAAAAATAACGCTTCGGCAGACAATAATTAGTTTAGTTGAATATTTCAGAAATGAAGCTGGAATATTCAAGAACGTCTTTAATTGTGGCTTTTCTTATCTGTTTGTCGAAATTATCAAGTAGCTGAAAAAATGAGCAAAGGTTAGAGAATGCTTTACAGTTTACAGATGACAAATTAATCGTGTTATTTACAAGTTACCTTGTTGTGAGACACAGTATAGAAAAAAAATTTACATATATAATGGCTAAAATTATGAAATTTTGAAAATTAAAAAAAAATTACTTTTAAAATGCTATGATTTTTTAAATGCTGAAACTTCACAATTATGTTTGATATAAATTTACTTTTTGTGCTCTACATATCATTAGATCTTGGAAATGAAAGATCATTATATCTTGGCCATTCCTATTTTCAATGTTGTTCTTCAAAAAACTGTCAATACATTTATATTTATCACAGAAAAATTTTACGAAAAATGTTTTTTTTTTCCAAAATATTAATAGTTTTCAAACTTTATATAATACAACTCAAAAACAAAACACATATACTTTTATTGTTCTAACATTATAAATTTCTAACATTATAAAGTTCTAAACATTATAAATTTACCAAAAAATTTCTGATTATTGTAAATTGGAAAAAGCCCTAGCAATTACAATAAAATAATGAAATTTTGAAATTTGTATAAGAAAAACTCAAATAAAGTTATCATTTTATTAAGAGGATTATGAAATAACACTCTATAGAATCATTTCTAAAGAGCACTTTAGTTCAAGATAGAAATCTAGAATTTTGAGAAGTGATTTTTAAAAATATGTAGATTTGAAATTAGAAAGAAAAAAAATCATTTTTTTTACTCTAAATAATTTGCACTTTTATTCAATTTTTGTTTTCATTTGGTAACTGGACGTATTCCTAAATACGGCGTAGCAAAAATGAGAAAAATCTAAAATATCTCGAGAACGACTAGTCCCAGAGTAATGGGGTTGATATTTTTTATCGTCAAAAGTTACGTATGAAACAATCATGTAATGGATACATTTGATCACATGTAGTTTTCAGATTTTGATGATTTTTGCGGGCCATTTTGTAAAAATAGGCAGGTTCATTTTTCCCGAATCGCACCAAAATCTAATCACACGCCAATGTAACCTACAATTGAATTTTCTTCCAAATTTTATGAAATTTGGGGCGGGAGTTTTAAATCCATTACGTTTTGTAATGGTTGGTATAAGTGTTTCATTATGAGGTTGTATAATAATTAATAATATTATTATATAATCCCTAGTTAATCGTAATTACTATATATATCAGGACATAGTATAAACATACACTCATGTGCAAAAGTTAAACATAGTTTGTGGTTATGTGAAAATTTCAGGAAATCTACATCGGAATGAAAGGAAACGCGGTATGTGGGTTGTTGTTGAGACCCAGACCGTCCGACCTACCAGAAAGGTGTAAGGTAACTGTATGGACGGCCGGGAAGTGCCACCCAATTTAGACCGGAACCCAGTGGGGGAGGCATCCACAGGGACCGTACCCTCCTTCCCCTACCACCAACCTCTCGGAAGGACTTACGGACCCACATGTTTAACGTGATCGTACTCCGCATGAACACGGCCGCGGTATGTGGGTGTAAAAGGCTTATAGAAGAAGAAAACAATCAAATCAAGGATAATAACGACTTTTATTATCCAAAGAAAGGGGTTGGAAGTAAAGGATCACAATACGAGTGTGAACCTCAGTGAAACAGAATGATTAAGGGGGCATAGGACCTTTAAACCTTCAAAAAATCGATTTTTCAATTTTATTTTATTCTGAATATTTGAACATTTTTGAACACTGTGCAAAAAACCGCATTCAAAAATTCGCATTATTTCGAAAGTTATGAGCTTTTATGCAACATACACTTTTGAAAAATTTTTCATGTCAGCCATCGCCGCCATTTTTAAAGGGACATCACTGTTTGTTTATGTTTGCAGTTTGCTGATGTGTCACGTAAATCTAATACTTTTTCCACCACCATGTCTTAATTATTTATTTAATTATTTCTACAGCAGTAGGAAGGCAACTACTCACCTCTACTGAACTGCTCAGCCCAGTTTGTTTATATTCTAGCGCTGTTAACTTGTTTACAACGTGGAGAATTTCTTCTGAGTTTCGCAATTTCTTTTCATTATATTTTCTTAATTTTTACGATTGATTTTCTGCATTTATGTTGTTTAAGCATAAGAACTTTGAACTAAAATACAGTTAATGTATTTTATAAGTATACATTAAAAACTTTTTCACGTTTGCATATTTATTTGTGTAAACTTCAACGTACAAGACTGTTTGGTGCAATTTTTTAATATAAACTTTTTGCTTTTTGCTTTCTAATAATGGATACACCGGCAACTAAATCTCGTTCTGGTAAAAGAACGAAAAGAAGGCGTTTTCAAGGAAATATGTATGTAATTGAAAACAAAAACAATCCGAAAGTGTTCGAACAGCAAAATTTTGATTCTACGCCTAAGCTAAGTGCTTCAAGTAAAAAACTGTTCAGCTCAAAAGATGAACTTTCAGTTGATAAGTCATATATTTCATCTGAAGAACATGAATATAGAATGGTTAATATATCAGTACTTTTCAAGGAGCTTGCAAATGTTTTGTGCTGTAAAATATGTCATGGAACAATAAATATACTTGAAAAATCTTCAATGGGTTTAGCATCCACATTTCTTGTATATTGTGATAGCTGTGATGAACTAAAGTCTGTGAAAAATACAAAAATGCTTGGTGTTAAGAAAAATATTCCAGAAATAAACAGAAGAGCTGTGTTTTCTATGCGATGTATAGGACAGTGTTTATCGGCTTTATCTTATGTTACGCATATTCAACAGATCAATTGAAGACCATGGTGTTCGGTACAAATTTTATATTGGTGATGGTGATAAGAAAACATTTTCACAAATATCGAATAGCAAACCATATGGAAATGAAATAGCGGTTGAAAAACTTGAATGCACAGGTCACATTCAAAAAAGAATGGGAACTCGTTTGAGAAAGCTGAAAACCCAGATGGCTGGAAAGAAGCTGTCAGATGGTAAGACAATTGGAGGAAAGGGCCTGCTGACGGAAGCCAATATTCAAAAATTGACTTCCTACTATGGAAATGCAATTGGTGGAAACAAAAATGATTTGTTTAAAATGCGACAAAGCATATGGGCTGTATGGATGCATATGGTATCCTCTGACAGTGACCCACAACACTTTTTTTGTCCTAAGGGACCAAATACTTGGTGTAAGTACAACCATGCAGCATACTCGAACACAGTATCAAACTTCAAGCATAAGAACTCCCTCCCAAAATCTGTCATGGAGTTGGTAAAACCAATATTTAAAGACCTTTCAGACCCAAATCTATTGAAACGCTGTCTTGGAGGGAGAACTCAAAATCCTAATGAGTCTTTAAACTCCCTCATATGGAAATATTGCCCGAAAAATATAAATACTGGGAGAGAAATTGCACAAATATCAACAAATATTGCCAGTATAACATTCAATGATGGTGGTAACGGTATAATAAAAATTATGAATGCTTTAAATTTGAGTATAAACAGAAATTTACTAAATGTTTTACATCTGAGTGATAAGAAACGGATACACGAAGCAGATTTTCGAGCCTCTAGCAGTACATATGAAGTTCGAAAAGCTCGCAAAAGGCAGAAAACATTTGATTTTCAACGACAAGAGGAAGAGAAAGGAATTACTTATGCGTCTGGTGCATTTTGATGCTACATTAGATATAACGCAGGATGTATTATAAACTACAGCCAAACATTAATTAGCCGAACTGCGATAACTCTGAATATATACTGAATATAACTGTGAATATATTTTTAAACTTAAAAGCGGGTTTCTCAGATATGTGATTTTAACACTTGCGCGCAATATATTTTAAAATATATGTAACCAATCACTTTCAAATTTTTTGCTCTTACTTGTTTCATCTATATACATAATTTATAGATAAAAAATCCTCATAAATAAGTAAAAATTTAGTAAACGTTCTTCATCTGACTAACAAGAAACGACTGCACGAAACGTCTGTTCGAGTTTCCGAAGCAACCTATAGAGCTCAAGTAGCCCCTAAAAGGCAGAAAATTTTTGATTTTTCTTACATAACAGACATAGGAAGGTGCTAATTATGAACCAAAGGCATTTTAAGGTACAAAGTAAGATAATAAGTAACATTGAAGTATTTTTAAATTTTAAAACTGTTTTTCTCAGATATGTGATTTTAACACTTGCGCGCAATATATTTTAAAATATATGTAACCAATCACTTTCAAATTTTTTGCTCTTACTTGTTTCATCTATATACATAATTTATAGATAAAAATTCCTCATAAATATGTAAAAATTTAGTAAACGTTCTTCATCTGACTAACAAGAAACTACTGCGCGAAACGTCTGTTCGAGTTTTCGAAGCAACATATAGAGCTCAAGTAGCCCCTAAAAGGCAGAAAATTTTTGATTTTTCTTACATAACAGACATAGGAAGGTGCTAATTATGAACTAAAGGCATTTTAAGGTACAAAATAAGATAATAAGTAACATTGAAGCATTTTTAAATTATAAAGCTGTTTTTCTCAGATATGTGATTTTAACACTTGCGCGCAATATATTTAAAAATATATGTAACCAATCACTTTCAAATTTTTTGCTCTTACTTGTTTCATCTATATACATAATTTATAGATAAAAATTCCTCATAAATAAGTAAAAATTTAGTAAACGTGCTTCATCTGACTAACAAGAAACTACTGCGCGAAACGTCTGTTCGAGTTTCCGAAGCAACATATAGAGCTCAAGTAGCCCCTAAAAGGCAGAAAATTTTTGATTTTTCTTACATAACAGACATAGGAAGGTGCTATTTATGAACTAAAGGCATTTTAAGGTGTAAAATAAGATAATAAGTAACACTGAATGTATTTTTAAACTTTAAAGCTGTTTTTCTCAGATATGTGATTTTAGCCCTTGCGCGCAACATATCTTAAAATATATTTAACCAATCACTTTCACATTTTTTGGACTTACTTGTTTCATCCATATATATAATTTGTACTTCAAAAATTCACCATAAATAGTAAAAAAAGAATTGTGAAGAGGTTTATTTCATGTTTTTTAACACTGAAAATGAAAATTTCATTTTATTTAAATTTTAAAAATATTAAATTTATTTCAAAATTTTAAAAAGTGTGTACAAATTAAAGATGTAATAGTTATAAATATATTATTATCAAATTGAAGTCCATAAGTATAATATTATTTGAAATATCCTGCGCGCGGCTGCTACATACGCCATTATGTCTGTCAAAATTGTATAAATTTTAAAAAACAATATAAAATGTACATATAATTATATGACTTCAGTAAAATTTGTGTAGTAAGAAAGGTTTTCTATATGTTTAGAGAAAAAAATTTGAACATCTGGGATACACCTGGTTACAAATAAAAAATTGTAAAGATAGCTCTATTTTCAATGAATTTCGACTGTTTAAAGGTCCTATGCCCCCTTAAAACAATGTGATGCTGCAATTTAATACGGTGTGTGGGGACCTCAGATAGCCAAGCATGCTGCACATCGATTTCTCATATTTTAAATGAGTTTTTGGATATGTTGTGTGCTCAATAGTGTGTGCTCAAGCCTTATGGAGAGCAGTTTTCAATTCCGGAACGGAGCTTGGTGGATAGCAGAGGGCTGCAATATGTCTCCTGAGCATATATCATATATACTCTATTGGATTCAGATTAGGAGATTTGGCAGGCCACTGCATGTGCTGGATATCTTCCGTTTGAAGGAAGTCGTCGACCAAGACCGCACGGTCAAAAAGCGCGTTTTCAACCATGAATATGAAATCAGGACCGACAGCAACTCGACATAATCAAACGGTAGGCTCAAGGACTTCATCTCTGTAACCGACACCGTGTCAAAGATGTGGAGATCTATGCGGCTGTCCATCATGACGCCTGCCCAGACCATGACTCCCCCAAACAGAAAAATATGTCTTTCAGTGATGTTTCCCGAGTGAAAACGCGTTCCACGTTCTCTCTAGATCGTGGTACGACGAGAATCAATTTGCAGGCTAAACTTAGACACGTCACTGAACATGACATTGCCCCACTGTTGTTCACTCGACTGCCGATGTTCCAAATTCTACTGTAAACACGCGCGTTTCTGTGCAGACGTTAGGAGGATGCAAACTGCTGCTCGTCTGGCATAGAGACCAGCGTATCTGAGTCTCCTGTAAACAGTTTGTCTCGAAACAGTGACTCCTTTGACGGCGGTCAGGGCTGAACCCAGTTCTCTGGTATAACGGTTCCTGTGATGTCGCGCAATTATCACCAAATATCGGTCTTGCCGAGCGGTTGTTGCACTTGGCCGATCTGGTACTGGTCGTTGGGTAATATCGCCAGTGATTTGGAACCTCTGCCACAATCTGGAGATAACACACTGAGGGACATTCAGAATTCGAGACGCTTCAGTTTGGGATCGAAGGGATTCCAGTATTCCAATAATTCGTCCCTTATAAAACATGTCCAGTTGGCATCTTTGTGACATCTTTCGTCCTTTTTGACTGTTAACAACGCTCCGTACCACAACAATTGCAAAATTCTTCCTCCACTGGCCATACCGCTCGAGGTCGTTTTATACTCGTTCCGGCATGTCTACGTCGACTGAACAGTTTTACATATGCACAATGATTTATCTTCGTCCCACGATTATGCACAACTGATTGTGAACCACTGCATCCATATTAAAGAATTTTTCGCATTTCACGAACTATGCTTAACTTTTGGAGATGAGTGTAATTATTACAATACATTTATGATCATTATTAGTATTATACATATCAGGAAAAGTGTATTGTACGCATGCTTTCGAGTATACTAGGAGTTGAGGAGCTGCCCGTGGGTAGAAGGAAATATGCCACAAAAATATGTGCATTTTGTCATATCAAGGATTTAAAAATGCATTTTACTTTCCCTGCAGTACATGGTAATGTACAGGGATGGAATCATGCCGAAAATCGCAACTCGAATTTTCGATGGATCTACACGTTTTGAAACCTCTAGAATACGAAAAAACTATTTTTAGCATGACGTCTGTGCGTGTGTGTGTTCGTCTGTCTGTCTGTCTGTGTGTCTGTCTGTGCAATGTATGTATCCACTCTAACTCAAAAACTAATGAGCCGAATTTCATAGAATTTGGTAGGTAAGTCATTTGGGTATGATCCTGGTGCTGATTAATTTTTGGTATGATTCGGAAAAACAAAACCCGCTTTTTTGCGAAATGGCTAGTAAAAATTGTATGTATCCACTCTAGCTAAAATATTAATTCACCATATGTCACAAAATTTGGTAGATAAGTTACTTGTGGGATACTCTGGTGCTGATTAGATTTTGGTACGATTCGGAAAAGAACAACCAACTTTCTTTTACAAAATGACCCGCAAAAATTGCAAAAACCTTAAAAAAATGACTACATATGCTCCAATGTATCAATTAAATTCTTTTTTTATACCCAATTTTTGACGAGGAAAAATATTACCAACTCCATTACTTTCGGACTAACCGTTCTCAAGATATTTGAGATTTCTTGCATTTTTGTTACACCGCTTTCTGAAAAATGTCCAATTACAAAATAAAAACAAAAATTGAATTAGAAATGCAAATTTAGTGTTATTTTATGCAATTAAACTCAACCTAATGAATTATTAAAGAAGTAAAGAAAAAATGAATTTAAGTCTGCAGAGAAAGTCATGTGCTGTCTACATCAGATTTTATAAATTATTGCGAGAACATCGATCTTTTTTCTTTTACTTTAGTCATGCTTGTGCATTTCTTACAGAGTCCACCGATCCGTATACCTCCTGAGGCTAATAGCAAACGATGGGGAGGTTACATCTTTCAGATCATCAACACTTTAGCGGACATTTTCAATTTCACGTAAGTAACCATTTCTTTATATCTAGAGGTGGCGGCAAAAAAGCTCATAAGTCAAAATTCCAATTTTTTTATAACATATTTGATTTAAAAAATTTATGATCTTTGTTGTGGGAAAATCACATAAGTCAGTTAGGTCTCTAAGATGTTAAAAAAAGAAACACTTTAAACATTTATTAAATTTTGCACGGATAACAGTGGGGTAAAAAAATATAAAGAAATGAAAAAAAAAATTTGGGAGGAATTTTGCCCACACAAGAGAGAAAAGAAATTTGGGAGATATTTAATCCACACAAGAGAGAAAAGAAAGTTGGGAGGCATTATAATCCACATAAGAGAGAAAATAAATTTAAGAAAAGTTGTTATTTATTTAGCTCATGAATGCATAACAAACTCCATACAAAATACATTTTTATTCTAAAAAATTAAATTTGCATTCTGAAGAACTAAATTTGTATTCTGAAAGCAAAAAATTAAAATTAAAAAAAATTCTCTTAAGAGCATTAAAATTTTCTTTCCTCGATATTTCAAAATCCTTGTTTTTGACTTATGTGCTTTCAGCTCAGCATGAAAGCCAAATTAATATCTACTTACTACGATTAATATCTAATTATTGAAGTATTTATTTTGCTAAAAAGAAATTTTCTATTAAAAGTCCTATTTAGTTGAAAGAGAAATGATCAAAATTAGTTGATCAATGTGTAGTATTCCTAGAAGAGGCCTTTAGCACCCCAATAACTTTGTAAGGATATGTACACGAGTTCACACGTTAGGACCGTCTATAATAAAGTGACCATGCCGATCGAATACAAACGATTTCCACACCCCTAGCAGAGATTTTTAAAAGTTAGGATATTGGACTCATCAACAAAACGAAATAGACGAAAAAAGCCGAAGAGAAGGTCCATACCTGTGCATGTTAGTTTCATATAAAATAAGGTGGTTATGCCTGAATGTATATTTATAAATGCAGTTCCGCTAGCGGAGAATTTAAGAGGTTAGGATAAGGAACTCTGCATCAAATCGAGATAGACGAATAACAAACAATTAAAAAATGATAGAACATAGTCTAATAGGTAGGATTGAAAAATAAATCTGTTACAGAAGACATTTAATCCACACAAGGGAGAAAAGAAATTTGGGAAGCATTTAATCCACACAAGAGAGAAAAAAATGGGTGGTATTTAATTCACACAAGAGAGAAAAAAAATTGGGAGGCATTTAACACCCACAAGAGAAAAAATGGGTGATATTTAATTCACACAAGAGAGAAAATAAATTTGGGAGGCATTTAATCCATGAGAGAAAAGAGGGTTATTGACGAATGGCTGTCCCATTCAAGAATGCTAAAATAAACAAAACTCATATGCACAGGAATCTAATGTGCAGTCTATTCAAAATGCACTCTGTCAGCCACAATGTACATTTGAATTTGACAAAGAATTTTATAATGTACTTTGACAAGGATTGAAGGTATCATCATATTGCAGGTTATTATACGATTTTTGACAGGTCTTTATTTCCTGCCATATACGCATTTCGTTCGTTTCTGATTCGTTCTTTCCCATTTCTACCTATTAGACACTACTTACCTAACTTTATAATTTTCTTTTATCGTATATCTCGCTTTGCTGTCAAATTAAATATCCTAACTAATTTTTAAATTCTCCACTAGTAGCACTTTCATCACTTTTATCCGAATTTTCCAAATATTAGGACTTTCTTTCCTTTCATCTGAAAGGTGAGACGAATTGAATGAGATGGAGACAAATATTTAAACTAAAATGGACGTACTCGATAATTCAGCAAAATGATTTTGCATTTTGTGCTAATTCTTTTGCACTATCACCCTTTTCCCTTGGTTTCAATAGCAGCTAAGACGGACCAAATAAAACTAGAACCAAGACTCTAGTTATACAAAAAGGGTTAGAAATTTTTGACAAATCAAATCAGTATATATATATATATATATATATATATATATATATATATATATATATATATATATATGTATATGTATATGTAATATATATATATATATATATATATATATATATATGTATATGTATATGTATAATATATATATATATATATAATATATATATATATATGTATATATATGTTTATGTGTATGTATATATATATATATATATATATATATATATGTATGTATATGTATATGTATGTATATATATACGTATATATATATATGTATATGTATATATACATATATATATATATATATATACGTATATGTACATATACATATACATATACATATATATATATATATATATATATATATATATATGTATGTATACCCCCGTTCTATACTTTCCATTTGTATATCTTCATATATATATATATATCGTACAAGAAACGGGTCATCGATTATATGGAGTGACCCTAAGTAGCCCCACCTCCTCACTCACTCACTCATTCAGCCAGTGAATTCAGTGTATATGATTTAGACATATACTGTGTATTTCCTTCTGCAGGTATGTCGTGAAAGAGTCCGATGGCCGCCTGTACGGAATGGCCCAAGAAGACGGATCTTGGACTGGAATGATTGGAGAACTCACAAAAAAGGCAAGATGTTTGGAACTATATGAAGCTATTTTTATAATAGAGCAGATTTTTACCATTGTTCTACCGAAATATCTATACTATAATACAAAGAGATTTAGTTCACAATCTGCTATCAGCTTTTGGTATTTGGAGTTTTTCTTTTTGATAATTCTGACAAAATTTTAATAATTCTGACAAAAAAAGAACGATATTTCCCATGCTAAGTTAATAAATAGAGAAAAGGACAACTTACAATTTTATTTATGTAGATAAAAATTTTTATAATTAAACAATAAATTATTTGTAGACTATATTTCCTGTCCTCTTATTAGGGGCAGATATAACGAGAGATCTTTTATTTATGGCCCGTGAGATTAAAAGGTTTTTTTCTTATTTCAATAATTCACAACTTCCATAATTTTAGATATAGTTAAACAAATTGTAGATTGACATTTACTGTAAAGAGGCTTAAAAGCAGTTAGGCCACGTTAGTTTGGAGATTCATATAACTATCAGATCCTACCTAAAATTAGGAGACAATCAGAAGAGAACTATGACAAAATACCCATACAAGTTTTATGAAATTAGGTACAACCGTTTCCCGAGTTGATAAGGTAAACGGACAGAAAAACAAATAGATTTTTAGTTTTATATATATCGGGAAGTGAAATACATTTTTTACATTAATGAAAAAACAACAACAATATATTTGATGATTTCATACTTGAAATTGAGGTAGAAAAAAGAGCAAGTTAATACGCTTTTACGTCTTATGTATACCCGTTGTAATTTTTCTACACATTATTTAAGTCAATCTTCTCTTTAGGTATTCCATAATTTGATTTGACGACTGACGTAACATGTAAGTGCATATACTCTGCATTAATGTCTCAACGTGAAGAGGTGTAGTCGCGAAAAATCTGAATTTTTAACATGTGGTGGAACAAAATAAATTTCTAATTCAAAATTTCCGCTGATATTTTCTTGAACATACTGATAAATAAATTATGAGTTATGATGTAGATTCAGTAGATTTTTAATAGGTTCAAATATGAGATTTTTGCGATCCTAATAAGAAAAAAAAATAATGATGTACGCGCTAAAATTACGAAAGTGTACAAATTGTGCAGTGTTGTTATTAGTGTTGTGTTTTATATCGTAGGTTTTGAGTTTTGAAGGTTTACTGAACTTCTATTTTGCGTTGGTTCTGGGGATTCGTTCGGTTGGAGATGTTATTTCGTTTAGGGTATGGAATCAATTCTTGCACAAACACATGTGTTTCAAGGTTAGCACGTCTCCCTTTTATACATGCACGAATGTATTCTAGAAGTAAATTATAAACATGTTCACCAAACATACCATCCCGGCCTTTCAAACTACTGCTCATGTGCAAGGACGAGTCGGACGGTCTGGGCTTTCGAACCAAACATACCATCGGGAATAAATTATAACTATGTTTACTAAACACATCAACTGGAGTAAAGAATAATTTACAAAGTCAACTTCGACGATAAGAGCTTGCATGTTCGTCCCAGAAGCTCAACGGTAGAGCGTCGGCTGGCCAGTTGGAGGATCCAGGGTTCGAGTCCCGGTTGGGGCAGAAAGGCTCTTTACAATGGCGCCCGAACAAATCAACCCTGTGGGTTAGTGAAAATATGTCGGAGGTCTGAAAATGACCCTAGTACGGATCCAGTGGACTCTGGAAGATTGGGCGCCGATTTCAATTTGAGAGGATAACTACTGCGCAGGATACTAACCTAGGTAAAATAGTTGTTGTTGTTGAAACCCAGACCGTCCGACCTACCAGAAAGGTGTAAGGTAACTTCTTGGACGGTCGGGAAGTGCCACCCAATTTAGACCGGAACCCAGTGGGGGAGGCATCCACAGGGACCGTACCCTCCTTCCTCTACCACCAACCTCTCGGAAGGACTTTCGGACCCACATGTTTAACGTGATCGTACTCCGCATGAACACGGCGGCAGTTTTGGCAGCGGCTGGAATCGAACCCGGGCCTACCGAGTGCAACTCCAGCGCGCTAACCAATGGGCTACCGCGCCCGGGTAAAAAAGTTGTATCATAACTTGAAGTAAAAATAGCGGAAGAGGGTCAGACAGATTATCACTTTCCCGCCCATCTGACATTAGAGGGTGGAGAATGCAGCGTCCACTTTGACGATAAGAGCTTGCATGGGTTCGAGTACCGTTTGGGGCAGTAAGACTCTTTACAAATTATGCTCATCAAACCCACTAGCGGAAATGACTGTGTAACTAACTTTTTTACACAGGTTTGCGAAATTGCAACACTTAGCACTTTAACTGATATTGGTTTACCGATCGAGCAACTTTTAGCACTTTTACCGATATTTACACCCACCGATATTGGTTCCTGCACTGTAAGTACTATTCTAAATTATGTTTCTTTTATGGACTTTCTTTTACAGATTGTGGACATTGGAGCTGGTGATCTGTCTTGGACCCTCGAACGTTATATGGTGATAGACTTAACGAATCCAGTATTCCCAGAGACGAACACGTTTATCTACCGAGCTCCAGACTTTTACAGCAGGACCTGGATTCTATTTCAAGGAATTGAATCCAAGGTTATGATATATTTTCTTTCAGAATACTTGTAATTCATTTTCATATATTTTATGTAATTCTCAATGATATTAGTTATTATATATAGCATCATGAAGCGTTTTTCAATTTACCTACAATATATCAGGGCTGAGTAAAAATAAAATGAAAGTAAAAACTTTATCTGTAACAGTTACTTTTACTGTTTTACGAAGGTCAGTGTGTGTTATTGGAAGGAAGGTAATAACTGCAGCGGTAGTCAAAGTATAAAATGTAACTCAGCATTTTCAATACTAGTAACTGTTACAAGTACAGGGTGGCCATAATTAAAGTAGAGGTGTTTAGAGCCCGATGGTGAGAAAACTTGTGAGCCAAATTCAACCAAATGTGCAGTAAATACTATCTGGACCATGGCGTTTTGATTTTTAAAAGAAAAAATAGTTCGAAGTTTTGCCACAGCGGACCAAAGTGGCGCTGTAAGATCCATTTTTGGAGTAAAATAGGCATAGGAAGTACAGAAAGTTAACATTTTACATGCATTTCGAAAAGGACATCACATTTACATTTTATACGTATTTAGTACATTTTATATTTACATTTGCATGTGACATTTGCATGCGTACGACATTAATTTTTGTATTGGCATCATTTACATGTGTGATTCAATAGGTTTTCCTTGCATATCTTCCAAAAAGTGCATTCCCTGAACAGCATTCTCTACTGCAGAATGCAGCAGGTCTCCATTGATTTTTTTGACGTGCAATGTTATTCGGTCCTTCAAAGGGGCTAAATTATCCACATTCCCCTGGTATACCAAGGGCTTTACATGACTCTACAATCAAAAGTCACAGTTGGTCAGATCAGAAGAACGGGCTGGCCACTTCATAAGTAACTCTCGACTAATTATTCGGTTGTTGGTAAAATGCTGTCTTCCTGTACGCGCAATCCAATATTAGGGGTGATCCACACTGCATAAATATCGTAGATTCAGCAAAGACATCCACGCTGTTGAAGTTGCGAAATAACAAAGTTCAGCAGCATTGTTCGATACCTCTCAGTATTGACGGAACTTTCTGTACTTCCTATGCCTATTTTCCTCTAAAAATGGACCTTACAGCTCCACTTTGATCCACCGTAGCCAAAATCCGAATTATTTTTTGTGTTTTAAAAATCAAAACGCTATGGTCTAAATAGTATTTACTGCAAATTTGGTTGAGTTTGGTCCAACAGTTTTCTCACTTTCGGACTCTAAACACCTCTATTTTAATTATAGCCACCCTGTACTTAAAGTGCTTAATTTAAAAATTGATAACTAAAATAAAACATTTATATATTAAAAAAATGTAGTTAAAGATGCTGTTACTGTTTGTCAGATTTCGCTTCTCTCGACATTCTCTGTCAAGTGCCGCAAAAACCATAACACACAAAAATTTGAAATTTGATATATTTGTAGAGGAATGTTAGAGGAACATGCTGAAATAAAATGTTATAAATGATTTAACTTCAGTTTAAGATATATTGAATTTCTACATCAAAAGAAGAGTATTTGAGCTGCGAGTTCATGACCTGAACAGATTAACAATCGCAAGATCTCGAACTTTTGCCGGCATGTTCCTACAGAGTTGAATCTGTTTGCAAGACGGAGACCCTTTCTTTAAATTTCGATTTAGTTTATCAATTATTCTACTTTTTTACGATCTTCTGAAGAAACTTTTTTCAGAATGGACAAAAATTTAATTGGTCAATCCGATTGGGAGGAAGAGACCGGTCTTGTACGGTCTTTTACCAAACGAGTTCCTAGGGTTAGATAGTGCCAGTAAACAAACCCCAAGGGGCAAATTAAGGTAGTATTAAAATGGTTTAAACAAAGTCCCCGCAGTGGCGCACACCATTATGAGAGTTCATAACATTTTTGAAAATTTGTTTTTACTTCTTGAGATTTTTTTCACTATAAAGGGGTGTTTTTGTGAAATGATGATGCTAGTGGGCCTGAACAATAAGAGGCATATTTCTTTCTCTTTTATCCAGGTTTGGATTGGTATGATATCAGCTTCTATAGTTGCTTTTGCGGCCTACTTTCTAGCACTGAGTATGCATCGGCTATGGGGAGATTTCGCTATCGATCCTACTACAGTGTGTATCGAAAGTGCTGATGAAAGCATAAGCTCGCTTTATAGAGCACTGCTTGGTAAAGGTGAGTAAGAAGGTGGAGCTGTTCCAAATTAATCCATCGACATAAACTTTCTGTAATAAAACTCGCATCTTTGCAATTCTTCACAGCAATGAGTATGCTATATAAGGCACGACCCTTCGAATATATAAATATAAATGTATTTTAAACAACACCAGAATATAGTATCTATATCTATATATTGTAATGCATGTGTATGTGTTTGAAGCAAAATTTATGAAAATGCTACTGAACTCCGGGACGTGAAATTTTAAACCACTGCGTAAATGGTCCTAACTTAGATGGCATCAAATTTTCAGATCAAAATATTATTTTATCTTAAAAAATAATTTTCGAACATGTCAAATAATTTTTCCTTCAAATATAACTTTAAACTGTACAAAACTTTTTTATATCAACCATATTAAATAATGTATTATTTTAGTGATTTTAACAAATAATAAAATATTATAAAAAAATATTTTTAAGTAACACTGTTTTAGTAAAATGCTCTAGATAAAACATAAGTTTTAGTTATCACAATATTTTTGGTCATATGTGACTAATTGAAAAAAAGTGTAAATTGAAAATTTTTTTATAATATGTTATGTTATACTGTAGTCTTTTGCTATTTTGTAATTAATTTTTCATCAAATTTACAATCAAACGTTTTAAAATTATTTTATAGATTTCGCCGTAACCGATGATTTTCAATCTGGATGTCTGTTTCAACTTCTTTGATGGCATTTTTGACATACTTCGTTACGTCCTAAATATCTGAAATTTGATACACGGCTTAGTTCAGTAAAACATTTTATTCTATTAAAATTTAGCGGCTTCTCAAAAATAAAACCGGCATTATTTAGAAAAATGTCCAGTAAAAAATATCTTTCACTTTATATAATCCCATGGTTTAAGATAAGTAAAAAAAAGGATTGAACATGAGGTCTCATATATATATATATATATATATATATATTATATATATATATATATATATATATATATATATATATATATTATATATATATATATATATATATATATATATATATATATATATATATATATATATATATATATATATATATATATATATATATATATATATGTGTGTGTGTGTGTGTTTAAATTTTTAGCGTATTATAGTAAACATTTGGATTTTTACAAGTTATTGAAAGTGTATATGTATGTATGTAATTTTTTACGGTTTTATAAGAGTCATGAAGAAAATAGTGTAGGGAGTATCGGCTACCGGGAGCGTTTGCCATGGCGGAAAAAAGCTTTAACCGGAATGTTGGGGGTCGCAACTCCCCCCGGCCGTTACTTCCGTCACTTATCTAGAAATTTTACGAGTACATTGCTACTTGTCCTATTTGGGAATTTATATATATATATATAAACATATCTCTCTATATTAAAAAAAAGGTGTCTGACGCCACCGCCGGTGTTTGACAAATTTCTCGTTTCTCGAGATTATTTGCTGCGTACCTCAAAAACTATTGCATATAAAACCATGAAATTTGGTACACTTGTAGAAAATACTTTAAGGAATACGATGAAATAAACAGTTTTATGATATATATATATTGTAGTTTAAGAAATATTTAATGTCAAAATTAAAGAAAAAATATTTGAGCTGCGAGTTCGGGTCCAGGATAAACTAACAATAGCAAAACGACGAATGTTTGCAGGCTGGTACCTACATGGGTGAATTTTTGCAGAACGGAGCCCTTTTTTAATTTCGATATAGTTTTTGAGATATTTTACTTTTTATGCACTTCTGAAGTGAATTTTTCTTTCGTATCGGCACGTTTGGCGATTTCTCTGTCTGATACCGCAAAAACTATAGCATACAAAAATATGAAATTTGATACATTTATAGAGAAATAATAGGGTAACAAAATGAAATAAACCGTTCATCGATTTAAACTTTAGTTTGGCATGAAATAACTCGCGAAGCGAGCTCAGGGACAAGGAATTCAGGTTTTGTATTCCCTGAGCTAAGAAAAATTCCCTGCTTTTTAAGAAAAGATATTTTTGTAAGTAGAATTTTTAGGAGAGATAGGTATGAAGCGACCTCTGTGAGCGCAACGAGTAGGAGGCGAAGCCTCCCTAACTGGGTTGGAGAAGCGTAACGAGCAAGGGGCAGAGCCCCCTAGTATATATATATATATATATATATATGTATACATCTTCCATCTTCCAATCAGGGTTGGAGATATCAACACAGTCTCCGAACTTTTTGATCCTACCTTGTATAAGTGTGTGTCCCTGAGAAAAAATTTATTGCATAATGATCTTCATTTTAAGCCTATAGCTTTTCTATAAGTTTGTCTTGAATGCCTTGTTATTTTCTGTTTTTTATTTTCTATTTTTGAATTATCACCTTTGATATTCGTTTATTATTTATTCGTTTTGTTATTTTATATTCAATGTTTCCAGGCATTTTAAGCTAAAAATAAATTAACTATAACAATATCAATTTAACTTCAGCAATTAATTATAGCAAAAGAAAGGCCAGTTTCAAATGTTCTAGCTCGCTTTGCGAGTTGGGTGCCTTAGCCCCCTTGAAGCTCGATTACTGACACTCGCTTCACGAACTCTTGCGCCGCTAATGACACATTTCCCCATTGGGAGGTCCATCCCTTGTTCGTTGGCACTCACTAATCTCGGAGCTCGTTTTGTGAGCTCTTTCAACGCAGTCGGAGTACACGACTAATCCCGTGCTTCGATTGACTCGACTAATTAAATATTTGCCCACACATACTGATGAAAAAGTTTCAATTTAGAAGTGCATAAAAAATAAAAAAACTCAAACTAAATAGAAATTATTAATGACGGGCTCCATCTTGCAAAATCTCATCTATGTAGGTACAAAATACTATTCTACTTTCTACCCAAGATCATGACTCTTGTATGAATCATTACAACTTACTTCAGTCTAAATTAAACTTCCAATAACCCAATGACTAGAGTTCGATGAAGGAATCACGATATTTAACAAATAACCAACTTTATTTACAGCTAGTTTCGCTGGGAACTCAAAACACATACACACACACACACACACACACACACATATATATATATATATATCCGGTCACTCAAACAGCTGCTGTAAAGTCTTGAGTCAGCTGCTGTAAAGTCTTGAGTCTGTTACTGCTTATTATTTTTGAAAGATTACTTTCCACTTGTTCTGAGTCCTATTCTGCTTACTATTTTTGAAAGTCTTCATACACATTGTTTTTCGTTCAAGAGTATTTATTCCGGTGTCCACTCGCTTTGGCAAAGAGATGTAAAATTCGCTGTCGAATGTTAGCCTGCGAACATGTAAACTCCCACGTGGTGGCTGTGCCTGTGAGTTAATATTTCTGTGTTTTATATTTCTGGTCAGAAACTGACTGGCTATTCTATCGGTTTTAATTGGAACTGTATGGCTGTCCTGACGAAAATGCAATTTCGAACGAACAGCCGATTGTGTAGTTTCAGTTGATTGTTCTCCATGTCTTCAATCTTGGGCTATTTATTATTGCATTTTCTCAATTTTGCCGTGTTTGCTTTTTTATTATATATATATATATATATATATATATATATATATATATATATATATATATACATTATTGTTTTTATTGTGTCTCTTTTATTGTTTTCCTAATACACTTTGCCTTTTATGGTACTTTCATTCCACACATTCTGATTGTTCTCCATGTCTTCAATCTTGGGCTATTTATTATTGCCTTTTCTCAATTTTGCCGTGTTTGCTTTTTTATTATATATATATGTATATATATATATATATATATATATATATATATATATATATATATATACATTATTGTTTTTATTGTGTCTCTTTTATTGTTTTCATAATACACTTTGCCTTTTATGGTACTTTCATTCCACACATTAGCTTAATAAATTGTGAATTTTAAATGTATATATATATATATTTATATATATATATATTACAAAGCTATATACAAATTATGTACAACGTTAGCATTACAAATTCTACACGAGATATACTAATCTACATTGAAATTCAACCCTAACTTATTACTAAATTGGCCTTCGATCTGAACCTATGAAGATCAAAATATGACACTATATATACTCTCGAGATTGCAGGCTATAACTCTCGATACTACCTTTCCATGAACGATCAAAACACACACCCGCGTGAACTCTGCAGAATGGCAGATTCGTAACTCTAAAGTCTGCCCTTCTTATAGATCTGGCCAATCATGAGTATGCGATTCTTCAGAATGAAAGTTGAGAAGTTTAGGACATAAATTATAATCAGGAAAAAGAGAATTAGCATAAAATGATAATAAATATTAGAATCCTCACATAGGTATACATTTTAAAAAATTTGTGATCCTTCTATTTGTATTCTGTCCAGGACGTGAACTCGCAGCTCGAATACTCTTCCCTTTATTTTGATATTAAATAACTCTTAAATAAAATTTTGATTCGAAAACGATGCATTTCCGCGTGTTATCCTATCATTTCTCTACATATGTCTCACATTTAATATTTTTTGTGCTATAGGTTTTATGGCACGAAACAGATAATTTCGAGAGAAACAAATGTTATCAAACATGGGTGGCGGAGTCAGCTTCTTACATTTAATATGGAGAAATAACATCATATAATCTAAATTTGCATACGTTGATAGTCTATCCTAAAGTATTTCTGCAGTTGAAAGCATGTGTTTACGATCAATTAATTGTTCAAGAGATATTTGGTCGTACAATATGTATATAAAGTTGATATATATAGTTATGCATATCGTTCAACTCAGTTTTATGCATGAAAATAAAATGATTTATGCATCGTAAAAAATTAAGAAATTGTAAAAGTTTGTAATTTACTTTAATATTTTTCTGATGTACCAGGTGTGATCCACGTACCATTTCCCATTTCCTGTCGTACCGTGCTCGGTACATGGTTTGTCGCAACACTTATTTTGAATGTACTCTACGGGGGTTGCCTCACATCTAAGTTGAGCCTCCACAAGTCGCCGAAACCAGCGGATTCTTTAAAGGAATTGCTAGGAAGACACCCCGACGCAATACTGGCAATGAGGAACAACTCACAGATACACCAGATCTTCAAGGTAATCTGAATGCTGCAATTTGTAAAAATCTGTGCCATGTTCATGAATTCCTTAATTGCTACAATCATGGGGTTTAAGAGAAGGAAATAAAATTGCTTTAAGAGAAGGAAATAAAATTGGGGGGGGGGGGAAGGCTTGAAAGTGCAACAATGCTTTGAAAGTTATATATAGGTGTCGCTAGTGTGAGCTGAATCCCATCTGTTCTCATTTGGTACAACAGGAATACATAGTATGTTGTACATATATGCATTTTTGACTACTTTTAAGCTTAAAATTTCTTAATTATGAGAAGAAGTGATAAGTATTTTACTTAGTTATAGAACAAGATATAGAATATATGGAGACAAAATTAACTGAAAATTAAAATAAATTTAAGTATGTAGAAATATTCTTCAATGTTTGAGTCCTAATTTGCATTACTATGACGATTTATTTCTTCAAAAATAGAATTAAATAAATCCTATTTAATTCAATCTTTTTGCTACAAAAATGCATATGACGTGATGGGACTTATCTTACACCAGCACTACCTAAATTATTGTCTCTGTGGCGTCGCCGTTATTGCGGGACTGCGCAGACTCTGCTGACCTGTAAATGCGGTAATGCGCATGTCTACAATTGGTTATACAAGACTCTACAACCGCCACAACTTCAGCTTTGTAGTTGCGGTGCCCGGCGTCTTGCCGGCTCCGACTACTTACTCAACAATGTGCATGCATTAATTAGGATAATTTCTTCTTACCGTTTAAGTACAGTATGTAACGTAACCTGCAATTGTTGTGTTTAAGTTTAGTTATTAAAGTGTTAAGTTTCTAATGTGTAGAGTGTTATTGTACGAGCGGGTGTACCCAAACAACATACGCAACCTTTAGCAAGTTCTTAAAGTCTTACGTGGTTGTCGTCTCCCTTCTTGCCACGTACCTAGAGAGGACGGAGCAGCTACCTAGAGATGAATACTCTTAACCTATATACTAAAATGGTGACTAACCACCAAAGTGGTAATGCCCAAATCTCAAACTATTCCCAACACAAGATTTTAGCTCCTTTCTTTTGCCCCATAACTTCAATGATTTCACTGGTGGTTAAAACAATACTTTTGTCTTTAGCTCCCTGTTAAAATTCATGAAGGTTCTCATAGATTATACATTGTTGAATCTAAGTTCGTCAACCAAATGTATCTATCATTCACCATTATAAAGCTCCGTAACTTTGCCCCCATAACTTCAATGATTACACTAGTCGGTAAAATAATACTTTTGTAGATAGCGCCCTGTTAAAATTTATGGCGGTTTTCATAGATTCTACATTATTGAATCTAAATTCGTCAACCAAATTTATGTTGTTGTTTACAAATGCTGGTCGTTTAACCGCTAGGCCATTGGATAGCGAGCTCTACAGTATTTCTCAATGATTGAATTAAAAGTCATTAGTGCAAGGCACTCGTCCAAATGTTTTTCAGACATAGGTTGTCTTAGGTCATATAAAGTACAATCCAGAGAAGCAGCAAGTCCAATTCGATAAAGATGAGTCCTGAGACAGTCATGACCAGTCAGAAATCTGAAACTGGCAACTGCTCGTCGAGGAGCCTCTAGAGTGACTGGAATGTTTTTGCTGAGGACGCTCCATGGCTTTCCTTTAGATGCCTTCAGAGATTCTGCCTCAATTTCTTTTAATTGTAGCATTGTAATTAATGTATAGTTATGCTGAATGAGAAGTCATAGGCTTTGAGAATTTCTTCTCCACCATAGCACCCCTTTTTGGCCAAAAAGTCCACTTTTTCATTTCCTGGTACTCTGCAATGTGCATTCATCCACTCTAAAGTGAGTCTGTGTGGTAGGTCTTTTAAAAGCGCGATCTCTTTCATCCGGTGTGTAGAGTGTTATTGTACGAGCGGGTGTACCCAAACAACATACGCAACCTTTAGCAAGTTCTTAAAGTCTTACGTGGTTGTCGTCTCCCTTCTTGCCACGTACCTAGAGAGGACGGAGCAGCTACCTAGAGATGAATACTCTTAACCTATATACTAAAATGGTGACTAACCACCAAAGTGGTAATGCCCAAATCTCAAACTATTCCCAACACAAGATTTTAGCTCCTTTCTTTTGCCCCATAACTTCAATGATTTCACTGGTGGTTAAAACAATACTTTTGTCTTTAGCTCCCTGTTAAAATTCATGAAGGTTCTCATAGATTATACATTGTTGAATCTAAGTTCGTCAACCAAATGTATCTATCATTCACCATTATAAAGCTCCGTAACTTTGCCCCCATAACTTCAATGATTACACTAGTCGGTAAAATAATACTTTTGTAGATAGCGCCCTGTTAAAATTTATGGCGGTTTTCATAGATTCTACATTATTGAATCTAAATTCGTCAACCAAATTTATGTTGTTGTTTACAAATGCTGGTCGTTTAACCGCTAGGCCATTAGATAGCGAGCTCTACAGTATTTCTCAATGATTGAATTAAAAGTCATTAGTGCAAGGCACTCGTCCAAATGTTTTTCAGACATAGGTTGTCTTAGGTCATATAAAGTACAATCCAGAGAAGCAGCAAGTCCAATTCGATAAAGATGAGTCCTGAGACAGTCATGACCAGTCAGAAATCTGAAACTGGCAACTGCTCGTCGAGGAGCCTCTAGAGTGACTGGAATGTTTTTGCTGAGGACGCTCCATGGCTTTCCTTTAGATGCCTTCAGAGATTCTGCCTCAATTTCTTTTAATTGTAGCATTGTAATTAATGTATAGTTATGCTGAATGAGAAGTCATAGGCTTTGAGAATTTCTTCTCCACCATAGCACCCCTTTTTGGCCAAAAAGTCCACTTTTTCATTTCCTGGTACTCTGCAATGTGCATTCATCCACTCTAAAGTGAGTCTGTGTGGTAGGTCTTTTAAAAGCGCGATCTCTTTCATCCGGTGTGTAGAGTGTTATTGTACGAGCGGGTGTACCCAAACAACATACGCAACCTTTAGCAAGTTCTTAAAGTCTTACGTGGTTGTCGTCTCCCTTCTTGCCACGTACCTAGAGAGGACGGAGCAGCTACCTAGAGATGAATACTCTTAACCTATATACTAAAATGGTGACTAACCACCAAAGTGGTAATGCCCAAATCTCAAACTATTCCCAACACAAGATTTTAGCTCCTTTCTTTTGCCCCATAACTTCAATGATTTCACTGGTGGTTAAAACAATACTTTTGTCTTTAGCTCCCTGTTAAAATTCATGAAGGTTCTCATAGATTATACATTGTTGAATCTAAGTTCGTCAACCAAATGTATCTATCATTCACCATTATAAAGCTCCGTAACTTTGCCCCCATAACTTCAATGATTACACTAGTCGGTAAAATAATACTTTTGTAGATAGCGCCCTGTTAAAATTTATGGCGGTTTTCATAGATTCTACATTATTGAATCTAAATTCGTCAACCAAATTTATGTTGTTGTTTACAAATGCTGGTCGTTTAACCGCTAGGCCATTAGATAGCGAGCTCTACAGTATTTCTCAATGATTGAATTAAAAGTCATTAGTGCAAGGCACTCGTCCAAATGTTTTTCAGACATAGGTTGTCTTAGGTCATATAAAGTACAATCCAGAGAAGCAGCAAGTCCAATTCGATAAAGATGAGTCCTGAGACAGTCATGACCAGTCAGAAATCTGAAACTGGCAACTGCTCGTCGAGGAGCCTCTAGAGTGACTGGAATGTTTTTGCTGAGGACGCTCCATGGCTTTCCTTTAGATGCCTTCAGAGATTCTGCCTCAATTTCTTTTAATTGTAGCATTGTAATTAATGTATAGTTATGCTGAATGAGAAGTCATAGGCTTTGAGAATTTCTTCTCCACCATAGCACCCCTTTTTGGCCAAAAAGTCCACTTTTTCATTTCCTGGTACTCTGCAATGTGCATTCATCCACTCTAAAGTGAGTCTGTGTGGTAGGTCTTTTAAAAGCGCGATCTCTTTCATCCGGTGTGTAGAGTGTTATTGTACGAGCGGGTGTACCCAAACAACATACGCAACCTTTAGCAAGTTCTTAAAGTCTTACGTGGTTGTCGTCTCCCTTCTTGCCACGTACCTAGAGAGGACGGAGCAGCTACCTAGAGATGAATACTCTTAACCTATATACTAAAATGGTGACTAACCACCAAAGTGGTAATGCCCAAATCTCAAACTATTCCCAACACAAGATTTTAGCTCCTTTCTTTTGCCCCATAACTTCAATGATTTCACTGGTGGTTAAAACAATACTTTTGTCTTTAGCTCCCTGTTAAAATTCATGAAGGTTCTCATAGATTATACATTGTTGAATCTAAGTTCGTCAACCAAATGTATCTATCATTCACCATTATAAAGCTCCGTAACTTTGCCCCCATAACTTCAATGATTACACTAGTCGGTAAAATAATACTTTTGTAGATAGCGCCCTGTTAAAATTTATGGCGGTTTTCATAGATTCTACATTATTGAATCTAAATTCGTCAACCAAATTTATGTTGTTGTTTACAAATGCTGGTCGTTTAACCGCTAGGCCATTAGATAGCGAGCTCTACAGTATTTCTCAATGATTGAATTAAAAGTCATTAGTGCAAGGCACTCGTCCAAATGTTTTTCAGACATAGGTTGTCTTAGGTCATATAAAGTACAATCCAGAGAAGCAGCAAGTCCAATTCGATAAAGATGAGTCCTGAGACAGTCATGACCAGTCAGAAATCTGAAACTGGCAACTGCTCGTCGAGGAGCCTCTAGAGTGACTGGAATGTTTTTGCTGAGGACGCTCCATGGCTTTCCTTTAGATGCCTTCAGAGATTCTGCCTCAATTTCTTTTAATTGTAGCATTGTAATTAATGTATAGTTATGCTGAATGAGAAGTCATAGGCTTTGAGAATTTCTTCTCCACCATAGCACCCCTTTTTGGCCAAAAAGTCCACTTTTTCATTTCCTGGTACTCTGCAATGTGCATTCATCCACTCTAAAGTGAGTCTGTGTGGTAGGTCTTTTAAAAGCGCGATCTCTTTCATCCGGGGACCATTGTTTCTCTGGTTGACGAAAAGTACCTGGAGAGCTGAACTAGAATCCGAGAGGATCTCTGTTGAAGAAAGAAGGACAAGTGCGAGTTGTTGCAATACCACAAAAATTACTTCGATCTCCCTGTCAAAGTCAACCAAATTTATCTATCATTCAGTATTGTGAAGAGAGAAGGGTTTAAATTCACAAGGATTGCTTGTATGGATATAAAGGACTATTTAAAACAGAAACTATCCGAAAAATATAATTTTTCTTGACAAACCAATAAATTTTAATTATTTTTCTAAATATAGACAGGAAGTTGAATTATATCCTATAATAAGAGTTCAATAATAACGGAAAAACTTTCGTTTCAGTACATTAGGTGCAATGAAAACAAGATGCGGAAAAACTCCGGTCCATTGTTATTTCTGAATCATGAATGACGTTTATGGACAGGTAGCAGTTGTTTAATTGTATTATAAATATAATTCCAAGAGAAAAACTTGCATCTCAACTATATAAACTCACCTGAGTATCAAATTGGCAACTTCAAAATATTGTTAATATAAACATTTTATCAATAAGAATGGAAATACGCCAATTTAGTAAACACTTCAAAATATATATCAAAGACTACCAAGTGTTTGGTAAAAAAGGTCTTTAACACTAAACGTACGGTGACCGGTCAAATGACCGGTTGTAAACGTTTGATTAGAAAATTCGCATATAATGCTATCGCTTTTTCTCACTTGACTTCATGGCCTTTTCTATTAAATGTATACAATCAATTTTTCAATATTTATTTTTATTCTTCTTGTGTTTATAAAGATACATAGTCTAACGTTATCTACCACGGCCGGTTATTTGAAAAATGTATTGCCTTATAAGGTTATCAGGTCAGAAAATGTGATGTACAGCCGCGAAAAAAAAACTTATTTATTTCTTCTAAGAACTGGGTGTATCTTGAATGTTTCGCCATTTTTTCAGGGTGAAGATTAGGAATGTAGTAACTCTATGAAAACAACATTTAAGCTAACTAGAAATACTCGTACTTTTTAGTTTTCGTCAACTTTTTTTTTGTAACTTGAAATTTTACGCATTATTGAAATTTTAATACACAATTATTTTAAATTAAACTTACTATACAACAGTTCTTTCAGAAATACGCAGGAAACCGATGAAAATATGTGGAATGTGTATGTACAGCCGCGGGAAAAAAAACGCTCCACCCACTGCTAATCGAGCATCGTTCATCGTAGAGAAAATTGAATGATACCATTCGATTAGGAATAACATCCTCTATAAATTATTGTGCGTAAAATTTTCATAAGGGGCCGTCTTCATATCTAAACACGCACAAACTTTGAAATTTTAAATGGCAACACCCAAGTTTGACAACATAGTTCAAAACTAGAGCGAAATTCAACCTGTGATACCAAATTTCAAGTCATTTGGGTGAAGCGTTTCTGAGTTGTGAATATGTAAAGTTTTGAGCTCCTAATGTTAAATTAGTTTCCAAGACTTCCATTCATATCTTCTGTAATAATTATCTGCTCACGCTGAGTATTTATAATAATAAAAAAAATATGAATACACACCTGGACACGTTTTGATAAAAATCAATTCACAAAGAGTTTTTATATGTTTATATAAAATTCCAGATGTTTCCTACCACTAGTTCTTTCGAAATGTTTAAATATTCAGCATCACGATGATTTTAAGGGTTGTATATTAGTTTAAAAAATGACTAATTTGAAAAAGTTATATTAATTGTAAGTTAATCTTTATTTAAGAAAAAGGGCATTTATTTTTACCAAGTTTTAATACAATCTTTGTGTATAAACAGTGTTGTATAGATGCAACCTAATCAACGTAATTCTGCTACTGTAATGAAGCGTACAAACTTGTATTGTTATAAATGGAATCTACTTATGTTACTACAGATTAATAGTTCCCGAGCTACTGCGAGTTGAAATCGCCCACAAAATGTAATAATTTATAATAAAAAAAATTTATATAAAACAATAACAAATTATAAAATTATGTGATACTAAACACCAACAGGACTTCAAACGGTGATTGATAATGACGGACTGATACTTTGAAATTCGTTACCAAGTTCCAACGGAGTTGTTTTGTCGTGTCATCTGCAGATATTTGTTAGTCTCATAAATTGATTTTGAAACAGCATTATAAAATGCCATTTGAAAATAAACATTTCATTCTTCTTCCTTTTATTGACCCTGGCACGAATGCCCCATTAGTTTTTAGCAACGTACCCAGTACGACTTTTTACCCCTAATAAGCGTACCATATTTGAGGCTCACATAATCCTACCTATTACAGGCCCACTGCCTTAGTAACACACACACACACACACACGACACCACACACAGCCATGAAAATGCTCACCCTCTCATGTAGGAATCAAACCTGCGACCTTTTGGCTGTAAGGTAAGTCATAATGCTGAATGTCAAGAGGATAGTTCAATAATTTATAACAGTGCTGTGGTCAATCAACGAAACATCGCCCTTCAAAGTGCGGTTTTCAATATGGAGCTGATCCCCGAAAATTGCACATTCCGGAATATTGAATATCTTCGGATATAAAAATAGAAACGTCGAGAAAATTTGAATTTGGAATAGTTTAGGGGTCTAGAACTTGTGGGTGACGTCAAAATTGGGTGTTGCCATTGAAAATTTCAAAGTTTGTGCGCGTTTAGATATGAAGACGGCCCCTTATGCAAATTTTACGCACATTAATTTGTAGAGGATGTTATTCCTAATCGAATGGTATCATTAAATTTTCTCTACGATGAACGATGCTCGATTAGCAGTGGGTGGAGCGTTTTTTTTCCCGCGGCTGTACATACACATTCCACATATTTTCATCGGTTTCCTGCGTATTTCTGAAAGAACTGTTGTATAGTAAGTTTAATTTAAAATAATTGTGTATTAAAATTTCAATAATGCGTAAAATTTCAAGTTACAAAAAAAAAGTTGACGAAAACTAAAAAGTACGAGTATTTCTAGTTAGCTTAAATGTTGTTTTCATAGAGTTACTACATTCCTAATCTTCACCCTGAAAAAATGGCGAAACATTCAAGATACACCCAGTTCTTAGAAGAAATAAATAACATAGGCGAAGAGTTTTCGGAAATTGAAGGTGAACTTTCTGAAAGTGAAGGTATATTATTTGAAAATGATAATGATCTATTAGACACTGAGTGTGAGCCTACACATACCGGCAATGAATTGGAGTATATTGTGAATATAATACGTAGAGGACGAAAAAGAATAAGATTGCTCTCAAGTTCTGAAGATGAGAATGAAATAATGAGCAGTATATTTCGACTCATGGCACTGTTTGGGTAAAAATGCAAATAGGTGCTACATCTGGGAGAGCAGCACTTTATAACACTTTCAGGGAAGAATCAGGTCCAACGGAATATGCAAAACGTAATATGATAAAGGATAAAGTGAAGACTGCATTTTTGTTGATAATTGAAACATATAATAACATGCACAATAGAAGAAGCAAATCGAGTTTTAGGAACCGAATGGAGTCTATAACCTTAAAGTTATTTTGTTTAATATTTCCTTACAAAAATCAATATTACCTGCATTCAATCAGAAAAAATAAAGTTTTTATTTAAAACCCGGTCATTTGACAGGTTACGGTATCCGTTACGGTATCCTGCTCGTCACATCTTAAGCAATATACATTGCCACTGATTCAAGGACGTTGTAGTGCCCGATAGTGGTCTGGATCTTTTACAATTTAAATGTACGTCATTGAAGGTGTTAATATTAAACACCTTTTTCACCAAACACTTGGTAGTTTTTCTATATATTTTAAAGTATGAACATATTATTTATACACTAGTATATAACCCAATTTAAAATTAGGGAAACTTACTCTCCTAGAAATTATATTGCAACTTTTTCAATAAGTTTCATTTTTCTTAACAATGAGTGATGCTTAACGTCACATTAATTCAAAATTGGATCAGTTAGATTCTGAACCGTGATCGATATTAAAAACAGATAAACGTTCAGACTTCTAGGTCACTAGAGGTGGGGGGGGGGGGGTAACCCAGTAATTAGAGCACAGGAATCGCACTCGAAGGATTCGATTTCGATTTGCGGCTCTGCCCACACTGCCCCTTGTTCACGCGAAATACAGGAACGTTAAATGTATGGGGCCGAAAGTCCTTCCGAGAGGTTGGGGAGAGGAGAATGAGGCTACGGTCACAGGGGATGTCGTCCCCCCACTGGGTTCCGATCTAAATTGGGTGGCACTATCCCGGCCGTCCAGATAGAAGGTCACCAGGGAATTTCTGAAAAGTCTGGAAAGACTCTTCGAAAAAAATTACATTTTCTTCACCAACTGTGGAGAAAACGAAAATCAAATAAGATTTGGCTCTGTCCTATGATGATGTCCTATGATGGATGTCCTATGATTGTATAAGTGTGAATTCAGTCTTTTGGGTCCACGAGGGAGGATACTTCTGTGGGTTTTGAAAAAGCAAAAACACAGACAATTATTATATAGATTTAGTATTTAAGTTTGTCAAAATCAAGCAAACTAACACTGCAACTGTACTTTTGAAGTTTTATTTTGTATAACATTGTATGGGACTTTGTTTTGAAAATAGTTATCCCAGATGAAAACTGGTACAATTAAGCTCTGCCTGGTAATCAAGTTTCAGCCTTTTATGTCTCCAGTACGAGTGTCGAGAGGCTCTGAGACGTTATTCTATCTCCCCATTTCGTCCTCTGAGTAAGAAAAAATGACAATTCGGCTACATCAGGTTCAATCCAGTGGTATAAATGTGCAAACTATACTAGTACTATAAATGTGCAAACTATACTAGTACTATAAATGTGCAAACTATACTAGTACTATAAATGTGCAAACTATACTAGTACTATAACTATGCAAAGATTTTAGCCACCTAAGTGATCAGGGAGGCTTCTGGAGGATCTAAAATGTCTTTGAAAAAACCCATTATATCTGCCATGGAGATAAATTGAAAGTCCGTCTGCCTTAAGTTCTGTCCGATGGTCGATAATATATGCGCAAATGTTTAGTCTTCCAGGTTTCCAGGGGGTTTCAAGAGGGTTTGAAAAGACAGTTCGAGACCTCCTCACCTTTTCTGCTCCTATGAGAGGAGTAAATAGAAAATCTGGATGGAGACTACTGTGGAGTGAAGTTCTCCAAAGTTGTCGATACTATAAATGTGTTGCTGTTGAAACCCAGACCGTCCGACCTACCAGAAAGGTGTAAGGTAACTGTTTGGACGGTCGGGAAGTGCCACCCAATTTAGACCGGAACCCAGTGGGGAGGCATCCACAGGGACCGTACCCTCCTTCCCCTACCACCAACCTCTCGGAAGGACTATACTATAAATGTGTAAAGATTCATCATTTAATATCAGCGGGAGAATCTTGGGTGCTTGAAAAAGCAAAAATACGTTAAACCATTATACATAGTGATGATTTGTATTTGTGAACATACTCCCAATTGAAATTTTTCAAAACTATTTCCAAGAAGAAATTGGTGTTAACCATTGTTACCTAAATTAATGGTTCATAACATAACACAAAATTCATCGTGAGCTTTGTTAGATTTTTAAATTTTGAAAAAGCCAGATGTGTGTGCTAATTCTAAACTAAGAATCTGTAATAAAATTATTTTTTTTAATTTCGAAAAAAAAGTTGGAATCAAAACATAAAATTAAAATTTAAATGTTAAATAGTAAACATAAGGTACATGAAAACTAACATTAGCTTTAAATCGCAATTATTTCCTTCTCTGATATGTTTTGGATTTTTGCAGTTCAAGAAATCGCCGTGATAAACGAATAGAAATTTCCTTCAAGCCAATTATTCTATTTCAAGGAAATATTAATTAAAATAATTATTTATGCAAGTCAGTTGTTAAAAAAAAGCATGTGTTAATAGTTAAAGACAAGATTTTATAATTATAAGCGTTCATCCAGGTTAATAACAAAATAGTTTCATTCCTCAGTTATTGTGTTCTATTACAAGGTTAATAAGGAATTTAAAAAAGTTGATAAAATTTTTCTGATACAACAGTTGTCATAACCTTTAGAAAAAAAATAAAAATAAATATCATATAATTAGTTTTATAAATGAAGGTGTTGATTATTATTTTCCACACATCATAAAATAATCTTAAAATGCATGACCTCAAAATATGTAGATCATGTAGCAAATTAAATAAGTTATCAAAAGAACTTCATAGTGTGATAACTCTTGATCTGCCAACTGAGCTGTTTTATGGATAGATTTAGCTATTTTTTGACAATCGCGATTTTTGGCCTACAAAAATGACTAAATCTCGCCGCAGTTTTGCAAGACTGTTCATAATAGATACCCATAACAGTTGGAAATCTAGCCATTTTTCTATGGTCTAAGCATAAGAGTGATCCAGGTGTTAGCAACACTCATGCTGATGGTAGTCAAATTATTACGTCATCTAATTTGTGGTTTATTCTATCAAGAACATATTACTCTTTTGTTATGCAAAATTAAATTATCGGTGTGGTCAAGACAGTAATAACTAGTAAACAATCTAAATTGATATCAAAATAACAATCGCTGATGCTAATTTATAACTCCAACTTTCAATTTGCACTTTACTCCATTGGTCTACCCAAAGCAGGTTGGAGTTGGATTTCAAGGCGGAATGTCATACGCTGTCCACATCAGTTTTTTTACTATTCAGTTATTTATTTTTACAGTAGTTATGCATGATAATCTCAATTCATATATCTTATGTAGATGCGCTATTCCAGGATTAAATTAAACAAAAATGGTAAATTATTTAAACTTCACTCAAATTATAGTCCTTCTAGATGTTGAAACTTTAAGTTGCGCAGCAATTATAGATCTCTTGTGTAAAGCAAAGCCTTTCTGACAATTTTACACTATTTATACTTAATTATAGCACTAATGTAAAATTTAATTAATTTTAAATCTGAAGCATGAATGCTTAAGTAGGATGGAGATTTAATAATTATCTGTATGTTTGTAATTAATGTGGGTAATAAGATAATTCTATGAAGACTCTCTAAATTAAAATCTCTGTCTTAAAAACTATTGAAAGCAATCCTTTTATTATACTAAAATCTTAACATGTTAAAGATTTTATTTCTTATAATAATGTATAGGAGAGAGTACTTTTGTTATATAAAAAAATTATTTTGAGAATTTAACTTGAATGTACATTTTATAATTTTAGCACCTGTCAGACATTTTTGGAAAATCCATCTATCTATTCGGATCTATATGTGTGTGTGAGAAGTGCGGTTCATTAACATACAATTCATGTATCAAAATGGAATGTTATGCTTAGAATAGCTTGATCCCACGTTCTTTGAACAAAACGGAAGAGCTTTTATTCATATGAACTTAAAGATTTACGAAAAAATAAACATGAAAGACCTCTAACTATAGGAGTAACTATTGGAGTAACTATTGGGTAAACTATTGGAGAGATACGGAGATCATGCCATTTGATCTTTTTACACGTCTCATACCCTTTGGCATGAGTTACCAGTCTTATTGTTTAATTGTGACAAGGAGGAATTACCGTACTTCATGTATCTCTAAAACCGTTTGAGCCACAAATCATATTTTACAGGGATATTCCTTCTTATAGTTGCTCAAGTCCAATGGATGAGTCGGACGGACTTGAGCAACTATAAGGAGGAATATCCCTGTAAAATATGGTTTGTGGCTAAAACCGTTTGAGCTACAAATCATATTTTACAGGGATATTCCTCCTTATAGTTGCTCAAGTCCGTCCGACTCATCCATTGGACTTGAGCAACTATAAGGAGGAATATCCCTGTAAAATATGATTTGTGGCTCAAACGGTTTTAGAGATACATGAAGTACGGTAATCGCACCCCTTCTCGTCCTCTTAGAAATGAGTAATGAAAGTATAGCTACTTAGTGTTCTCATACCACCCTTGAGGAAAATTGTAAAATTTAGTGTTCTTAGATTAAGGGGTTCTAGAGGTGTGGGGATCATGACCCTCAGTTTCTAAAAAATTGAACCATATCGAGAACTGTTAAGCCGTAAATAATTGGAGTTGATTATTTGTTTTTTCTAAACAAATAGCATATAAAACCAACGTAAAATAAATACATTTAGGCATATGTAGTAGTTTGGTTCAAATTTTGGCAACTTTTATGCGCCATTTCGAAACAAAAAATCTGATGTGGGCAACACATGACTTTCCTTATATAATGTAATGAATTTACTACTTTTACAGTAAAAAAATAGGTTTTTCTTATAGTAGATACTAATATTCTTTCCAAGACATTGAATTTTCGACAATTAGTCGTCACTTTCATTGATTTAGCTTCATTTTTATCCATTTGGCGAGATTTTCGTTATTTGGCAACATTTCAAAAAGTCGCCAAGTTGGCGACATTCCGCCAAATTTGTCACCAAAATCTCGCCAAGCGTTATGCACTAAGAAATAAGTTATTCTTACCGCAGATAAATGACTATTGGCGTTCAAATACAAGAGTATTACTCAGAGTATCTTTTTTCATGAATGGAACGAGCTAGATCCACGAGAATGATGTCACCCAATTTATCGCATGGTATTACATATGAAAAGTGAACATGTTTCTCAATAGGAAATATATTTATTTTATACGACTTTTTGATATTTTTTTTTAGAATTGTACAATATCTCGATAATGGTTCGTGTTAGCGTTCTAAAATTTATGTCAATCGTTTTCTAATGAAAAATTACATAAGAAATGTCTATTTGCGTAACTTTATTAGTCGTTTTGAATTTTTGACGATTTTTTCAAAATTTCATTCGAAAATTTAGGGGGGTTCTGAACATTCGATTGCGTATAAAAACAATAGGCTTCCAGTGTTTACAGATTGTGATTTTTGTGCCAAATTTGGTTCAAATCGGTCCATTCGTTCGTCAGTTATCGTCTCCACAGACCCACTGACACACACACACACAAGGAAAGTAAAAAGGTCAAGTATATCAAATCGTACTCAAAACTAATTAGCACCAAAGTAACGCAATAAAGTAATTTGCATATCAAATATCATGAAATTTCATTGGATAATTTTGAGCTAGAGTGTATATATACATTGCACAATGATGTTAATGTCAAAATTCCAGAACTTCAAACAGATGTGGAACAAAATTCTAAATGATGTTAATCAACTGACGCAACACACATACACACGTGTACTCACTCGCGCTTTATTAACTGAGACGTTTATTTCATGAAAGTATAAACCCCCAAAATATTAAACAAAATATTTACTACTAAATTATTAATATACAAGACAGTCTAGTAATTTGTACACCTGTACAAGTTATACCAAATTTATTGAAAATTCTGTCTGTTTTTAATTAATTTTTCCTTACCGACTTAAGATTATTTGATTTTTGACCTCGAATATCTAAGTATGTAGATCAAAATTCAAAACTCGGACTTCTTCATGACCTAAAACATGATTATTTCAAGCTATCTACAAGATTTTATTTGAATCGGTTAAATCTCATTATGCTATTGGAACTTTCGCACACGACTGAGTGGGTGTTAAGTTAGCTACCTATTCTTGGAATTGGCTGAGCTTCAATTAGTTTCGAAAGGGATTTTATTTTATTCCACATCGCTTAAAATCGTTTTTCAAAAAATGTATCTACCTCTATACCCGAAAAATTGTTTAGGCATCATTTTAAACTTTAAATAATAATAGGGTAATTGGTAATTCTCGATAGGGAGAATGAGTGAATGCTCTGTTTAATGTTATATTTGTTTTAAAACCATAATGTTATAATACGCTGTTATTTTAGGTGATTGCAAATAAGCAGTTAAATATTAACAGATAATCTCCAATATATGTTTCTTAGCAATCTACAACCTGGCACAAAGTGTGGTTGAAGAACATGAAGAATTATGTAATTCCAGGTCATTTGCAAATTAAAGATACCATGGAGAAAGTACATAGAAGCAGAGATAATTCCAAGCCGTATGTGTGGATTGCAGAAAGGTGAAGTAGCAATTTGTTATATATGGTAAAAGTCCGTTTCCTGTCCATTTTAGAATGCTAATTAAAGAATCAAATTGAGTTGGTGTGAGCAAAAATGTAAATTTTACGACTCTAGACATCTATATCATTTTTGGATCCATTACCATTTACACATTTACCCACGAAAAAATATCGTTGAAATTCTTACTGCGGGTATACGTCTCGTAATTCACAACCGGCATTTATTTGATCAGTGGGGGATATTCCTTGTTAGAATTCACCAAAACCAAATGGATATAAATAATTGAATCACCTGTACTAGCAGCAAATCTTGTGTAAGACGCGATTTCAAAAGTATGTGTGGTGAACGACAATATCAGCCATGCGACGCCCAGAGTTGACACTGAATTTATAAAAACTGGAATGCAAACAATACGGAACTTTGTGGGTTTAGTCACAAAATTAGACCAATATGAAGCGTTTGAAAAGTTTGGAACCATAGTCATAATACAAAATTCAGAACTTGTTGATAAATTTTGATCATTTTAACGACCACTATCTTATTGCGTGAATGGGAACCTATATTTACAGTCAAGTGTAGTTTGACTCGATTTTCAATAGTTTCAATTCAAGAAGTACGATATAACTGTCGTTTTGTCTATACAGAGGCTTTTAAAATTACGACTAAAATATTCTTAATGCCACAGTTGTTAATGTTTTTGGTGGCTTTTCAGTGTTTTCAGTTAATCTCTTCAGTGCATTTTCCAGTTTTGCGGGACGTCATCGCTGAACGACAAAACCAACTCTATGAGCATGCTACAGCAACTATAAGAAAGACGATATCGACTAGCACTGTAAGAAAAAGGCTACATACCAAAGGTCTCTACCAAAAGCTTATGTCCCTTTTAGCTCAAGATCAATAAATGCACATTTATAGTGGTGTCATGAGATAAATCTGTAGTTTCGAAAGTCTATCCTAAAGGTGATCAGTTAGAAGAAGGATGGTGCGTACGTTACCTGCGATTTCCAACATCATTTGGTTCCAGTCTAAATTAAGGAGTACTTTTCCGACCTCCCAAACATGTACCTTGCACCTTCTTGTAAGTCGAACGATATGGATAGAAAAAAGAGAAAAACGTGCTGCCATGAGCATGTCATTAGGACCCAAACACAATAGGCTAATGTTCGCTTCACAAACTATCGAGATTTGCCCTATAAAAGAACAGTTGATTTATACTACTCTGGAAAAAACAAAAAACAAGCAATGAGCTCCTATGCTTTTCGTCGTGGTATGCTGATGATTTGGGCTAGCTATGCATTAGGAGGCCGCAGTGACCTTCATATTTTCTCAGACAACACTATGATGGCGTAAGGGGAATTGCAAAAGATTCCTTGACCCCTATGTTAGACTATTCAGCTCAAATTGGCTAGAATTTTTATTTTATGGACGACACGTTCATCTACATAGAGCGAACCTAGTTGAAGAGTTGAGCGAATGTGTTATACGTATGGAGTTGCCAGCGCATTCCTCAAATGTTAATACTATCGAAAATGTTTGTAATGCCCCTGGGAGAGGTATTTTATTCATGACCCAGGCTATTCAGCTCACACAAAGGGTGTAGATCAGTTACAATGAACGGCTTCGGTCCTTGGGGGAGCTGGATATTTCCGCCTTCCCCTTTCCACCACCCTCCAAGAACTGTAAACTATCTCTTAAACAGAAATATCACTCATTTCCCTCCGTCACCTTCCACAAATCTAAATCGCAACCCACACTGCTCACTCGAAGGTTCAGAGCACACAAATTGGGGTTGGAAAGGACTCTCAATACAGGAGATTTAATAAAATGTCTCAACAAACAGTTCAATCAAAACTAGGAGGTAAGACAAAATAACAGTAAAATAGATTTAAAAACACAGATATAGGTTTCAAAACGCGAGTAACAGGCAGTAACCAAAATAAACAGGGTGGGAAAGGGCTGTGTTACTCCAACTCCTCAGAAATTACTTTGGCAATTCTTACATAGTTATGGATAGCACTAACTGACTAAGATCATGCCAGTACCTTGCAAAACCGCAAGGCTCTGTGTTCGTAGAAGGGTTTTGACAAATAAAATTTTATAGAGTAGGGACACGTGAAAATACAATGCTCTACATCACCGACCATTATATATTTACAATTAGGAGACTTTTCAATTTTAAACCTGTGTAGATATCTAATGAAAGGACCGTGGTCAGAGAGAAAGTAAACAAAATCCTATCCTTAATCTGTTGTTCTTCCGTCACCTTGATTCACTTGATTGAGCATATGAATCGTGGGTGCCAAGTCATTATCATAGTCCTAGAGGGCCGTATTCTATATTAAATTCCTTTGTCCCTCTATCTCTATGAATTCTTCAGAATATTTATTCTCACTGTGCATCGTTCTTTTGTAGTAATTTAGAGGTAACTGAAACCACTACATGCATATGTTATGTCTTGTTGACGTTTGGTTTGTATGACTAAATAACACATCGATTGAGTTTTTACTGTGAATTTTTTAGTCGATTCGTGTAGAACATGAATTATGACCGCTTCACTGTTCTGTGCTTAACTTTTTGGAGGAGTGTAATATATACTATTTTGATACCGACAACATTAGCATCCATAGTGCAGTTAAGATTATCAACGTATCCTAATATATCCAATACAGTATATATATATACGTATGTATCCTATAGTTGTTTCGGGAATTATCCGGCAAAATCTCGAACTCGAAAATTTTCGGGGAAAACTTTATGCAAAAGCATGAGAAATTTACTTAATGCACTTTTGAGGTTTTAAAAATAATAGATACAAAGATTTTCTTCATACTGTAGTACAAAACATGCACAAATAAATCTTTACTCTGAAATTTCGCAGAGCAAGTAACAAGAAAGGCAAAACTTCCAAAAAGAATAATAAGCTTTTTATGCATATACTGATAATCAAAAAACAAGTCTAACAATAAAAAAATCTGATGTGGGCAACATATGACTTTCCTTATATAATGCAATGAATTTACTACCTTTACAGTTAAAACAATGTTATTCTTATAGTAGATACTTATATTCTTTCCAAGATATTGAATTTTCTTCGATTACTCGTCATTTTCATTGATTTAGCGTGATTTTTTATCAATTTGGCGAGATTTTTGTTAATTTGGCAACAATTAAAAATGTCGCCAAGTTGGCGACATTCCGCCAAGTTCGTCACCAAATTCTCGCCAAGCGTTATGGATGGAGAAATAAGTTATTCTTACAGCAGATAAATGACTGTTGGCGTTCAAATACAAAAGTATTACTCAAAGTATCTTTTTCCATGAATAGAACGAGCTAGAACCACGAGAATAATGTCACCCAATTTATCGCATGGTATTACATATGAAAAGTGAACATGTTTCTCAATAGGAAATATTTTTATTTTATTTTATATAACTTTTTGATAATTTTTTTTTTAAAATATGCAATATCTCGAGAACGGCTCATATTAGCGTTCTAAAATTTATGTCAATCGTTTTCTAATGAAAAATTACATAATAAATGCCAATTTGCGTAGCATTATTAGCGGTTTTGATTTTTTGACGATTTTTGGAAAATTTCACTCGAAAGTTTAGTGGGGTTCTGAACATTCGATTGCATATAGAAATAATAGGCTTCCAGTGTTTATGGTTTGTGATTTTTGTACTAAATTTCATTCGAATCGGTCCATTCGTTCGTCAGTTATCGTCTCCACAGACTCACTGACACACATACACACACACACACACACACACACACACACACAGACATCACCTCAAAAATGTTTGATTCGTGATCAGGGATGCTTGAAACGTGTTCTGCTGTCGAAAACTCGAATTCGAATTTTCGACCCCGTCACAATACTTTCCTTATACATTATGTATATAAGGAAAGTAATATATTAAAGAAATTTAAGCAACGTAAAGCCGTGCGTATTTCAGCGGAAAGGACATGGCCGTCAAATTGTCGTGGTGGTTTCTGTAGTCTTCTCAAAGGAAGTAAAACGCGTTTAAAGTTGGAGAACAATTCGTCAAGAATATGTAAGCTCGCACTGATACAACGCGCCTCTTCAACAATCAAGTTGGCCAAATGTGATTAATATCGTTTAAGTACATTTTAAAATGCATTGACAGTGAACGAAATAAAACCAAAATAAAATTGATTCTAACTTGGAAAAGACCGGTATCACCAATTCCTGCATCGACAACTACAGTTGGAAAGACAAAGGCTTAGATAGCAAACACCGGACGCTATAAAACGCAACGTGTTAAATGCTCGACCATATATTTATTAATACATATGGAAATAAGCACATTAAAACAGTCCAGTCGCATTATCATTTAAGATGGCTTTTAAAAGAAGTTAATTAGAATTCCTGAATATTATTTCAGCTTTCATTTACAAATGGTAACTTTTAAAGATTCCCGGAGATATGTGCTCAGCCATTTTAAAACTCATAAAGAAAACGCATAATATTACAGAATACAAATAAACATTATATAAAATTTTCTCTGCGCTCCATAGAAACACAGTGTTGTGTTTTCTTTTCTTTCGACAGTTCGACTTGAAAAAGTGTGAGGTATCTGTTTGGACAACTGGGACAGTGCCCCACCCAATTTAGACCAGAATCCAGTTGAAGTGACATTCAGAGGGATTGAACTCTTTTTACCCTGTCACCAACTTCTCGGAAGGACATTTTGAAACCACAGATTTAAGATGCCCGTACTCCCTGTAAACACTGAGATACTTTGGGAAAAGTCAGATAACGAACTCGCCGCCTCTGAGTGCAATTCCCGTGCCTTAATCATTGGGCTATTCCGCCCGAGGAGCACAAATTTATTACAATTGTTTGAATTTATAAAATAAGGAGACTATGCCATATTGGCGTAAGTGGTATGACACAATCATCGCGTTTAAATGAAGATGATGCCATGCAGCATACAGATATTTATAGGATGTGATGCATCCTTTTTGTTAGTGCTCTGAGGGCAAGTTACCTCCAGAAGAGTACATTATCAAATTCAGTATCAATCGAAATATTTTTCAACACCTTTAAATTGAAGGATACCAGGCTATAATCATGATCTTTTTTAGTAACGATGTAATTTTTTTTTCTTTGAAAATTTGCAAAAATAAAAAAAAAAAAAAATCACAAGATTTTAAAAAATGAATTCTGGTATGAGAAAGTTGAGTTGAGCAAAACTCTAGTTAATTTCTCATGTTTCGCACGATGTGTTTTCGACCTTTAGCGAGGAAATACGTTGTTACAAACAGTTTCAGGAGATATAAAAAATACCACTGATCAAAAATACTATACGGAACAATAATTAATCTAAAAAAATGAAAAAAATGTTTGTGTGTTTACTTGGTAGTGTCATTTGCAGTGGAAAAGCCAGACAACGTGCAGTTATAAAATTTGGGACAGGAGTACATCTTCTCCCCCCCCCCCAAAAAAAAACATCTCTTCGATATTTAAAAATTCAAATTAATTTAAAGATTGCGAATTTAAAAGTCAAAATTTAGCCGATTTGGATGGGCAGTTCCGTCTATTGCAAGTTTTTCGAAACTAAAACAATTTTTCCAAATACTAAAACCATTTTTTTCCGATTATTTTATTCATAAAAAAATCATTATTATCTTAATAAACGAAGTCAATTTCGATTCCTTAATCAAGCTTTCAATTTATCTATCTAACTTTCAATTTCTATATCAAACTTTCGATTTGCCTATCTAACTTTCAATAACTTTATCAACTTCGACTATTTTAACTACCCCAAACTAAGAAACTTCAAAGAGATCTACAAATGTCAGATTTCAGTTGTTTGGGCTGTTGGCGCCATCTATTGTTAACCTTACTAAAACTAAACTAAATTCATGCCTTTCCTTAATTTGTTAATTTGGTAGCTTTTTGAAAACTTGAATGAGTGAATTAAATTTATCCCTGCTTTAAATCATTAGCAACGATGGGTATATTTTCTAGTCTATATATATAAAATTGAAAATCTGTCTGTCTGTCTGTCTGTTTGACCCATCATCACCAGAGAACGGCTAAACCGAATTTGATGAAATTTTGTGGATAGCCTGGAAATAGCCCCACTTAAAATTTAGTCTATGTTTGGAGTTTTTACGACTACTAGTTCTCGAGATATTAGTAAAAAACGAAACTTTCGTTTGTCTCATTATCACGAGAGAACGGTTAAAGAGAATTGAATGAAATTTTGTGGGTACCCTTGAAATAGCCCCCGATAAATGTTGCCCAAGTTTCGGGTTTCTAAGACCAGGGGTTGTCGAGATATTAATGAAAAACGGAACTTTTTCCTAGGAGTTCCACTCTCTAACTCCGTGGTTTATCCAAACGGAAAGGATGAAAATCGTTTGTGTAAAACGTCAAAAAGAAATAAAACTTTATTTCGGAGTTTGGTGGAGATTTTTTGCGCTAACTAGTCACTAACTGAAAGCATGAATTGTTTGAAACTTGAATTTAATTGGAAAAATCTACCTACATGGCTTATATTTTTTACAAACTTTTACTCAACGACTAGCAGCATACCCGTTTTTCGTACGGAATATATAATATAAAGAAACTTATAATTCGCAATCATGTGCAAATTCTGTTAAAATATTACATTTATTGCTCCTAAAGAGAAGTTTAAGAATATATGTTCTCACTATGCAAAATTATCTTCACGGCCAGATCTGAAAAATAAAACATCCTGGTCCCTTTTGTAAGCAAATTTACAAAAAAAAAGGAATTTAATTAATATATGCAATCCCGTACTACTTATATTATCGCAGATTAGAAAATATGCCAGTGTGTTAGTAGATTACCCGTATTACAATATGAGTCTCAAAAATATTTGTCAAAATAAAAGAGATGACGTAATAAATTGAAAATATCAATAATCCCCGTAATCTTCATACCAGAAGGCCGTACTTGATTCCAATATATGCCGATATATGTCAAAATATATGCCAATATACTGTACTATTTATATTCTCAGAGATTAGAAGATATATCCGTGCATTTGTAGAAGATTACTCGTACAGCGTACTATATATGAGTTTCAACAATTTCCGTCATAAATAAACAATGGCATAATAACTTGAAAATATCAATAATCCCTGAATCAACAGTCCCCGAAAATATCAATGATGATAATGTTTAAACCTGAAGACCGTAATTGATATTATCCATTAAAAATGCAATGTCAATGAAATTTATTTTATATACATATCTTTATTATTCAAATCGGAAAAGATTTAATAAAAATCGTATGGCAGATAACACATCGGATTCGTTTCTAAGCGACATGATATGAGTTGCTTCAAATAAATTGATGGAAATCATATCGTCTAAATAATTCTATCTCCATGGAGGGTTTGGCGACATTTTCGTCAATTTAGCGATAACTTAAAAAATCGCCAAATTTATCGCCAAGTGGGATTGTAGAACTGATAGTCCCATTTTGCGACAGATTGACGAAACATCATCACAGTAGTATCCCCTAACAAAACACAATTAATTTCATTTATTAAGCGCAATTTTATCAAGTCCATGATATTTTTATGGATTTACAAATATTTTGATCAATTTGGTGATATTAAAAAAATTCGTTAAATGTGTTACTAAGTAGGATGGATGGACTGACCGACAAATGCTACCGAAACATCATTTCAGTTCTCTATTCTAAAAAAACAAATTTAATTTCATTGATTTGCGTCATTTTTATCAATTTGGAGACATTTCTGCTAATTTGGTAAAGTTTAAGAAAAGTTACCAAGTTAGCGATATTCCGCCAAATTCGTAGCTCTGAATTTGCAGATCTGAGGAATAAATTATCCTGATCCCGTTTGTATATACTAAATGAAAACACTAAAATTTTATAAGATACACCCGTTCTACTCTTTTTCTGTTTCAAAAATCGGCTAAATGAATTTATTGGCTAAACACAATATATGAGTTTATTAGCTAAACACAATATATGAGCTTGGAACCTCTTTGCTAAAATAAAAGAAAATGATGTACGCAGTTCGCAATTTATATAATTAAAAGAACAATCAAACCGTTCATTTATAAAATATATTTTTACATCCATTTATTTATTATTCAAATAGAAAAAATAATAATAAATATTAACAACACATTTAATTTCATTCCATTGCCGAATAACATGATATAAGATAGAATCTTCCTCATAAAATGCGAAATTAAATAGCCATTTTGATTTCTTTATACTTTTCATCGTTGAGTAAAAGCTTGTGAAAGATAAACCATGGAGATAGATTTTTCCATTTAAATTCATGTTTTAAACAATTCATGTTTTCCGATAGTGACTAATTAGTGCAAAATTCCTGCACCAAATTCGGAAATAAAGTTTTATTTCATTTTGACGTTTTAAACAAACGATTTTCATCCTTTCCGTTTGGATAAACCACGGAGTTGGAGAGTAGAACTCTTAAGAAAATGTTTCGTTTTTCATTAATATCTCAACAAACCCTGGTCTTAGAAACTCGAAACTTGGACTAAATTTATGGGGAGCTATTTCAAGGCTATCCACAAAATTTCATTAAATTCGGTTCAGCTGTTTTCCCGTGATGATGAGACAAACAAAAATTTTGTTTTTTACTAATATCTCGAGAACTACTGCTCGTAGAAACTCAAAACACAGACTAAATTTTAAGTGGGGCTATTTCTAGGCTACCCACAAAATTTCATCAAATTCAATTCATCCGTTCTCCCGTGATGATGGGACAAACAAACAGACAGACAGACAGACAGACAGACAGATTTTCAATTTTATTGACATAGATGAAAAGTATAAAGAAATCAAAATGGTTATTTAATTTCGCATTTTATGAAGAAGATTCTATCTTATATCATGTTGCTCGGCAACGCAATAAAATTAAATGTGTTTGTTAATGATTATTATTTTTTTTTCGATTTGAATAATAAATAGATGGATATAAAAAAATATTTTAGAAAACAACGGTTTGATTTTTCTTTTAATTATATTAATTGCGAGCTGCGTACATCAATTTCATTTATTTTGGCAAAGAGGTTTCAAGCTTATATATTGTGTTTAGCTAATAAACTCATATACTCTGTCTACCCAATAAATTCATTTATCCGATTGTTGAAACAGAAAAAGAGTAGAACTGGTATGTCTTCTAATAATATTTTAGTGTTTTCATTTATTATATACAAAATGGAACACGATATTTTATTCAGATCTGCAAATTTAGAGCTACGAATTTGGCTGGATATCGCTAACTTGGCAAATTTCTTAAACGTTGCCAAATTGATTGGAATGTCTACAAATTGATAAAAACGATGTAAATACATGACATTTATTTTGTTTTGCTAGAAGAAAGTACTGAACTGGTGTTTCGTTAGCATTTGTCTGTCAGTCCAACCGTCTTACTTAGTAACACATTTAGCGAATTTTTAAAATATCACCAAATTGATAAAAATGTTTGTAAATCCATAAAAATATCTTGAAATTGATAAAATTGCGCTAAATAAATGAAATTGTGTTTTTTTAGAGGATAATATTTTGATGATGGTTCGTCAATTTATCGCCAAGTGGGACTGTAGGACTGACAGTCCCACTTGGCGATAAATTTGGCGATTTCTTTAAATACCGCCAAACCTTCATTAGGGGTCACATTATTCAGCCGATATTTTGACCACCAATTTATTTGAAGCAAAGCATAACATGTCGCTTAGCAATGGATTTAAATCCAGTGTGTTTATGAGGAAGAAGATTTTTATTAAATATTTTCCAATTTTAATAATAAAGATATGTATATAAAATAAATTTCATTGCCATCATATTTTTGATTGGATAATATCAATTACGATCTTCAGATTTAAACATTATTATTATTGATGTTTTCGGGGATTATTGATTCAGAGATTATTGATATTTTCAATTTCTTATGCCATTGTTTTATTGCGGCAAAAATGGTTGAAACTCATATATTGTACGCTGTACGAATAATCTTCTACAAATGCACGGCTATATCTTCTAATCTCTGAGAATATAAATAGTACAGTATATTGGCATATATTTTGACATATATCGGCATATATTGGAATCAAGTACGGCCTTCTGGTATGAAGATTACGGGGATTATTTATAGTTTTAATTTATTAATTAATCTGTTTTATTTTGGCAAAGATTTGTAAGACTCATATTATAATACGGGTAATCTTTTACTAACATTGGGATATATCTTCTAATCTACGACATTATAAGTAGTACGGGTACTTCCCATATAATTTTAGCATTTTCATTTCGGCGCATATTGGAATCAATTACTGCTTTCTGGTTTAAAGATTACGGATTTATTGATATTTTCAATTTATACATGTAATCTACTAATACAGGTTATATCTTCTAATATTTGCGTATATAAGTAGTACGGGTCTCATACAATTTTAACGCTCTTATTTTGTATATATTGATTCAATTTTATATTTTTTGTAAACTTGCTTACAAAAGAGTCCAGGAAGTTTTATTCTTCAGATCTGCCCGTGAAGATAATTTTGAATAGCGAGAACAGACATTCCTTAACTTCTTTTTAGGAGCATTAGGTTAAATATTTTAGCAGAATATTTTGATTAAAAATGTCATTTAGTATACTATAGGAATTTGCACATGATTGTGAATTTTAAGTTTCTTTATATTATATACTCCGTACGAAGAACGGGTATGCTGCTAGTATATGATAAAGTCCATTGGCGCCTCACACTCTGTATCTTCTTCTTTCAGATCTATGCTGGTTAAAATGATGCAGATCTATTCCGATGATCCAATTGTCTGTGACCTCTACGTTGCTAAAGAATCCATTGTGAGGTCAGACTGGGCAATAGCTCTACAGAGAGACAGTCCATTCACTCCTCAATTTAATGATATGTGAGTTAATTTCAGTTTGGCGGGGAGAGTATCTATACATACATTATTAAAATTCGTTCGACTAGGTATGACTATGTCAATTCAGTGAATTAAAATGCGTATGTTGTTGGTAAAAAGTAAAGGTTTGTCTAAATTTTAAGTTACGGATTTTTAAATAAAAGTAATGAAAAGAAAAATTTAAAAAATATATACAACATTTTTTAAAAATTATTTGCTAAGTTATATCCAAAATCTTGAATTTCGTAACCTTTGGCTTTGCAGGGATTTAAAACGCAAATTCTCGTCATTAATAACATGGTTTGTATTCCTTACGGGCCAGCTTTATAACACTGGATGCCCCAAATAAGGCCAGACTTGGCCTAATTTGTACCCGGGGTGTGATAAAGCAATCCCATATTTTTATACATAACCCTGGGAGGAAAAGGGCAATTGTAATGTATTTCAAATGTATATAATGGTTTTGTATTATGTATATAGCTAGGCCTCTGCACAGACGAAATTGGGATGTTGGCGCCGTTGGGTTGTATGCGCACTTGACATGCATTGGAAATATTCAGAGAATTAATTGCAGCAAAATGTCAAAGTTGAGCTACAAATCTCTGAAAATTTATAGCCCTGTCAGGTGTGGCTCGCGTCGGGGTCCGGTCCTTGGACCACCCGATTTGTAGAAAGCCCTCTGGTTCTTGAGTTTTAGTGGAGCACATGAAAAATGAGCGTCGCTTCGAAAACCAATGGTGTGAAGCAAATTTGGACCGCCTTTTTTATTGCGCTTGCGAATGGGAATTGGGGGACTTCTTCCCTTTTTTTGTGTCGTTCCCCTTGTCTTAAAATTTCTGGAAGTTTTAGTAAAATGTAAAAAAATTCAGATGCTCTTCTGATCTCGAGAGAATAGTACTTCAAGTGCGTGGCACTTGTGTTTTAGTGAAGCCCGATCCGGTATGCACTTTGATGCATTTCAGGCACGGTATCCGTGGCCCCTATCTAGGGCGGTTAAAGCTTTCTGCTAGGATCCGACGTCGCGAGTCCGGTGATGTATGGCAACTCGTAGCCAAAAGGAGCCAGAGCCTAATTCAGCGCGAGGGCGCATTTCTTCGGGCGGTGGCGATCAGTGAAGTAAAGAAAGTCGTCATTTTTTTTGGGTGTCGCAGTGCAACACAGCTCTGCCTCTAAACGGCGTGGTGTGGGACCTTTGCTCTCTTAGCTACATTCATGCCGTGGCAACTGTGGCACTGCATGGACGGAGTGTTTGCGGAACAGCAATCCCTAGCTCCTATGCAGCAGACAAACGTCAACTGGGTGTCATCGAATGGATTCAGTGAGGTCCGTGGCAGATAATTTCTATTGAAACGTAACTGCCCTTGACTTTCTGGTAACGCCTGTTCGCAAGCTTTTATGAGCCGCTGGGCGTAAGCCAACGTTAGGAGGTGGAGAAATCCTGTCTAAACCTTAGCTGGTCTGATCCTGCTGACGATAGTTTACGTAATTGCTCTTGAATTTCTGGTAGCACCTGTACGCAAGCTTTTATGAGCCGCTGGGCGTAAGTCAACGTTAAGAGGAGGAGAATTGGAGTGGACAGTGTGCCCATCTCCGGATTAATTCTTGTCTGAACTTTCGTCACCTGGTTAACCTCAACCGAGCTGCTCAGACTGAGAGTAATATTTGTGAAATGTCCAATACTGAACTAACCTTCAAATAATCTTGCCACCCATTTCCAATGTGCAGAGGGATTGACAACGGCACACATTGAGTGCCATTTCTTCTGTAATGAAGGTATGGAAATTATATTTGATTTTAAATGTCTTAGTAATGTGTAACAATATTTTGATGTGATCTACAGTGTTTAAGGGTAACTTTAAGCTTCATGGGATATTTGCCCAATGAACTTTATATTTTGTTTTCTTTAAAAGCAATTAAATGCAAGTTTTGGATAATTTAAAAAACATACAAATAAATGTAAAATTAACCGTACACCCCGAGGTCAAGCTGGGTAATTTGGGAAGTAATTGTAATTGTGTATATTTGTTATTAGTGTTCATTTGAGATTTCATGTGTTCTGTTAATAGATTGTTAAGTGGCCACAAAAAGGAAGTGATTCTTTAATTAGGGAATGCAATGTACTTAGGTCCAATCGGACCCCACTATACGTAACGCGGCTGAGCTGGGTGAAACTATGGGTGAGTAATATTTAGTGTATTTATGTGTTCTATTTTTGGTATTTATGTGTAAGAATTTGCCTCACTACACGGGGTAGGCACTCCTCGGGGGACTCATCTCCTCTCAACATAATATGAAAGGAATAAAAATATTTATTTTAACATCATTGCATTCTCGGAAAAAGTATGCAAAATGAACTGCTTACATAATTTAATAGATTTTAAATTATTTGTAACTTTCCCATCATACACAAGAAGGCAACATAATATATAGTAATGAATGTGAAATGAATATTTTTACTGGTCGAATCAATTCCGATGATATATTTTTCAAGAAGCTGTCGTTGATTTTTCGAAGTTGCAATTGTTTAATTTAGGGCCATGTGTTAATCAGTTCCTGTCGGCAAATCTGTTTGAACCATTTGTTTTCAATACTACAAGACCAGCAGCAAATAGTGTGGTCTTCCTTATTCATTTGTGATTAAGAGAATTCAGGAATATGTTGTTTTCCTCTATTAGAAAATATATTTTATAATAATTACGTTCTATTTTAATGCTGACAGTTATTTTAAATCAGAACGCGAGGGAAAATTAAACAATTTTGTAGACATATTTATAAAACTTTGGCAAAATAAAAATAAAATATTAATAAATACCATAAAAGAGTAAATATATTAGCTGCCATAGATTTGGAAAGCACACTGTTCGTATCATATATAACTTCAGTATTAAAATTTTTAATATGTATCATGATAAAGCTGCCAAAACTTGCATATATCAAATTTTAATTAAGGGGTCTAACTCAAAACTCACAATCTCCAATTTCGTCATTTTACACTATCTGCTAAAAACTCATAAAATCTGAATAATACTTTTCATTGCAATTTTCTCTATACTATAAATTAAGATAATTCTTATAGAGCATATTATATTGATCACAGGAAAACGAAATTGATCCATGGAAAAACAAAAAAAAATCTGCTGTGAGCAGCACTTGACTTTCTAATATAATTTAATGAATTTACTTCTTTAATTGTGAAAGAGTGATGAAGATATCCACGACACAGTGTTTTTAGCCAACGGCCGTACCGTGCTGAAAACACCGGTTCTCGTTTGATTACCGAAGTCAAGCAGCATCGGGAGCGGTTAGTACTTGGGTGGGTGTCCACCTGGGAACACCGCGTGATGTTGCCACATTTCGGTCGCGGTAGTCCGGTGATTTGCGCTCTGGATTTGCACGCTGCCACAACTGCCGCCGTGTTCATGCGGAGTACGATCACGTTAAACATGTGGGTCCTAAAGTCCTTCCGAGAGGTTGGTGGCAGGGGAAGGAGGGTACGGTCCCTGTGGATGCCTCCCCCCACTGGGTTCCGGTCTAATTTGGGTGGCACTTCCCGGCCGTCCAAACGGTTACCTTACACCTTTCTGGTAGGTCAGACGGTCTGGGTCTCAACAACAACAACACCTAACTGATATGAAAACATTCGGCAGTGGCTGCAGTCCGATGGAGCCGAAATCGTTATGCGTGAATAACATTTTCCTTATGGGTGGTTGTCTTCATTAGAAATTTTGGAAACAGTTTAAAATGTCAAAACATCGAAATTAACCATCTATTCAAAATAGTTTAGAATGCAAGATATCTAAATAATAATTAGAATACTTCGAAAACTAAGTACCTAATCCGAAATCCTATTGTATATCCATTAGTGCTTTCACAGAGCAACAAGTCATTTCACTTTTTAATTTACTTGAAACAAAATATATGCAGCAATAGTGTGGTTTAAAACGGATAGGTCAGACTTTACCAGGTGGTAGTAAACACCAAACCAAGCATTTTTAATTTCCTTATATACATAATGTATAAGGAAAGTATTGTGACGGAATCGAAAATTCGAATTCGAGTTTTCGACGGGAGTGCACGTTTCAAGCATCCCTGATCACGAAACAAACATTTTCGAAGTGATGTCTGTGTGTGTGTGTGTGTGAAAGTGTGTGTGTGTGTGTGTGTGTGTGTGTGTGTGTGTCAGTGAGTCTGTGGAGACGATAACTGACGAACGAATGGACCGATTCGAACCAAATTTGGTACAAGAATCACAGAACAGGCGAGATTTTGGCGACGAATTTGGCGACATGTCGCCCACTTGGCGACTTTTTTATAAATGTTGCCAAATCAATGAAAATGACGACTAATCGTCGAAAATTCCATATCTTGGAAAGAATATAAGTATCTACTATAAGAAAAACCTATTTTTTTACTTTAAAAGTAGTAAATATATTGCATTATATAAGGAAAGTCATGTGTTGCCCACATCAGATTTTTTTAATCACCCTGCATATGCACCAAAGAGGAAACACATTGATACTTGCTTAACACCGCAGTAATCCTGATATTTTAAATGTCACAGCTTTCTGCTTCCCACTGGAAAACTGTAATAGGTTAAAATATTAAAATATCGCAATTATAAGCGCTACAGTTTGAAAACTAAGAACTCAATTTTAATTCCAATCATATACACTACGTGACAGTGAAAATAAGACACCAAGAAAGAGTGGGTTGTTGTTGTTGAAACCCAGACCGTCCGACCTACCAGAAAGGTGTAAGGTAACTGTTTGGACGGTCGGGAAGTGCCACCCAATTTAGACCGGAACCCAGTGGGGGAGGCATCGACAGGGACCGTACACTCCTTCCCCTACCACCAACCTCTCGGAAGGACTTTCAGACCCACATGTTTAACGTGATCGTACTCCGCATGAACACGACGGCAGTTTTGGCAGTGGCTGGAATCGAACCCGGGCCTACCGAGTGCAACTCCAACGCGCTAACCAATGGGCTACCGCGCCCGGCACAGATATGTTTGTAGTTTTTTATGATTTCAGCTGTTTTAATGTTTACAATTGTTAAAAATTGCATTTTTCATAACGTTCCAATTTTAACTGGAGATGCCCCGACCAATGATGTCATTCCAATCAAAAATGTTATTCCTTGATCCCAGAATAATAACAACATGATATTGAAATAGAATAGTTATAAAAATAGTTGTTCTTGACTAAATAAACTTCAAATATATTTGGGATTTTATTAATAATAATGCTCGACGTATTTGGCTGGGGGATTCTGGGAAGAAAAATCAGCCACGTGGCCTGATTCACCATTTTTCAATATCATCGTAATCAGTGGTAATACTTTTGTAGAGAGAATAAAACAATCTCTCGAACACTTCTTTTTTAGTTTTCTCTCTCCCTTTTATTATATATATATATATATATATACATATATATATATATATATATATATATATATATATATATATATATATATATCATAAATTTATACATATACAGTAAATATATATTAGCTATCCATACATAGTTATACGTTCAACATTTATGCAAAGTAAATTGCATAATGTTGAAAGTAGGGTAGGAAATAAGACTACGTTTATGAAATAGTCCTCCCATTACTTTTCAAAAAGTTACACTTTTTAAAATTTTATACAACCCCCTTAGACAAATTCGGTCAATCAGAATTTTTTTTTATTTTTAATGCAACAGGATCATTAACAAAACCCGCATATCTGCATCTTTAAAATTGAACGAGTTATATTTAATTGAAAATTGAACATTGTGAATAGGGACCATATATCAAATTATAAATGTAAATTTGTGACATATCACAAAAAAGATAAAACTGGATGATAATACATAGGATACCCAACCTCCTAGTGAGTTCTACTTCTTTATATGATCTCTTTCTGTGTGATGCATTTGTGATAAAAAAAATTTGACACATATTAACGTATTTTTGATCTAAACAATTTCCATCGCCAATTTATGATCCCTATTTTCACTAAAGAAACAGTCTTTTGCATGGTACAGAAAAGTGTTATAAGTCAGATTTTTTTTTCATAATTCAGTTGATTTTAAAGATACAGATATATGGTTCTTTTAATGATCTTGTTGCATCAAAAATAAAACCAAAAAATAAATTAAAAATAAACATTGACCAAATTTGTCTAAGGCGGTCGTATAAAAATTTAAAAAGTGTAACTTTTTGAAAATTAATGAGAGGACTATTTCATTAAAGTAGTCTTATTTTCTACCTTACTTTCAACATTTTTTGCAATTTACATTGCCCACTTATCTCCAACAGATAAAGAATTAAAGTTCGTTTCAATCTTTTTGGGACACCCTGTATATATATATATATATATATATATATGCATAATTTCCGTAATACAATTTGCTGTTATGCCCACAGAAACGTAGTATTACCGAACCAGGTATGGCCCTTGATAACGTACATGGTTTAGGAAATACTTTTCATTTTCTTCAATTATATTCATTTTCATATGTAAAATATTTTTGGGAGCCAGGAAAGGCTTAGCTCCATGTGCGGTTTTTTCTGTTTGAAACTTTTCATCTTATACACTTTTCATGCATTCACACCATGTATGTTTTTACAGGGAACAAGGGGATTAGTATCTTAAGTAACTATATTACATATATGTTTTATAACACTTAAAATAAATCTTCTTTTCGAATTGCTTACCTTATACATGGAACAGGGAAAGAGGGGTATTCAATACCTATTTAGTACCTGTTTTATTGATAATGTTGTATTTATAATTTTTTCTCCAGCATGTCGTAAAAAGTCTATTTTGATTTCAAATAATTATTTAAGACCATTTTATTTTCACATTTACTCAACAGGTCATTTTCAATAAATGATAAATCACAGGTATTTATAGTACAAGTAAAATAAAATTCTTATATATATATATATATATATATATATACATATCACGTATATATATATATATATATATATATATATATATATATATATATATATCATATTTATTTTTTTTTTTTTTTAACAGGATTCAAAGAATGCAACGCTTTGGATTGATGGAGAAATGGCGCAGAGAATTCTGGGAATCAGCGACTGGTTCGTGTCATCCCAACGATGGTCTAAATGAGTCCGGGGAGACGCCCATCACAATAAATGACACTCAAGCACTCTTCTTCGTACTAGCTATAGGGTGGGTAGTGGGATTAGTTACCCTCATAGTTGAAAGATATGAGTATTCTAAAACGCATTTCTGATGCCCATGCAGTAAAATGTACATGATGTCAAATACTTATGAAGTCACATGTTTATGTAGATATATTATACTGTTTTAAGTATGTTACATATTATTACGTATATGTGATGCGTATATGTACGTTGTAATGTTATACTGTTAATAATATACTGTTTGATGTGTATATGCAAGCGTTTATTAAAATGATGTGGCTTATTTATGCATTTCAAACAACCTTAGTTGTGTATATTAACAATTTTAACCACCGCTTTTTTACTGGAAATAGATATGACGCATTCACCTCCTAACATTGCGTCACATCTTAACTCTATCTGATGCAATGCACTAAAGTATGATGCAATATTCGGATTTGTTACGATATTTTAAACATTTATTTTAAAAATACTGATTTTTATAGATTGATGTAATCTTTTTTAGCTCCACTTTATCTTAACTTCCCCCTTCATTATGTTCCTTATATACATAATGTATAAGAAAAGTATTGTGACGGGGAAGAAAATTCGAATTCCAGTTTTCGACGGGAGAGTACGTTTCAAGCATCCCTGATCACGAATCAAACATTTTTGAGGTGATGTCTGTTTGTGTGTGTGTTGTGTGTGTGTGTGTGTGTGTGTGTGTGTGTGTGTGTGTGTGTGTGTGTGTGTGTGTGTGTGTGTATCTCACGAATGGAGTGATTCGAATTAAATTTGGTACAAAAATCACAATCCGTGAATACTGGAAGCCTATTGTTTTTAAACGCAATCGGATGTTCAGAACTCCCCTAAATTTTCGAATGAAATTTTTAAAAAACCATCAAAGCATTAAAACCTTCAATAAAGTTACGTAAATAGACATGTCTTATGTAATTTTTCCTTAGAAAACGATTGACGTAAACTTTAGAACGCTAGCATAAACCGTTCTCGAGACATTGCACATTTTCCAAATAAATTTATCAAAAATTCCCATAAATAGAAAAAATATATTAACCGTTGAGAAACATATTCACTTTTCAAATGTAATATCATGTGATAAATTTTGTGACATTATTCTTATGGATCTAGCTCGTTCCATTTATGAGAAAAGATACTTTGAGTAATACTTTTGTATTTAAACGCCAATAGTCATTTAATTGTTATAAGAGTAACTTATTTCTCCCTCCAAAACGCTTGGTGAGATTTTGGCGACGAATTTATCAGAATGTCGACAACTTGGCGACTTTTTTAAATGTTACCAAATTAATGAAAATCTCGCCAAATGGATAAAAATGACGCTAAATGAATGAAAATAACGACTCATTGACAAAAATTCAATATCTTGGAAAGAATATAAATATCTCCTATAAAAATAATCTATTTTTTTTTACTGTAAAATTAGTAAATTCATTGCATTATATAAGGAAAGTCATGTTCTGCTCACATCAGATTTGTTTTTTATGCAAATTTATACTGTAACGTCTATCCTATAACGATGTGGTTTTACATCTTAAAATATGTGAGAACTTAATTGTTGAACTTTAAAGCGTTGTCTAGGAATTCAATATATGTCTGTGGGAAATATTGTTAATTCGGTAAATATTCGTTGTAGATGGTATTAGTGACTCAACAGTAATTACAACTTTAGTTCAACTGCATTAGTAATTTAGCTGTGAACGTATATGTTAGAAACGTACTTTGAGTAAGGATTTTACTTTGGATTGCAGTTAGAGTTTAACTACTTTATTAGCTTGACTCTAGTTGCGCTATTAGTTTAACAGTAGTTGTGTTATTAACTTCACTACAGTTGCGTTATTGGCTTAACTGTAGTTAAAATTCGTAATTTTGAACGATTTTTTTCGAATGCTTTAATTTGCTAAAATTCCTTATATATAGTAATTCGAATATATATATGATGTTTCAGCATAGTTTTCCTCCCTTTTTGAACTTGAACAACTGGTTTTAGACACATACTACCAATTTAAAATTGTGTCAAAATTAAATGATAAATTATTTCGTATAATGTTTTTGCTACGGTGGGTGACATTTTCAAAAAAATAGGGCTCTAAATTTTTATACGGTTCCTTGGGCAAAAAATTTACAATTAGAAAACGTTGACTTGCATAATAACTAATCTAAAGAAATATCTATGCAATGATTTGTAATATTCAGAGAGTTACTTCTTGTAAGAAAATTGAGAATATTCCTCTATAAAAACCAGAGTCAGCTGCACAGACACGTTTTATGTAAAGTCTGGTTTTAATTTTGCAGTAAGCACCTCTGCGACACGAGTCACGAGTTTTCAGTAGGGTCGTTTTTCAGTAGGGTCACAAATCCAATTACAATCTAACAATTTTATTTCATTTTAGTAATTACTTATGTTATTTCTATTGTAAATATCTACAAATTTCACTGGCTTTCTTTTCTTTAGATCAGTTGTTGCATAGAACAATTTTTATAAATAAGCATGTTTTTCTTCTTAAGAGACCGTACATAAAGATTTAGATCCATATTTTTACGGAAATACTACACAGCGGGGAAAATATTGGAAGGAATTTTGCATTTAATTGTAATAAACTTTCAATTCAAAAGTAAGGCTTAAATGTATTAAAAGCAATTACTACAGATCAAAATGTGAGATCAGCTATGATAAAATACCTAAATATTGTTCCAAGGAACTAAATATATATAAATAATATTGAAAATATGTCTGTTTTTCTATTTATCTATATAAATAATATTGAAAATATATCTATTTATTTGTGTATGTTTGTCTCATCATCACAGGACACAGGTGCACCAAATTTCGTCAAATTCTGGGGGTAGACTTGAAAAGCTCCATTTAAAATTTATTCCATGTTTTGAGGTTCTAAGTCCAGGGGTTGTCAAGGAATTAATAAAAAATACACAATTTAACCTTCCACAGACATAGCATTGTGCAAACAATATTTTCCACGCAAATTTGTTTGAAAAAAATTGCTTACCAATCATATTGCTTACTAATGCGTTTAAATTCAATGTGTTTATTTAGCAGGCGCTTTTAATAAATCTTTTCATATGTAAATAATAAAGAAATGGATATACATTTTTTTATCAGATTTGCATTTTCGATTGGATTACGAGAATTATAAGAATTTTACATTTTCTTAGGTCCTCTGTTTTATTTTGGCAAATATTTTCCAAACTCATATATTGTGTTTAGCTAATTGTTAAAACTGGCTAAAAGTGATACAGGCATATCTTCTAATACAATTTTAGCACTTTCATTTTGGCATACATGATCTAATTCCATATTTCTTGTGAATGTCTTCACAAATGGGATCAGAATATTTTATTCTTCAGATGTGCCAATAAAGATTATTTTGTATATCCAGAAGAGATTCTTATACTTCTCTTTAGAAGAATTGAATCAAATATTTTAATCGAATATTTTGGATAACAATTTCATTACTGCAGGAAGTTGCTCATAATTGTTAATTTTAAGTCCTTTATTTTACATTCTCCATACGAAGAACGTATATACTGCTAGTATTGAATAAAATGCATTTAAGCTATATTTAAAGATTTTTACACTCAAAATTAATGTTGATCTACAAATTGTTAATTTTACTTCTCTCACTTTAAATAAATATATAAACTATAGCTTAGAATGTTACATTTTTATCAACACTTTCCGACATAGATGAAAAGTGTTCATTCTGTCTGTTTGTCTGTCTATCCGTTAGTACGATAATTGCCGTAAAAATAACTTTATCAATATGGAATTTTAGTATGTTGTTGAGAAGGTCTGTGGAACATATGGAAATGCAAATGAATAATATCCCCCAATTAGCTTTGGACTGAACCCTGGTTGAAAAAGTGAAATACATTGAACCCTATGGGACCGGATTTTCAAATATTTTTTAAGCGAAATTAAAATTCACAAATTGCTTCGAAAATTTCAGGAAATATTCAAATTATTCCATAGAATATATAAAAGAAATTTCAGCAAAATATGTTCGGTAGTTTTTATATAAAAATTAAAATAATAATTACACCCATATTATATGACGAGAGCACGTGACCCACTTCAAAATAAAATATGGCATCCATCTTTTATTTTCCAGTGTCAAAATCATGATTTTTAAAGTTCTTTTAAATTTATATTTAGTGTTGCATTCGTCCTAAAACTGCCTTACTTTTTATATATTTTCCATGCATCTATATATATTCTGTGCCAAATATTTTAAAGTTTAAATGATAATCACACTCTGATTACTTCTATAACGAAGCCTAATTTTAACGGAATAGCACAATGTAAACAGGCGATTGTAAGATGAGATGTATAAGAATTGCTGAATTTTTTTACGCAAAATTATTTAGCTGTGGAGTCTGAAATAAAAGTGATATGAATGAAACATTCATTGCTTTTACATATAGAGTCAGGTGATTTAAATTTCGAAGACATCATTTGAATAAAGTTCTTTTTTTTTTCGATGAAGTTTTAAGTTTTCAAATATAATAAATTATTGTAGTACTGTGATAATTTTAAATATGACAGCGCTGAATGTATCGCCTTTTAGAGATGTTTAAATAAAATTACATTTCAGTTGGAAAATGTTTCATAATCAATGTTTTATGCTTGATTGATCTTTCTTGTTTTAAATTTGCGTTGCAAAGCTAAAATAGTTTAGTCTTATTTGAACATTGTTTTCAAGAATAATTACATTTAATTGTTTCAATATTGTGCATCTTAAAAGTGCTATTTAAAGATCCAGTATTATACTACTCACAAATGTTTGTGAAGTGAAACTAATTACTCTACAGAGTTTTAAACCATTTGTATTGGAACAACTGACCTAGAAATATAAGAATTGGTATTTCAATTTGTCTTTGAATTCTTTGTAATTGTACCAGAACTATAAAAATTTGGGTTCAAGTATCCATATTCTTAAATACTCTTTAGTCATTTAAATGAGCACGTCATAAACTTCTGCTTTTACGGTTCAGTATAATAGTCATTAAATAATTGATACCAAACACGAAAGAAAATAAACACGATTTCAAACAATTATAATTTCAATAACTTTGTTTAAATAGCCAAATTATTACCTCATTTGTCTGTCAAACGCAGCAAAAGACTTTAGAAATCTCCTTTTGTTTTGTTGAAGGCTGAAAGAATATGTGTCCGGAAATGTTATGTTTATCTTGCCACTTCTTTTTTTAATTATTATTTGAAAAACAATGAGCATTGAACAGTCAGAAATGTAATTAGTATTACGCCAGAAAGATGAAAAGTAGTAGTATGATTGCAAAGTTGGAAATTCGAATTTGATTTTCTGTGACACTTACTTTTTGCCGAAAAATATTAACTTTACTAAATAACAAAACTTTACTAACTACTTTACAAAATGCTGTTACTACTTTACTGATATTTTATATGTTTTTATAATATATATATATATATATGTATGTATATGAATATACAGGGTGCTCATAAAAAACTACTCCAATATATGAACCCCTAGCGGCCTATCCGTTCAACCAATCGAAAGGAAATTTCAGATATTGTTATTTGAAGGTATGCACCCGAGATTGTGATGATTTCACACAATAGAGCTCTCACGGTTACGGTTACAGTGAAAAAATTTCGATATTTTCGAATGGCAAAAACCAACTTTTTTCCTACGCAAATTGATCAGCGCATTGAAAAACCATAAATGACGTTGGAACGATACACGTATGACTAAAATTGGCGGCGTAAAACATACACATCACTCAAAGAAGAGCATGGTAAAGGACCAATGACAACACAAGAGAGGAGAGGGAAAAAAACTGTTATTAGAACTACAAGTTTTCAACGTGCCCACCTTCGCAGACGATAACGCATTGCATGTGGGAGATTGTTGACAACAATGACGAACGTAAGATAGCAGGAGGAATCTGTATAACTTAACGTTTTATGGCATCATTCAATTCTGACAAATATCGTAGATTTGATGTGTACAACTTAAATTTCAGGTAACCCCAGAACCAGAAATCCATCGGAGTGAGGTCGGGGGATCACGGTGACCAAGAAACTGCTAAGTTACTGGAGATGAATCTATCATCAAAGTTCTATTGAAGCACTTGTCGAACACATGTAGCAACGTGTTGAAGACCCAGACCGTCCGACTCGTCCAAAAGACTAGGAGCAACTATTTGGACGGCCGATGTAGCAACGTGTGGAGGAGCGCCATCTTGCATCCATACAATGTCATTAATGACATTTCGCTGCTGTAATTCTGGAATTAAGTAATTCTACAACATTGTTTTATATTGAGGACCTGTGATGGAGCACGTTTGCATGCCATTGAAAGTGCGGACGAAGTGCTTCGAAGTGCTTCGAAGAAGTACGGACCGAGAACGAATGAGCTTGCGATGCCACACCACACAGTTACTTTAGCTTCGTGTAAAGGCACTGGTACCACATCGTGAGGATTTTCGTCAGCCCAGTGAAAGCAGTTCTTGGAGTTTACGTTCCCAGTTAAGGAGAAATGTGCATCATCCGTCCATAATATCCCCAGCGGCCATCTACTGTCTTCATCATATCTGATGAGGATAAAATTTGCAAAGTCAACATGCTGTTGCTCGTCTCCAGGTTGCAACATCTAGACGTGCTGGAATCGATAAGTAAACATCCGCAGAACAGAGCGCAGAAGCTTGAGGACCGTGGTTTTCGGTATATCCAAATTGCGGGCAACACTTCTTGCAGTACGCAATGGACCTGCAGTAATCGTATTATGCACCTCTGCAACATCTTCAACAGGGACAGATGGTCGTCCGGATCGCGGTCTATCACATGTGCATCCAGTTTCTTCGATATTTTTGCCAAACCACGTACAGTTCGTACGGAACATGGGCCTCGTCTCAGCTTTCGATTTCGCCGACAAACTCGCACTGCTTCGACAGCATTTTCCCCGTTCAGATAAAACAGCTTTATCAATTCACCTCGTTGTTTCCCTGTAAGTGTCATCTTGTTGGCACGTTCGAACACCTGATAGAAGAAACAATTTCTCACGTTCTTATTAAAGGTTTTCCACAAGCAATGCTTTGCACATGGTGTTCTGTGATTGGTGCTTCTACTGTCTATTCCAGCGAGTTATGCAATGTCATTCCATGCACCTCCTCTCTGTGTTATAATTGGTCCTTTACAATGCTCTTCCTTGCAAATGTTTTACGCCGCCAATTTTCGTCATACGCGTATCGTTCTAACGCCATTTATGATGTTTCAATGCGCTGATCAATTTGCGCAGGAAAAAAGTGGGTGTTGCCATTCAAAAATTTCGAAAGTTTTTCGCTGTAACCGCAACCGTGAGAGCTCTATTGTTTGAAATCAGCACAATCTCGAGCGCATACCTTCAAATAACAATATCTGAAATTTCCTTTCGATTGGTTGAGAGGATAGGCCGCTAGAGGTTCATGCATCGGGGAAGTTTTGTATGACCACCTTTATATATGCATATACATGTATATATACATACACACACATATATATATAGCAGATATACCCAATATTGCTCGTGATTTAAAATATGTACAAATTCTAAACGTTTACATACGGATAAAATAAAATCCCATTAAACACTGGATGTAATTTCCCTGTAAAAAGTAAAAGAATAACATTTTATGGGAAATATAATATATGTTTTTGTTATACAAAGCTATATGTGTAGACTGTGGAGCACTTATGTAAAGAAAACTTAACGCTGGGATTTTAGATTACTAAATTCTACTATAATAACATGACCGTAAATTATCGAATTCGTGGAACATTGCATTGTGCTATTACCCACCTATTTTATCTTTAGCGTGAGTCCTGGAATAGAATATTAATTAATATAAGCCTATAATTAACTGCACCATTTTAACTTAACATAAAATCATTTATTATTAATATTCTCTTAATTATTAAATTAGTTGCAATAATCATTCATATTCTTGTGGCGGAGAGAGCAAGTGTGAGACCACTTTTTCAATAATTTCTAAATGCATTTCCGACCTGCTACAATTTTTAATAGGCACATACCTTCATTTTCTGCTCGATCATTGACCACAATTCTTGATTCTGCGCATATCGTACTGGCCTTAACTCGATGTGTTGGGCTCCATGGTAGAACTGCATGTGCTCATTGTACTTTCGAACACTTCTGGAACCTGTAATCAGTACATTGTCGTTTCACATTTGCCTCTGGACTCCGTAGAGGTCATCATGACTTCTCATCTGTATTGGCTCCGTACTATCGTAGAGACCTTACTATTGACTTCTTACTTTACTAACTCTTCATCACTTGTTTCGTAACTACTCTCTGACTATTCTCGTAGAAGTTGTGTAATATCATCTCGTGGTTGCCGCTTCTTTTTGCCTGAGGTCTGACACGCCTGCTCGACTCTGATTGACCGACCTAGGGCACTGCGCCCAGACATCTTCCATAATTGGCTATTCTTTTTAACCACTCTCATGGCTACATCTCAGTCTGTAGGTTTATGGCCTAATTTGACCTCTCGGATCAAAGTATTGTAAAAATTGACGTCGTTTCGTCTGAAGCATTGCTTGCTATTGCAGCAAACCATAAATATTGAACATAAAACTGTCTCACCAGAAACTGGTGTGAGATCTATTTCTGGTCTTACATAGACAAATCTGAAGAATAAATCATCTTTGTCCCTTATATAAGCCAATGCTAAAAATTTGCAATTCGATCAATAGACGACAACATGAAAACGCTATAATTTTGGCAAAAATTATTTCTGTACCGTTTATTTCCTCGTTGCGATAATTTAAACAGATTTGAAAATATTTGAATTAAAAAAACTTTTCCAAAATAACACCGTAATCTTGCATTCCATGGAATTAACTGATATAACAATGTAAAAACTATAATACTGTTTATTTATTCTATTTATGTTATTTATTTTCCTATTTTATTTTAAGAACAACAGGCTTTAAATATTATTCACATTTATTGTTCTATAAGAAAATATTTAAAACGTTTTTGTTTATATACCTAATCAAATATCATAATTATTTATTTTCATAATTATATGTGATAAAAACTGCTTCCCAAAAACAATGAATAAATAATACAAAATCTAGGATTTTCAATTAGTCTCAAATAACAAAAAATACGTCCCCAAGCTGAGATAAATTTTTCTGCTCAAATACACAAGGGAAATCTAATTTTACGTTGCTCAAAAACTATTCAAGAGAAATGCCGAGTACTTCTGTACTTAAATGCTGTTTGTGAACGATTTTCGAAATTCACTTTATTTTTTTAAATTTTAAACAGGATTTGTAACAATAGAAAACACTCTGTAATAAATTCTGTTTTGTCGTTGGAGGTTTCATCTATTTATGCGAACAACATTTATTTCCTGTCATACATATGTAATTTGTAGGAATAGTATTGAAATTAGGTCGAAAATTCGAATTCCAGTTTTTATGTATTTACACGCTTGGAGCTTAACGTTTGTACAGTACATGTGTGTATGTACACGTGATATATGAGTGCATGTTGATGTGTGTGTATGCCTGTGTGTATGGTTATGCGAATGTATGTAGGTGTGCATGCATATGTGCATGAGGATGTGAATGTGTGTTTGTGTGTGAATGTGTGTCTGCGTTTGTGTGTGTACAATATAATTCACTATGACTCCAATCTGTATGTATACATAAACAGACAAAGAATGCAACACCATGGAGTTTTGGCCGTATAATTATGCAAATTGAAAGACAAACGCAGCTAGCCGATGTATGCAAATAATTTGAAATGCAAGTAGGTCACGTGATTCGAGCCCGGGACAAAAGGGATGGAGGCGGCAGTGAGCCACCAGTATTCCGAGCTGTTTCTTGTTTCAGACGACATGAGTTGTTGAAGAGATGTCTGGCCGACGAAGAAGTCGGTTTCAGTATTTGGACGATAGTCCGATGGGATTCATTTTAGACCTACGTACGGCTGGACCGTCGTACTAGCGTATCGTCCCGAAAACACGCGTAGATGCGTCCACTGGGCAAACTGTGTGTGATTTGGAGACGATGGATTGAAGAAGGTCATGTTAATCGTCGCAGTGGTACATGTCCATTCAGATGTATGTCAACATGCGTTGATCGGCGAATTTGAAGGCATGCGATGGCGTCCCCACAAACGACGACTGCCAACATTCTTCAGAATTTGCAAAGTACATTGGATGTTCCGATATCAGCGGGAACAGTTTCTCGGCGATTGGCCTACGAAGACTGCCATTGATGGCAAGACACCGACGTGAGAGATTGCAATGGTGTCTGGCCCAAACGTTTTGGACGACTGAATGGGACTGGTTAGTGTTTCGTGACAAGTCTCGGTTCTGTTTGTCGTAAGACAGTCGCCGTGTGAGAGTCTGGAGGTGGCGTGGAAACTGATTCGCTGTTTCTGCGACTGTGGAACGCCATACTGCTCGACTACATGTTTTGGGTTGATATTCGGTCATATCTGGTATGTATCAGAGGCACAATAGGGGCCCGATGATATGCGAATGTAGTACTGTGACCGGTTGCACTACCCTAACTTCAGCGGCTGCAAAATGCTGCCTTTCAGCAAGATAAAACGCAACTGCACACGGCAACCATCAACAGATAAGCTTTGCAAAGTATCCAGGCCATCCTTGGAAAAAGTATTTCTACGCCATCTCTGTATTCAGATCTCTCACCCATCGAGCATGTATGGGACGTGATTAGCAGTCGTTTGACTGCCCTGCTCTCGCCTCAAACAGAAGATGACCTGAAGAGGATAGTCGAAGGCATATTTTCATCCATCCCTTAGGAAATTATCCCCACGCTCATTGTATCTGTTTATCGAAGGGTTGTTGGTTGTATAGCTGCAAGAGGTGGTCCTACTACCTAATGATTACCTTTTCCATGCCATTACTGTCTTGCATTATCCTTCTAGAAGTAACATAACTTATTTATACTATATGCCATATTTCTCTGTGTGGCCTTTATCACCACACTCTATTCGCTCTTTCATGGTGTTGCATTTTCTGTGTGTATGTATGTGTATGTATATGCATGTGTGAATGTGTGTGCATGTATGTGTGTGTAAATGTGTGTGCACGTATGAATGTGTGTGTGTGTCTGTATAATGTATATGTCCAATATAACTCCCACGCTATCTGTACGATTTTCATGCAATTTGGTATTTAAGTATTTCAACATTTTAATGGTCAACAGTTATTTCTTCATTTACTTTTCTTATTCATTTATTATTTTTACTGACTCGTGCTATAAGGTATACGAAACAAAATAACATGAATAACAACACGAAAATTTTCAAATTCAAGATTTTGATGACAATATATGTTTTAAGACCTCCTGAACACTTTTTGGCAACTTTGGAGTAATGTCCGCCTGTCTATCTGTCTGTCTGCGATTAATTTCTTATGTATACAACAGCGCCCACAAATATTAATGGCTTTTCACGATACTGTTTATCCTGCTTTGTCATCCAAAATTATAGAACTCAATATAATATTTTATTTGGAACGAAAAATTCGAAATTTATTTAACATGGTAGTACAGGGCAAAATCTGACATAATCATGCACACAAGTGTTTATTTGGCTGACAGATCATTAGACTTACTAGTTTCAATTACTGTTGTGAAAAATAGCCGCGATACAATTTTTATTTCGTGATATCCATAAGGGGTCAAATTACCCCACGGAGGATACATAGTCAAGTGTCATACATAGTTGGTGTCAATCAAAAGATTTTTTAAACCCTTCAAAGTGAAGGGTAACACGCTATAATAATAATCATTTGGAACCACTATAGAAATATCTCAAAATTTTTCTTGTAAAGTTTGAAAAAAGAAAAAAAAAAAAGAAAAAAAGAACTCTACTGAAAATGGATTTGATATGAGAAAGTAGAATTTAGTCATACTTTAGTTCATTTATGGTAACTACACTAAAATTCCATCGAGTATAACAGAGCGGTAACGCACATATAATATAAATTACCATATTTTGTGAGTGTTACCGAGACGTATAGCTTTACTTGAGAGAATTGTCAGCTTTATATATCCGACGTGGATCCTAAGAAACCAAGTCTTGTCAGACTTATGTGGCCGACATGGCAATCGAAGGGTTAAACGATTCTAACAGTTAATAAAGCCGATCCGGTGGTCGAGCAGTCAGGGGCATGCGTTTCCGTCTGATCGCTAGATTGCAGGGTTGCGGGTTCGAATCCCGCCAGCGGGCATGGATGTTGTCAAGTCGAAGTCAAGTCAGACTTCGCGCCTTCGGGGTGCTTCTATAAAAGTGAAGCTGCAATTCTTCTCCCCTTCACCATGAGATATCCTGGGGAGAGGGGGGGTGTGTGTTGTGGACGTGGTGCGTAGATGCCCCTTCACCACTGGGGAATTAGTAAAAAAGATGTTAATAAAAAAAATATTATTTTATAACGAATTGGAAGAAATTAAAATGCCTTTGCCAGATGATTTAACAGCATATTATATACAGTTAAATAGTGCGTTAAAAGAATTTTGTCAGTTATTACTAATGGGATATAGATAAAGATATGTGCGTTAAATTACCAGCGTTAACCGTTCGATTCTTATTTAAATAAATTAATTTATTATATTTCTACTTTGTCATATTTACCCGTCAACCTGACATCAAAATTAGAGAGATTCAAAATATTTATTAAATTTTTCAGATCGCAGCTTTAGGCGATATTAAATTAAAATTGTAAGTATTTTCAGTCAATGCAATTAGTTTTACGAAATTTTCATTTTTAAGTGTCTGGAAAAGTATTAATTTAAATCTGAGAAATATCTCAATTTCGTTTTAAAGGCGTATTTAGTTTTGTATATGTTTTTAAGCTGAAATAAAATCCAAAAGTAGTATTTGACATGGCATTTATTGCATATCCAATATTATTTAATAAGTGGAATAAAATGTCAGAGGTGTTAAAATTTGAAAGGCAATATTATTTTTAATGCTTATTAATTCATATTTTGTTCTAAGAGTAGAGTTTATTTTACAACTAAGAAAAATAAGATTTTAATAAAATCTGTTTCGGAGTAAATAATTTAATTTCTCTGTTATTGTGAAAGAATTAAAATCTGATATCTGTAGAAACTATCGTTCAATATACATGTCAATTAAAAAACCAATAAAATATATTTTTGAATAAGAAGAGCGTAACTTCGCCCACAAACAATAAAAAATCTGATGTGGGCACCATATGACTTTCCTTATATAATGCAATAAATTTATAACTTTTAGAGTAAAAAAAGGGTTATTCTTATAATAGATACTTATATTTTTCCAAGATATTAAATTTTTGCCAAGTAGTCATCATTTTCATTGATTTAGCGTTATTTTTATCCATTTGGCGAGATTTTCGTTATTTTGGCAACATTAAGAAAATTTGCTAAGTTGGCGACATTCTGCCAATATCATCGTCAAAATCTCGCCAAGCGTTATGGAGAAGTAAATTATTCTTATAGCAGATAAATGACTATTAGCGTTCAAATACAAAAGTATTACTCAAAGTATTTTTTTTCATGAATGGAACGAACTAGATCCACAAAAATAATGTTACTAAATTTATCGCATGATATTAAATATGAAAAGTAAAAATATTAATCAACAGTTAATATGATATTTTTATTTATGGGGTTTTTGGTTTTTTGATAAATTTATTTGAAAAATGTGCAATATCTTGAAAACGGTTCATGCTAGAGTTCTAAAGTTTAGTCAATCGTTTCCTAAGGAAAAATTACATAAGAAATGTCTATTTGCTTAACTTTATTGAAGATTCTGATTTTTTGATGATTTTTTCAAAATTTCACTCAAAAATTTAGGGGGTTCTGAACATTTGATTGTGTTTAAAAACAATAGGATTCCAGTATTCCCAGATTGTGATTTTTGTACCAAATTTCATTCAAATCGCCCCATTCGTTCGTGAGATATCGTCTCCACAGTCTCACTGACACACACACACACACATATATACTTTCACACACACCCACACATACTTTCACACACACACACATACTTTCACACACACACACATACTTTCACATACCAGACACACATACTTTCACACACACACACAGACATCACTTCAAAAATGTTCGATTCGTGATGAGGGATGCTTGAAACGTGCTCTCCCGTCAAAAACTCGAATTTGAATTTTCGACCCTGTCACAATACTTTCCTTATATATTATATTATGTATGTGTAAGCAAAGTAATAGATAACTGCGTACAACACTGCGCAAATAAAACTTAAAAATCAAATGATTGTTTCGAAAACATTTTTCTTTAGTACGAGGCAAAATTTAGTAGAGGGAATTTCCGGTTCTCAGACGACACAATTCGGCAAGATTTTGTTAAAAATTCGAATTTGTTTTAAAATTATGAGCGTTTGAAACCAAAATTCGGTGGAAGTTTGTCATTCTTAATCCAATTATAGTGCAGACAATTCTGCTTAATGAGAGGACTTTTCGTACGTAGCTCTGAGAAATCGTTCTGCAAACGATGTTTTAGAGTGTCGGTCTAGACTTTGAATGCTATTTTAATTGTGATATTCTGATTTCCTGAATTTTAAAGAAAACATTTAAAATTCTGGAATATATATATATAACCGTTTAAATATTGGAAGTATGCTTAAAAATTGGACTTAAATCGGTCGGAAACTATAACATAGAATTTTTTTTTACTTTCTGCTTCAAAATCAATTTATATTTTCATCATTCTCGAGCAGTGCACTCCAATCGCAGAAAATGGAGGTCGCAGCAAACTGAATGATAAAAAAAATCCTAACTTTTAAACAAAACATTTTAAAATCTAAAACTAATCTAAAAATAAATTACTTTCCTGTTGTGCAATTGGCATGGTTCAGCAATGAAAGTCGAATGATTTCGATTCAAAACAAGCGATATAGAAATGGAGGGATTTTATCTAGTTTTCATTATTTACATAGCGAACGCTTATTTAGGATCCAGGCAACGCCACGTAATTCGTTCTAATTACCAATAAACTCTTCAAAATATGGAGCATGAAATTAATATTCAAATTACATTTAAATCTCAAAAATATTTTAAGGAATCAATCTTTTTATTTTATCATTATAGAGATTCCATACTCTGCACTAATGATAGGCCCTGTAACTATCGCGACTTTTTATATGTAACTCACATTTGTTCCCTTTTCTATGGTCTTTATATATATATATATATATATATATATATATATAATAGTAAAAATTGATAATTGAAATAGTAAAAATTGATCGGTCTAGATAACTGAATTTGTACTGTTTGTACTATAGTTTCTGTTATATGACATTCTAATATATATACATACATATACATTATATATATATATAACACTCTTTTGCAAAAAAAAAAGAAAATGCTGCACCATGAAGGAAGTGACTGTTTTATTGAAATTAAATATGCGTACAGCTCATACACAGTTAATGATATGATTACAATATCAAGGCCGCAGACCCCATCAATAGTTAGCAATTGCACATTGAATTTTCAAATCAGTAATTGTGTGAAATCCCCCATGGCGGTAATGCATGCTTGTATACATCTAGGTAAGGAGTGTTAAAGTTTCCTAGTGTCATCCTGTGACATTCTGCCAGGCATTCCTCAATTGTTGCTCCAGATCTGCTACATTTCGAATGCTCGAATCTGGCGGCCTAGCATGTGCCATACATGCTCGATTGGCGATTGTCTGAAAGACTGAAGCGTGATTCATCGCTGAACAAAACACTGTGCGATGCCAGTCTATTGGCAGCCATGATGCTCGCGGCTACGACACCACTCCAAACGACTCTGTCGATGTTGTAGGGGTATGGACAGACGTCTTACAGACCGCCGACCTCAGCCAAGCGCCAGTAGATGGTGGAAAGTACCACGGATGGTATGGAAGAGGCTGTAGCACGTTGGATGCGGACAATGATGTCGTTGGGCCAATTCGGGCCTGTTGCACAATCATCCGATTTTACCTCGCATTCGTGCACCTTGGCGTTCCAGAGACTTCTTACCCCCGATGAGATCCTTGCTGCAACTATTGCTGCCAACACGTTTGCACAGCAGTGTCCGTTCGGTGCAGATGGCTGCCTATTGCTCACTATGACCAGTCAACTTCACGCATCTCGACTATACGACCACGTTCGAACTCGTACAATTGCTACAATTGCTTTATGGTTTTCGGCAACGTTGTAACGGCATTATTGATTGTGTCTCTACGGAACTGTAACGCCGATAACGAACAAAGATAAACCGTCCACATTTTTAATCTGTTTTATAGGATGCTAGTTGAGCAGTAGGAACGCGCGCTATGACCGAGGTTAACACTCATTGGCTTTGCAAATTTAATCATTTGCATACTTGGTATAAAGGAATTTGCATGCGAAATTTCGAGACGATCGGATTTTTATTTTTTAGGGGTAATTCGTTTTTTTTTGTAAAAGTGTGTATATATATATATATATATATATATATATTTATATATATATATATATATATATATATATATATATATATATATATATATATATATATATATATATATATATATAAACAGGGTGTCCCAAAACATTGACCTCGGCTTTTATTCCTTAAATAGTGATTTTAGACATATATAATAAATTACAAAGTACGTAAAATAGGTACAGAATTTTATGAAATCGATACAAATTTTCAGGGGATAAAATTTGAAGAAATACATAATTTAAATTTGTATACGGTCCCCGTAAAAAACATTTCCAATGCGTAAAATATGTCCCGTATACTAATAAGGTGATGTACGAAATTTCAGCATTTTATCATAAAAAGTCCCAGAGATATGTTTAAACAAAGTTGGTGAGGGATTAATCACAAATTAAAATGTAAATGTTTACAGCAAGAGTGCAAATGACGCAACTCAGAAATGCATCATAAGCAAATAATATCTGCCTCTTATCTTCAATGGATCTTTGACATGGATGGAAAACATTTTGAGCAAGTTTTGTAATCTTTGTTTAAAATTATTATTTCTACGCAGTGTAGATACTTTTGTACCAATAAATAGCAAAATTATTATTTATTTATGTTACCATTGTTTTCTTTCGTAATTTGTTTTTGACTCCTGAAACGCGATATGCAGACATAATTATCCCCCTCTAAGAACCTATGTCGATGCATCGAAAAATGGTATAAGTCATCATTTTTGCCTTTTCATATTTCTGAGAATTATAATAACATAGACCAACTCTTTAAAGCCGATTTGGATGAATTTATATACAGGAATGCCGTTAAATATAGTTTACCTACAGAAACTTTTAATGAATGGCGATACCATATTAATCAGAGATTTATATCTTTTTATGGTAACAATGAAACTTCAAAAGAAAAACTTCATCTGGATTATAAATATTTAAATAATTTTAGAAACAAATATGTAATCACTTACGTGGATAAAGTTAGTTCCAATTATGCATTTACATGCAAACAGTTTTATATAAAGGAATTGAAGAAGTGTTATTAAAAGACAGATCTGTACTTAGAAATCAAGCAGCCACTAATTATAATAGAAAATAAGATAAAAGCGATGCATAAAAGAATAGATATTCTGCTTAACAATATCAAATTTCCTTACCTGGCTCTAATCCCAAAGATTCATAAAAAAACCTATTAGATTCAGATCTGTTACAGTTGGATTTAAAACTTATTTGACATATGCTAATAAAAAACTATTGTCGATTATGAAACCAATACTAAAGAAAAGTAAAAGTATGGGGGCTTGTATGATAACCAACAGTTTGGAAGTAAGGGGAAGGTGGTAGGTTAAGTGGTAGGTGGTTGGAAGTAAGGGTAAGGTTGGTGGTAGGGGAAGGAGGGTACGGTCCCTGTGGATGCCTCCCCCACTGGGTTCTAGGTCTGAGAAGGCTACGTGTGCAAATTGCAATGGAGACCACCCAGCGAACTTCAGGCAATGCCCGAAGAACCCCTGGAACAGAGGAAAGGCACCGGGGTATGCCCCCCTCCCCAAAATCAGATACCCCCTTGGAGGCAAAAGGCCCTCGGATTAAACTCTCAGGCACCCCCTCAGGGCTCCTCGCACACTGTGCCACAGCAAAATAGATACCAATCTTCAGCACCCACCAGATCGGTGCAAGAGCAGGCCCCCAAACCTTCGTCTTCCAGAGAATTGACTCCGGAAGAAGTAAAACTGGCTACTATAGCCATTATAAAGAGAAAGGAAGCCGAAAAAGCCAGACAGGCAAGACAGGCGGAACTAGAAGCTAAAATTGTAAATCAATACGCTAAATCAAAAGAAGAAATCAAAACACATGAAGCCAAAACTAAACGAGTCAGAGAGGAAGAGCTCGCGCAAACCCAGCTGTTAGAAAAAACGGTTGAAAAAAGGCAAAAAACTACTGAGGTCCAAAAGGATACTCACAAAAATGACCAAACCGCGGTTGAGGCTGAGGATATGGAAGCTGAGACTGAACCTGCTGGTAAAACCAATGATGAAAAGATGGTTGAAATCCTCAACCTCATCAGAGGGTTTATCACCATGTTCGACCTAGATGCAATAAAACACCTGTTGATGCAGTTCGCAGAGCTAATACAAAAAAAGAGTCATCCAATGCAAATGGCTTTTGAGGCTTTTAAATTAATCGCGGACTTTAAAAATAACAGTGAGAATCAAACCCGCCATGGCTAGGTCCCAAAAAGAAAGCTTTAAAATAATATTTTGGAATGCGAACGGCATATCTCCAAGAATAAATGAACTTAGGAGCTACGTAAATGAAAATGATGTAGATGCCCTGTTAATTCAGGAAACTAAAGTTAGAGAAAATAAAAAACTAAATATAGCAAACTATATTGGCTATCACAACCTAAGCTCAAATACAACTGCTAGAAACCCCCATGGAGGAACAGCAATATATATCAAAAGAAATATTCCCCACGAGGAAATAAACAACATAAATCTTCAAGGAGTAGAAAATACTAGCATAAAAATTAAAATAAATAATGTAAACCCATTTATCCTAACTTCAATATATGTCAAAAACATGAGTGGTATAAATGTAGCTGCGCAGCTGGAACTGCTTTTCTCGCGATATCCAAACACAATACTCGCGGGCGACTTCAATGCACACCACCGAGCGTGGGGCAGCAGGAGAGCCAACATACGCGGTACACAGATACACAGATTACTGAACACAACAAACACCAACATCATTGCACCGTCGAGACCAACCTGCTTCTCAGGTGCCAACGGCTCATTCATAGACTTTGTCCTAACGAGAAACATAGAATACGCTCACACTATCGATACCCTAGATAAATTCGACTCGGATCATTTACCGGTATTGGTGACATTCGATCTGAACACCCCCCTTCCAGCCTCTCTGGGACAAGAGAGGGTGAACTGGAACGTTTTCAAAAGAGCACTTTTTGAGCCGCACTTGGCAGTACCCAACATTATGAGCACGGCGGATATTGACTCTGCCACACACACACTCACAACAGAAATCAAGAGAGCTATTGCCTCTGCCACAACACATCGTGAGTCACCAAAAATGCCCACACTTTCCCACCATGTCAAACAATTAGTTAGGCAAAGGAACAGAATGCGTAAGACATGGCAGGCTAATAGAGACCCTACCCTCAAAAGGGAGCTTAACAGACTCACGTGGAAAGTCAGGGATAAAATTGTCGCAGAAAAGCAGCAACAGTATAAAGAGTTAATTGAATCCCTCAGCCCAGAAGACGTATCGCTCTGGCAATTCGCTAAAAGACTCAGAAAACCTCAAATTAATCTCCCGCCACTAATAGATGGTGTTAAAATCGCGTACTCAGACGAAGAAAAAGCAGAGGCGCTTGCTAGGCATTACGAAAAGCAATTTGAACCAAACCACGATCTAATGTGTCAGGACACCCTAAGAATGGTTAGGCAAACTCTAAACAACTTCAGGAACTCCCCAGTCACGGCTGAGATTAACCCAGCCACCCCGCAAGAGATAATTGATATCATCAAAAACCTTAAAAACCGTAAAAGCCCAGGGCACGACAAAATCAGGAATATTGCGGTCAAAAACCTACCCTTAAATATAATATTTTACTTGACCACCCTAATAAACAAAATACTAAAACTAAATTATTTCCCCAAAGAATGGAAGGAAGCGATAATTATAGCGATCCATAAGCCTGGTGAGGATGCCACAATTCCAGCCAACTACAGACCAATCAGCTTACTACCGACACTTAGTAAAATTACTGAGAAAATAATTCTTAATAGACTGAACACGCACCTTAGTGAGAATGATATTATCATTCCGGAGCAGGTTGGATTTCGGCCAAAACACTCCACCACTCATCAATTGCTGAGAGTGGTAGAGTACATATCTTCTGGACTTAATAGTAAGACACCCACAGCTGCGATTTTTCTTGACATACAAAAAGCATTTGATAAAGTGTGGCACTGTGGATTAGCATACAAATTGATCACTCTAAAAGTCCCTGACGCACTTGTCAAACTTTTAATCTCATACCTAAATAACAGACACTTCCAAGTTAGAGTAAAAGATAACTTGTCTACACCCAAGCTCATTAAAAGTAGTGTACCGCAAGGATCCATCCTGGGCCCGACACTCTTTAACATATATCTAAATGACATCCCCAGGACCCTAGACACGGAGCTGGCACTCTATGCAGACGACAGTGCGATACTTGCAAAACATCCTTACGTCTCAGTAATGCACAGACAGCTACAACAACACTTAGACATACTCCAAACATGGCTGGAAAAATGGCGAATAAAATTAAACCCCAATAAATGTCATTGGATTTATTTCTCTAGAAAACGTAAACCTCCGCCGCCTCTGTACATAAACAACCATGCCCTAAAAGCGGAAAAATCTACTAAATACCTAGGTGTAACGATAGATTCCCACCTAACCTGGAAATAGCACGTAACGAACTTAATCAAAAAAGCGTATATGGCCACAGGAGCCTTATACCCAATGATAGGAAACGGAAATCTAAGTTATCAAAATAAACTCCTAATTTATAAATCGGTCATCCGCCCGGGAATGCTGTATGCAGCACCCGTATGGGGATATGCCTGTAAAACTACTATAGATTTACTAGAGACAAAACAAAACAAAACCCTAAGGATTATAAGGAAAGCTCCTAGATACTTAAGAAACTCGGTAATTAGGAAAGACTTCAAAATAAAAACTGTTAGAGCCCAAATTAAAAAGCTAGCGCTTAAATACTATAAAAATCTGCCATCTGTTCCAAATGAACTACTATTCAATCTGCATGATTATGATCATCGCAAAGCCAAATCACGTAAGAGACCCCGCGCGGTACTTAATATTGAAAATCGGAATTAGGTAAGTCCCAACTTAAATAGTTGATATTAAATTAAAACTCGATCAATGTTTTCTAAAAAATGTTCTTAAACCTTATACTGCCAAATTGATAGGAAATCCTTAGAACTGCATCAACTCCCCAAAATTACTCAAACTCTAAATGTGCAACAAACTGCCACACTAGGAGCTAAGTCAAATAATAAAAACAGTAAATCAAAAACCTCGAACCTCCAACTAAGGGCAAATGAAATAATGTCACAGTATGAAGATAAGAACCACACCTAGAGATTGGAGATTAAAGGCGCTTCGCGCCTGGTGCTCTTTTCTGGACGAAACCCATCTGCTATTTGTACCCTCATTTCGGAGCTCAGACTTCGAAGTGTGAGGTTGTGATTTTGCGAAGCTGCTGCTTTTACCTTGTGGTGACTTTCTTGCTTACGCTTGGGCGTGTTATATCAAATCACGATAGAGCACGTCGGGCTAAGTAATTCTCAACTTTATTGTGTGCGGATTTCCGCCATTTTATGCTTTACACGTGTGTTTTTACCACGTGGCTCTGCTATTTGTACTTGTTTTGACTCTGATCTATGATGGATTTGGACAGTGACCTTCTGCAGAAGACGAAGGAAGTTGCTAGTGAGCTGGAGGGTGATGATGCTCGGCCTCTGAAGGATGCAATGAATGCATACCTTGGACGCCTGCCGGATGCTGGACTTCTTGCCGCAAAGACCCAGGAAGTGAAGAATGCCGTCAACTACTGTGGATTGATCATCTACGTGCTGACCCTGCATATCCGGGATATGCTGAAGAATGGACTCCTCGGCCAGGACAAGGACCAAGTCTCCCGGATTCTAGGTTCGTTCAATTTTGTGAATTCTTTTTTGTTGTGCTGTGACATTTGTAAATTTAGAAACTGTGATAGTGATATTTATGTAATCTTTAATTCAGTTGAGGAGTACAATGATAGAATAATTAGAGCTAAACTGTTAGAGTTAGGAATTATAAATGAAATTAAACTTGTTGACAAAACTGAAACGGTTGTAAATCCATGCAAAAGGGCTAGGATAGAGGAGTCTCCCACTAAGGGAACTACTACTAAAGACCAGGATGAAAATTCAAAAGTAAAATGTAATGACCATGATAACATGGACTGTAATGCTGTTAGTGATAATGTAACTGTAAATGAAATTGTTAAAACTAAGACGTATGCTGAAATTGCTGCACAACCTGTACAATTTAAGAGTGCTACTAAACCTAAAGCGGTTGAAAATATTGTTAGAGAAAATAGTATGGAGGTAGAAAAAAAAGAACCAAAAGCGGAATGCTTCTTCATAAAGTTTAGAAACAACTACCAGGCTCTCCTTAAGAAACTAAATGAAATTACAGGAAATAAAGTATCTGGAAAATTGACAGGAGATATGCTCAAACTTATACCTAATGACGCTGACTCCTATAGGGTTGTTCAGCGCCATTTGTCTAGCGAGAAAATCCCCTTCCATAGTTTAAACCTCAAAACTGAAAGGCCGAAAAAGGTAGTTTTGAAGGGGCTACCAACTAGCTATGACATTGAGGAGATAAAATTGACTCTAACATCCAATGGATTAGATGTAGTCCGGGTTTCTCAATTGAGAAACACCAAAACGAGATTACCCCTGCCGATCTTTTTAGTCAGCCTTAGGCCTACCGACGACTGGCAGAGGGTCTACAGACTCACAAGATTAGGGTACTTGGCTGTGAAGGTAGAGGCCTTCAGAGCTAGGGGCTTTAAAATTTGCTACCGGTGCCAGCAATTCAACCACTCATCAGAGAACTGCAGTATGCCGCCAAAGTGCCTGAAGTGTGGTGAAGGACACTTCATACGAGACTGCCAGAGACCCAGGACAGAGAAGGCGACGTGTGCTAACTGTAATGGAGACCACCCGGTGAACTTCAGGCAATGCCCGAAGAACCCCTGGAACAAGGGAAATGCACCGGGGTATGCCCCCCCACCCCCAAAAAATCAGATACCCCCTTGGAGGCAAAAGGCCCTCGGACTAAACCCCCAGGCACCCCCTCAGGGTTCCTCGCACATAGTGCCACAGATAAACAGGCACCAAACTTCAGCACCTACCAGATCGGTGCAAGAGCAGGCCCCCAAACCTTCGACCTCCAGAGAATTGACTCTGGAGGAAGTTAGAGCAGCTACAGCTGCAATTAAAAGAAGATCGGAGGCAGAAAAAGCCAGACAGGCAAAAAAGGCAAAGGATAGACTGGATAGCAAAGTTAAGGAATGGAAAGATACTAAACGAGTCAGGGAGGAAGAAGAGCTCGCGCAAACCCAGCCGTTAGCTAAAACGGGTGAAAAAAAACAAAAAACTATCGAGTTCCAAAAGGACACTCACAAAAAAGTGCAAACCGCGGTTGAGGCTGAGGAAATGGAAGCCGAGACTGAACAGGCTGATAAATCTGATGCTGAAAAGATGGAGGATATCCTCAACCTCATCAGAGGATTTATCAGCATGTTTAATCTAGACGACATAAAACGTCTGTTGATGCAGTTCGCAGAGTTGGTACAAAAAAAGAGCGATCCAATGGTAATGGTCTTTGAGGCCCTTAAAATAATCGCGGACTTTAAAAGTAACAGTGAGAATCAAACCCGTCATAGCTAGGTCCCAAAAGGAGTCAATAAAAATAATATTTTGGAATGCGAACGGCATATCTCCAAGAATAAATGAACTTAGGAACTATGTAAATGAAAATGACGTAGACGCCTTACTAATTCAGGAAACTAGAGTTAGAGAAAGTAAAAAACTAAACATAGCCAACTACTCAGGTTATCATAATCTTAGCTCAAATACTAATGCTAGAACGCCCCATGGAGGAACAGCAATATACATTAAAAGAAATATTCCCCACGAGGAACTAAAAAGCATAAATCTTCAAAGTATAGAAAATACTAGCATAAAAATTAAAATTAATAATACTAGCCCGTTTATCCTAACCTCAACATATGTCAAAAATATGAGTAGAGTAGACGTAGATGCGCAGCTGGAACTGCTTTTCTCGCGATATCCCAACACGATACTCGCAGGCGACTTCAACGCACATCACCGAGCGTGGGGCTGCAGGAGAGCCAATGCACGCGGAACACAGATACATAGACTGCTGAACACCACAAACACTAACATTATTGCTCCGTCGACACCAACCTGCTTCTCAGGCGCCAGCGGCACATTCATAGACTTTGTCCTAACGCGAAACATAGACTACGCTCACACTATTAGTACCCTGGATGAATTCGACTCGGATCATCTACCGGTACTGGTGACATTTGACCTGAACACTCCTCTTCTAGCCTCTTTGGGACAAGAGAGGGTCAACTGGGAAGTATTCAAAAGACCACTCTTCGAGCCGCACCTAGCAGTACCTAACATTATGAGCACGGCGGATATTGACTCTGCCACGCACACACTCACAACAGAAATCAAGAGAGCAATTGCCTCTGCCACAACACATCGTGAGTCTCCAAAATTACCCACACTTTCCCACCATGTCAAACAATTAGTCAGGCAAAGGAACAGAATACGTAAGACATGGCAGGCTAACAGAGATCCCGCCCTTAAAAGGGAGCTTAACAGACTCACGAGCAAAGTCAGGGGGAAAATTGTCGCAGAAAAGCAGCAACAGTATAAAGAATTAATAGAATCCCTTAGCCCAGAAGATGTATCGCTCTGGCAATTCGCAAAAAGACTCAGGAAACCTCAAATTAAGCTCCCGCCACTAATGGATGGCGCTAAAATTGCGTACTCAGACGAGGAAAAAGCCGAGGCGCTCGCAAGCCACTATGAAAAACAATTCCAACCAAACCACGATCTAATGTGTCAGGATACCCTAAGAATGGTTAGGCAAACTTTAAATAACTTCAAGAATTCCCCGGTAACGGCTGAGATTAACCCAGCCACCCCGCAGGAGATAGTAGAAATTATCAAAAATCGTAAAAGCCCAGGGCATGACAAAATCAGAAATATTGCGGTTAAAAACCTACCCCTAAACGTAATATGTTACCTGACTATCTTAATAAATAAAATATTAAAACTAAACTACTTTCCCAAAGAATGGAAGGAAGCGATAATCATAATAATCCCCAAACCAGGTGAGGATGCCACAATTCCAGCCAACTACAGACCAATTAGCTTGCTACCGACACTTAGTAAAATTACTGAGAAAATAATCCTTAAGAGACTGAACACGCACCTTAGTGAGAATGACATCCTCATTCCGGAGCAGTTTGGATTTCGGCCAAAGCACTCCACCACTCATCAATTGCTGAGAGTGGTAGAGTACATATCTTCTGGACTTAATAGTAAGACACCCACAGCTGCGATTTTTCTGGACATACAAAAAGCCTTTGATAAAGTATGGCACTGTGGATTAGCGTACAAATTGATCACTTTAAAAGTCCCTGACGCTCTTGTCAAACTTTTAATCTCATACTTAAATAACAGACAATTTCAAGTCAGAGTAGGAGGTAACTTATCAACACCCAAGCTCATTAAAAGTAGTGTACCGCAAGGTTCTATCCTGGGCCCGACACTCTTTAACATATACCTGAATGGCATCCCCAGGACTCCAAACACTGAGCTGGCACTCTATGCAGACGACAGTGCGATACTTGCAAAACACCCATATGTCTCAGTAATGCACAGACAGCTACAACAACACCTAGACATACTCCAAACATGGCTGGAAAAATGGCGAATAAAATTAAACCCCAACAAATGTCATTGGATCTATTTCTCGAGGAAAAACAAACCGCCGCCGCCACTGTATATAAATAATCATGCCTTACGCGCGGAAAAATCTACTAAATACCTAGGTGTAACGATAGATTCCCACCTAACATGGAAACAGCACGTAACGAACTTAATCAAAAAAGCGTATATAACTACAGGAGCCTTATATCCAATGAAATAGGAAACGGAAATCTCAGTCATCAAAACAAATTGCTAATTTATAAATCGGTCATCCGTCCGGGAATGCTGTATGCAGCACCCGTATGGGGATATGCCTGTAAAACTACGATAGACCTCCTAGAGACAAAACAAAACAAAATCCTACGGATTATTAGGAAAGCTCCCAGGTATTTAAGGAACTCGGTAATTAGGAATGACTTCAAAATAAAAACTGTTAGAGCCCAAATTAAAAAGCTAGCGCTTAAATTTTACAAAAATTTGCCATCCGTTCCAAATGAACTGTTATTTAATCTGCATGACTATGATCATCGCAAGGCCAAATCTCGTAAGAGACCCCGCGCTGTTCTAAACATCGATAATCGGAATTAAAAATCCCACCTTAAACATCTGATATTAAATAAAACTCGCGACTAATGTTTAAACTCTAAGCTGCAAAAGTGCAAGGTAACCCTCAGATCTGCATCAACCCCCTAAACTGCTTAAACTCTAAATGTGCAACAAACTGCCACACTAGGAGCTAGGACAAATAATAAAAAAGTAGTAAATAAAAACCTTGAACCTCCAAGTAGGGTAACTGAATTAATGTCACAGTATGACGATAAGAACCACATATTGAAATTGGAGATTAAAGGCGCTTCGCGCCTGGTGCTCTGTTCTGTACGACACTCGACTTTATTTGTACCCATTTCTTTTTTGGACTTTTGGTTTGTAGGTTCTCTTGCGCCTGAAGAAGGGGTATAAGTATTACAATTCTATTCTCGACTTCATACTTTTCCAGCAGTGTCTTCTCAGGGGAAAGAAGAACCTAAATTCAAATAGCAGATTCAAATAACGGATTCAAATAACGGATTGCGAACGGTAGAGGGTGTTAGTAACCAGGTTCTAAAAAGGCGAAGCAGGAGCGTGACGTGTGTGGATACAGACGATGGTAGCAAGGGCGAACCATGTACATTCTGATTTATTATTTCAAATTATTTTAATGGGTTTAATTTATAATTTCTACAGTTTAAGAATAAAACAGGGAATCCTGCTGTATTATTGTGTTACATGCGTTGCTCAGGTTTTCTTTAACTTGAGTCTATAAAAACGTTGAGTGCTGTCTGCATCGAAATATTCATAATTTAGTAATTCGTGCCACGTGTCCTATTTCGAATATTTCAGACGATATATAATTTATATTTCTTTTAATTCTATTTCTATATTCTAAGTAGGCGATTTTATAAAATAATTCCATTGTTTTCATTTTCAAAATGCGTCATGAAAGTTGCAACTTTTTATGGCGCAATCTAATAAATGATTTTATCATCCAAATTAGCTAATTAAAATTGAAAACAAATTAAAAATATTCAGAAATGGATATAGCTGAAATCTATGCAATTTAATTAAATGTATTCTTAATTATTAAATTAACGTTAATGTGAATTTTGATTTCACATTTCGGAATAAAAAATATCTTATGTCAGAATGTATGAAATATTTATTGGCAGTTGCTTGATTTGATTCTTAAGATAATTTTTGCGTAAGCAATATATGATATATTTTTGAAAATTTGTTTTGGTTATGAAATAAATACGAGGAATTTCTATTTGATGATTCGAATATCTGAATTAGACAAAAATATCTGAACTATGAGTTTTGACTCATTACTTTTATACATTGATATTTGATGTTCTTTCATTCTATTGCAATCATCATCAAAATAAAAAATATATATATATTTTGTTAGATTCCCCTCTCAAGTTAATCTTTAAAAGTAATTTGTAAATATTTAAAAAATAATTAGTTTCACTTGATCATACTTTTGTATAAAACAAGAATTATTGATTTCAATTCTTTAATTCGAGATTTTAACAAATATAGATGCATTCCAAGACCTCCCGAACCCATTTCGAACACTGTTGGGGAAATGCCCGCCTGTGTGTATGTGTGATAGGCCGCTCATGCAAGACGCCTATGCAAACGCTAATTTTAGAGCCAACCAATAACTTTTTTAATAAAAACGAGAAAAAAAGGTAATTGAGTTCTGAAGACGGACCCCCCCCCCCCCAAGACTTTGTAGGTCTACAACATTTGCCTACTTTGGCTATTCGAAAACCTTTCTGCATGTATTGTTACAAACGTGTACAATGCTCTCACTGGTATCATTTCTGAAAACCAGACGGAGAAAACATCCGTACAGGCAGCCTTTCCTATAACGGGAATGTAAGGTTGTCATATACTGAAGTTTGCACGCGGTTGCAAGATTTGATGATTTATCACCAATTTGGCGACGACTCGAAAGTTCAATAAGCACCTCGAAATTACTAATATTCTATGGATATGAGAGATTTCTAGAAGTTTCTATAGAATCTATAAAATGAATCATCACACAGTTGTATAGCAGTTGACGTGATACGAGCTACATTGAACTGTGACATACGTTCATGATTTGATAATAATAACCGCTGTTTTGTGAAACGAAATACGCCAATGTCTCGAGAATAGTATTCTTTTGTAAAATCAGTGGAACACTTAAATGCTATTATATTGTATATTGTTCCTGTTTACACTGTGCTTGTGAATAAATGTGTTAGTTATCTAAAAATTTGGACTCACTCTTGTATACTGAGCGCACACCCACGATTCCAGGGAAGATACGTCGTAACAGTATGTATGTATGTATGTTTGTGTGGTTTCAAACAACTCCAGCACAAATGCTCTTACCCCTATCAAATTTTATACGCTGGCACATTATGTGAAAAACTAATACTTAATAGAATTTTTAATAATTAGGAAGAATATACTTTCACCAAAGTTATTTTACTTTTGTTTTGTTGCAAGCGCAAAAGGGACGACAAAAAACGGCCATTTCCGGATATATAGGTAAAATTTCAGCAATCTAGGTGTCTATAGTACACAATGACTGCTAGAACAGTTATTGCAAAAACAGCTGCTGCTAAAAAAAGGTTGGCCTCTAGATGCGACCACCACAGCTAATTTTCCCGAATTTTTCTATTTTATTTGCGACCTCTACATGAAATGCACAGATTATGAAGTTCTTGTAGTAATCATACCAAATTACTCCTATCAAATTTTATGTGTTGATACATTATGTAAAAAATCAATAGCATTTTCAGTATTTTACTTTTTACTTTCCTTATATACATAATGTATAAGGAAAGTATTGTGACGGGGTCGAAAATTCGAATTCGAGTTTTCGACGGGAGAGCACGTTTCAAGCATCCCTGATCACGAATCAAACATTTTTGAAGTGATGTCAGTGTGTGTGTGAAAGTATGTGTGTGTGTCAGTGAGTCTGTTGAGACGATAACTGATGAACGAATGGACCGATTCGAACGAAATTTTGTACAAAAATCACAATCTGTAAACACTGGACGCCTATTGTTTTTATACGCAATCGAATGTTCAAAATACCCCTAAATTTTCGAGTGAAATTTTGAAAAAATCGTCAAAAAATCAAAACCGCAAATAAAGTTACGCAAATAGACATTTCTTATGTAATTTTCATTAGAAAACGATTGGCATAAATTTTAGAACGCTAACATGAACCGTTCTCGAGATACTGCACATTTTTCAAAAAGATTATCAAAAAAATTTATGAAATAAAAAAACAAATATTTCCTATTTAGAATTACGTTCACTTCTCATATGTAATACCATGCGATAAATTTGGTGACGTCATTCTCGTGGATCCTAGCTTGTTTCATTCATAAGAAAATATACTTTGAGTAATACTTTTGTATTTGAACGCCAATAGTCATTTATCTGCTGTAAGAATAACTTATTTCTTCGTCCATAATGCTTGGCGAGATTTTGGCGACGAATTTGGTGGAATATCGCCAACTTGGTGACTTTTTTAAATGTTGCGAAATTAACGAAAACTCGCCAAATGGATAAAAATGACGCTAAATCAATGACGACTCATTGATTATGACAACATGGAAAATGACGACTCATTGACGAAAATCCAATTTCTTGGAAAGAGTATAAATAACTACTATAAAAATAATCTATTTTTTTTACTGTAAAAGTAGTAAATTATTGCATTATAGAAGGAAAGTCACATGTGCTGCCCACATCAGATTTTTAGTTAATAACTTAATAGTTATTTCTTTTGTTACGAGAGCAAAAGCTACGAGAAGAGAAGGTAATTTCCAGATATATAGGTACGATTTCAGCAATCTAGAAATCCATCGTGAACAATGACTGCTAAAACAGTTACTGCAAAAACAGCTGCTGCTAAAAAAAAGTATACCTCTAGATGCGACCACCATAACTGGTTTTCGCGAATTTTTCTATTTTATTTGCGACCTCTACATAAAATACATAGAACATCATGATTGTGTAGTAATCATACCAAAATAGATGATAATGTTAATTATTTCGAGAGCTATCCTGAAACATATATATCTATATCTATTAATTTCGTATTTAAGACGTAAGCAATTATATTTAAAAAAAACATGTGTCAAGAAATACCCGATGCCTCGCCTCAATTTAAAACTAATTTTATTTGCCCCCATTTAAAGTATTTTACTAGAAATGCAAGATACACGAAAATTTTGTTTTTTCGTGGTCGTTCTAATTGTTTTTTAACGGAAATTTAATTATTTTTGCCATTAAGGTGGATAAATGATGTCGGAGAAGACTAAAGTGAGTTTAAATAGCATAGATCTCTTTACCTATCATTTGATGAGACATTGAAGAGTTTTAATTACAGTTCACGCTATAATATAAACATATAAATATTAGAAGGTATACCCGTCATATAATGAAATTAAAAATTTCCAAAGCATTACCTCCCATTTAGCGTAATTTTTTTTATCAATTTGGTGACATTTATATCAATTTAATGACATTTTCGTCAATTTGGCAATATTTAAAAAAGTCGCCAAGTTTGGGACATCCTGTCAAATTTTCGCCAAGCATTGCGGACGGGCGGAGAAATGTGTTATTCATATGTCATTTGTTGTGTTATTTCCAAGGATATTAAACTTTCATTAATTAGTCGTCATTTTCATTGATTTAGCGTCAATTTTATCAATTTGGTAACATTTTCGTCAATTTAGCAACATTTAAAAAGACTTGTTAAGTTGGCCATGCGCCAATAAAATTCGTCGCCAGTATTTCGACAAGCGTTACAGATGGAAAAATAGGTTATTCTTATTATAGATTCTTATATTTTTTCCAAGATATTGAATTTTTATCAATTAGTCGTCCTCTTTACCAATTTGGCTACACTTTTATCAATTTGGAGACATTTTTATGAATTAAGCGACATTTTCGTCAATTTGGCAATATTTAAAATATCTCGCTAAGTTGGCGATATTCCGCCAATTTCGACTCTAAAATTTCGCCAAGCGTTACCTAGAAATAGCTAGATAAACAGGCAGATAAATCAAGGTTTTATATTATTAGTTTGGAGCCGGTCCTTACAAAACATTTTAGAAAGCATTTAAATTCAATCTTTCATAAAGACATGGAGTTTCTTTAAATATAGTGATCGCCATTTATTGTAATCATGGTTAATGTAATTAGTGAACTTAGTGTTATCGAGTTATGAAAATTCAACATTGTGTATTTACAAATAAAGGTATGTTTCCAATGATGCTTAATATTATCGAATTACCACTGTGAGGATGCCATTACATTAGTTGGCCAACTCAGCAATACTAAAATAAATTTTACTTTGTACAAAATCTGAAATGTTTCAAACCATGCTATAAATTAAGCCTCATAAACCAATGCAAAATATGTGTAAATCTATTATAATCCGTTCTCTTGCAATAAGAGTACAATACAGACAAAATTAAGTATTTTACAATCTTTTATTCCGCGAGAGGTACAAAATGGACTTAATTTAAGGACATCCCATGAACTCGCATTGTCTGAAAATTTTCACCTAATTATATTACGTATTTCAAGAGAAATTATCTTGGAAGCTTTCCTTGGAAATTTCACTTTTATATAGAATGTTTCTGAAAGACTGCTTTGACAACTTTTGAACCGTTGGTGTTAGACTCACATACTTCCAATTTCATCATAAGGAAAGTTTGTCTGAAATATTTTCAGACAAACAGGGAGGGGGAAGGGATTCTCAGGAGGGGGAAGGGATTTTCAGGAGGGGGAAGGGGCTGTTACACAAAAATATGAAATCTAATTCGTACAAGGTAGGATCAAAAAGTTCGGAGAGCGTGCTGATATTTCCAACCCTAATTGGAGAAGAGGGGGAACTATTTTACCCTGGCGTAGAGGCACATGTGACGCAAGATGTCAAAAGGAAGAAGCAGTTGTTTTTCTAGACAATGCGTGTCAGGGAACTGTAGTCGTTCGCGTTCGTCGAAAATGGAAATGGCGTTTGAAGAACCACGTGCGAGTATCACATTCTGCCAGCGTTTGGGCAAATCGCTGAGAGAAATATTGCACCTGCTGCAGCAATATTTCTATCGACGGTTTCAATTTTCGAAGAACACGAACTACTACAGTTCACTAATACTCATTGTCTGGAAAAACCCTGCACTGGGGACCTGCTTGTTCCTTTTCACATCTCGCGTCACATGTGCCTCTACGCCACTGTAAAATAGATCCCCTCTCCTCCAATCAAGGTTGGAAATATCAGCACAGTTTCCGAACTTTTTAATCCTACCTTGTACATGTCCCCTTTAGAATAAAATGTATGATACATTATTATTTTTTTAAACTTTTATGTAAGAATTAGCCAGATTGATATTTGTATCTATAAAATGAAAGCAAGAAAACAAAATAAAATTCCTGACTTGCACCAAAAACCACGCTCTGCACTTTAGGGATCCTCCACAATATAAATGTTTATTGCACCTTGTACTTATTTTCGAAGCAAACTATTATTTATTTGCTACATCCTCCAAAAACCGTCCCATGAGTATCATCACGAGCACTTCACTTAAAAGCGTCATTTTTTAATGGACTGAAGATTTTAAGCACATTTTCAGAATAATCTAATTGTCTTAGTTGCAGGGCAATATAAAAAGATATATTCATACATCCCACTATTTTAGTCACTTAGTTCACAGGGAGTTGAAACATATGTTTATCCGTCTGTATTGATCAATAATAATTTGGAAATGGTTCACCATATATTTTGACTGGCTCATTGAGCTTAATAGAAAACCCATTTATGACTGACATATTACAAATTTTGTGCCTCATTAATTTTATTTCATTACTATCTCGATAAATACCGATATCTGTACTAGCCAACAATATGTCCGCTATAGCGGGGACCGTCACCTTCCAGAGTGCGTTATTCAACGTCATACTGGACGAACGCCAAGCGTAATGATCTGGGGCGCCATTGGGTATTTTGGACGATCTCAGCTGCTAAGAATTGTGGGTAATCTCAACAGCAACAGGTATATCAGAGAAGCTCTGGATCCCGAAGTCGTATCCTTCCTCCAATGAATTCCTGGAGCTGTATATCAACAGAACAATGCCCGTCCACATGTTGCTAGTAATGTTCAAGGCTTCTTTTCAGCACAACAGATACAGCTTCTTCCTGACCTGCCTATTCACCGAATATGTCGCCTATTGACCATGTCTGGGATTTCGTCGGTCTGCGTCTCGCTCGTGACGCTCGTCGCGTAGCTAATTCAGCTGAACTTTGGGTTCGGATAGAAGCGATCTGAAATGCTATTCCACAGGTACAAATTCCAAATCTGTTTGATTCGATGCCACGCGGTATAGAAGCACTTATTGCAGCACGTGGTGGCTTCAAATACTGATTTTCGACATGTAATATCGATTTTTTGCTTTGTAAATTTAATCGTTTATTTTGTAACGATACAGGTCGTTTGTGGAATAAATTTCATGCAATTCTGGTGACTCCTTTCTGGTATTGCAATTTTTACAAACAGGAGTTTATATTAGAAATACATTCAGGAATTGTTTAAAATGAAAACGATTAAATGTGTTTGAAACGTTTAATGTAAAAGCTCCATGAATTTGCGTTTCACACAAATTATTGCCGCATGCGAGTCGGGATTGCATCGGACAACTCAAAAAAATACATACTAATGATAAAAAATATTTTTAAAAGCTAGTAAGTAGTCTCATAACTAATGTTATTAAACACTTTAACTAACACAATATATTTCCTTGCCTATAGACGCGCAACGCATTTCCCCACTCAAAAGTTGTCTGGAGCCGTCACCAGACGGCAATTCGGATTCTGTTCTGTTATTCTCTTTTTAATAATCTCTTTTTTTTTTGCTTCCTTATTCTCTTTCTAATAATCTCTTTTCTGTCTCCTTATTTTCTTTCTAAAAATCTCGATTTTCTACCTCCTTTTATTCGTGGCAGCTTTCTGGATGGAATATACAGGATATATATTGCCGCATTGGTGATCATACTTTATATATAATTTTGTTAAAAATATTAAAATGACTTTACTTCGGTCACAGTGAAATAATTATGTACAAGATTCATGGTAAATTGTGTTAGGTATCAAATTGTACATTGACATTTGAAGCTTTTCTTGATGACAACCTGTAAAATCATTTCGAAGTACCGTATTAACTTGTAATTCTGTCATTTGTTAGGGAGCATAGTTTCTATATTAAACGGGTTTCATCATTAGAAATTAAAATTGTATTACATAAAACCTATGGTTTGAGTTTTAATCAAGAAATTTCTAAAATAGAAAATTATATTTCTAATAATATTATTCATATGGGAACAATATATTTAACTTTTCACTATTTAATTTAAAAAGTGATTCTTATTACTCTGACAACCATCATATTATCATTCGTAAAGTCACCCAAATGTTTATAAATAAACAAAGCCGAACAATACTGTTGTTGGTATTGAATGAACATCACATAAATTGAAATTTGGCGTTTTTGATCACTTATTATTCCAAATAGAATGACTTATCTATAATTTCGCGTAGAATCCTCATCAAAACGCAACCGATATTTAATTTATATATAGTGAGACAAATGGCGGCAAATTTTTTGGCGTCAAAATACAAAACAATTACAAAAGTATATTTTTTCGCGAATGGAACTCACTCCATGAAAAAAAAATTGCTGTTAACAGCTTTGTAGAATAATATTGCATATGGAAATGGGAACATACGATACTATATTTTAATTGACGATAATACTATAACTAATTAATACTATATTTTAATTTGACGATACTATATTTTAATGTCATGTAATTTTTAATGTGAGTTTTAATAGTGTAGCTGTTTTAGCTCTAAATGCAACGGTATGCAGAATATTACAAGAGTAAATTACTCGCTGAATCTGCAAAAAAACTTGACCCTAATTTTGAAACGCTCACAATGACCTAACTATGCATGCATTTTACTAAGGAATGTAAAACAAGAAAGATCAATCATACATAAGCATTGATTATGAAACACTTTCCAACTGAAATGTAATTTCATTTAAAAATTAAAATGTGATTCATTCAGTGGTAATATCTTTTACATTATCACAGTACTACAGTATACTTAAATATTTAAAACTGTATCGAAATATAAATCATCTGATTCTTTATGCAAAATCAATGAATATTTCATTCATATAACTTATATTCCAGACTCCAGAGCTAAATAATTTTGTGTGAAAAAAATTCAGCAATTCTTATGAAATTCATCTTACAATCGCTTGAGATATTTGCATTCTGCATATGTTAAAATTAGGCTTCCTTGAAGAAATAATAAAAGTTTAGGGATCATTTAAAATCACAACTATTGTAATTGCATAGGCACGGAATTTAGATACACAGATAATACACAGATAATATATATGTGTATGTGTATGTACTCAAAGTATTGGAATCGTGCCGAAGATCGGAACTCGAATTTTCAAAGGATCTACACGTTTTGGGACTTCTAGAACACGAAAAAACTACTTTTAGGAAGACGTCTGTGTGTGTAAGGGTGTATCTGTGTATGTTTCTGTGTGTCTGTGTGGATATTACATCCACTCTAATTGAAAAACTAATGGACCGAATTTCATACAATTTGGTAGGTATGTTTTTTGTGGGAAATCCTGATGTTCATTAGATTATAGTACGATTCGTAATAAAAGAATCTGCCTTCTTTGCGAAATGGCCGCAGAAATTGCCTTTATCCACTCTAGCTAAAAACTAATGAACCAAATTTAACAAAATTTGGAGTATAATATTTCAATAACCTACAAGTGATTTATATACCAAATTTAACAAAATTTTGTATATAAATCATTTGTAGGTTATTCTACTACGATTCGGGAAAAAGGAACGAGCTATTTTTGCGAAATGGCCAGCAAAAATCGTTATATATAAAATTAAAAGACTACGTGTGCTCAATTATATCAATTAAATTCCTATTTTATATGTGATTTTTGACAACAAAAAGAATAAGACTAACCCCATTACTCTAGGACTAGCCGTTCTTGAGATATTCTAGTTTTTTCGCGTTTTCGCTACGCCACCTTTGACAATAAGTCCAGCTATCAAATGAGAACCAAATTTAAGTTTAACGTGTAAATTCAATGTCATTTAAAATACTTATGTTGTGCAGATAAACTCAAATTATCATTGAATAAATAAAGAGAACGAATATGAGTCTGCAGAGAAAGACATGTGCTGTCCACATCAGAATTTTTAACAATATTACACCAATGATTTATAGAAGTGAACGGGGATTATTTTCAGGCCATTTCGAAAAAAATGTATGATCTATATTTAAAGATCCATCAAATTTTTGTCGAATAAAATGTTCAACAAATTTAAGCTGTGTACCAAATTTTAACTCTCTAGGACGTAGTAAAGTGCATTTAAAATGCCATCAATTAAATTTATCATGAAGAGTTATATAAAATTTAAAAAAAAATGAAAAATTGTTATCTACCAAATTTATTTTAAAATATGAAGCCACTCCCATATGCAAAACGTTTAAACAAATGGAGAGATATTTATTATATAATATCTCTCTCTTTTCTTTCTGGAAGATATCTCAAAGTCAGAATTTAATTGAATTTGTTTTTTTCCCTATATAAAATAATTTTTTTAATTAAAAAACTACTTAACATATTTTACTGAATTTTTTTTTATATATTCTATGAGATAATGTGAATATTTCCTAAAAATTTCGAAACAAATCGTGAATTTTAAATTTACTTAAAAAATGTTTGAAAAATTAGGTCGCATAGGGTTCAATGTATTTCATTTTTTCAACCCGGGTTCAATAAAAAACTAATTGGGTGATATTATTTATTTATATTCCCATAGGTCCTACAGACCGTCTGAACAACATACTAAAATTTCATTTTGATAAACTCATTTTTACGGCAGTTATCGTGCTAACGGACAGACAGACAGACAGACAGACAGACAGACAGACAGACAGACAGACAGAATGAACAAAGTCATAAACACTTTTCAACTTTGTTGTAAAGTGTTAATAAAAGTGATAAAAAAGGGGGTGGGATGAAATTCTCTTAAGCTATTTTATGAAAAGATAGTTAATTTTAAAAAGGAATTAAACAACAAATAACAATGTCACGTTCTTTAAAAAAAGACACAAGTATTATTTTAAATAAACACAGTGCTCAACATTACAGAAATTATAAAATACCAAAATGGGGAAAAAACAGATAAGCCTACTGACTTTTTTATAACACCCATTTTCACTTTTTTTAAGGCAATCAAGAAAAGTAAGGTTTTTGCTCAGAATCGCTGCATTTAAGTAAAAAAAAAGATAAGTATTTTTAAATAAGGTTTTCAGAAAAATAACGTTAAATTTCCCTAGAGTATTTGACAGCATCAGACTTATCTCAGGTTCTTGTATGATGTTCCCTTTTTCTTAACTGTGAATTAAATTATTGTTCTCTGTTTTCAAAGAAATGTGTCAAAATTAATTGTGCAAAATTAAATGCGGCACATATAATTCTTTTCGTCATTTTTAATAATCAAAATATCATTAAAATATGTAAGAACTCCATTTCGATGGGAAATTTGGCAATAATTAAAATTTCATTAAAATATGCAAGAACTTCATTTTGTTTACTGTTTCCTAGAATAGAATTATGTTTCTTTAAAAAAATGGTTTTATCCATTTTATATATGTCGAGAGGTAAAGAGCTCTATATGTATGCATGTCTGCCCTAGTTAGTCTAAGTTGGGTCCTGGTTATATACCTTAAGTAATAGCTCATATCCCATGCAATCCGGGTACGCAGTTTTCGTTAGCATAGACACATAGTTAAAAATAAAAGTTTCGAAGTTTACCCTTTAATGCTAAGCTCTAGCATAATTAGAAGCTGAGATATGATCCAATTAGGAAAATGCCTAAAATTGAAGGGGCCGATAGTAATTAAATGTAATTAGCCGGTCTGTAATCCTATGCTATGGGGAAATTTGGGAGTTTTCAGTTTTTATAGGTAGTTTCAGTGACTGTACTATATCTATAGCAACTTTCAGCATTCTAACTTAGTTATATCTAAAAAGGACCCTTAAAATCTTCTTTTTAAAGAGATATGAGGGATTGCGGTTCATCTGTGTCATTTCAGTACATGAGCTATACGTGTGGCAATTTTCAGAACTTTAGATCATTTGGAAATTACTTAGAATTTACAGACATACACCCCTGAACAACGACCCCTAAAATCCTCCCTATACAGGAATGTGGGGGGGGGGTTCGATGTGGAGGTTTCCGTATCTGATCTATATGTGTAGCGACTGGTAAAATGTCTAACAATGAACCAGGAAGAGAACACTTGAACCTCTCTGCATGACTAATTGGAAGATTTAAAACACAAGTAAAATACAGGGTGGCCATAATTAAAGTAGAGGTGTTTAGAGCTCGATAGTGAAAAAACTGTTGGGCCAAACTCAACCAAATTTGCAGTAAATGCTATTTAGACCATGGGGTTTTGATTTTCAAAAAACAAAAAATAGTTCGGATTTTGGCTACCGTGGACCAAAGTGGCGCTGTAAGGTCCATTTTTGGAGGAAAATAGGCATAGGAAGTACAGAAAGTTCCGTCAATGCTGAGAGGTATCGAACAATACTGCTGAACTTTGTTATTCCGCAACTTCAACAGCGTGGATGTCTTTACTGAATCTACGATATTTATGCAGGATGGAGCATTCCCTCATATTGGATTGCGCGTACAGGAAGTTCTACGACAGCATTTTACCAACAACCGAATAATTAGTCGAGCGTTTCCTGTGAAATGGCCAGCCCGTTCGCCTGATCTGACCCCTTGTGGCTTTTGATTGTTGGGTGATGTAAAGCACTTGGTATACCAAGGGAATGTGGATAATTTAGCCACTTTGCAGGACCGAATAACATGGCACGTCATGCAAATCAATGGAGATCTGCTGCATTCTGCAGTAGAGAATGCTGTTCAGAGAATGCAGTTTTTGGAGCATATGCAAGGAAAACGTATTGAATCACACATGCAAACGATGCCAATATAAAAATTAATGTCATGCGTATGTAAATGTAAGATTCAAATGTAAATATAAAATGTACTAAATACGTATAAAACGTAAATGTGATGTCCTTTTTGAAATGCATGTAAAATGTTAACTTTCTGTATATCCTATGCCTATTTTACTCCGAAAATGGACCATTTTGGCCCGCGGTGGCAAAAATCCGAACTACTTTTTTTTTATTTAAAAATCAAAATCCCATGGTCTAAATAGTATTTGCTTCAAATTTGGTTGGGTTTGACCCAACTGTTTTCTCACTATCGGGGTCTAAACACCGCTACTTTAATTATGGCCACCCTGTATGTAAAAGGATAGTAATATAGTGAAGCTTAACATTGAAACTCATTTTAAATTTCGTACAACACAATTGTTCTTCACAACACTGTTTATTCATATTCGATTCAATAGTCATATCTTTTCAAATATGAACCAGATATGGGGGACAAAATCACCTCGTCGGTATATGAAATGTTTGTAATAAATTAATTTCAAAGAGAGGTGCACAATTATCAATAAAGATAATATTTATTCAATAGCTTAGAGACAATTAGTATGGGAATTAATAATATAAATACCTGGATTTATCTGTCTGTTTATCTATCTATCTCAGAGTAACGCTGCTGCAAAATATTGTCAAACGTGTTTCAATTAGAAAAAATTTAGTGTTCACCTGGAGGGTTACGAAGATGCTAACGGTCCTGGTTAGTATCTAAATAGAAATGTTTATTTGTGATTGAAATACGTTTGGCAACATTTTGTTTAATTTATTAATTTTTTATTAAAGATCCTGATTTTTTTATGATTATTTCAAAAAGCGTAATATTACTTCCAAATGGGAAGAAATATTTCGCAAATTCTGATTTCCGTCATATGACGGACATACCTTCCAGTTTATAAATAATTGTAGTTTTAACTTTAATTACTTTCCCTGAAATGCATAGCATATGTAATGGGAAAGTAAAGGTTTGTAAGTCTGACTCCCGGATTTTTATGAACCTAAATTGAACATCCATGAATACAGACCAAGTATTTTTACAGTAATGTCTGGTCTGTCGATCTAGCTATGTGTATGTGTCTGTTTCTGTGCAGACGATATCTTACTAACAAAGTGAGTAAATCGAATTTCACTTTATCAATCGATGCACGTAATAGGGAAATTAATATTCGGGGTGAGCGGACAAAAGATTCGAACATTAGTTTCCGAAAATAGAAAAAATCGTTCTAAAACGATAATTATATTACAACATGAAGATGAATCACGTGACTTTGCACATATTCAATAATATATCAGAGTTTGCAACGTAAACTGCAGCGATGATCTAAAGCGATGGTCTGTTTTTGATGTACCTATATACTATGGTCATCCATAAACAGAGATAAACTAATTTTACAATACTGTCTATCTGTTTATCTAGCTGTGTGTATGTGTTTGTCTCTGAGTATGTGCAGGCTTACAAATTGAGTAAGTCGAATGAAAGTTTGGTACGATTATATCAATTGATGCACGTAACAGGGATATTAATATTCGTGGTTAACGGGCAAAGGATACGAACTATATTTTTCGAAAATCGAAACCTCGCTGCAAAACGATAAGTATATTACAACATAAGTAAATCACGTGATTTTGCTCTTATTCAATAATTGCTCGGAGTTTACAACGCAAACTGCAGCGCAAATCAAAATAAATAAACATACTCCCGTTTTGGAAATTTAATATATTTCCTTCATCAGTGCAAAATGTCAGGACCTGAACGCCCAAAATAAGTACACGGGTATGTCAGCTAAGCTAAAATGTCAACACAAAATACTACATTTTTATTTATTCTTGTTTTGTCTCATGTTCATATCTCCTTGTTTTTTTTTCTTCTATTTTTCTGGTTTTCTTTCCCTTTAATGCCATCAGAATCTATTATTTTGTGATCCAGTTTAGCCAATTTAGTGTAGCTGACATAGTCTTGCGCTTATTTTGGAGTTCAAGTCCCGACTTTTCGCACTGGTGAAAGAAACCCAGTTGATTTCCGAAAGGTACGTATGCTTATCTATCTTGATTTGCGCTGCAATTTACATTGCAAAACAGTTATTTATAAAAGTAGCCAAATGTACAAGTGGTGATGAAAACCTAATTTTGAAATTCGATCTGTGGACTGAGATAATTGGGGTCATAGACCACAATGTTAAGTGGCTATCTTATAGGATTTAGGGCGAAACAATTATGTTTCTGAATTTTTAGATATTATTTAATCCTGTGGCAACATCCGTCGATTGTGATTATACATTTGTTAAAATTGGCATGGTTTTCTCTCAATGGAATATGTTAAATTATGGCTTTATAATTTTATATAAGTAGAAAACACTTATCTATATCTTCATCTTCTTTTTCGATCGAGACCGTCTGACCTATCCGAAGGTATCAGGTATCATTCTGGATGGTCGTATTTTTCTTATGTCTGTCTGTCTGTAATGCATGACAATAAATTTTGCGGCGAATTTAGCAACATTGATGACAAATTTGAGACATTTTAGGAACTGGCGCCTAATTTACGAAAATTCACTATCTCGAAAAATTAAGTTGACTTGAAACATTGCAATAACTGTAAATATTTTCTGCTGCAAATATTTAGCAATCAATGACATGTTTAAAAAAAAACATTATGTAATTAATTTGTATAGGCTTGGCAGCTATGAATCAGTTGAGGAGTCGGTTGGCTCTACCTAGTATGCCTATTACATACATTCGCTGCGGCACATGTTAATGAATAGGGAAAATATTGCAATAGCGTCAAAAACCAAAACTCAAGCCTACAAAGAATCTACACGTTTGGTATTCGAAAGAGAGAGTATACTCTCTAGAACAGGAATCCATTATTTCTAACGTAGCGTCTGTATGTGTGAGTTTATGCTGTATATATATGTATATCCCCTAACTCAAAAAATAATCGACGAAATGTCAAAAAATTTGGAACCTAAGTCACTTGCGGGTCACCGTTTTCTTGCAAAATGCCCGGCAAAAATTGTCAAAACCTGAAATAAAAACTAAGTACTGCAGAGTTCACTTTAACGATAAGAGTTTGCATTTCGTACCAGTACCTCAAAGGTAGAGAGTCGGCAAGTCAGTTTGAAGATCTAGAGTTCGATTCCCGGTTGGTGCAGCACGGTTCTTTATAATGGCGCTCCAAAAAATCAACCCTGTAGATTAGTGCTGGCCAGTTCGGATATCCAGGGTTCGATTCCCGGTTGGGGCAGCAAGGTTTTTTACAATATGCTTAAAGGCCAACGGCCGTGCCGTGCTGAAAACACCTGTTCTCGTTAGATCACCGAAGTCAGGCAGCATTGGGCGCGGTTAGTACTTGGATAGGTGACCACCTGGGAACACCGCGTGCTGTTGGCACATTTCGGGCGCGGTAGCCCGGTGGTTTGCGCACTGGATTTGCACGCTGCCACAACTGCCGCCGTGTTCATGCGGAGTACGATCACGTTAAACATGTGGGCCCGTAAGTCCTTCCGAGAGGTAGGTGGTAGGGGAAGGAGGGTACGGTCCCTGTGGATGTCTCCCCCACTGGGTTCCGGTCTAAATTGGGTGGCACTTCCCGGCCGTCCAAACAGTTACCTTACACCTTTCTGGTAGGTCGGAAGGGTCTGGGTCTCAACAACAACAACAATATGCTTAAATATTCATAAAATCACAAAACCTACTTATAAAGGGTGTCGCTAAAATCTGGAAGACACTTCCGTTGTTGCAGATACCAGCATCCATAATCCGGTTTCGCATCTATTATACGCACGTCAGTATTAAAAATTAAATATCTGAAACAGCAGCATGAAACTAATTATGAGCTAAAATAATTGCGAATTTCTGTGGTAACTGCCAATTTCAGTCCTTCCATATGTCGTTCAGGCTGGGGAAGATACAACCATTCTACAGACACACAGACAAACACACAGACAGACATCACTAAAAATAATTAAATCGTGTTTTAGAGCGTCTGGAATGTGCAGATCCATCAAAAACTCGAAGAAGTTAGAATTTACCACACGATACCAATACTTTCCTTATACATTATCATGTATTGCGAGGAAAGTAAAAGGTGGGTTGTACTGCTGATATCTTGAAAATTAATATTTAATAAGTGTGAATTTTCGGAGTTAAAAAAAATCTTTTCGTTCTTTCTTATTTTGTTTGCTTCTCAGATAAAAAAACCGTTTATTCAATTTTTAATGACAAATTATTTGTCAAAGAATATAGAAGGATTTTCTGACTAGAATTTCCTTAAAAAGAATTATTAAAAATGAAGTTTCTAACAGAAAATTGCAAAAGTGAAATTTTCGTTTAGTAGTAATCTAAATTTACATTTTAGGTAGTATTAATATTAGTAAATATGGGCATCAAACATTGTGTATTATAATTCAATGTGTTCATTCAATAACGTAAAGAATTAGATTAAAAGGTGAAGGGAAATAAAAAAATTACATTTTTGACATCTTAAATTTTTGCGTTTCTTAAATATGTATAGCAAAATGGATAGAGCTAATAAATACAATATGGGCGGGGATTTTAGCACTGTCAGTATTTCAAGGACTAGAATATAAGCCTTAATATGTTTACCAGACGACTCGGTGGTCGAGCGGTCAAGGCAGGCGTTTTCGAATGATCGCTCGGTTGCAGGGTTGTGGGTTCGAGTCCCACCTGCAGGTATGGATGTTGTGATGTTGAGGTTAAGTCAGTCTTCTGCTCTTGTGGAGCTTCGTCTCAAGTGAAGCTGCATACTACCCTTCGCCATGGACCAAGAGTCTTTGGACTTGGTGTAAGGCTTTCCTACACCAAAGGGATTTGTAACAACAATAACAACATTTTTACCAGTATAACGTTAAAGAATGTGGTGGTAGAAAAAAAAAGTAACTTTATGTTGGGGTTTATAATTATTAAATTACCTATAATTAATGTGGTCGTAATATCGTAAGCCGTATATATTGCATTGTGTCGGTTTAAAACCCACGAAATTTTCTTTGTGCGAGTTCCTGGAATGAAATATATTAGCATAATACTACATAATTAACTTTACCCATTTTAACATTAAAATTCATATTTATTAAGCATCTTATAATCAAAATTAGATTACAACAATTATCACATATATTTACGGAGAAGATTGGGTATGTGAGATCAAGTATACTATATTAAAACATGATTACGACCTTCTATAATAGATGATAGGTACATACCTTTGTTACTGTCTTTAGAAGCTGAATTGCATATTGGATTTTTAGTGTTGCATTTCACAACATCAACTCGCTATTTTGTATGTTTTGGACTATATCCGTCCACGCCTGCCTCTTCAGCTATCATTAATTTTATGAAGCTATTACTGTTACAAAGGCTGTATGTGTATACAGACTCTTGTCTGACTACTGACTCTAGCATCTCGTCTGCCTCTATGCGGAACTTAATGCATATCCTGCCTCTGTGTGGAACTGAATGCATATCCTGCCTCTGTGTGGAACTGAATGCATATCCTGCCTCTGTGTGAAACTTAATGCATCTCGTATGTTCTGACTGCACTGTATGGGAATCTCGATGCATATCATCTATGTGTGGAACTATAGAATGCATATCCTGAATGCATATCATCAATGACCTTTCTGAACTATATATATTCTCATCAACATTCAGCCTGTTACCACCGCTTTTTGCCTGAGGTCTAGATACGGCATCATTGGTTGACCTCAAGACAATGCGACAATACTTTCTCATTGCTTAAACATTTAACCAATTCCATGGCTTCATCTTTAGCCTCCAGTAACTGTTCTGGCTCGACCATACCATTGAAGCCCCCTCATTTATGGCTTTCCTGACCTTTCGGGTCAGGGCTGCTGTAAAATGGTGTTAACCAGTTTGGGCACTTTGTTTGTTAGAACTCATAAATCCTTACATTATACACATCCTAAATGTATTCTGGTCTCACACTTAATTTAAAAATAACATATACAAATACAAATTACATATTATAGCTGCATAGTAATATCGCTGGACGAATTTTCCCTTACATATAAGGAAGTAAATTATTTATCGTTATTAAAGCATGTTTAATAATACATAAAGCTCCGTGAGTTACCGTATACAACGCTTTTATTAGTTTTTTAACAAATAAGATAATAGAACTCAGGACCAAACACGTGATAGGTCACCTTTAAGGTGATTAACTAAAGAACGTACTCCTTGACATTTAACACTTTTGTATAAAACTGCATATTCATTTTCCACTAAACGAGATAAATAAATTTCCTGATAGGACAAAAGAATACACACAAACTGTGCACATTAAATATGTGGATCTGACAGTTTTTCGGAGAGGTTTGTGGCAGGGGAAGAAAGGTACAGTCCTGTGGATGTTGCCCCTCACTGGGTTCCGGTCTGAAATTAGGTGGCACTGACCCGGCCGTCCAAACACATACCTTATACTTTCGGGTAGGTCGGATAGTCTGGGTCGTGGTATATATAATCAAAATAATTTCAAATGGTATATATAATCAACAGAAAAATGACATATATGGTTCCATCTTGAGTTTCGAAGATATTTTACTTGTACCGGGTCAACAACCTAAATGAACGGTAACGTTCTAATACATAAAGCTCCGTGAGTTACCGTATACAACGCTTTTATTAGTTTTTAACAAATAAGATAATAGAACTCAGGACCAAACACGTGATAGGTCACCTTTATGGTGATTAACTAAAGAACGTACTCCTTGACATTTAACACTTTTGTATAAAACTGCATATTCATTTTCCACTAAACGAGATAAATAAATTTCCTGATAGGACAAAAGAATACACACAAACTGTGCACATTAAAAATGTGGATCTGACAGTTTTTCGGAGAGGTTTGTGGCAGGGGAAGAAAGGTACAGTCCTGTGGATGTTGCCCCTCACTGGGTTCCGGTCTGAAATTAGGTGGCACTGACCCGGCCATCCAAACACATACCTTATACTTTCGGGTAGGTCGGATAGTCTGGGTCGTGGTATATATAATCAAAATAATTTCAAATGGTATATATAATCAACAGAAAAATGACATATATGGTTCCATCTTGAGTTTGGAAGATATTTTACTTGTACCGGGTCAACAATCTAAATGAACGATAACGAGTTTATATGCTGGAAAGTTCTGAGGAAAGCACGTAACACGAAAAGTTCTTAACTAATCTAAAAAATCTGAGAAGTTCCCAGATCTCGTCTAAAATCGCATAATATCCGCCAAATTCGTCTCTAAAACCACGAAATTTGTCGCCAACTTCCATCAATCTGAGCCTTCAAATAATAACAGTGCTTTCCTGTTACGTATTTGTAACAATATGATGTCATGTCCGCTACATATTTCTGTTTTATCCCTGTGACATTGCTATCAGGATTTACTCCCTACCAAAATGTTTCACATGAAAAATTCCTATTATGTTATATTGTTTACAGAAATTTGATAGTAAATTTCTGTAAAATAAATGCAATTTACTTTTGTATACAGTAAAGTAATTGCACTTTAGTTTGTATACAGCACTTTGATTTTGTATACAGAAAAGTAAATGCAGTTTACTTTTGTATACAGTATAAATAAAATATAATTTATCCGGAAAATTGCTTCTATCATAACTTGCAAAGTTTCTGCTTAATTTTTAATTCAATCTTCCTTCAGGGGGATGAGGTTGCATCTAACAATTATAAAGCATACATTAATAATGATGCGATATTTGAGTTCTTAAGCCGAAGTTCTACACATAATATTTCGACTGGAAATTTAAATGCATTTAAATATCAATCCTCCGGAGAACCTAACATTCCTTTAATATGCAGTACATTGAAAACTAATCAAAATTACCCCGTAGAATTTGTAGCTTCTTTACAACTGAAACAATAACATTATTCTCAAATTACGAACTTTATTCCATTCGTCAAAGAATGTATAAAGACAGATATGTTTAACTTGCGTTAATTTTTCTTGCCGTGCAAATATACGAACTTAAATCAAAGCTTTTGGTCGGGATTGTCTTTAATCTTAATTTGCACAATCACAATAATATGTTTCAAGACATTCTGGCAATTTAATTCCAAACAGCATTTGCAATGGCCAAATAAAAGGTTGAGCAAACAGATTCGAAATGAGAGATGGGTTGGGAAATTTGACTTTTCGAACGCAAAAGGAATTAAGAAGTACTCTGTTTTAGAGTTTGGTTTGCATAGGTAGTAGGTTTGCATAAGTACATTGTTCGTCGCCTTGTTTGTCTTATTTTCTGGGCTAACTTCTTTGAAAAGAGACTTATGTTTCGGTAGATAAAATCATTTCTTTAAATTGTAGTAGACGTTTTGAATAAATTTTTAAATAAGTTGTAATAATATAACATCAATTTCTATATATATTACACTGTAAAATATTTCATTAAGATTTCGCAACCTAAAATCTAAAATTTGAATTTCTCAGTTTTTGTTTTTTAAGAAACATAAATGCTTTCTCAGAAAGTAAACACTTAACAAGAACTTTCCCAGCATCGCAAACAGAGGCATTATATTATTATAAATATTTGATATATATTTTATTGTCTTATAGATAAGACCAAGACATGCCTCTTTTGCTCATGTTGAATTTACTTACTTCAAGTTTCTTTTCTCAGAAACTGTAAATGTTATCAGTACAATATTTATTTTTACAGCTGAAAGATATAATACTTTTACATACTTTAGCAGCTCTAATTTTTTATTCAATTCAATTTTTTTTTTCAAATTACGATTTTTCTCCCAGGTTACAGTATTTAACAAAATTGTATTTTTACTCAAAATTTTATTTTCAATCAAACTTTGATTTTTTCTATCCTTGCTGTACTGTATTTTTATATAATCTGGCGCTAAATCGTTCCATCTTAAATATTTCTGACATCTTTAAAAAATATGTAAGTCAACATGTCAGTTAGCAGCTAATTTTGTATTCAAGGTTCATCAATCAAGATTTCGTAGCATTTAACTGATTTTGTTAATACTATTTTCATACATGTTATATTATGCAGAATTTCGAATCAAGGCAAATTCCCTGTATTGATTGCATTATTTTAATTCTTCTCCAAAGGAAATAATTCTGTTAATATCTAAAGGGAAAAAAACCGACCTCTTCTGCTCATGTTGAATTTTCATACTTCATGTTACTTATCTCAGAAACTGTAAATACTTTTCTGATTTTCACACATTAGAAATGTAACACTTTTACATATTTTAACAGCTAATTTTTGATTTACTTCAGCAAACTTCAAAGTTAAAATTTCCCAAAGTCACAGATTTTAACCAAAATTATACATTATTTTAATAAAAAAACTAACAGCTTAGCTTCAACATATTGTGTCAAAATATGCACACACGTGGTCTGAATATACCATAAAAATTTCAACGTGTTATGTCCCATAGTTGTTGAGAAAAAGGAACATAAACAATAAAAATACACATTCTGATGAAAACAGAAAAAAACATTTGAAGCCTCCAGACTCTAAGGGTGGCAGATGGAAAGTCTTTCAACTTTTATTTCAAGTATTAACTAATGTGATGCACGGTTAGAAACAACACATTTTAAATGATTTAATTCGATAATTAAAATAAAATAGATTTTTTTCAACCAGTAATCATTTCAACCAATAATTTTTTTTCAACCAATAATTGTCCACTTAAGTGGTCTGCGTTGGAAAGTAACTTTACAGTTACCGATTATTATCTCAGGAAGATTCCATTCATTTGACCGGGACCACTTTGAAAAAATTGGAAAAAAAATAAGAACTTGGTTCAGAATTTTACGAGTTATTTGGGTTTTTCTAGATTTTTTCCACTGAGGATATATAAAAATGCTAATTTTTCGGAGAGTATGGTTATATGAAACGAGCAAAGGTGAGTTGAAAATACATCAGTGTATTTGAAAATACGACCTTACCCTTTTGTCAATTAGTTCAGCATTTAAAAGCTGTTTTATTGTACCTGACTGCTATTTTGTAAGTTGATAAATAACTAGAAATTTATCAACTATATATTTTTCATGTTTACATTTATTTCTGCTGTGAATAAAATTTTAGTTACCTAGATATTATGTCACATTCTTGTATCTTGAGAATACAGTTACAAATTCAGAGGATACATTGTAACACAATTTAAAAGGAATCTTCAGCAAAATGCAAGGCCGATTGGTGTCCAAACAGAGATTTGATATATTATATTGATGACATGATACCCCGTATTGCTCTGTTATACTGATTATAATGATGTTCTGCAATATATACGTATTTTTCAAAACTGGACCACTGAGAAAAGATAATTTGTTAGATAAAGAACAATCTGGGATAATTCCTGAAATCCGGGTATTTGGGAGGTTCATCTAAGGGAGCAATTCGGCAGAAATTCGGGATCAAAAATTGTTTTTAACTGAAGACCATTAAAAAGTGTGAAACTGGTTCTACGAAGCTGGTCGCTGCACTAGCAGCACACTTTCCAATTTCTGTACAGTTATAATTGATAAATATAAATAATTACAAAAATACGAGCATTTGTTCTTGAGTTATCACATTGTACACATACACGTTTACAGAAACAGATATCGTTTTAAACGCTATAAGTTTTTAGGTATTTTTTTACATATTTATTATTAGTCAACATATCAATTAGAATATACATTTTTACTTTCTCATATTATAGAACATAGTGCAGAGAAAGTATTGCTTTTCCAAAAGTTTTCGATTTCGAGATTTTAATGCCAATATATGTTTTAGAACCGGCTGAACACGTTTTGACTATGTCCGTCTGTACATCTGTCGTTTGTCGTCTGTCTGTTATCGATTGATTTTTTGTGTACACGTAGCTGCCACATATATAAATGGATTTTCACGAATCTTTTTTTCCAGTTTTGTTAACGAAAAATCTGGAACTAGACAGAATTTTTTAAATTCATTCAACATTTTATATTTTTTAATATGGCAGCATATAACAAAATTTGACATAGTCATGCATAAAAGACTATATTCGTAGCTCAATAAACACAAAACTTAACAGTTTCAATCATTATAGTGAAAAATAGCAGAGATACAATTTTTGTTCTCGTGTCATCATTAAAAAATATTACACGTAAGAGATTATTGTGCTAACAATATTTAATGTTGATATTTTTATTTTTTATTTTTGTGAAACCTTTAAAAAGAAAGAAGAATATTTCCCACTAAAATCTCTATTGGATTTTGAATTTACCGGATATACATCATGTTCTACAACAAATTTTGATCTCTTGTGTGCCTCTCTTATTTAGCCAGATTATTTTTTATGTTTTTTTGTCTGTTGAATACGAATCGTCAGCTGTTAAAACACCAGATTAGCTCTACTTAATAATATCTATTAAATTATTAAATGTATGAAATAAATAATAATCTATAAAATTGTTACTTGTTTTATAGATATTAATATAGATTAAAACAAGTTTGAAGCATTGGAATATAAATTCTCTATTACAATCCTCATACAAGAAACGCTTTGCTTACTATAATGCTTTTCTTATTGTCTGGTACACGAGTGGCTCGAAGCTAAGCACTAGTACTGGTGCTGGTGTGTGCTGTCCGGATGATGGTACAAAACAGTCTTATCCTCTGGGCAGTCATGCTACTGTTTTTCAGGCTGAAGTTTTTGCCATTCTCATGTGTTGTAGATTTTGATATGACAGAAATTACAGGAGCAACCAAATACTTGTCTGTTCTGATAGTCAAGCTGCTCTTATGGCCCTTGGGAAGTCTACTGTGACGTATTCCCTCGTCTGGGAGTACTATAATGCACTTTGTAAAATTGCTAGCAATAAGAGAGTCATCCTATACTGGGTGCCTGGACATTCGGGCATTCCAGGAAATGAATTGGCTGATGAATTGGCTAGAAAAGATTCTTGTACTCCTTTTGTTGGTCCTGAGCCGCCCTTGGGTATTCCCAAAGAACTTACCAGAATAACTGTTTATGACATCTTCAGAAAGCTTCAGTGCAAGAACTGACGAAATACTAAGAGTCAAAGGCAGGCGAAAATACTCAAATACAACTGCCCTAGTGTACGTCAAAAGGAATTATTCAGGCTCAGTAGAACTGGCATCAGAAGGGCTGTTCGGCTCCTTACTGAGCACTGCACCCTTAAAAGGCACCTAAATATTATGGGTGTCACGAAGGATTCGCTATGCAGAGGCTGCAATTATAGCGAAGAAACTGCCTCACACATACTCTGTGAATGCGAGTTGTTCTCCGCCCACAGGTTCGAACACATGGGTCGAACCCTGGGAGCTGAATGACATTCCTGTCAAGTGCCTGCTTATTTTTGCTTCGGCTACTGGTCTCTTTTCGTAGAGAACTTCTCTTTTGGGGTAGTACAAAAGATCCCTGGTCGATGTGCTGGGCTCTCCTGGAGCCACCAGCCTTCAAGTCATTCATTCATTCATAATGCTTTTCTTGCGCATTTCTCACAAAGGTCTAATAATTGTCTGCTATATTTCTGCATTCTATTTCCCTTGGTACTTTTTTCAGTGGGTAGCAATTTCCTCATGAAAACGCTACCCGTGTTCGTCACTGGCACCACGGGATGGGAAGAAATCCCGCTGACAGAAAAAACGGTGTATTTTCAATGGCATGTTGCCCCCCAGTCTCTCGTAGTGTTGCAACAAGGTTTCTACACGGTTTCGACAGGGTTTCAACAGAGTTTCTCGGACATCCAATACCGGGGCGGAGGATTGACCAGTAGTTAAAGCACGGGAATTACAGTCTGAGGATTCACGTTTATTCCCGGATGTGCTCAAACTATCCTCGTGTTATCGTGGCGTACTGTCACGTTAAATCTGTGAGTCCGAATGTCCTTCAGGGAAGTGGGTGGTGGAATAAGGAATGCATGGTTCTTGTGGATGCTGCCACCACTGGGTTCCGTTCTAAATTGAGTGGTACTGTCCCGGTCGTTCAAACAGATACAACTCCGGGTAGGACGAACGCTCAGGATCGAAAGAAAGAAAGACCATGCATTCCTACTAAAGCCCACACCCGTATATCTAAAACTATAGTTAATCTGCGATTTTTATGTTAATATTCATAATTAGCATATCAAAATTATTGAAAACAAGTTGCTACACTTTTGACTTTAGTTATAATCGAACTAGCACTATTTTACTTATTATACACTATTTTGACTATATTATTTTGTTACACTATTTTGTTAATATTGATTATTTTATTAATTACACTATTTTGTTATTATTGACTATATTATATATTACACTATTTTGTTAATATTGACTATATTATATATTACAGTATTTTATTAATAACACTATTTTGTTAATATTGACTATATTATATATTACACTATTTTATTAATTACACTATTTTGTTAATATTGGCTATATTAAATACTACACTGTTTTGTTATTATTGACTATATATACTACAATATTTAATTAATTACACTATTTTGCTAATATTGACTATATTATATATTACACTATTTTATTAATTGCACTATTTTGTTTTATTGATTATATTATATACTAGCATCATACCCGTTCTTCGTATGGATAATATAATATAAAGAAACTTAAAATTCACAATCACGTGCAAATTCCTATAGTATACTAAATGACACTTTTAATCAAAATATTCTGTTAAAATATTTAATGTAATGCTCCTAAAAAGAAGTTTAAGAATCTCTGTTCTCGCTTTACAAAATTATCTTCACGGGCAGATTTGAAGAATAAAACATCCTGACCCCTTTTGTAAGCAAATTAAAAAAAAATATGGAATTGAATCAATATATGCAAAATAAAAGCGTTAAAATTGTATGGCACCTGTACTACTTATATATGCGAATATTAGAAGATATGACCTGCATTAGTGGATTACACGTATAAATTGAAAATTTCAATAAACCCGTAATCTTTAAACCTGAAGGCAGTAATTGATTCCAATATATGCTAAAATGAAAGTGCTAAAATTATATGGGAAGATATATTTACCCGTACTACTTATAATGTCGTAGATTAGAAGATATGTCCGAGTGTTAGTAGAAGATTAGCCGTATTACAATATGGGTTTCAAAAATCTTTGCCAAAATAAAACAGATGACGTTTTAGATTGAAATATCAATAATCTCCGTAATTTTCATACCAGAAGGCCGTACTTGGCAGGAATAACAGACAAATTCTAACGAAGCATCATTTCAGTACTTTCTTCTAACAAAGCAAAATAAATTTCATTGAATTGCGCCGTTTTTTACAATTGGGGACATTTCTGTCAATTTGGCGAAAAAGAAAAGTTGCCAAGTTAGCGATATCCCGCCAAATTCGTAGCTCTGAATTTGCAAATCTGAATAAAATATCGAGATTCCGTTTGTATATACTAAAAGAAAACACTAAAATTGTATTAGAAGATATACCCTATACCCGTTCTACTCTTTTTCAGTTTCAGCAATCGGCTAAATGAATTTATTGGCTAAACACAATATATGAGTTTATTAGCTAAACACAATATATAAGCTTGACCAAACTAACCAACACTCTTTGCCAAAATAAATGAAAGTGATGTACGCAGTCCGCAATTAATATAATTAAAAGAAAAATCAAATCGTTCATTTATAAGATAGTATATTTTTATATCCATTTATTTATTATTCAAATCGAAAAAATAATAATAAACATTAACAAACACATTTAATTTAATTGCATTGCCGAGCAACATGATATATATTCATAAAACTCTAAAAATTAATTTACCATTTTGATTTCTTAATAATTTCGTCGTTGAGTAAAAGCTTGTAAAAAATAAACCATGTTTATAGATTTTCCATTTAAATTCATATTTTCAAACAATTCATGACTTCAGAAAGTGTCTATGTAACGCAAAAATCTGTCACCAAACTCAGAGATAAAATTTTAATACATTTTCACGTTTTAAACAAACGGTTTTCAACCTTTTAGTTTGGAGGAACCAGGGAGTTGAGAGTTGAACTATTAGGAAAAAATTCCGTTTTCAATAAATATCTCGACAATCCCTGGTCTTAGAAACTCGAAATTTTGACTAAATTTAAGGGGGGGAGCTATTTCAAGGCTACCCACAAAATTTGATTAAATTCGGTTCAGCAGTTCTCCCGTGATGTTGAGACAATCGAAAATTTCGTTTTTCACTAATATCTAGAGGACCACTGTTTGTAGAAACTCGAAATTTGGACTAAATTTTAAGTGAGACGATTTCAAGGTTACCCACAAAATTTTATCAAATCGGTTCAGCCGTTCTCCCGTAATGACGGGAAAAACACACAGACAGACAGATTTTCAATTTTATTAATCTAGATTACACTATTTTATTAATTACACTATTTTGACTTTAGTTTTAATCGAACTAAATTTCATTGTATTCGACCAATTCATTCAGAGTTATCATACCCAGACTCACAACAGACAAACACACACATAGAAACTGAGAAGTTCCAATTGAAAACTGCACTACTTCCTGTTCAGGGATGCGCAATACGTGCAAGTAAATCCGTAACAAAACCTATCACAATAATTCCCTTTTACGGATACTACGTGTTACTGATTAAGTAAAGAAAGACGCATTCCATTGGAGGTATATAAAACAGAATGAAAACCCTTCACTTTAAAACTTTTCCAAAAGTATCCTAAATCCAGTTAAGTATCTCTATTAAATAAATCAGATGCAATTATTACAGGGATTCTTTCCAATCGAAAATAATCTTGATATTATCTCACAGAAAATAGAACACGAAAGCTTTAGGAACAATATTTAGACGGACAAATGGACGCCCGAAACTTAAAGGTTTTTGAGCTTGTATTGCAGAAAATGGATCAACGATTTAAAAATACTTTTTCTTTATACAAAAGTATAAATGTAATAATTACATAAAGCGTTTGTGCATTCCAAGACCTTCCAGAAGCTCAGCCGGTAACATAGAGAGCTAAATCCTTGCATACGTATATTAGTTACTATAGAGCTGAACCTAACGGAGCCAGATTACCTCCAGCGACAGAGAAAATGGGGGTGGGCAGGGACAACCCAGTGGTTAGAGCACTGGAATTGTTCTCATAGGACCAAAGTTGGATTCTCGACTCTTCCTAAACTTCTGCGTCCCCGTGTTAACGCAGAGTATAGGCGCGTTAAATATGGGTGTCTGAAAGTCCCTTCAAAGGGTTGATGGTAGGAGCAGGAGGGCACAGTCTCTATGGATGTCGCAGCAACTGGGTTCCGGTCTAAATTGGAACTGCTTCAAAACCGTAGTGTGGGCGATCTGGCGATTTACGCCCACAAATGCACAATGGCACTACCAACTATCTAGAAAGAACCCAGACATGTGTGGTGGAATCGGTGGATTACTCTATCCGGTGGGCTCGGGTGTCCTGCCGACTTGTTTCGTGCTGGGGGGTCATTTTTCTTCCCGGCTAGGGATTAATGCACTATAAACTTTCGGATCAGTGTCCTCGGTCTGAGTTTGTAATGCTGTCTTATGAGCGTTCGCTACACCTTACACCTTCGGGTAGGTCAGACGGTCTGGGCCGAAAGAGAAGAAAAAAAGAGAAAATTAGGGGGCTTTCAAAATGTATTTCCAGATTATCTAGAAACCCGCAGGCGACCCAGAAGGCTGGATCTTTGCACACCTATAATACAGATGACAAAACAGAATTTGCCGATGCTGGATTTTCAATCATCTCCATCTATCCCACAGAAGCGAAGAGAATGTGATTTTTCAAAAAGTTTTCCAGACTGTTATGAAGCATAACACAATGTTACACGATGTGCAAACATTTTCAGCCTCACCGGGCTCGAACCGTAAATAAGGGGGGGGGGGGGTAATAACTCAGCGTAAGTCAAAGTTTACGGTGTAGATTTTAATTGTTAGCATGATGCCTCCTCACAGATACGAAGGGACGCCAAGGAGTGAATAACATGAGAGAGAGAAGACATAAAATTCAACAGCGAGATATCGAAGTAAATATCAAAATTGAAACGACAAATCTCTTGAAAATAATAACCCCTGTCAAGTGTTAAGCCATTCCGGGATACAGGCGAGGCCTCCTGGCAGTGGAATACCCGCAGGATATTGTGATAATATGCACACATACAAAATGAGCATCATTCCAAGTACCAATGACTAGTGCGGGAATTAATCCTATCCGATTCTCGTCCAAGTGCTACAACAAATGAACGGACGAAAAAACTTCTCGCCCCATTTGTTCTGCTAAGAGCAAGGCAGTTCAAAATTGAAAAATTAAGTCAGATCCCGTTTTCGACATCTTGAGAAAGAGTCTCATATTTTTACTCATCACTTGCCCCGGCAGCAGATCGAAGCCAGATCCAAAAATCGTGCTGTTCGAAATGAATTTGGAAAACTTGTATCCCCTGCTATTCCATAGCCACAGTCCAGCACGTACAGAAGGGACCAGAATCTTTTATGCACTATTGTCGAGCATCATCCACACAAGTAGAGCTCTGATCCAGACATGGATATGCATCAAAGCCGTCCTATGGATATGTATCAATGCCGTCCTATGGATATGTATCAATGCCGTCCTATGGCAGTTGAGCTGGAGTGGAACCAGTCTTTCATTGGTAACCCTCATAGGGTAGCGACGGTCGAAAACCCAGACCATCCGACTCGAGGGTAGCGACGGTCATCAAAGCAGCAGTGATTTCATCACGCAGGGTCACACAGCTCTGAAAAAAGACGGCGTAGTACTATAATGTATCTTTGGACCTTATACACTACAGCTAAGCAGTAACAAATGTTTTCAATTAATTTCTGACGCTCAAAAGACACCAGCTCGGTCGATTAAAACTGATTACAGCGCCCCTAGCGGAAATTAAAAGGTAAGGTAACGAATTCAGAAACAAAGCTATATAAACGACAAAAGCCAATCATGTGTTAAAACATTCAAATATCTGCAGAGCACAGAGAGCCACAATTGAAAACTGCCCACCCCCACTAAACGCTTAGAAACACATAACGGCCAAAAATATTTTAAGAACAAAATATCATTTTTCCACATGTATCCAATAATCCGTACTCATAAAACTCCAAAACACTGTCAAATTTCGGCATCTAGAAATAAGTAAGGGCTTAGGATACGCTTCTGTCCAGAACACATCAGGGACGAAGAACACATATGCTTGTCCAGAACCTCTCAAGAATTTAACTCCATTTTTTAAAAGAATAAACTGAACCCAAATATAACATCTAATGAGAGTGGCTATTACATATATAACCGACTAATTACGACAGGCTTTACAATGTGCGAACTACGAAAATCCCAACAGTACTCAGAGTGACAAAAAATGTTAACAGTTCAGACGTATGCTTAGGGCGGTCGGCCTCATTGTTTTGCCGGCCGGCCGACGACCCAATTTAATTTAATTGACACCAAACAGCAAGGACATGAGACGTCTTGACTCTTAACCTTAGACCTGAACAACACCAAATACTGATGTCGTGCAGACAAAAAAAATGTTATATTAAGATATTCAAAATCTCGAAAATGAAGGATGTTGGAGACCTTTGCTCCATAACTCGTACTCCACGATAACACGGGCCTTTTGCTAAGTAACCAACGCCAGGCTTTAAAATAATAACATAAAGGTTGCATTGACAAATAGATGGACCTGGCTCATAATATAAGTCACGGAAGTTCGCACATTCACACAGAAGGTTAAAAGTAACGGAGTAGAGTAACCTGACGCAGTTCTAATAGCAACTGAGCTATACTAATAAGACTGCTCAGTGGTTTGACTCATCAGGCCAATCTATAAATCAATTATGTCATTAGGACGGGTGATGCCCAAGATCATAGAATTGAATCCTGCAAAGCATTCATGTAACTATCTGAGCAAAGGATCCTATATGAGGCTTTTCAAGGGAAGACAGCACAACATCTAAAATTTTCACTGCAAAGTGATAACAGAAATTAATTACAAAAAAAGGGTTTATAAAATTTTGAATAGACAATGAAGCTCTACTAAAATGCAAATATCTTTGATTTTACCCGTATTGTACTATATTTTAGGATCTATTTTAATGAAAAAAATTTAAGTAATAATCCAAAGTGCTTTAATGCATAATGTATTTGATCATAGAAATTAAATGTAAAAGTGGAAAGAATTACATTGTTTGAATATTTACCATAACTCTGATGCCCTGCAGAGGAATATTATAATTTGGCTGACAAATGTTACAATTCTGTTTTAAATGAATATAGAATATATATATATATATAATGATATAAATTTTTAATTTGGTATATTGAATATGGAATGAAATGTTCATCAATATTAAGGAATTTACTGGATATTATATGTAATTTGTATGGTGATAAAAGAATCCCATGAATTGAGATTTACATCTGTTATTGAATAATCGATGAAAAGTGAGATCAACAGTGAAATTAATAATATAGTAATGATATTTTTTATATTGATATTACATTTTAAATAAGGTATTTTTGGGCCCACCTCAATCGATTTCTTTTTGCCTAGTAAAATTGTTTCCTACTGAATGAATATTATGTTATTTAGATAACTGGAACCGGTAAGTTCATTTAAGGATAACCATTATATAAACTCATGTTTGGAAAAATCGCAACACCATGAAGGAGTCATCAGAATTCAATAAAATATATTCCACAAATGACATGTATCGATGCAAATAAATAATTAAATTTACAAAGCAAAGAAAACAATATTACATATTGAAAATCAGTATTTGGTGAAGCCACTACGTGCTGCAATAAGTGCTTCTATACGACGTGGCATCGAATCAAAGGATAACCATTTTAAGTTTGTACCTGGGAAAGAGCATTCCAGATTGCTTCTATCCGAACCCAAAGGTCTACTGCATTAGCTACGGGACGATTGTCACGAGCGAGACGCCGACCGGCGAAATCTAAGACATGTTCAATAGACGACATATCCGGTGAAAAGGCAGACCAAAGAAGAATATGTATCTATTATGTTGAAAAGAAGTCTTGAACAGTCCTAGCAACATGTGGATGGGCATTGTCCTGTTGAAATACGGCTCTAGGAATGCTTTGAAGAAATGGTTCGACTTCAGGTTCCAGAACTTTTCTGATGTACTGGTTGCTGTTAAGATTACCCACAATTCTTAGCAGCTGAAATCGTTCAAGATCCCCAATGGCGCTCCAGACCATCACGTTTGGCGTTCCTCCAGTATGACGTTGGATAACGCACTCTGGAAGGTGGCGTTCACCGCTATAGCATTTAATGCGGAGGCGGCCATCACTTAACTTCAAATTAAAGCTGGATTCATCGGAAAAGACGACTTGCTGCCGATGGCTTCCATAGTGTCTATGTTGATGTACAGCTCATTGTAGCTGCATTTGTTTTCAGTCAGAGGAATCCTGTATAAAGAAATTCTTGCACGCAGTCCAAGAAAACGGAGGATATTGTTGGAGCAGATAATGACACACCTGCAGTAATGCTCTAACGTTCTGCTATCTGTCGAGATGAAGCTTTACGGTCCATCACTGCCATGCGGATGAAGTCCCTAACATCAAGTTCTGACGTAACATTTCGTCGTCCACTGACGAATTTGCGACTCGCTCGGTTCTCTTAAGTCCCCTGCTACCACACTTGCAGCACTGTCGTGACATTGCGCTCTATACGAGCTTCTATTACACACGATAAGAAAAAGCCCCTTTCACTAAAGCCGATCATGAGTCCCCGTTCAACCTCCTTAACTTGCCCATATGGCGTCCTCTGTCGTCATAGTGGCATAGTGAGTTCTCATGAAACGTTTACCGCTGGCAAATAACCATAGACTATTTTCAAAGTCCCGCTATTGCTCTCTATTTATACGGCTAAAACAGCAGTTCAGAGGGCGCTGCTCACCCCACGCATGCACGGTGACTTTGAAATGCTAATCATTTGCATAGCACACCCTAATTTGTATTTGCTGTAAGTTTCAGCTCAATAGCTTGATTCCTTCATGGTGTTGCAATTTTTACAAACATGAGTTTAATAAGATTTGATTACAGAGTGAAGACCACTGAGAGTTAATTTTGATGAGAATAAGAATTACTTTATCTTCAATTAGTTATACTTATTTTTCCCCCCTAATCTTTTTCCTCCCTAATCTTTTACCCTCTTACTCATATGTCAGGAACTCACGGCCTTCCCTGACAATTATACATTAGAAATGTAATAAAAAGAAATTCCGGACTACCTAGGTGTATGTGCAAGTGTATTCAAATATAGAAGAGCATGCAGTTATCTTATAGAATTCTTCCAATCAAAAAGTATAAATTATGGACGAAGATGTATAATGATTTGTGGAACATAATGATTTGTGGACATAATGAAAGTTCTGCATGAAAAAATATAACTCTGGATAAACGTGGTATAAAAAGAAAAAATAACACATTTAACTGGTTTCGGAAGCGAAAAGAGCTTATCTCTTCAATATAAGAAAAACAAAGCAGTTGTACCAATAAAATCAAAATCGTCTTTTTATTTAGCAGTCGGATATTTTTATTTTAACATAATTTTTTGTTCAGTGATTAAAGCCTGAACTGGGGTTCGAACTGTAGACTTCTAGATTGCTACCAGACGTGCTACTAGCTACATTATTACGATTATATAAAATTACTTCGTCATATTCTATCATTTAAAAACTAAGCTGGATGACGTCAACCCCATTTAGCTACTGCCTCATTAAAATTTAGTTCGAGCGCTAATTATTAGACATATTTTGCCTAAATAAACATTCGACACAAACTAGTTCCCTAGGGGTGAGATTACCTAGTTGTTATCGCGCGAGGATTGCACTTGGACGAACCGAGTTTGATTCCCGGGTCTGCCCAAACTGTACCCGTACTCACGCGGAGGACGAGCACATCAAATATGTGAATTCGTCAGTCTTTTCGGGAGATTATTAGTAGAGTAAGAAAAATACGATACTTGTGAATGCCGCCCCACTGAGTTCCGGTCTAAATTTGGCAGCACTTCCAAGCCGTTCAAACAGATACCTTACACCTTCGAGTAGGTTTGGCGGTCTGGGTCAAAAAAGGGGAGACTGGTCCTCCTGGATTACTGAATGGGATACCAGCTATACTATACCGGTCACGTACGGAACTACTATAGTTACTCATCATTCTTATCTCCATTGAAATAGTGTCGGATCAACTTCAATACTCTCTGGTTATTACCACTAGCTCAGTCGCCTACAGTAGAATATCAGATTTAATTTTAGTTAAAATCAACTCTCTGCCGGAACCGATGACTGAACACAGGCTTCCTGGAATAAACCCAGATTTGTTACCAACATCACTATTCCGGACATACAAAGACCTACTTTAGTGTCCTCCAGTCTCTCTGCCTTTGAAAAGTGTTTGAGAGAACAACCTCAATATCCTCGGGCAACTATTAATAATATAAACACCTTGATTTATCTGCCTATCTGTCTATCTCTGGGTAAAGCTACCTGTACTACAAAATGTTTCTAAATGCGTTTCAATCACTGATAAATATTTCATAAACTCTGAAACTTTACGAGCGTATGACATCAGATACTGAAAGTGGGTACATGATGTGGGCACCCCTTTCTTTACATAATGCACAGCGAAAAACTGCGATGTAACCACGGAGCTTTACGTAGCGTATGACATCAGATACCGAAAGTGAGACCATGATGCTCTTTTATTTCTTATCATTTTATAAATTTTTATTTGACATATAAGACTCAACTCGGTAAACAAACTCAACAACAGTAGGAAACTTTGTTGCGTGTTTTATGTTTATTACTTATAGGACAGAATTCCCGCGGGTCTCACTAGTCACAGTGTATTTTATCACGGGTACATATTGTAAATTTATCTCAAAACACTCAGCAGGAAGCTTGGAATGAATCTGGGCTTCCTTGCTTGCTCCCAGATGTGATAGTTAGAAGCCAATCTCTTAAGACCATGTAAATACTTGATTTATCTCACATTTTCTCTTAAAAGAAGAAAGCCTGCCCCAGCATGCTGCAGCTGCTACCATACTATATTTTAGATTGGGTGGCTATTGGGAACCAGATGTGATAGTTAGAAGCCAATCTCTTAAGACCATGTAAATACTTGATTTATCTCACCTTTTCTCTTAAAAGAAGAAAGCCTGTCCCAGCATGCTGCAGGTGCTATCATACTATATTTTAGATTGGGTGGCTATTGGGAACTAGTAAATTTTATCCCAAATTAAGACATCGACTGCAACTGTATATTAAACCAGGGCCTCCTAGACAGGTAAGAAACCATCTATACCAGGCTTTCCATGCAATGTTTTAAATAATTTATATTTTACTTAGATTATGAAATTTTCAGAAGTTCTTAAATACTACATATTTATAAAAATTGTAGTTGTTCGGAGATTTTTTTTTAAATTGTTTTTATACAGGGTTCCCAGGAAACTATACTTAACTGATTTATTTTCTATAGTTTCGTATGAAAAGGTACATAAGTGTAAACGTTAGGTCTCTGGAGTTAAATTCGCCATGTCTGATCGAATAAAACCGATTACAGCGCCATTAGCGGAGAATTAAAAAGTTATGGTAAGTCAGTAAAATTCTCCGCCCTCCTCCCCCCCAAAAAAAGCATACGGATGATGATTCGTCGAACGATAGTAATGGTCACTCGATACATGCCCCAGACAAAGCCGGCGGTGAGAGAACCTTCCACCGGAATTCTCCGGCGCTCCAATCCGGAAACCCCCTCTTGGCACTACAACAGACCGATCGTGAGACCCACGAAGGGTCACAGAAAGGGACAAAGCCAATGACGTATTCATAGAGAGGGTCCGGTGACCCCCCCCCTCCCCCGAAATGAAATTTCTGGATACTTCCTTGCCTATGCTCTCGTGTTTTTTCGTTCAATTGTGACCCAGTATCAATTTAGTAAAGTTTTAATAACGTTTAGTAAGTTTTTTTCAAACTTTTTTTTGGATATAAAGTTCACTATACTTTGGACCCCCCCCTCCCCCCCCCCCCGAAATGAAATTTCTGGATACGTCCTTAGACAAAGCCCAAAAAATCTCCAGCAGAATCACCATACTGAGTCGATGATCATCTCTTGAATGAAACCTAAGCACTTTATTAGGTAAAAGCATAATCTAGGTACAAACTTTACCACATGGGAGAAACAAGGTACAATAGATTTTTACCAACAATATATAACGTACAATTCAATTAAGAAGTTAAAATCTTGATTCATAAGCAGTATAAGAACAAGCAAAAAAAATCTGATGTGGGCAACACATGACTTTCCTTATATAAAAGAATGAATTTACTACTTTTACAGTAAAAAAATATGATTTTCTTATAGTAGAAACTAATATTGCTTCGAAGATATTGAATTTTCGACAATGAGTCGTCATTTTTATTGATTTAGCGTCATTTTTATTGATTTAGCGTCATTTTTATTGATTTAGCGTCATTTTTATGTATTTGGCGAGATTTTCGTTAATTTGGCAACATTTCAAAAAGTCGCCAAGTTGGCGACATTCCGCCAAATTCGTCGCCAAAATCTCGCCAAGAGTTATGGATGAAGAAATAAGTTATTCTTACATCAAACAAATGACTATTGGCGTTCAAATACAAAATTATTACTCAACGTATCTTACATGAATGGAACGAGCTAGATCCACGAGAATGATGTCATCCAATTGATCGCATGGTATTACATATGAAAAGTGAACATGTTTCTCAATAGGAATTTTTTTTTTATTTTATATGAGTTTTTGATAATTTTTTTGAAAAATGTGAAATATCTCGAGAACGGTTCGTGTTAGCGTTCTAAAATTTATGTCAATCATTTTCTAATGAAAAATTACATAAGAAATGTCTATTTGCGTAAATTTATTAGTGGTTTTGATTTTTTGACGATTTTTTCAAAATCTCATTCGAAAATTTAGGGAGGTTCTGAACATTCGATTGCGTATAAAAACAATAGGCTTCCAGTGTTTACGGATTGTGATTTTTGTACCACTTTCGTTTGAATCGGTCCATTCGTTCGTCAGTTATCGTCTCCACAGACTCACTGACACACACACTCCCACATACTTTCACACACACACACACAGACATCGCTTCAAAAATGTTTGATTCGTGATTAGGAATGCTTGAAACGTGCTCTCCCGTCGAAAACTCGAATTCGAATTTTCGACCCCATCACAATACTTTCCTTATACATTATGTATATAAGGAAAGTAATAAGTACACACAATTGATATACTTGTAACTGTGGCAACCGAAAAAGAAAATAAATTAAGCTTGAGTCCTTTAAAGTAATACTTTTATTTGTTAAGTTCATAAAGATTGACATGGCCGTTAATTCATACATAGTGGATTTATTATTGAAATCGTACATTGCTAGTTGTGCCGCTATATAAAACCCTCCAATTATTTACCTTTCGTGTGAGTCCTGTAAAGGAATAACTAATTATTAAAATGCTAAATGGATCACACCATTTAAACTTTATCAATAAAACATTTATTAAAAACATCAAATCTAAATTATTTAATTACACCAATTATTCATATTATTAATTATATGCTTAACAACAATTCTTCTCATTAATTATTGCGGCTGAGGGGACATATGTGACCAGTACTATTAAAATTACTATCATGTGTCTATGACCTGTGATTGTTAATGAGACCATACCTTCAAATCTGTCTTGGGCTTTGATCATATATCAAATGCTTGCATCAGTTATTTGCACCGCCATAACTCTCTGGTGTGTGGCTCCTTCTCGTACATCTGATTGCACTCCACCTTATATAGATCTAGCCAGTATTTTTGGAACATTTGCACAAGTCTTTAAGTCATGTTGTACAAGCTATATGTGCACAAGTTGCACAAATCTGCTCACGTCCTTCTTAAGTCAAATCTTCGTTATTGTCTCATAAAATGTCTGCTCTCATTCTAGGGTCACAGGTTGTGGTTCCCTCGAGGGGGGGGGAGTAACTTCCTCATTTCTTCCATTTGGCGCATTAAGTTTGACGTAACAATCTTCTTTTTTTATTGGTTACTCCCTTAACCAATGGAAACATTCCACATCTCGTAAGGCTCAGCTCAGCCCTCTCTGTTATGGCCCCCTAAATTTATGGTCTTCTGACCTTTAGGTTCACGGGTGATAAAATGTGGTGCCAGCCAGACTACAAGTAGTGTTCGCCGTTTTGACCACCATAAATTTATACATAAAAGTGTCTCATCAAATGTGAGATCTACTTCTAGTCTCGCATATCTTCCCTCGGACAAAAACAAAAAAAAATTCAAAACCAATAGAGTTCGAAACAAAGTTCGAGTCACTTCGGCGAACACTACTTGTAGTCTGGCTGGCACCGAATTTTATCACCCCGTGAACCTAAAGGTCAGAAGACCATAAATTTATACATAAAAGTGTCTCATCAAATGTGAGATCTACTTCTGGTCTCACAGTAACTTTGTAACAAAATAAAGGAAGATTATACAACTTGCATATAAGTGTCAATAACAATACTGAAAGAAAGCCTAGAAGTAAAATCGTAAAAGATGCAAAGAGTACATGCACGAGATAATGAGACATGCACCAACAACAAGAGCTCGTGTAAACCAATTAAGGAATCAATTCAAGTTCCAAATGTCCCGCCAATATCCGTGAATCCTCCTGTTGCAGTGGCGGTATTCTGTGATCTGTGAAACATTCATTGTTCCGTAATTACTTGGAAAGTAATATTTCCTAACTTCATTCCATAAGGTACAGCTATAGATACAATGGTCGATTTCTCCTATCGCCATCCCTCACTGGCAAATGTTTAATTTCTGAAAGAATCTATTTTGATAAGACTTAAAGACACCATGCCCAGTGAGCGCTTGGTTATGACAGAAGTTCCCTAGGAACCTGCTGAGTGTCACTTTAGGGATAAGCTAAAAAACTGCTCTTCCAGTGTTGGCTGTTTCCCACTGTAATTGCCAAATTCTCTGGATTTCTTGCTTGATCAAATTTTTTAATTGCTGAATTATAATAGGAAAAGTATGATCAATCTCACTTTTGTTGGTGGCTTTTTTGGCCAGTTTATTGGCTATTTCATTTGCCATTTCGGTAACGAATTCAGCAACAAAGCGAGATAGACAACAAATTCCAATAACAAGCGGTGGAGGTTTGTATAATGAGTATAAATTTATTTATTACAGAAAGCACTTCTTTGACACAATAGGGATATTAGTAAATGGCTAATCGCCAAGTAGCCGATCTGTTACAAGAATCATTTATTTTACACAATAAAGTTATTGGTGAATGGCAAATCGCCAATTAGGTGACCTGTTACAGGAATCATTTATTTTACACAATAAAGTTATTGGTGAATGCCAAATCGTCAATTAGGCGATCTTTTACAGAAATCATTCATTTCACGCAATAGAGTTATTGGTGAATAACAAATCGTCAATTAGGCGATCTGTTACAGAAGACACAACAGGGTTATTGGCGAATTGCTGTTCTATTCAGGAATACTAAATTAAAAACATTTACATGCACAGGAATCTTATGATCAACTTGTTCAAAATGCTCTCCCTTAGTAACAACGCATATTTAAATGCAAGAAAAAATATGACCGCATACTTTGACAAGCGTAGCAGGTGTCATCGTGTTACAAGCCCTGTTGATACGACTTTTTGACAGATATTTATTGTTTTTTATATACGCCTTTCGTTTGTTCCTGATGTCGACTCTTACTAATTAGACTCTTTTCTACAATTTTATAATTGACATATTTTTCTATCTCGCTTTATTGTCAAGTTCCTGCTTCAAACTTCTCTAATTCTCTGCAAGTTGCGCTGAAGAATTTTTATTGGACTTATTAGACTTTTTATTGGACTTTTTTCTAATCAGTAGACAGTGCTCTACGACTTTGTAACTGACTTTTTATGTCTATATCTTTTTGTTTCCGAGTTAGTCATCCTATACCTTTTCCCATTCTTCATTACAGGCGTTGCGATCACTTCTATTGCATAATGTAAGGCTACTATGCTACAGAGGGACCGAACGCACACATTCTCAGATATTTTCTTCGAAATTTATTGATGTGCTTAAAAATTTTCCTATAGGAATCCTGTATAATACTAAAGAAAATATAAAAGCATATTTATTTGGAGGTTTAAAATCACGACGGAAACATTAAGCGTTATAAAAGCCTTTTTCTGAGGTCTTGGAAATCCAATCATGTAATGTTATTACATGAACCAAATACGATTATTGCAAAGATTTCGTTGAGTTGAGAATAATCTCCTTTTTAGTTCATCCCCGAAAAATAGATAACAGAAGATTCGAAGAAATGTTTTATGTGTGTTCGAAGGATAAAGTCTTTAACTGATAGCTTAAAATCTTACGAGCGAGCACATATCAAACACTTTTGGACAGTTGCCCATGTGCGTACTGCATGCGTATAAGATGTGTGGATAGGAGAACTCAAGAAAGAATGCACATATTGTTATAGAACTTTATGCGACGATATCTTAAATGAGAAAATTATTCTATGTAAAGCGTTATGTGTCACGTGATTAGAATACGAATTATATAAAATTTAAGATAAGGAGTGCGTACATGATAACACAATAAAAAAGCTGATGTAGACAGCACATGACTTTCTCTGCGGACTTATATCCACGTTCCCTTTATTTTAATTAAATTTAATTAACTTTTAATTCAATTTCCGTTCTCATTTGGTAACTGGACTTATTTTCAAAGGTGGCGTAGAGAAAATACGAAAAAAACCTAAAATATCTCGAGAACGGTTAGTTCTAGTGTAATGGGGTTGATCTTATTCTTTTCTTCGTTAAAAATTACGTATAAAACAAACTTTTAATGGATATATTTGAGCATACGTAGTATTTTATTTTAGATTTTGACGATTTTTGCGGGCCATTTTACAAAAAAAAGGCAGGTTATTTTTTTCCTAATCATACCAACATCTAATCAATACAAGGGTAACCCATAAAAGACTTATCTACCGAATTCTGTGAAATTCGGTCCATTAGTTTTTCAGCTAGAGTGGATACATGCAATTTTTGCGGGCCATTTCGCAAAAAAGGCGGGTTATTTTATCCCGAACTGTACCCAAAACTATTCAGCACCAGAGTCAGTGACTTACCTACCAAATTTTATGAAATTCGGTCAATTAGTATTTTAGTTAGAGCGGATACAAAATCTGCACAGATAGACACACAGACAGACAGGCAGACACAGACGTCATTTTAAAAATAGTTTTTTCGTGTTCTAGAGGTCTCGAAACGTGTAGATCCGTCGAAAACTTGAGTTGCGATTTCCGGCATGATTCCAGTACTTTCCCTATACATTATCATGTATTGCAGGGAAAGTAAAAAGAACTAGAACTAGATAGAATCTTTTCGAACCATCTTTTGTATGTGATGAGATCTCTATTTGTATGGATTAGATTCCAATAAAGCCATATGTTACAACAGCAGAACTAGATAGAAATATAATTTGCATAAGATCGCACTGCCTTTGCAGATAATAATGTCCATGTACAAATTTAACACTTATCATGCGCTGGTCAATATGGAATGCCCAATATTTTTAATAGCAGCAAGGAAACGTGATATACTATGTTCCACTTATACAAACCTCTAAAATGCCGACAAGTTCAGTTTTACCAAGCAGCAGATTTCGAATTTATTTACAAAGGATTGAGCTTATCAGTACAAGTCTGCATGGTTCATACAAATTATGCAGATTCTGTGATTATTATTTACATAATTTGAACGCGATTTTTTGAAAATTTGGGTATTTCACAGCGTTATTTAGTATGAAGAACCGGAATTATTCCCAAAACAATGTAAGTTCTGGGCATAATTATTCAATATTGGAAAGTCCTAATTATAAAAAGACAATTGTAATACATGCAAAAGGTACAATAATAATAATATGCATTAATAAAAATTAGTTGAATGTAAGCATACATCGACTTGAGGGAATAGTTGCCTGCTTATATAATTTTTTTAGTGCTTGATAACCGAATATCATATGTTTTTCCGTTTTGGATGCTTCGCTTTATGTTCGTTAATGCTCACTATGTGTATTCCAGGGCTCACTATGCGTACTTTGTTGGTTACGACTTACGCGTGCACGCAAGCGAGCTCTTTTAATACCCATATTTTCGGGAAAACAACACTCTCTATATACCAAAGTATGAGAAAAGAAAAATTTCAATATCAATTTTAGTCATTGTTGTAATTGACTGTTACGAATACATGAAATATCTTTGTGGTATTCTGCTCGCTGTATATTATTGCGATATATTGTCATTATTTGGAGATTCAGTTCGCTTGACCGTGACGACACATTTGATGACCTATTTAGTGTCGAAATACCTCTACTTTTGGAAACTTTTCGAAATGTGTAGATTGTTCAAGAATTCCTCGAGTTAAGTTGATTTTTTTTAGAAATTTCCGCGTAGAGTATGCTGGTCATCGTTAAATTAGAAATCGTTGGCGTGATACGAGTAAAAGTAAATTGATAATATGTCTTGAGAAAATAAGCTTCTGTTTTGTGGACCAGTTGAGCAGTTAAGTGCTGTTTAATTGTATTTGACGATTATTTTGTAATCTTGTAAGATAGCTAGACAGAAATTAGCTGTGTATTGTTTCTAGTTATGCTTCTGTATCTTGTGCCAGTGAGAACTGTCACCAGTTCGCCGATCAATGAGAGCCGAGCTATGGGGATACATGGATACATGCAGGTGCTATGAACTAATGGGCCAAATATATACAAGAGGGGGGGGAGATGAAGGAGAAGCAGCAGTACAAGAATACACAAATATCAAAATCAATAATGATCATTAAGTAGTAAAATCAATGATGATCATCAAATAGTAAATTGTGAAGGGAAAATGCACAGAGATGTGTAATAAATCGTCATGAATCAGCATAGTTATTAGATCAAAGGCGGTATGAGTTTCTTAATATAAAAGGAAGGCAGCCACCGAATGATGATCCTGGACCAGACGTGTACTACAAACAACTCCACAACCCTTACAGCAAATGCAACAGGTACCCCTTTTGCCTCCCGTGTGAATTTCGAGTTTAATGATTGATGACATAAATATACCGCGCTGTCATCACGCTTCGTCTCCAGGTTAGATTGAAACCTAACTAATAAGAATTGAAAACTGTCATTTGGAAATTTAAGTGGAAGAACTATTTTTAAATAAATAATTAAGTTGTCAAAAACTAAGTATCATCAATTATGTAGTGTATATTTTAATGTGCCGCCCAGGTGGTGAAGTGGATAGCGTCACCGGCTGCTGTCTAGTGGGCTTGGGTTCTAATCCCGAGTAAGGCATGGTTGTTTTCCTGAGGATGAAGACAGTCTTCCGCCTTCTGGGTCCTCGTTAAATGAGAAGCTGCACCCTTCAGACCTTAGTCAGTGATGCTTGCATGTATTAATAAACTTTGTATTCTTGTCTTGTGTGTCATTCTCTCTGTCCTTCTTCTGGTGTCACTGGACCTGTATTCGTGCTAATGCAGAAACAGGGGTCATAAGCAACAACAACAACATATTTTAATGTTTTATCTTTTACATGTTTTTATAGGTGGACATCGGACTGCAGAAAAAAGTGGGTTATGTGTCGGACTAGATAATTGTTATCACCATGCTACTACCACTATACTACTACCATTATACTACTACTAAACTACTACTAAACTACTACTAAAAATAAATAATAAATACCCATAATTTTTACGACATTTTGTTATCTTTCAGATCTAATTTTATCTATACCAAGCCGTATAATTTTCGCCACATGTACTTTGCAACTCAATTCCCAATATGAGTTGACTAATTCGTAATCAAAGTGTTGCCACGTTTATTGTTCGACTTCTAAACCAACTTCCAGTTAAACATTTCGTAGTTAAGGACCGGACTAAACATTTACCGCAGTTAAGACTCTTCCGTTAGTCTTGCTAATTCAATCATGTCCGTTATTGCATGAGCCCAATACGATTACTGTAAGGATTCTCTCGAGTTACAAATAATCTCCGTAAGTTCATTCCGCAAAAAGAGATCACGAAGACTTGAGGGAAAACAATTTTATGTGTGTTTCGGGGGTAATGGTACTTTTACGAAGTAAAATGTCAAGAATGTTCTTCAAATCAAAATGAACAAATTGTGGACAAACAAGAAAGATCAATCATGCTTAAAGCATTGATTATGAAACACTTTCCAACTTCAATGCAATTTTATTTAAACAAGTCTAAAATGCAATACATTCCTCGGTAATATTTTGAAATTTATCACAATACTGCATTAATTTATTATATTTGAAACCTTCAACCTTCATCGAAAAAAATGAACTTCATTCAAATGACGGCATTGAAATATAAATTGCCTGGTTTATACATCTCTAAAATGTTATACATTCCTCGGTAATAGTTTTAGAATTATCATAATACTACGATAATTTATTATATTTGAAAACTTCATCGAAAACAACTGAAATTAATTCAAATGACGTCATAGAAAAAATAACACGCCTGGATCTCTCTATAAAAACAGGATTTCATTCATAACTTTCTCCCATTCATTTCATTCATCACAATACTATAATAATTTATTTTATTTAAACATTTTGTTAAAGACCATGGAGCTACAAAAAATGAAACTCTATGCTTGAAACTTCATCGAAAAACATCGTCCTTCTCTTTATGAAATCAATTAATATTTCATTCATATCAGCCATGCAGACTCCATGTACTATATTATTTTGAGTTAAAAACATACTGGAATTCTAATACAACTCATTCTATATATTTTGCTGTTTACATTTTACATAGGTGAAAAATAGGCTTAGTTGTAGAAATAATCAAATTTAGATGAGCATTTAAACTCAAATATATTGTCATTGCGTTGTTTCAGTATGTAGATGCACAGAATACAACACTCAAGCACGGATACAACACTCAATATGAATTAAAAAGAACTTAAAAAAATCACGATTTTGAAACAAGATGGATACCATATATCATTTTGAAGTGGGTCATGTGATCGTTTCATATCATGGTCACGTGATCGTTTCATAAGAGGTGTTTCATATAAGAGGTGTAATTATTATTTTAATTTTTATTTAAAAAACTACACAATATATTTCGCTGAATTTTTTTTATATATTTTATGAAACAATTTGAATATTACCTAAAATTTTCGAAGCAATTTGTGAATTTTAAATCCGCTTAAAAAATGTTTAAAAAATTAGGTCCCATAGGGCTCAATGTATTTCATTTTTTCGACTCGGGTTCAATCCAAAACTAATTGGGTGATATTATTCATTTATATTCCCATAGGTTCTACAGACCGTCTGAACAACATACTAAAATTTCATTTTGATTAAGTCATTTTTACGGCAGTTAATGTGCTAACGGACAGACAGACAGAATGAACAAAGTCATAAACGCTTTTTAACTTTGTTGTAAAGTGTTAAAAATGAATTGTGTATGTGCATGGGGGTGGGATCCGAACATGATAAAAATGTTTAATTAAGAAATTTCTTGAGTGAAATTCTCTACTCAAACTTCTCATACATTCCTATTCCATATGCTGATAAGTATATTTGCATCATTAATAAATTAGACGTCACAGAAAAACATTAGACGTCGCAGCGCAAAGAAAATTAGGAAAGCAAACTAACGTTTCAGAAATCTTCGGATGTCTTTCTTTAGTGAGAACAAACCTGTACCTGAACGCCCAAATAAGCACAAGCCTATGGCTGTCAAATCGTGTTAAAAACAAAACAAGAAAGATCAATCATGCTTAAAGCATTGATTATGAAACACTTTCCAACTTCAATGCAATTTTATTTAAACATGTCTAAAATGCAATACATTCCTCGATAATATTTTAAAACTTATCACAATACTACATTAATTTATTACATTTGACACCTTAAACCTTCATCGAAAAAAATTAACTTCATTCAAATGACGGCATTAAAGTATAAATTGCCTAGTTTAAACATCTCTAAAATGTGATACATTCCTCGGTAATAATTTTAGAATTATCATAATACTACGATAATTTATTATATTTGAAAACATCATCGAAAACAACTGAAATTCATTCAAATGACGTCATAAAAAAATAACACGCCTGGCTCTCTCTATAAAAGCAACATTTCATTCATAAATAATTCCCCCATTCATGTCATTCATCACAATACTATAATAATTTATTTTATTTAAAAATTAAGACCATTGAGCTACAAGTAAGTAAACTCAATGCGTAAAACTTCATCGAAAAATATCGTCCTTCTCTTTCTAAAATCAATGAATATTTCATTCATATCAGCTAAGCAGACTCCATGGACTAAATGATTTTGTGTTAAAGAATTACAGCGATTCTAATACAACTCATTCTACATATTTTACTGTTTACATTTTACATAGGTGAAAAATAGGCTTAATAGTAGAAATAATGAAATTTGGAAGAGCATTTAAACTGAAATATATTGTCATTGCGTTGTTTCAGTATGTAGATGCACAGAATTTAGGCAAAAATAAAGTAGTTTTAGGACGGATACAACACTCAATATGAATTAAAAAGAACTTTAAAAATCACGATTTTGACACAAGATGGATGCCATATATCATTTTGAAGTGGGTCATGTGATCGTTTCATATCATGGACACGTGATCGCTTCATATAAGAGGTGTTATTATTATTTTAATTTTTATTTAAAACACAACTGAATATATTTCGCTGAATTTTTTTTATATATTTTATGGAACAATTTGAATATTGCCTAAAATTTTCGAAGTAATTTGTGAATTTTAAATCCGCTTAAAAAATGCTTGAAAAATTAGGTCCCATAGGGCTCAATGTATTCCATTCTTTCAACCCGGGTTCAATCCAAAACTAATTGGGTGATATTATTCATTTATATTCCCATAGGTCCTATAGACCGTCTGAACAACATACTAAAATTTCATTTTGATTAAGTCATTTTTACGGCAGTTATCGTGCTAACGGACAGACAGACAGACAGACAGAATGAACAAAGTCATAAACACTTTTCAACTTTGTTGTAAAGTGTTAAAAATAATAAATCTTCAATAACGAATCATTGTTGAATAACAAATCACTGGTTTAATTTTTCTTCTGCCTTCATTATTCAAAACTGTTCTTTTGTTTTCATTTTAGATATTTTTAAGCTTTTCGTGGCATTAAAAATGTCAGTAATCTGGGTAATGATTTGTCAATAAAACCCTATAACCCTATTTCTCCGATTTATGGCATGACCTTGTCTAATTTCTTTCTGTTTGGCTCTTTTTCTTCTCCATACGATAAATTAATATACACTGATTTTTTCTTGTTTGTTTCTCAAGTTCAGACTTTTTCATTTTCTATTTTCTCGTTTTATTTTAATTTCATCACACTAGATGGAGTTACTATATCGGAATCTGTCGTTTAACAACATTCTCTTTGGCCGAAATAGTCTAGCGCTCATATTGGCGTTCAGGGCAGGTTTGTTTGCACTGAAAAAGAAATCCGAGAATTTCCGAAACGTACGCCTGTTATCTAAGTTTTATTTGCGCTGAATTTTACGCAGAGATTTAATTCATTTTACGCAAATACAGGTTTTATATTTATATATGTATCATGATCAAATCGTATCATGATCGGGCTTGAAAGAAACCTGACATCTTTTTGAGATTTCATTTACAAAATGTTTTTATGAAAATGTTTTAACTTTTTATAACATAAGTTGGAAATGGAGTATTCAAGGTAAATACATTGGATGCACTTTGATGATTTGTATTAATACATATTATTTTCATACCATTAACATCCATAACGTAGTTAAATGTTCAGTATCTCCAATAAACTGCGTACCACCAAATGTGTTTTGAGAATTATCAATATTATTTTCTATATAAAGTGAAATACTACATAAATCTAAAAATTCGAATAATTTTAATTATGATAATTATTGAAACTTCTGCATAATTCGAGTTTTTATATAATGTAACTATACATATACACGCGTATCTCTCTCTCTCTCTCTGTGTCTATATATATATATATATATATATATATATATATATATAAATAAAAATTGAAAGATTTTAATCGAAAATTATGCATAAACTACTGTATGTACAAAAAAACCCATCTTGAGCATATCTGTTATAAATGAGTAACTATAGACCAAGACTAAGGATAAAGATAGAAGGTAACATATCACTACAATGGAAAGGGGATGAGAAGAATATTAGGATACAAAATTCACAATTAAAAGTATATAAATAAAAAGAAAAAGAAAACACGGCAAAAATGAGAAAAGGCAACAATAACCAGCTCAAGATAAAATATTAAGACATAGAGAACAATCAATTGCAACTACACAAAAATGGCGGTCAGTTCGAAATTGCATTCCCACCAGGACAGCCATACAATTCGAATTAAAACCGATAGAATAGCCAGTTTCTGACAATGGCGATAGTATTTAACTATAGACACCATTGGAACTGTCTACTGGCTAGTGGAAGGAGAAAAATAAATCAATTGAATTACAAATCAGAAAAATAATACCTCCTCGAACAGAAATACGAACTCACAAGCATTGTTACCACGAGTAAGTTGAACAAGCGACTGAGCATTTCACCTCACCTCTTCAATGCGAGAGGGCACCGGAATGAATACATTTGAACGATACATAATATGTATGGAGATCCTCAAAAACAGTAATCAGTATAGGACTCAAGACAAATGAAAAACAGTCGCTCGAAAACAGCAAACAGTATCAGACTCAGGCCAAGTGGTTATATATATATATATATATATATATATATATATACATATGTATACAGGGTGTATATAAACTGTTTTGACAAAATAAGAGGGATGATAGTACCCATCAAGACGAACAATATTTGAAATGGAACCTAGGGTCGAATTCCATTCTAAGTGTCAGAAAAGCGTAAAGTTAAAGTTGAACTTTCAACAGTGAAAACAAGGAAAATTAACGTAATCATAAGTTGCGCAATCCTATTTATTTTCACCAGAGAAAGACTCAAAGTAGATGCTCAAAGTTATGGCCAAGGGTGACGTTGCACAATTCACACCGGCGAATGAACGACTGGCGCGCCCTTTCGAAGACACCTGGTGTCGTGTTTATCCTGTCCGCTGCAACAACGATTCTCGCGACGAAGTTTACTTGGAAGTGCACAGGCGTCTCGTACACCAATGATTTTATGTATCCCCAGAAGAAGTCCAGTGGGTTGAGGTCCGGTGAGCGTGGAGGCCAAGCCACAGGTCCACTACGTCCAATCCACCATCTGGGATATGTGGCATTCAAGAAGTGTCGGATAACTAGAAGTGACGGTGATGTTTTGGAGGTGTGATACTTCTCCGGCACAACTTTATCGTCCGAAGTGGCGACTTGTGCTTGTTGGACGTGTTTCGAAGTTACTCTTTTCTGACACTCAGAGTGGAATGCGACCCTAGGCTCCATAGTAAATATTGTTCATCTTGATGGATACTATCACCCCTCTTATTTTATCAAAACTGTTTATATACACCCTGTATATATATATATATATATATACTTTTTAAATTTAATAGCAGTAAGTATAATCGCAATCTAGTTACCGTTTGCACACCACAGATATTAACATATACGTACAAACATAAAGACAACTTTCAAAAGTGTTCAGAAGGTCTTTTTCAACTTCCGAAAATTTGAGCTAAAACAATACTTACTCTAAGCAATATCTTGAGAAATTAAAAAGCGTACCAATTGCAGTCAGCATTGCAGAAATGTGTTGTGAAAAAATTGTATATTACTACTTAATTCCCTAAACCAGTTTCCTGACTCTGAATCAAACATTTAACACATTCTTTGTTCCCATTCTAAACCAACTTCTATGTAAACATTTCGAATTTAATGACAGGACGGCATTCGCTGCAGTCTGCTCTAATAAAAGCTGACGGATTATTTATATATTATATGCCATTATGTATGAATGGATTTTCAAAGTCTGAAGTCCCTATCTAGCCTAGGACCTCGCGATTTTTTGTTGCAGGTAATAATGCGCTGTAACGTACAAACAGAACTTTCAAAAATTCCAAAAAATTCATGGATATTTAAGTATATGTAAGAAACCTCTTTTTTCGGGGTGTGGCAATCTAAAAATATGTCTTTCAATCCAAAGGTTAAAATCTCCATTTTAACTGCAGCCAAAAATTAACGAGTGGACTCTTAAGAACTCAATTTTGCAAAAAGTCGATAGTCTTATTTTTGACCAAATATTTAATTACAAAAAACTGTGAAACATGTCGTTAATGCATCCCACTTAAAAAAACTTCAGCTGCTTCTTCAAATTTCAACTTGAGACCTCAATATGTTTCCTATGCGGAAGGGTGGGTGGGGGTGAGAGAGCTAAATCACATGTATTGTCGGTTCACCCCAACAGATCGATTTTCTAGAATAGTCAATACTTTTTCTATGCAGATTTTCAAATTTTAAAAATCAATTATTTCGAAATATCCGAGAATTCTCCATGTTCTTCATTTTAAAATTATCGCTATTCCTAAAAATTCTCGAGATATTATCAATAAAATTTTTCAACTTCAAAGTGCAGCTATCTCTTATATTTCGGAAAATAAAATACAAATTGCTTAGTGGTCGCATTTTATTTTCTTTTTAACACTTTACAACATAGTTAAAAAGTGTTTATGATTTTGTTCAGTCTGTCTGTCTATCTGTCTGTCTGTCCGTCCGATTGAAATTTTAGTATGTTGTTGAGACGGTCTATGGGACATATGGGAATGTAAATAAATAATATCACCCAATTAGTTTTGGATTGAACCCGGATTTAAGAAATGAAATACATTCCCTATGGGACCTAATTTTTTAAACATTTTTTAAGCGAATTTAAAATTCACAAATTGCTTCGAAAGCTTTAGGAAATATTCAAATTATCCCATAAAATATATAAAAGAAATCTCAGCAAAATATGTTCGGTAGTTTTTTAAATAAAAACTAAAATAATAATTGCACCCATATAATATAAAGAGATCACATGACCCACTTCAAAATGAAATATGGCATCCATCTTTTTACTCAGAGTAAAAAACGTGATTTTTAAAGTTATTTTAAATTTATATTTTGTGCCGCATCCGTCCTAAAACTGCTTTATTTTTGCGTACTTTTTGTGCATCTATATTCTCCCTCAACGCAATTACAATATTTTTGAGTTTAAATGATCATCAAACTTTGATTATCTCTACAACAAAGCCTAATTTTAATGAGTGCATAATGTAAGTAAGTGATTGTAAAGATGAGTTGTATAAGAATTGCTGAATTTTTTTTCAAGCAAGATTATTTAGCTCTGGAGTCTGGAATAAAAGTGTTTGAATGAAATATTCATAGAGAGCCATAGAACCCAACGATTCATAGAGAGCCATAGAGCCCAAAGATTCATAGAGAGCCAGACTTTTACATAGAGAGCCAGCTAGACGATTTATATTTCGATGACGTCATTTGAATAAAGTTCATTTTTTTCGATAAAGGTTGAAGTTTCCACATAAAATAAATTATTGGAATTCTGTGATAATTAAAAAAAATCCCTCGCTGAATGTATCGCATTTTAAAGTTGTTTAAATAAAATTGCATTTCAGTTGGAATGTCTCAACGCAATTACAATATTTTTGAATTAAAATGACTATCAAACTTTGATTATTTCTACAACTAAGCCTAATTTTAATGGATGCATAATGTAAACAAGTGATTTAAAGATGAGTTCTATAAGAATTGCTGAATTTTTTCACTCAAAATTATTTTACTCTGGAGTCTGGAATAAAAGTATATGAATAAAATATTCACTGCTATTAAACAGAGAAACAGACGATTTACATTTCGATAACGTCATTTGAAAAAAGTTCATTTTGTTCGATAAAGTTTTAAAATTTCAAGTAAAATAAATTATCCTAGCTCTGTGATCATTAAAAAAAATATCCCCGCTGAATTTATTGCATTTTGCAATTCGGTTGGAAAGTGTTTCATAATCAATGCTTTATGCATGATTGATCTTTCTTGTTTTTGCTTAATATTGGTTGCTAGACAAAATGATTGCTATATTTAATGGCAGCTAGTTGCGGGCAACACGGCTGATTTCAGCAATAAAACCCTTTCGTAAATCTGGCGAATCCAATCATATTTGTTATTTCTTGAACTTAAATACGTTACTACAAGGAGATGAAAATAATCTCCGTGATTTCACCCTACAAAACTACATAACAGAAGATTTCAGAAAAACATTTTATGTGTTTGCTGGAATGAAGTCTTAATCTCACGAAATGGTACAAGTTAGAGTGAACAAATTGTGGACAAAAGGAATCCAAATGTGGGTTTTGTGTGGGGATTCGATCACTGTATAAAGTTTGAAATAAAAAAAACACCAGGAGTCAGTGACGACGATACGGACTCGACATCCCCGAGACTGGAGTGGAGGAGGGGGGGAGGCGCTGGACTGGGAGGAGTGGATATGTAAATAAACGTTTTTTCTAAGTTACCGTTGACGGCGGGATACATAAATTTAAGTTTTTCAACAACCTGTAAAGAACCTTGCTGCCCCGAGAGGGAATCGAACCCTGGATCTCCGACCTGCTCAGCCGACGCTCTACCGTTGAGCTACTGGGACGAAATTGCAAGCTCTTATCGTTAAAATGGAGTTTGCATTCTCCACCTTCTAGCGTCAGAATGGCGGGCAACTGACAATCTGCCTGACCACCTCCTGCTATTTTTGCCTCAGGTTAGCCTCTTGTTACTACTATTTTCACACAGGTTAGTATCCTGGGGCGCGGTAGCCTAGTGGTTAGTGCGCAGGAATTGCACTCGGTAGGTCCGGGTTCGATTCCCGCCACTGCCAAAACTGCCGCCGTGTTCACGCGGAATACGATCACGTTAGACACGTGGGTCCGTAAGTCCTTCCGAGAGGTTGGTGGCAGGGAAAAGAGGGTACGGTCCCTGTGGATGCCTCCCCCCACTAGGTTCCGGTCAAAATTGGGTGGCAGTTCCGGGCCGTCCAAACAGTTACCGTATACCTTTCTGGTAGGTCGGACGGTCTGGGTCTCAACAACAACAGGTTAGTATCCTACGGAGTCCTTATCCTCTTGATCTGAAATCGGCGAACAATCTTCCAGAATCCGTACTAGGGTAACTTTCAGACCTCCGACATCTGATCTTTTATCTCCATTAGTCATCTTTTTAGATCTAAATAAATGTTCATTTGGCGGGATGGTAGACCTTGGATGTCTCTTGAGTGCAGGAAGTATCCCTTCCCGGCCGTGCAGCTAGCTACTCTAAACCCTCTTTGTGAGTCGCACGGTCACGGTTCAACATCTTTGCACTAACCTACGGGGTTGATTTGTTCGGGCGCCATTGTAAAGAATCTTGCTGCTCCAACCGGGAATCGAACCCTGAATCTCCGAACTGGCCAGCAGACGATCTACCGTTGAGCTACTGGAACGAAATTGCAATCTCTTATCATCGAAATGGACTCTCCAAACCTCTTTATATCTGAAACCTTGTTTATTCTGCCTATAATATAAGCAGATCAAAAGCGGGATAGCCACCCTATTGGACGATTACAGATACTCCTTTGGTCACTTTCGTCGTCAAGCCAATCGTAATAAGGTGTGCGATTTTTTCTTTAGTGCTTTTGTATTCTGCACCCTCTGAAGAGGTAAAGAATATGAACTAAATGGCAATCCGCAGTAGAGGCACCAGAACATTAATGATTTAAACTTTTATATTAAAACACTATTTTTGTATATGTTACCGGCAATGTATGAAATGCCGGCATTCTATAGAATAACTAGGCATTTCATAGAATACCGGCCGTTTTTAGGCAAAGTATGCAATATGAGAATTATTATACACTTTCCCTAGGCATTGTATATAATACCTAGGCATTCTATAGAATGACAGATGCTATTTAGGCAAAATGTGAAAAAAGGAATGAATCGGAGATGTATTTCATACTTTGTCAGTTTATCATTTGGCATTCTATAGAATGCCTAGAAAATCTGTGAAATTTTAATCGTTTCATAGATTGCCGATCAGTTTTCGGCATTCTATATAATGCCTATGTATTTTATAGACTGCCGGCTTTCATACATTGCCGGTAACATATACAATAAATAATAAAACTATCTACACCTTATAAAAGTGAAAGTTTCCTAATAATAAAGTGGCATAATAACATGAAGGCTAAATAGAAGGGGGGAGGCGTAAAGAAATGTATTATTTTAAACTGCAGAGCGGGGGAGGGGCGTAACCAAACTATGCTCTACAACTATCCGGAGTGGGATGTTTAACTCGATTTTATCCGACATTCATGTTCAATATACAGATATAAGTTCATTCATAACATGATCAGTATCAGAATGAAAATAACATGCACATCTTATAATATACAGTGTATGTGACGTTAAATTAGTGTTTTAAAAAAAGCGAGAGCCTATTCGAGGGGGCATTTAGTAGTTTTGCTCTTGTTTTGTATTGATGTACCCCTCTGTTTGTAAAGAGTCTTGCTGTCCCGACCGGGAATCGAACCCTTGATCCTCGAACTGGCCAACTGGTGCTCTACCATTGAGCTACTAGGGCGAAATTGCAAGATCTTATCGTCGACGTGGACTCTGCATAGTCCACCCTCAAATGTCAGATTGGCGGACAATTGACAATCTAACTGACCATCTCCTGATATTTTTACCTCAGATTAGCCTCCTGCTATTATTATTTTTATCCAGGTCAGTATCCTGCGTGGTCGTTATCCTCTTAATTTTGAAATCTACGCTCAATCTTTCAGAATCCGTACTAGTCATACTACGGTGACTTTCAGACCTCCGACATCTTTGCACTAACCTACAGGGTTGATTTGCTAGGGCACCATTGTAATGAGCCTTGCTGCTCCCACCATGAATTGAACCCTGGATCTTCTATCAACTGGTCAGTCGACGCTCTACCGTTGAGATACTGGGACGAAATTTCAAGCTCTTATCATCAAAGTGGACGCTGCATGTTGTTTTCTAAGAGCATTTTCTAATGACTTCAAAGTAGGGATAGGGGGGGAGGGACAAACAGAGGCAAGTAAAAGATCAGCTGTGTTTAAGATCGGTAAGTTTTTACTTTCCTTATATACATAATGTATAAGGAAAGTATTGTGACGGGGTCGAAAATTCGAATTCGAGTTTTCGACGGAAGAGCACGTTTCAAGCATCCCTGATCACGAATCAAACATTTTTGAAGTGATGTCTGTGTGTGTGTGTGTGAAAGTATGTGTGTGTGTGTGTCAGTGAGTCTGTGGAGACGATAACTGACGAACGAATGGACCGATTCAAACAAAATTTGGTACAAAAATCACAATCCGTAAACACTGGAAGCGTATTCTTTTTATACGTAATCGAATGTTAAGAACCTCCCTAAATTTTTGAATGAAATTTTGAAAAAATTGTCAAAAAATCAAAACCGCTAATAAAGTTACGAAAATAGACATTTCTTATGTAATTTTTCATTAGAAAACGATTGACATAAATTTTAGAACGCTAACACGAACCGTTCTCGAGATATTTCACATTTTTCAAAAAAATTATCAAAAACTCATATAAAATAAAAAAAATATTTCCTATTGAGAAATATGTTCACTTTTCATATGTAATACCATGCGATAAATTGAGTGACATCATTCTCGTGGATCTAGCTCGTTCCATTCATGAAAAAATATACTTTGAATAATACTTTTGTATTTGAACGCCAATAGTCATTTATCTGCTGTAAGAATAACTTTTTTTCTTAGTGCATAACGCTTGGCGAGATTTTGGCGACGAATTTGGCGGAATGTCGCCAACTTGGCGACTTTTTTGAAATGTTGCCAAATTAATGAAAATCTCACCAAATGGATAAAAATGATGCTAAATCAATGAAAATGACGACTAATTGTCGAAAATTCAATATTTTGGAAAGAATATTAGTATCTACTATAAGGAAAACCTATTTTTTTACTGTAAAAGTAGTAAATTCATTACATTATATAAGGAAAGTCATGTGTTGCTCACATCAGATTTTTTTAGTTGTGAAAATTAAAAAGTAAGGAAGAAAAATAAAATATAAAGATATCAGTTATCATTTTATATTCCTTGACTTTTACAAAAACGCGAATGGTCTTGATATTTGAATGGAAATAAGACGTTATTATTTTTATTAATGAATTTGTGGAAATTTTTTTGGCGTCTATGTTATTTATTGCGTGCTTTTAAATATAATTCAGCTATGCTCTTTTAAGGGCTGAAAGGGAATTTTAGGGACTTTCAAAACTGAAAGCAAGAAACGATTTTAAAAACTGAATGGGAACTTTAGGGACTTTCTAAACTGAAAGCAAGAGACGATTTTAAAGACTGAAAGGGAACTTTAGGGACTTTCTAAATTGAAAGCAAGAGACGATTTTAAAGAATGAAAGATAACTTTAGGGACTTTCTAAACTGAAAGCAAGAGACGATTTTCTACTGAGACTGCTGTACATGGTAATGTATAGGAAAATTATTGGAATCATGTCGAAAATCGCAACTCGAGTTTTCGACGGATCTAAACGTTTCGAGACCTCTAGAATACGAAAAAACTATTTTTAGCGTGACGTATGTGTATCTGTGTGTCTGTCTGTATGTCTGTGCAACGTATGTATCCATTCTAACTCAAAAACTAATGAATCGAATTTCATAAAATTTGGTAAGTCACTTGGATGCGACCCTGGTGCTGATTAGTTTTTGGTACGATTCATAAAAACAGAACCCGCCTTATTTTGCGAAATGGTCCGTACAAATTTCATTTATCCGCTCTAGCTAAAATACTAATTGACCAAATTCCACAAAATTTGGTAGATAAATTACTTGTTAGATACTCTGGTGCTGATTAGAATTTGGTACGATTCGAAAAAGAAAAACCCGCCTTTTTTTACGAAATGGCCCGCAAAAATTTCATGTATCCACCCTAGCTAAAATACTAATTGACCAAGTTTCACAATATTTGGTAGATAAGTTACTTGTGGGATACTCTGGAGCTGATTAGATTTTGGTACGGTTCGGAAAAGAACAACCAGCCTTTTTTTACGAAATGGCCCGCAAAAATTGCCGAAATCTAAAAAAAAAAAGACTACGTATGCTGAAATGTATCAATTAAATTCTTGTTTTATATGCAATTTTTTACGAGGAAAAGAATATAACACTCTCCATTATACTTTAGGACTAACCGTCCTCAAGCTGTTTGAGATTTCTTGCATTTTTGTTACGCCGCTATCGGAAAAATGTCCAATTAGCAAATAAAAACAAAAATTGAATTAAAAATGCAAATTTAGTGTTATTTTGTGCAATTCAACTCAATCTAATGAATTATTAAAGAAATAAAGAATATATGAATTTAAGTGTGCAGGGAAAGTCATGTGCTGCCCACATCAGATTTTTTTTTACTAATTACGAGTCAAAGCGTTTTCTTTTTCACAATAAGTATTTTCGCTAACTGGTTCTACTAATTACATATTCTTTGTTGTTACTTTTTTTGCTACTTTAAATCACGCCCATCCTTAATGCAATATATAAGGAAGCTTAATAATTTAAACTACACTATGGATGATAACGGTATTAAAGTAGTGTGTATTAATACAGATAATCTTAATGCATCCTTAGCGGTTGCCAAGTTGAAAAAATTAAATTTTTTAAAATTATTTAATGGGATATTTTTAAAAGAATAACTTGGGCACAGAATTTGAAAATGATACATGTATATTCATTCCAATAACGAGTATGAGACTACTTGTATTTCAATTGTTGTAAGGCTGTAGAATGTGATAGGTTGTTGATTTTAACAGAAGTAGATTATTGATGCAAATAAATACTTTATAAGATGGATATATGAGAATATCAAATAAAGACCTACACTCGAACTATTTTAACCAAATAAAGACTCACACTCGAACTATTTTAACCAAATAAAGACTCACACTCGAACTATTTAAACCAAATAAAGACTCACACTCGAACTATTTTAACCAAATAAAGACTCACACTCGAACTATTTAAACCAAATAAAGACTCACACTCGAACTATTTAAACCAAATAAAGATTCACACTCGAACAATTTTAACCAAATATATACACGAAGGGGGTCGTGTGTGCTAACTGCGTTGGAAGAGCTCCGGAGTTGATGTAAATTTGTTAATAAGCGACGCCCCCCCCTCCCCCCTAATGGGCGTATTACGTTCGTTGGAGCGTAGTAAATGGCATGAAGATACTCGAGTTGCAAGGTAAGCGGGCGCCTACGAGTAGGAAGGGAAAACTCCCTATTCGCGAGGCAAGTTATGAGAAGTTGGAGAGCAGGAGATGGAGTTCCAATGTATTTAAATATTTCCATTTACATCCAGAATTTTCTTAATAATGTTAAATAAATTAAGGATATGAACATAACCAATGCATGTTCTTGAGTACATTATTTTTAGGTGCGATTCCATTGTTTATAAATTTTCCCAACAGAAATACTGCGGCACTTTTTATCATGCCATCATACGTATGGAATAGTTTCACAGCCTCCGCACAGGAACAAAAAAATATCGGTCATACGATGTTTATCAAAGGTCGACGATTTGTGCTATGACTACCCCTCCGCAGGTACCACTGATGAATTGTTTAACTCTGTGTAAATCGTGAATAAATAACACAACTACAATAACATGGCCATCGCGTGAAAATACTGAGTAATCATCGGGGTCGCAGGCTTTTGTACACGGAACAGTCATTCCGGGTAATCGATATTCGATAAACAGTGGGACATGGTGAATAATATTTATTGTATTGTGGGAGGGAAATCGCGAAGTGTTTCAGACATACGGTAAAATACTTAGTATATAATAGAATTATATACTGCAACGGCTATGCTACTATGAGCAAATACTATAAACGTACGTTTTTACAAATTTAAATGTTCAAATATTTAATACTTTAATATTATCTACAAATTCAGCTTGCAAACGTAAAATAAAACAGACTCATAAGGCCATTTCTGCCTGCATTGCATTTAGTATTTAAGACCATCCTAACAAAAGCGAATTCCCATGAGAAAATCAACCAGTCAAAAACACATATAAACTATAACGTTAACGTTTCTAAATGACCAATATTAATCCATACGGTCCTGTAATTATGTGACTTCCCTTCTTCTTGCTAGCATTCATATCACATTAATTGAAATACAGATATTCATAGGAGATATTAAATAACTTTCTAACTTTCTCAAGAAGGTCTAAAACAATCGCAAAATAAATGAAACAGCAAAGAAATCAACCAGTCTTGAAAACAGAAAAGAAAACTCTTGAACTCCTAAAATATACATTTTTTACCATGAATATTATCTGACGTTCTATCAAAACATATTAACTATACCACCCAATAACAAAAGTCAACACCTTTTGGACCTCTGTTCCCACAAGTAATGAAACTCTTTATATCTTGACTCAGAAAATTAAATCAATAATTTCCACAAATCCACATCCGCCAATTTGAAGACAATTTACAAAAGTCGCTAAATTGTCGATATTCCCTCAAATTGTTACCAAATTGATTGCCAACTGGGACGGCCGCATAGACAGACTGAGAGAAAAAAAATCTTATATAGATAATTTCTTAAAATGTTTGTTGAGATAAGAAGGAACTGTTAAATTCTTAAATTCGTTTTATAATAGATAATTTGGCAACTGTTTCTTGAAAAGGATCTGACATTGGAAGAAACAAGAACTCGAAAGATAATTACATCTAGCACTTCAGTTGGTATTTGTTAAAAAAATGTACGAGAGAACAAAACGAAGAGCAAGTTCATTTTTAAATGCCTAAGACTTTCTTTTAGAGAAATAACTATTTCGTTACTCAAAAAATCTAAAACTGTTCAGCCTAAAGAAAAAGAAATTACTGCGGCTATAAAATAACTGCAAAGAGGTGCTTTAGAAAAATATTTCTATGTTTACAAGGTAATTTTCATTTTCAAGTTTTGCCCGAAAAAAATACCATTGAAACTTTAAAGGAAAATGTAAGCTTATGTTGTTTATTTGATACTTTGTGAAATTGCTAGAGAAAAGATTCATTCAGGCTATTCTTTTAGGTTCTTAGAACAATTTTAAGGAAAGTAAAATGCAGTTAAAAATGCAGTGAAATTTTTGGAAGTCTATTATTGTCCACTTCTGAAATGTTATCCTAAACAAAAATGTTAGTTGGAATGTTCTATTCAATGAAATAGGATGTAGGAATTGTGAAAGAGATTTAAGACTTTATATATTGTAAGGGGATTTAAGGAATTTTTTTTTCTTTGTCATTTTGGAACAGCTGGTAACAGAACTAAATATATCAGCAGTATAAAAGTGTTTTCGTGTGAAATCATGTCCAGTTCTATAATTGGCGCTTGATCTGAAATAGTTCGATATCAGTCGCCCCCTCCCCCCCCCAAAAAAAAAATTAAATGTAATTTTTCAAGATAGTCATTTTTTTTCAATTAATAGATGACCCTTTAAATCATCGTAATGGAGAAAATTTAAATACAGCGAAAAAAACCACGGAGAGGTAACAGCTGAAATATTGCGTAATCATATCAAATTGCACACAGACTTCAAAATTTCCAGTGACACTACACACCCTTAATGTCATAAACAAATTCTATGTTCCCAAATTAGTTTAAATGTAAATTGTCAGAAAGTTCCTGTCATTACATCCGCAAATTAGTATATTAGTATATAAGATATTACAGTCTTAAATAGAGATAAGTTGGAGTCTTATTTGATCAGAACTGTTCCAATAAAGTGGCCAGAAATATTTATTACCCCAGTGATGTCAAGTTAGGTACAGTCGTCTGTACAGTCCTTCTGAACCTATTTCCATAAAAGTATAGCAAGGTTGCTATCCATATTGTTACGAATGCGTAAATGATTCTTGGCATGCCGTCTCTCTAGGAGAAAATCTTTTTACTAGCAACCATTGCTATTATGTAAAGATAGAGTTGCCTAACTTTTGTGAGATTTTCGGGATATTGTATCACTAGTTTTGTTTGTTTGTTCGACCCAGACAGTCTGATCTACAAGAAAGCTTAAGATGTCTATTTGGATAGATGGGACATCGCCATCCAATTTAAACCGGAACCCAGTGGGGGAGGTATCCACAGGGACCATACCCTCCTTGCCCTACCACCAACCTCGTGGAAGGACTTAACACCCACATACGTATTTAACGTTCCCGTACTCCGCGTGAACTTGGGGATAGTTTGTGTAGAACCGTAAATCAAACTAGAGTCATCCGAGTGCAATCTCTAAGCTTTAACCACTGGGCTGTCCCACGCTGTTTCGCCAGGGTTCCGCGACCCAGACCGTGCCTCTTGCCAGCTAGGGTTTGAAGGGTTTAGTCGCACGGCCGAGAAAAGAGAGATACCCAACAAACACTCGGACAATGGGCCACCCCGCTCCACCGGACAGAGAAAGCCTCCGACCCCACCATGCATCGAGCGCACCGCTCGGGACACCAAGGGGACAACAGACCAACGCCCCGCCGGGCGAGGCCAGGCGCCGCCAGTCCCGAAGAAGAACACCGACGGAGACGACCGAAACCCCCATCAGCAGACCAGGAACCCGCCTTCAAAGAGACCAACCAGGCAACACGCGCCACATACTTAACGGCGACACCCACCATCCACAGAATATTTATTGCGTCTCAAAAAGGATGCCGGCCAAGGCAGTTACAAACAGCACAAAACATCTGCTTCATGTAGCAGGAAATTATAACATAAAGGATTACAATAAAATAAATTAGTCGCAAACAAGTGCAACCAACCAAATTAAAATACGCCCACCCCCGTCCAGTCAAGTAAGGGCAGAGGCGAGTGGAAGGCGAAACCAACGCTTACAAAACAAAATAATATCCAAACAAATAAATAAAAATAAAAGGCGGTGCATCCATTCCTACACCACCTAAAACTTTAACAATAATATATATGTAATCATTACAGTATCATTGTCAGGGTTGCTGAGATACCGCCAACTTGAAAGTTTGGGCGATTTTTTAAAGACACAGGAACTTTCGTGATATTTTCATTACATTCTAAGGTACGCCCTTTTTCTAGAAATTCCCATGGAAAGTTAGTTTATAAGGGAGTCATCATTCAATTGGACAGAGTTGATGTAATATGAGACAAATTGAATTGTGGGAAATGCCAGAGTTCTGAGAATATATTTTGCTACTTTGTGAAATTGAGCATTTAATTGTTGTTTCATTGTGACAGATGTTTGTGATCTTGTAAGACACCTATGGTATTATCAGTTGCATACTATTCCTGTTTGCGCTTATTGGCGCTTTTAAATAAAAGCGGCAGTTATCCTGAAATCCGGACTCAATTTTACAACCTGGGAGCACACACACGATTTATGAGGATACATCATAATAATATTTTCTCGAATATTAGTTTCATAATCCATAAATCATACAATAAGTTATTTAAAAAATACGTTAAGTATTTATTTTAATCATTTAATAGTAGAGTAAAAAACATTCAGCGTGATAAAAGATTATTTCGAAAGATGTAATAAGAGGTTGTAAAACTAATTTGACATTAGGAGCTAAAATTTTTACATGCTCCTAATCCAAAAACGGGTGAATCAAATTACTTTAAACTCGATATAAATTTTGATGCAGATTCGAAATCTGGTGTCAAAATTGAGTGTCGCCATTGAACATTTTAATATTGATGCGCATTTAGATATGAAGATGATCCCTTATGCAAATTTTAAGTATATACATTTGCAGATGTTATTTTCTATCGAATGCTGTGTTTAAATTTGCTCTACTATGAACAGTGCATGAATAACGAGGGGGTGGTTCTTGCTTCCCTCGGCCGAATCTACATAGTAGAATTTTTGCATGACATTTTCTTAATGTCAATCTAGTTTAAGTAATTCTTTGTTTATGCAATTTCAAAATTCATTTTTTTCTTCTTCAATATAGGCAAAGATTTAATGAGTCGAGACTATTTCCAACTTCACTCTAATTGGTTACTGTCAAAAACGTCAGAAACTTGGCCAAGAACTAAATTATTAAAACACTAAAAACATTGAAGTATACATATTTAATTCCAAGCAATGTTACAACTTTAATTGCAAACTAGATTACAGTACACATGGGACTTATAAGCACAGTGTTTCGCAACTATTGTTGTCATGAACAATTACAATTAACATGTAGCTGTTACTACGCTTAGCAAATATATGTCTTATTATTAGTTTTTATTGCTATAACTTATAGCATGCCAACTGACTGTGTGATTGAAATAATTCAATTTGATTACATTTTAAACCGCGTGCGCGTCCGCGAATGTAAATATGTAACTTTCCGTTAAATAGTTATAATTCGTCAGCGAATACACCCGTCCGTTAAGCGCGCATGATCAATGATCTCGGGAACTGAGATCAGCAGGTTCCAGAGCGACAGCGAACAATGCTCGAATCCCCACTGGAAGTATTACGCCTGCGTAGCAGTCGGGACGAAAGAACTCGCGAAACTAATTTCAGCAATTAGTGTGCGACAGCAAACGGGAAGAGGAGATGCAGGTTCTGAATAGTGGTGGGCATTAGCGAGCAGGGTTAAAAACCTTGGTGAGGCCGACCTGGGGGGTTTATGCTCGTATTAGCGAGCAAGATCATGTGCGTCAGTGGTCATGTGCGTTCGTGGTGTGGCAAACGCACGTCCTTGAATGGTACAGGGCGTACCGGGCGTACAGGGCACGAAGCCCTTGAACTCGCGAATTATTGCACGGGTGTCAGCAAGAGGGGGGGGGGGGGTCAGAGCCTCTATTCACTGTAAAAATCATGTTATATACTTTTAAACTTATTTTCCATCTGCTATTCCCAGAAAAGTGCGCTAGTACTCTTGGTATAAATTTGGCCTAGTAATAATGTTGCTTGATAGTAAACTGTTGAGGTTACTTGGTGTAAGCAGCAATGGTATGCGTATTAATCACACACCCTATATCACTGCACAAAATATCTAATATATTTTACAAATAACCATCTAAATCTTATCAACACTGTCTGCAGTCTGTTGCTAATTTATTATATATGTTACTCACAGCGTAATATATATACCACTGTAGAACTATTGAGTGGTTTACCAATAACGAACACCTGGAATGCAGAGGCCACAGTATATTGTTAATTAATCTAGGGAGCGAATACTACAACACATAAGATTGGATTATTAATTTATCAGTACGTGTCGTTAAAATTAATCTGCTATGTATTAATTATTACAAAGTTACTGTGATTAAATAGAAATAGAAATAACTTTGATTCTTCAGCATGACTAGGGGGCTATGCTTTTATTCACTACGCTCAACAATCCCCGGGGGAGCGCTCTTCACACTTTTCAAGAAATCTAATGAATTAACAATTCTGAATATCTATCGATAATTCATTACGATTGTTGCAACCTTGGAGGTAGATAAATAAATATATCTCTCTATTTACCTTAACAATCTGAATCGATAACCAGAAATTTTGTTTACGAAAATCGCTTTCGATTAGTGTTGTTGGTGTCGTGTTTGTTGGAGGACAACTATTGTAATGCTCTAACCACCATAGTGTGGCGATTAAGTTCAAATGCGCTAACTAACGTTGTAGTATAGTCTAGTAATTAATGTCTATACTTTTATTGTTTTCGGTGCTTCAATAATTCAATCTTCGACCATCTTTGTTCACCAGCAACCCATCACAGAGAAGTTGAAAGTCGTTCGATCCGTTATAACTTTGCCCATACAGACAAAGCTAAATTGTATCAATTAATATTTAATTCTCTATGGATCAAATCAAAATTCTAAGCCCATCTTACATTTTCACCGAGGCATATCAGTCTTCACAATTACACGCGTAGTAGCCTATTCACAATGCAGTGTTAAAAGATCGTTAAATTTTATTAATATAGAACGATCATAGTGTTTAAGTATAACTTGCATTACAATTTGACTTATGATGGAATGAGACTGCCCAGAGGTTAGCACTCGGGGATTACAATCGGATGACCCGAGTTCTATTCCTGATTCAGCCTAAAATGCCCCTGTGGGCGCGCGGATTATAGGCACGTTAAATATGCGGTTCCGTATGTCTCTCTGAGAAGAGGGTACGGTCTCTGTGGATGCCGCCCACACTGGTTCCCGGTCTAAATTGGGTGGCACTTCCTGGCAGCCCAAACAGATACCTTACACCTTCGAATAGGTCGCACGGTCTGGGTCGAAGAAGAAGAAGAAGAATTTAACTTATGCTGTTAAAACATCATAATTTTAATAGCTTAAGGGAATAGAATGTTTAATTCCTTAGATTTGACTCAAGTTAATTGTTTAGAGTATGATCAGATTTTTTCAGATATTTATTTTTAGTGTAATTAAATTATAAACATTTATTGTATCTATTAAGAACAATTGGATGCAGAAAGCTGTTGGAATTGTATGATTTAAATCACAAGAATCACCGGGTATATCTGCTTGTACTTATCAAAAAATCTACTGTCCACAAAAAAAAGAGCCTTTAAAAAAAGCCTGAAAGCATGTTTTTTTTTACAAAGCACGCTTTTATCTAAAATTCGGTGAAATTAAGCTAGAGAAAAAAGCTGCAGAAGATTTTTCATACAGAAATGCAGCATTTCAGCACAGAAACTTTGGGAATGGTTTTAAGTTGAACTTTCAACAGAGTAAAATTAAATTTCCCTAGAGTATTTAAGTATAAAAATTTATCTCCGCTTAGGGATAACGACATTTTGAAAAAAAAAGGTAACCAAGAAAGCATTTTGTTTCCTTGTTCGTAGGATTTAATTAAGGAAAGCATTCATTTTGCCTCCAAACGCGTGATAAAATGAAACAAAATCTCAGATACGTTTTATGAGAAAAGTATGTCACATTTTAATTTCCCTGCAATACCTGGTAATGTATAGGGAAAGTATTGGAATCGCGCCGAAAATCGGAACTCGAGTTTTCGACGGACCGAAACGTTTTGGGACCTCTCGAACATGAAAAGACTATTTTTAGCGTGACGTCTGTGTGTGTGTCTGTGCGTATCTTCAGATGCTGTATCCACTCTAACTGAAAAACTAATTGACTGGTGCTGATTAGATTTTCGTACGATTCGGGATGAAAGAACCTGCCTTTTTTCTGCAAAACGGTCCGCAAAAATAGCCCTTGCTGAAAAACTAATACACTAAATAGCAAAATTAAACACACATCCATAACAGAAGATCTTTATTTCACTTCCTTAAGACGTGCAAAAGTTTAAAACAGGCTACAGCGCTTTCGAGCATAAGTATGCTCTTCCTCAGTGGCTACATGGAAATAAAGTTTGAATCGTTCATATATGGACCAGATATAGCGACAAAATTTGCATAAATACAATCCACAAAAGAATCTGCGTCTAGACAAGGATAAACCGTAAACAATTTTTCAAAAATTTTAACAATAAAAGAACAGCATATTAAATTACAATTTAATTACAGAAATCGAAAAAAAGGGGGGGGGGGGGCAATCAAGCATAATCCCAAAGAGGAAGACGTCAAAGATAACTTTGCAGAGACTTGAATTGCATGGAGTCGAGATTGAGTCGCCAAGCATAACTCAAATTCATAACAGGGTCAAAATTACAAACGGACTCACGGTAAATATAAATAAAAAGGGATTCAAAAAGGAGAATATCACGAGGGTTATTAGCTCTAAAGCGTTAAGGCCTGTATTAAACTTTTGTACATCTTAAGGAAGTGAAATAAAGACCTTCTGTTATGGATGTGTGTTTAATTTTCCTATTTTAACATCACACGTGATGCAAAATTATTTATTTATTAACACACTAAATTTCACAAAATTTGGTAGATAAATCACTTATAAGTTAACCTCGTGCTGATTAGATTTTGGTACGATTCGGGAAAAAACCTGCCTTTTTTTGCGAAATGGCCGGCAAAAATCGTTAAATCTAAAAGTAAAAGATATATATGCTCAAATATATCAATTAAATGCTTATTTTATACATAATATTTGACGACAAAAAGAATAAAGAACCCCATTAATCTAGCACTAGCCGTTCTCGAGATATTTTAGTCTCTTCGCATTTTCTCTACTCCATCTTTGAAAGCAAGTCCAGTCACCAAATGAAAACGAAAATTGCAAAAGTGCGAAAATTGCAATTAAAAGTGCAAATTCAGTGCACTTTAAAATAATTATAGCTGTTATTTTGGGCAATTAAACTCATTAAAGAATTATTGAAGGAATAAAGAGAACGTGAATATGAGTCAGCAGGGAATATCATTTGCTGCCCACATTAGATTTCTTATTTTCCCTACAATACGTGTAACTAAAGTACAGGGTCTTTCAAAAGTCCGTATAAATTTTAAAAATTCATTAAAAATCGAAAAATCATCGCATTGAGGTACGGTTTGTACCATAAGTATTGCTAGGATGGGGGTTTTTTATGACTTGAAAAAAAATTGTAGTTTAAAAAGTCGCCAATAGGTGGCGCTGAACGCATTGGAAAGACAATTAAAATAACTTACTTCACGTGTCAAATCGTGTGACAAGCCTAAGTAATCCTGAACAGGTTATAGGACATTTTCCTTTCTTTAGATTTTTCCTAAATCAGAATTTTCACGAAGCATCTGATGCTGATTCGTCGCTCACGTAATGCAGCTTCACTAACAAGGCATCCTCGATCAAAGTTAACATTCTCGCAAAAGCTTCTTCTGTGCACTGTTTACAAATGAATCAAATGAAGAATCTACAGAACACTACAACTCTTTTATAACAGCCTCATTTGCATACATCTGGAAGATGTATTCGGGTAAGTGCCACCTATAGGTGATATTTTAAAATACACAATTTTTTCACTTCAAAAAAAAAAACCCCGTCCTGGCAATACTTATAAGTACAAACCGTACCTCAATGCGATGATTTTTCAATTTTTATTGAATTTTTAAAGATTATACGAACTTTTGAAAGACCCTGCATAACTAACGTATTGAAACTTGAGTTTTCTACCGATTTAAATGTTTTGTGCACTATAGAGCACGAATCGGCTAATTTTAGCGTGAAGTTAATGTGCATGTGGGTCTGATTGCCCGTCTGTTTATTTAATATGTAAATGCACTATAGGTCAAAACTATTAGATAAAATTTAATGAAATTTGAGATTTAAGCGATTAGATTTCTGTATGATCAGAAAAATAGAACTCGCCTTTTTCTTTCGAAATAGCCCACGAAAACACATAGAATCTGACGTTAAAGACCACTTATGCTTAAATGCATTAATTAAATGCTTGATGTATAAGTAAATGTATAATTAAACTATAGGGTATTATTTGGCATCGCATGTCATTTTGACTCCATATGTATGTGTTATTTGTGTATTTTAGATATTAATTACTTTCCTTATATACATAATGTATAAGGAAAGTATTGTGACGGGGTCGAAAATTCGAGTTTTCGACGGGAGAGCACGTTTCAAGCATGCCTGATCACGAATCGAACATTTTTGAAGTGATGTCTGTGTGTGTGTGTGCGTGTGTATCAGTGAGTCTGTGGAGACGATATCTCACGAACGAATGGAGCGATTCGAATGGAATTTGGTACAAAAATCACAATCCATGAATGTTGGAAGCTTATTGTTTTAAAACACAATCGAATATTCAGAACCCTCCTAAATTTTCGAGTGAAATTTTGAAAACATCATCAAAAAATCAAAACCTTTAATAAAGTTACGCAAATCGACATTATGTAATTTTCCCTCAGAAAACGATTGACATCAACTTTAGAACGCTAGCATGAACCGTTCTCTAGATATTGCACATTTTTCAAATAAATTTATCAAAAAATCACATAAATTAAAAAAATATATTAACTGTTAAGAAACATGTTCACTTTTCATATGTACTATGATGCGATAAATTTGGTGACATCATTTTCGTGAATCTAACTCGTTCCATTCACGAGAAAAGGTACTTTGAGTCATACTTTTGTATTTGAACGCCAATAGTCATTTATCCGCTGTAGAAATAACTTATTTCTCCATTCATAACGCTTGGCGAGATTTTGGCGGCAAATTTGGCTGAATGTCGCCAACTTGGCGACTTTTGAAATGTTGCCAAATTAACGAAAATCTCACCAAATGGATAAAAATGATGCTAAATCAATGATCATGACGACTAATTGTCGAAAATTCAATATCGTGGAAAGAATATAAGTATCTACTATAAGAAAAACCTATTTTTTTACTGTAAAAGTAGTAAATTCATTGCATTATATAAGGAAAGTCATGTGTTGCCCACATCAGATTTTTTTCTAATACCACATAGTAGAGCAGAGATCTGTGATTATGAAGGATTTCCAGTAATAAAAAAAAATGATGCTAAATCAATGATAAAAGTGATGCTAAATCAATGATCATGACGACTAATTGTCGAAAATTCAATATCGTGGAAAGAATATAAGTATCTACTATAAGAATAACATATTTTTAACTATAAATGTAGTAAATTCATTACATTATATAAGGAAAGTCATGTGCTGCCCACATTAGATTTTTTTATATGCGTCTACACCACTGCAGATATGAGACGCTTGGTGCTAGCACGAAATCCAACGATTCAGTGGCCGAAATCAAACTGACCAATCACAACAAATTAGCCGAAAAATGAAGGACGAGGAAAAACTGTTCTAGAACGTTCTAAACGTTTTTCAGAGATATTTTAGTAAATGGAGCAGAGACGTTTCATGCCAATTCCTGGGAACACTCGAATTACGAATTTTAAATAATATAGGGTTAAAACAAATCAAAGACCTTTTAATCAGGATGCTTATGGAACAGACATAATTTACATGGCTGGTTTACGAATTAGAACTCACTAATGAAAGGAAATTGTATGCACTAAGCATATTTTAGAAAGGGGGTTTACTTCAGTGGCCCGAAGAATTTATCCTAATGCAGATGTCTATAGACAAAATGGCGCGAAACTGTAAAGCATTCGAATTACAAAGTTTAAGGGGGATGAACGAATGAGATTGAAACTAAGAGAAATGAGTCAATGAGATTGAGACAAGGGGCAGGATGCTTCTTTTAGAGGTTGCTAAAATTTTTACACCATACATACATGGAGGGCGCGATAGCCCAGTGGTTAGCACGTGGGAAGTGCACTCGGTAGGCACGGGTTCGATTCCCGCCACTGGCAAAACTGCCGCCGTGTTCACGCAGAGTACGATCACGTTAAACATGTGGGTCCGTAAGTCCTTCCAAGATGTTGGTGGTAGGGGGTGGAAGTGTACGGTCCCTGTGGATGCCTCCCCCACTGGGTTCCGGTCTAAATTGGGTGGCACTTCCCGGCCGTACAAACAGTTACCTTACACCTTTCTGGTAGCTCGGACGGTCTGGGTCTCAACAACAACCATACATAACTACATGGGTACTTGCATCTCTGCCTGGATGAATACATAGATGCAAAATTGCATACAGGTATTTATCTGAGCACCATTAGCCCTTTTGTTTAAATAATCTATCGAACAATTTCTCATTGAGTTTTCGAATAAATCTTTTGCGTACTTAACCTTTCGTAATTGAAATTGCTTTCAAAGACACTCAACCATTATTTATTTGAACTGTGATCAGCTGCCAATTGCTAGTACTTGAAATTTATGCAGAGAAATAAATTTTAATATATTTTTATCGATATATTACATTCTTTAACTATTATATAGTGTAGAGTTCTCAAGACTTTCAACGCCCACGATCACTTTTAAGACATTTTTCTTATCGTTTTATAAACTATTCTATATAGGCTTATAACTTCGCATTCTAATAAAAAAATTAGTTACACTATTTTTATTTAATTTTTTACAGATGTTCAAACGAAAATATAACAGTTGACGTTTTTGATTTCCTGGGAGAAGAAATGAGTGGAAATTTCCCCCTCTCAGGAGTTACAATGTTTTATGGAGTCACAAACTGAAGGGTGTCCGTTGCTATGGGAAACAGTAACGCTTGATAGTGCTCTTAATGGTTTTTATTGAATCGGATGTTTCGGTGTTATTTGTGCACGATTATTTTAATTTTAGGTGATAAATTCTTATTATGTAAACGCAGTTTTATTAGAGGGCTTATTTGTCAAATTAAGTACTATTTTGCTTTTCTTTCCTTAAGTGAGGTGTTTTGAAAACAAAGTAACGTTATAATTTTCAAATCACCCCCTCCAACTAAAAAATTAATACATTTCACTAATTTCATCCTATCTCAGCTTCTAATTATGCTAGACCTTAGTTTTACAGACTATACTTTTTAGCATGAGTTAACGAAAACCACGTATCCAGATTGCATGCGTCCCGTCCACTTATTTAGGACTTATTACTCCCGCACAGCAAGTTATTTAATTTTTGTTCTAAGCGGATGTATAGTAAAACCGTTTGGTCTTTGAGAATTCGTTGCATCTTCTGATGTAATTTTAATCAGTGGTCGCATCTTGAAACCTGGACAAAACTTTAATCAATAGTTTTCTTTTAGAATAAGATCTTAGTTTTTAATTTTGAAAATCGTCTAATACCTGGTCTACATTGCTCATTGTAAGTTATCAAATATTTTTCTGATTGTCTATAGCCATATATGATATGCATGAAGCATGAGTTAATTTAGACCCTTTGAATTGCATGTTAGCTTTGCATGTCATTACTTCGCTTCAAATTTTGTTTTGAGGTTATTCAACGCAAAATAAAAAGGAATGGTTATGTCGTGGATGTGGCACATTATTATTAGTCTGGTAAGACTATGATTATGTACAGAATGATTATATATAAAATGACTACATACAGATTATATACTATGATTATATACAGATTATATGCATGATTATATACAAGAAAGGTACAGGAGTGAGGTAGAAAATTCGATATCGAGATCTTGACGGACCAACGTATGTTGGACTCTATATAACACGAATGAACTATTTTTAGTGTCATGTCTGTGCGTGTGTGTGTGTGTGTATGTGTGTGTGTGTGTGTTTACAATACATAGTATCTACTCCAACTCAAGAACTATAAAAAAAATTGGAAAGTATCACTTATTTATATCACCAGAGCTTAGATTTTGATACAATTTGAAAAATTAAATCTGCCATATTCTTTAAATAGCCTAAACAAACTATTAAGATCTGAAATGCAAGACTAAGTATTATTTAAATGAAATTACTATGTATTCCTTAAATGATATGGCTATGCATTAATTAAATCATATATTAAAATGCGATAAATCGCCAAATAAGAAAAGAAAAATGTTTTAAAACTGCCACTTGGGTGTAATTTCAAATAAGTATCCATTTTATGCGTCATTTTATGTGACAAAACTTAATTAATAAATTGTGATATATATGAAGAAACCGAAGCATTAGTCTGTAAGAAAAGTCATGCGCTGACCGTATTGGATTTTTAATAATTTATACACGTTTATTTTGTTTTTCTATTGAGCTTGTTCAGCTCCATTTAAACAATTTATCCAATAATTTCTCTTTGGGCTTTCCAAACAAATCATTTACGCTCTTCCATCTCCATAATTCAAAAGTTTTCCGTAAGAAGCTTAACAATTATTTACTTGAAGAGAAACAATTATGAGCAGATGCGAATTCTCGCTGCTTAAAACTTGATGCATGTAATTGAGTTTAAATATGTTTTTTACTGAATATTTTTGGTTGGCAACACAAAGTGTAATTAAAAAAAGGATATTATATTTTTGAATGTAAATAAGTTTAAACAGGTAAATTAACGTTTTAATACAACTATAAAATTAAAATTTTGTTACATTGACGCTGTCTAATTCATTTCTAAAAGATGTTTCAAGTATTCTTTGGAGTAATATACGGTATTAATATTAATACGTAAGATAAAAAGGAATATCAACAAGGAATATTTCAAAATAATTTTTATCACAGTTTGTAATACAAGTAGGTAACTGAAAAATCCGACGTAGAAATTGATCAAAATGATAACTGAACCTAAAGATATAAAATTGGGGCAACTTCGAAAAAGCGCGAAACTGATGGATTAAAATCTATACCATACAATTACCTGGTACTGACTGACTTAAGGTACCTTCCCACTCACCGCAAGGCAACGCACCGCAAAGGACGGTTGAGTTCACGCATGCGCTGTACGATGAAAAAGTGGGGGAAAGTCGTCTTCCGCGGTAAACGCAGGCCGCAACGCTAAATTCGAAATGGAACCGAATTCAACGCGTACCGCACGGTTGACGGCAACGCCACAGCCAATAGCATCGTAGAACATGTTTTTACTGCTAAATCAATATTTCGTATAGTAAATTTTTGATTTGATCTTTTTTATATGGATTACTTTAGATATCAGAAGCTTAAACAGATGAATGAACATTAAAAAATATATGGATTTGTCACACATCCATATAAAAAAGCAAATAAATATTTGTTGAAAAATATTCATTCAAGATACAAAATTAGTTTAAAAAGCGATATTGCCTGAAATGAAACAAACAAAGAAAAAAAAACGTAAAAAGTATTTAAATACAAGAATACCGTTATTAAAATATTATGTCTTAAACAAATTTAAGTTCATTACCATTTAATACTTGATTTCAATGGTTTTCAAATACGTATCTGTTTTAAATATCCGAATATGTTCTTTGCTCATTTGTAACGTTTAAAATATTTCTCCTTAAAGTAAACTTTTAAATTTAAAAATTATTTTATCTACATTTATATTTATTGAGTAATTATGTTTTAAAATAGATTTAAATGTATATTCCATCTATAGCTGGTATAAAGTATACTTCAAGATGTTTTTCAAAGTAACTTCAACATAAATTTTTATAAGCATTCAAACTTAAAAGAGTAAACTTTTCATATTTACATGTAAACTTATTTATTTTATTAAAAATAAATGAATTTTCAAATGTATTGTAAATTTCTAATTGTCTATGTGCATTTAAAATAATAAAAAAATTCTTCAAATGTTAGCGCCAAATTATTAAAATACAACCTCTTTAAAATTCCAAAGTAGTTTGATTTTTGTTTCTATTCCAATCTAAAATGTTCAAAATTACATGTCGAAAGATAACTACTACTTGTATAATGATGTTCGATGATTTCTGTCTAATTTTATATGCACATTTTATATTTGCTATTTCTACAAACACTTTCTTAATTATGAAGAGTACATTCCATCTATAGCTGGTTCAAAGTACTTCAAGATATTTTTCAAAGTAACTTCGAAATAAATTTTTATAAGCATTCAAACTTAAAAATAATTTACTGATATAAGGTTATTTTGTATATAGAACTTAAAATAATTTAAAACAAAAAAATTCTGCAGATTGTTAAAGAAAAACTGTATTTGAATATTTCAGCAACAGATGGAAGCACTTGTAAAAATAAATATTCGCTTGGATTCGAACCAGAACCCACTCGTTTGCGGGGCTGTTTCTCTACCACCCAAGCCAAAACGTCACACCTGAAATGTACTAACAAATTTTATCATGCAAAGCATTTAATGCTATTTTAGAATATTATTTTAAAGAGTAAACAGAATATGTTTTCAAGTTGTTTTAGGATTGCAATAGAGAGATAAAAAAAAGTCTATGAAGAACATACGTCAAAATTTATTTTCTGAATTCTGTCGGATGTTTTTTTTTAACGATTCGAATTGCATTCGTTAAAACGAGAAAATTGCCTTAGTGTAGTAAATATTCTAAAACAATTTAAATTAGGATCCTTTGTGTTTTGTGATGGAATCATTTTAGTTAGCTTATTTTAGAAAACTGATGAAATATGTATATATCGCCAAAGCAAACTCGCGTAGCTCTTGCTTAAATTCACAGAAAGGCGGATTTTCTGAAAAGCGTCAATACTGTAAACTAGCAAGCCGCTGATAAATATAAATTTGAATCAGAAGAGACCAAAGAGATTTTATTAGTAATAATATCTTAATTTTTATTATATAACATTTCATGTATATAAAATCGCTTTGGAAGAGATGGTTTGTAAACATGGCCGCTGAACGAGGAGAAATTTCTGCGCTTGCATCTGATTGGCTACATTTCTTCGCCGTCGACCGACAGTGTGAAGGGGTTTATTTTGCCGCGAAGACTTGCGTGTACCTCGAGCGTTGCCGTGAACCGTCTGCTGTTGCGTTGCGGTGAATTCTTTGGCGGTGAGTGGGAAGGCACCTTTACTCAGGGCTGAATACAGAGCCCCAACTGTTGAAGACATAAACTTGAAATTTTGCATATACGTGGAACTTGACCTATAAGTAATGAGAAAAAGCTGAGATCTTGTAATTTTGTTCAAAAATTTTATAAATCTCGGAGACTCTTGTTTTTTCTCTAACGTACTGCAGGGAGAGATTGACTGCCTGAAAGGAATGAATTAGACAGTTGATGGTAGAAACTTTGCATAGGAGTGGGAATTTACCTATTGCGTCATAGAATGAATTTTAATGTACCTGATCTAGTTTGTTTTATATTAATTTTAAACACCATTTATTATGTTTCTTCCAGCCAAACAGAAAAGATATTTAGTTAAAAGCATATTAAAATTCAATTATCTTCATTAAATTCCAAGCAACGAAAATTCACAGCTGTTCATATACTTGTTTCTCTTCAAATAAATAATTGTTAAGTACTTTGGAGTTACCACGATGAATAAGTGTTAATGATTTCTTAAAGTACATGGAAAAGTTATTAATAAATTACTTAAATCGAGCAAAACAATCTCAATACGGCAACAAAATAAATGTGTATAAATAATTAAAATAAATTAAATCAATTAACAAATAATCAACAATTTAACTAATTAATGATTAAAACAATAAACAAATTTATAATTAAAACAATATTAAATCCTATCATTCACGTAAATAGTCACAAATTGAACTTTAAACTAATAAATGTGGAAAAAAGAAAAAAAAAAAAACCACCAATATCTCTATTTGTCACGCTTTGCGATAAATTGAGCGGCCTTTGTGACAAATGTGACACAATATCGCTAACTTGGTGAATTTTTGAGAAATGTCGCAAAGAGAGCAACGTTCACGAAATATTGTGTTCACACGTCTGATAAACACACACACACAGAGAGAGAGAGAGAGAGGAATGGGAATTTTTCCAAAATTGCTCGAAATGAGTTCAGGAGGTCTTGAAACCCATTTTTACTTAAAAATTAAGAGTTCTAAAATTTTTTAATCATTTAACAAGAAAAAGTATGGAAAATTCTAACCATATTATTGTTTTTTACTAAAATATTTTCCTGAAAGCAGTTATATCTTGGGATCATTTATTTTTAAAGATAGAAATTAGATGGTGATTGATTTGAATTTAAGATTAAATTTTAGAGAAGGTGCATAAAATGGTTCACTAATGGTTTCTACTTCCATTTCTTTTATCATTTATAGTTCAAAATTTTCTTATTTGAAACCTATACATCTCTCAAAATTGGCTATAGATACAGCATGGAAGATAACTGATATGAATTTAACATCAATTTAGACACTATAACATATACCCGGCGCTATCCGGAAGTTAAAGCAGGGTAGCAATAAAAAAATGAATTTTATTCCTTAAAAAACAGTGAAATTTGTATGCAATGTGGGTACACAGGCGAAACGGGTGTGATACGATCCTCCCCTAAATCACACAAAAAAAAAACGCCACTTGCGGGGACTCAATGTTTAGGTTAAAATCTACTGACGAACACAACTTAAATCGTAATTTCAACAATCTCAGCAAAATTAGATTAATTCATATACTGCACAAACTTTCCTCAAACAGCGTAATTTTTATATTTATAATTGCCCGATCCTAAATAGGTGAACACTACTTAAATAATACAGATACTCAATTTCGAAATCGCATGTTTTGAACTAAAATCATTTTCACCGTACAAATAAAATCTTCAAATTTTCCACTACCTATGATCACACATCAGCATGCACACATACGTTATTCGCATGCGTGAATTGTCCTCCCCCCCTTCTGTAGGCGTTGCTTCAGTAGCACAGCTTCAATCGTAAAAGAGTCCGTATGGAAGAAAAAAATTCAAAAATATTTCACTCGTTTAAAAATATAATTAATGAGCGGATGGCTTCAGGAAATTATTTTTTAGGAGCAGTGTGTAATATTTAAGGTAGCTGGCGCTAAATTATAAACATTCAAATTTTTTATATCGCAATTTGAAAATCGGGAATAATTTGAACGTACGAAATATATATATATAATTTGAAAAATCACGAAAATTAGCCTATTAATCATATGAATTCCGTTCAAAATTTGTTTGAAAGAAAAATTTTCGATCTTTCTGATGATGTCAAGATGGAAAATCCATAATAAAATTCCTGGTCTCTAAGGAGCCGATTTGTGTAAATATCGCCCAAAATTATTGTAAATCGGACTGAAACATAGAGTAACTACTAATACAATAAAAACTAATTTAAGATTAAAAGTAACACCGAAGTGCAACTTTCCGGGTCTTGATATGCAATGTACCAAATTCATGGCCATACGACGCTTAGATTTCTCTCTACAGACTACATAAACACACACACACACACACACGTACATCTTCCTTTATTATAAACGATAACATCGAAATATGTTAATCTGCAGGTAAAGTAATGTGTTCAAAAACATCAAATTTTATACACGGTCCTTAATAATGTCCTTAAACAACCCAATAGCTTTGTAAGACATGGTCCATAAGCGTAAAACAAGAAAGTGACCGTGTTCGATCAAATAAAAAATGATTGCATAGTGATCCTAGCGAAGGCTTTAAAAAATTAGAATGACAAACTCAGCAACAAAGTAAGATCGATGAAAAAGCCAATACAAAGTTCTAGAACATTTTTTAAACAGTAAGAAGATATTATAAAACTGTTACTGACGGTATTAATTTGGCGTAATATGGTATTGGCGAATTTCTCCCTATTTAGGAATGCTGAAATTAACAAAACTTGCATGCGCAGAAATCTAATGCACAGACTGTTCAAAATGCCCTCAGTCGGCAACAATGCACATTTGAATTCAAGAAAGAATATGACCATGCACTTCGGCAAGTATCGCAGGTGTCACCACAATACAGCATCTATCAACTAATGATGTATGATGGGTATGTATTTCCTTCTATGTATACATTTTATTCGTTTTTGGTGTCAATTTCTACTCACCAGACAATTTTCTACAATTTTGTAAGTGGCTTTTTTTGTCTATCTTATTTTGCTTTCGTCTATCTTACTTTGCCCTCGTCTATCTTACTTTGCGTTCGTCTATCTCACATTGCTTCCGTCTATCTTAATTTGCTTCCGTCTATCTGAATTTGCTTTCATTTATCTTACTTTGCTTTCGTCTATATTACTTTGCTTACGTCTACACTACCTTGCTTTTGTCTATATTGCTCTGCTTTCGTCTATCTCACTTTGCTTCCGTCTATCTTAATTGTTTTCTATCTTTCTTTGTTTTCGCCTATATTCCTTTGCTTCGTCTATATTCCTTTGCTTTCGTCTATCTTACTTTGCTTACGTCTATACTACCTTGCTTTTATCTATACTACTCTGCTTTCGTCTATCTTACTTTGCTTTCGTCTATTTTACTTTGCTTTCATCTATATTGTTTTGCTTTCGTCTACCTAGCTGACATAACGTTTCAAATTCTCCACTAGAGGCACTGCAATCACTTTTATTCGATCGGGAATGGTTTCTTTACTATAGGTCCTTTACTATTTCCTAAGATGCACACCCTTTGACCTTCCTTCACAAAGTTATTGGAATACTTAAGGACTTTCTTTAGGAACCCTGTATAGAGAAACAGTAAAGCCAATTTTTATTTGATGCTGAAAGTGACCCGAATCTAGAATTCTTGATCTTAAGAAAAACTTTTCTTTTGTTATTTTCCCTTCTATAAATCCCATAACTATATCTAACCCATTTTGAGATTTCAGGCAAGACGGACTATCAGTGCAGGAGGATTGTTAAATTTATTGAATTTTCATCTATCAAGCCTTGATAAGGCCGTAAGTGATTTATTTTTGAGATCGTTTTTCCGTAAAAGAAAGTTTTGGAATGGAGGGTGGGGGGACTATTTTATTGGAAATTGAAAAATCGAACTATTGTAAGAGAGTTCAGTTCCAAGAAATTTCCGTTTGAAACTGAACCGTCTAAATCATTGTTCCAACCTTTTTCTCACCACGGCATGCCAAACAAACATATGAAGAATAAAGTTTCGTACAGGACAGAGCACCAGGCGCGGTGCGCCTTTAATCTCCAATCTCAATATATGGTTCGTATCTTCATGCTGTGACATTATTTCATTGACCCATGATATGGAGGCTCGATTTTTTTTATATTTACTATTTTATTTTTGACTTGGCTCCTAGTGTGGCAGTTTATTGCACATTTGGGTTTAGTCAGTTTGGGGGGTTGATGCAGCTCTGAGGGTTGCCTAGCAATTTGGCAGTGCACAGATTAAGAATATTTTTTTTAATTTAAAAAATTTTGATCGCGATTTTTAATTAATTTCAGTTGCTAGTGAAAGGGTTTACCTAAATCTGGTTATTCAAGATTAAGTACTGCACGGGGTCTCTTACGAGATTTGGCCTTGCCATGATCATAGTCAAGTAGACTGAATAGAAGTTCATTTGGAACTGAAGGCAGGTTGTCGTAGAATTTTAGCGCTAGCTTTTTAATTTGGGCTCTCACGGTTTTTATTTTAAAGTCTTTTCTAATCACCGAGTTCCTTAAATATCTAGGGGCTTTCCTGATACAACTTAGGATTTTATTTTGTCTTGTTTCTAAGAAGTCTATGGTAGTTTTACAGGCATATCCCCATACGGGTGCTGCATACAGCATGCCCGGGCAGATGACCGATTTGTATATTAGAAGTTTGTTTTGATAATTAAGATTTCCGTTTCCTATCATAGGGTATAAATCTCCTGTGGCATTATACGCTTTTTTTGATTATGTTTGTTACGTGCAATTTCCAAGTTAGGTGGGAGTCTATCGTTACACCTAGGTATTTAATTGATTTTTCCGCGCGTAGTGCTTGGTTGTTTATATACAGAGGCGGCGGGGGATTATGCTTCCTAGAGAAGTAAATCCAATGACATTTATTGCTGTTTAATTTTATTCGCCATTTTTACAGCCATGTTTGGAGTATGTCTAAGTGTTGTTGTAACTGTCTGTGCATTACTGTGAGATAAGTGAGTTTTGCAAATATCGCACTGTCGTCTGCATAGAGTGCCAGCTCGGTGTTTGGAGTCCTGGGGATGTCATTCAGGTATATGTTGAAAAGTGTCGGGCCCAGGATGGATCCTTGCGTTACACTACTTTTTATGAGCTTGGGTGTAGATAAGCTATCTTTAACTCTGACTTGAAAGTGTCTGTTATTTAAGTATGAAATTAAAAGTTTGACTAGTGCGTCAGGGACTTTTAGAGTGATCAATTTATATGCTAAACTACAGTGCCACACTTTATCAAAGGCTTTTAGTATATCCAGGAAAATTGCAGCTGTGGGTGTCTTGGTATTTAGTCCAGAAGATATGTACTCTACCACTCTCAACAGTTGAGTGGTGGAGTGTTTTGGCCGAAATCCAAACTGCTCCGGAATGATAATGTCATTCTCATTAAGGTGCGTGTTCAGTCTCTTAAGAATTATTTTCTCAGTAATTTTACTAAGTGTTGGTAGTAGGCTAATTGGTCTGTAGTTGGCTGGAATTGTGGCATCCTCTCCTGCCTTATAGATCGGTATAATTATCGCGTCCTTCCATTCTTTAGGGAAATAGTTTAATTTTAGTATTTTATTTATTAAAATGGTCATGAAAAAAATTATATTTAAGGGTAGGTTTTTGACCGCTGCGTTCCTGATTCTGTCGTGTTCTGGGCTCTTACGGTTCTTTAAGGTTTTGATAATTTCGACTATCTCTTGCGGTGTGGCTGGGTTAATCTCAGCCGTGACCGGGGAGTTTCTAAAGTTATTTAGTGTTTGCCTGACCATTTTCAGGGTGTCCTGACACATTAAATCGTGGTTTGGTTCGAATTGCTTTTCGTAATGCTTTGCGAGCGCCTCGGCTTTTTCTTCATCTGAGTACGCAGTATTATTACCATCTAATAATGGCGGGAGTTTATTTCGCGGTTTCCTAAGTTTTTTGGCGACAAGGATTCCCAGAGCGATACGTCTTCTGGGTTAAGCGATTCGATTAACTCTTTATACTGTTGCTACTTTTCCGCGACGATTTTTCCCTGACTTTACACGTGAGTCCGTTAAGCTCCCTTTTAAGGGTAGGGTCTCTATTAACCTGCCATGTCTTTCTAATTCTGTTCTTCTGTCTTACTAATTGTCTGACATGGTGGGAAAGTGTGGGTGTTTTTGGTGACTCACGATGTGTTGTAGCAGAGGCAATTGCTCTCTTGATTTCTGTTGTGAGTGTGTGCGTGGCAGAGTCAATATCCGCCGTGCTCATTAAGTCAGGTACTGCTAAGTGAGGCTCGAATAGTGCTCTTTTGAATACGTTCCAGTTCACCTTCTCTTGTCCCAGAGAGGCTGGAAGAGGTGTGTTCAGATCAAATGTCACTAGTACCGGTAGATGATCCGAGTCGAATTCATCTAGGGTATTAATAGTGTGAGCGTAGTCTATGTTTCTTGTAAGGACAAAATATATGAAAGAACCATTGCCGCGTATGAAGCAGGTTGGACTCGATGGTGCAATAATGTTGGTGTTTGTTGTGCTCAGCAGTCTGTTTATGTGTGTACCGCGTGTGTTGGCTCTTCTACAGCCCCACCTACGGTGGTGCGCGTTGAAGTCACCCGCAAGTATGGTGTTCGGGTATCGCGAGAAAAACAGTTTCAGTTGCGCAGCTACATTTATTCCACTCGTATGTTTGAGGTATATCGAAGTTAGGATAAAAGGATTTGTATTATTTATTTTTATTTTTATACTGGTGTATTCTACACCTTGAAGATTTATGTTATTTACTTCCTCGTAGGGAATATTTCTTTTAATATATATTGCTGTTCCTTCATGGGGTCGTCTAGCAGTTGTATTTGGGCTAAAATTATGATAGCTATTATAGTTGGCAATATTTAGTTTCTTATTTTCTCTAACTTTAGTTTCCTGAATTAACAAGGCGTCTACGTCATTTTCGTTTACATAGATCCAAAGTTCATTTATTCTTAGAGATATGCCGTTCGCATTCCAAAATATTATTTTAAAGGATTCTTTTTGGGACCTATCCATAACGGGTTTGATTCTCACTGTTATTTTTTAAATCCGCGATTATTTTGAAGGCCTCAAAAACCATTGACATTGGATCGCTCTTTTTTTTGTATTAACTCTGCGAACTGCATCAACAGATGTTTTAAACCGTCTAAATTGAACATACTGATAAATCCTCTGATGAGGTTGAGGATTTCATCCATCTTTTCATCATCGGATCTAACAGTCGGTTCAGTCTCAGCTTCCATATCCTCAGCCTCAACCACGGTTTGAACTTGGTTTTGAGTATCCTTTTGGATCTCGGTAATCTTTTGTCTTTTTTCAACCGTTTTTTCTAACAGCTGGGTTTGCGCGAGCTCTTCTTCCCTGACGCGTTTGGTTTCAGCTTCCTGCGTTTTGATTTCGTTAGTTGATTTAGTTTCTGGATTTACTTCTTTAGATTCCTGAGCTAGTTTTGCCTGTCTGGCTTTTTCCGCTTCATTTCTCCTTTTAATGGCTGTAGTAGCCAGCTTTATTTCTTCCGGAGTCAATTCTCTGGAAGTGGATGGTTTGGGGACCTGCTCTTGCACCGATCTGGTAGGTGCTGAAGGTTGAATTCTGGTTACCTGTGGCACAGTGTGCGAGGAACCCTAACGGGGTGCCTGGGTGTTTAAACCGAGGGCTTTTTGCCTCCAAGGGGGTATCTCATTTATGGGGGGAGGGGGTGCATGCGCCGGTGCCTTTGCTCAGTTCCAAGGGTTCTTCGGGTAGAGCCGGAAGTTTGCCGGGTGGTCACCTTTGCAGTTTGCACAGGTTGCCTTCTCTGTCCCAGGTCTCTGGCAGTCTCTTGTCAAGTGGTTCTCTGCACACTTAAGACACTTAGGTGGCATCGAACAGTTGTCAGAGGAGTGGTTGAACTGTTGGCACCGGTAGCAGATCTTAAAGCCCCGTGCTCTGAAGGACTCTACCTTCACAGCCATGAAATCTTGTTATTGAGTATACCCTCTGCCAGTTATCCGTGGGCCTAAGGCTGAGTAGGAAGATCGGCAGCGGCAATCTAGTTTTAGTGTTTCTCAATTGAAAAACCCGGACAACATCTAACCCCTCGGTTGTTAGAGTAACTTTTAGAGTCTCAATGTCATAACTGGTTGGTAGCCCTTTCAATAATACCTTTTTTGGCCTCTCCGTTTTAAGATTTAAGCTGTGAAAGGGGATTTTCTCGTTGGTTAAGTGGCGCTGAACAGCCCTATAGGCGTCAGCGTCCTTTGGTATCAACTTCAACATCTCTCCTGTAAGTTTGCCAGATACTTTATTTTCCGTAATCTCATTTAGTTTTGTGAGGAGCGCCTGGTAGTTTTTATTAAACTTTATGAAGAAGCATTCCGCTTTTGGGTCTTTATTCTCAACATCATTACCTTTTCCCCTAAGTCTATTTTCAGCCGTTTTCGATTTTTGCACCATTTTATATTCAACATTTTGGCTTACAATTTCAGAATAAGTTTTTTATTTAGGATATTTTACTTTACTAGAATTATCATTTACATTTACATCATTAGGGTTATCAGTTGCACTGCTACAGTCCATGTTATCATGGTCACCAGATTTTAAGTTTAACAGTTCAAACTAGTTTTTGGTAGGAACTTCCATAATAGAATTTTCCTCTATCCTAGCCTTTTTACTTGGATTTAAAACCGGTTCGATTTCATCTTCAATTTTAATTCCCTTTATCAGTCCTATTTCTAGCAGTTTAGTTTCAATTACTTTACTACCTAACATATTATCCTCACATTTATAAATTACATAAATATCACTATTCTCAAATTTCTCAATATCATGGGTCAACAAAAAAGAGTTTACAAAAGAAAACGAACCTATTATCCGGGAGAGTTGGTCCTTGTCCTGTCCAATCAATCCGTTCCTAAGCATCTTCTCGATGTGCAGAGTCAACACGTAAATCACGAGTCCGCAGAAGTTCATAGCTTGCTTCACATTCTGGGTCCACGTGAATATCGATTCATCCTGTGGCAGGGAGTCGCAATAGGTAGTCATGACATCCTTAAGAGGCCGAGCATCTTCCCCATCCAACTCACCAGCAATAGTCCACGTGTATTCCAATTGAGCACTGTCCAAATCCATAATCGAGAGAGGGTGAAATCAGTCCAAAAGTCCGAAAAAGCACAACCACGTGGGAAAAACACGCGTGGCGATCCAAATTCGAAACGCACAAAAAGAAATGGCGAGTACAAAGTACGTCACCAAATACGAAAATCCCAAACAAACATATTTGTGAGGCACGTTGATGTCGGAAAATAAAAAATATTAAATTAGTGGAATATGGGCAAGGAGAGAGAAGGGGAGTTCCTCATGGGGACATTTTAAAAGAATCAATGTGCGATGTATTACTAAAATTACTAAACGTTCTAATTGATCAATTAGTTTTATATTTGATCAATTAGTATTTTAGCTAGTGGATGAGATTTTTGAGGGCCATTTAGCAAAAAAAGGAAAGTTCTTTTATGCCGAATCTTTTATCCAAATTTATTTTATCCAAAATCTAATCAGCAGCAGGTAACGAACAAGTAACGTATCTATAAAATTGTATGAAATTTGTTCAATTAGTTTTTGAGTTAGAATGGATACATACATTACACAAACATACCCACATACGGACGGACACACACACACAGACGTCAAGCTAAAAATAAATTTTTCGTGTTCTAGAGATAACAAAACGTGTGTAGATCCATGGAAAACTTGAGTTGCGATTCCAATATTTTCCCTATACATTACCATGGATTGTAATTAAAGTAAAAATTATACAATATGTGGATGGGGTAAGAGAAATAGGCTTCTTAATAATTACAGGTCTCTGACACTTGCCTACACATGGTAAAAAATGGCCCCATTAATAATATGATCTTCCTATTTGTGAATTAGTTGAAAATTTACAGTTTGCGGGTTTCTTGCGCCCGTGCAGCGGGCGTTTGTATCGTTATCTGTGGTTACTAAAAGCCACCCTAATACTCAACAACTAAAAAAATTTACCGCTAGCTGTGGGAACCTCTTCCGGTAAATATTAAAAAAAGTTTTAAATATGGGTTAGAAGAAATTTAAATAAAAAGTTTAAGTTTGACTAACATTTATGAATATTTTAGAAATATCAATTACAATTAAAATCATGCCAATACGCCCCTATCCAATGGCACGTTTAAATGTTGCAAATTTATTAGAATATCATTTAGAAACTGTAGAAAATACAAATTATTAAATTTGTTTAAAATGTTTTATTTAAAAGCGAGGTTCACAAGTTACAAAATTATTTCATATCCAAAATGCGGCTTGCGGTGGTACGGGACAGCTCTGATAAAGTACAGACATAATATTTACAGCATATAGTATAATATCGAAAAGTCTTAACAAGATAGTGAAATAGCGGTCGATTGCTGTAAATTTTTACATTGACGAAATTTTAAACAAACCTACACAGAGAATTTTCATACTTCGCGAAACTAAAGTTTATATATTTTCCCATAGTTAACCAATGCCGTTTGAAAAGGTTACGAGGTTATTTTGCTGCCTATTTCAGTTAGCTGCGGCTTTTTTTTATCGCGGTCTTCTAGATTTTGCCTTTGAGATTCAGAAAACTTGACATAACGAGATAACTTTTTTTTTCATATAAAATATACTTTTAAAATATTATCGATAAATATTGGCAGTAAGCAAAAATATTTCACTTTTCATTTTCCGCAATCTCAGAATAATGATGTACTTTTCTAGCTTAACTAAGGACTGGTCAAACGGATGCCGTCCAAAGATTAACAAATAACCTGTCTGCATATAAATAAGATAAAATAAAACATAGATTTGAAATGGCAGAATTCTGACAGTATAAAATCAACACATAAAAGTTACTTCAATTTTGGTAGCTTAAAAACTTACCTCCCTCCCCCCTATATTTATTGCAAATAAATACTATTTAAGCACCCGAAGAAAACTAAGAATGTTAAAAATGGGAGTGGACATATGTGGGCTTAGCCATATACACAATTTATACACATCCTAGATTTTCACAATTGAATTGTATAAATATTTTCTAAATAGTGCTTATCTCTATGTTGAAAAAAAGCTATGTGCTGTCGTCAAAGTCGCATCTGACCATATCCTTTTAAAATATAGAGATTTCCTCTCAAGACTATCACCGGATCTATAACATCAAATTATTTGCAATTTGGTATGATGATTCTGAATACATTGCTATGGGTCGCCTCCTTTTTTTATTACATCAGATAAAATTAAAGCTGTTGTCGTTTCAAAAGACGCAATGTTTTAATTATTGATTTAAATTGGAGCAATAGCATCAAATAATTTGCAATTTGGAATGATGAGAATTGCAGATTACTTATTAGAATATATTGATATATGTCGCCTCCTACTTTAGTTACAATAGGATAAAAATAACGTTGTTGCCATTTCAAATAAAGTAATAATTAAATTATTAATTTAAACAAACAAAATTTGATTGATTTAAAGAAACAGGATTTTTTGCCACTGTATTAAGAACAAAAGCAAAACGTATAGCTCACGATGCGAAATTTGGGTTTGGTGAAAACTAGCGAACAAGGGACCGCCCCAACTGGTGTATTAAGCCTGCGTAGCAGGTGGAGCAAAAGAGCTCGTGAAGTCTTTAGACTCGCAAAGCGAGTTACGGAGGTAGGTGAGCGTCAGCGAGCAGTGGGAGGAGCACCCTAATATTTAATAACAGAAAATATATGTATGTGTGTGTTCAGTCTGTAGCGGGAAATTAAAATATCGTACGGCCCTGAAATTTGGTACACAGGTTCTTCAGGACTCGGGAAGATGCATTTTTCTAAATTCGAATTAGGTTTTTGTTATTTTATGTTATAATCCGATTTACATCGATTTTTGGAGATATTTACAAATTCGGTTGCGAAGAGACCAAAAATATTATCACAGACTTTCCATCTTGATACCATCGAAAAGATCGAAAAATTATCTTTTAAACAAACTTTAAACAGAATTTATATAATTAATATATGAAATTTTGTGAATTTTAAAAATATATATACTTTTCTCACTTTCTAAGCGTCCTCGATTTTTAAATTGCGGTATAAAAAAATTGACAGACACTGTTTATAATTAAACACCAGCTCATCCACATTAAATGTCACACACTGCTCCAAAGAAAAAAATAATTACTTGAAGTCATCGACTCATTAATTATAATATTTCAAGCGAACAAACGCTTAAAATTTTTTAATAATTTTCTTCCGTCCGGACAGTGCGATTGAAATTCGTAAATCTACTGAATCCACGCCTACATTCAAGCATGCGTATAAAGGTCTTAATCATTTACTTCCTCTTGCGTTTTCATGAGCGCTGTGCGGAATCTATGGCTAATTCTGATTATCATTTTGTGATTTGGAGATTCTGTTTGTATCGTGAGAATGATTTTAGTTCAAAACATGCGACTTGGAAATTAAAAATGGTGCTATCTGTATCTGTATTTATATAAGTAGCGGGCGCTTAGTTTATCTATAATAATAAAGAAAGATGTTTATCTGTTTGCTTGTTTGTATTTTTGTTTATTAGTCTGCCGTTATGCTTCATAGTGAATTATGTCTATACAGCAAAATATAAAAAAACATACTGTTTTTTTCATTCTGATAGTTAATTATGACACTAGTAAAACTAAAAACTACAGAATATGAATGCTTGAAAAAGGCCAGCAGGGACACACACGCTATATATTTCCGCATTTTTTACTTCAGAAAATTTAAAACTTTAAAAACTGCTTCATAGAAATATATTAATAGAAATAAGAACTATATTCAACGCAAAATACAAGTTTTAATGAACGCTTTGACAAAGCAAATATGTTGTCTGGTTTTTAAAAAAAATGTATCTTTTGGAACACACTAGGGAAATTGAGTTTTAAATTGTCATGTTAGTTTTAATATATTCTCAGTATTTTGTTATCCAAACGCGTCTCAGTTTTATAAAACAGTTCCATCCACATTTGTTGATTAAATAATACAGAATAGATAATTCCCAAATATTTTAAAAAGAAAATCGAAGCCCTACAGAAGATTTCACATAAGATTTCATTAGAAGTTTCACAATTTACATTTATATTTTTCTAGCATATAAGAGGGAGTAAATAGTTCATAATCACTGAACCCTCTCCTAACAGCATTTTTTTCACAGTGACGTAAGATTTACGTTGCACTGTGACTTTGGGATGTCACAGGACGTCGCAATACGTCTCGGCAATGTCATATTGAGGTCACAGCGAAGTCATTGTGGTCATTTTCATGGTCGTTTGTGACGTCGCATATTAACTTGTTTGTGACGTCACATTGTAATTGCCATTGTAATGTCGTCACATTGTTATGTGTTAATTAAATTGTGGAAACGTCACAGAGTATAGTCAGAATGAAGTTACAAAATTACTAATACGTAACGTCGCATAGAAGTCACAAATATGATTTCACATTGTGACCCAAGTGTCACGTGACTACAACGCCACTGTCACACATGTGAGGATCTTTGCTGTGAGGGGCCTTGGGGGGGGCGTTTAGAAAATATATGTATAATCCCATTACGGTTAACAGGATCCACAAACATATTTCTTAATTCAAACTTTGATAATGCCTCCTATAAGTGGATTTTCTGACTATAAACTTCGCTGTTCTCATCTTGTGTAGACTGGGATCAATTTTGAAGGTAGTTGAAACTCGCTAAGTGGTAAGACTGTATCTGTAGGCCCCCATCATAAAGATGCGCAATATTGCGGCACATACCAAGTCTGCTTGCTACCGTTTCAGATATGGGCTATTCCATGCTAAACAATTCATAATAAACGCACAACCGGTCCAAGGATGCTGCTGTCTGCAATGGGAGCAAGGGGATTAATTCGTTATTTGTTACAGGTGCCTTAGTTAAAATATCTGATTGCAGGTGTTTAGTGAAGCATCTTTGGAAGAAAACAGGTTCTGGATACAATCACGAACGCTTTTTGGGTGGCCAGCTATCTTAATTCCTATGAACAAATAATGATTCAAATATTGTGGTGGAGTAGAAAACTATTCTACTAGATATTTTACAGTTTTATAAATTTTGAAAATCTATGACATCGGATGAGCTCATTTTTGATCATCTGCGTGTTGCAGAGACCACTTCAGCGATAAAAGTTTGCAATTCCATCCCAGTAACTCAACGGTAGAGCATCGGCAGGCCAGTACAGAGATCCATGGTTCGAGTCCCAGGTGCGGCAGCAAAGTTCAATACAATGTCGCCCGAACAAATCAGCCCTGTATTCGTACAAAGATGTTGGACGTTTGAAAGAGACACTAGTATGACATGCACGGATTCAGTGGACTCTGAAGTATTCAGCGCTGATTTTAAAAAATCGAGAGGACAACAGTCAAGAAACTAACCTGCAGGAAAAAAAGAACATCAAACCTGAGGTAAAATAGCAGGAGGTGGTCAATCAGATTGCCAGTTGTACACCAATCTGATCTTGGAAGTTGGAGAATACAGAACGAGAATACGTCAACGATAAGAGCTTGCAAATCCGCCCTAGGTGCTCAGTGGTAGAGCATCAGCTGGCCAGTATGAAAATCCAAAAATCCAAAGTTCGATTCCCGGTTGGGGTAACAAGATTCGTTACAATTTTGGTACTTCTACGGAAGTATCATAGGAACCGCTGATGGTATCTCAAACAATAACAAAATATTCCTACGCACTCATATTCATTTCTTCGTCAAATAGTTTATCTCTGTATATTCTCTAGCCTGTTTTACAAACATAAACAAAACACTAATCCTTCTACACATAATTAAACAACTGTTACTGAACGCATCGAGTTTCGAACGGAGATTCCTTGCCATCGTTTCAGTCACGTTTCTGGTGCTGACTCTGTTTCTAGTGTTCAACCGATTTTCGCAAATTTGAAACTTTTATAACATTCACCAAGTTGCAAGTCCTGACGAAATCCGAATTTTAAAATTCCATCTGTGGACTGAGATAATGAGAGTCAAAGGTCACCGTGTTCAGCCTTTGAAAAAAAAAATTGAAACTTCCATGCTATATCCAGAAATAAACCATTGTTGTCATCTTAACGTGTTAATACGTGAAATATATATTTTGAAGTTAATTTAAATGATTTTAAATATGTAAAAAACAGATCACGTTGCTCATGGTAGAGCTTAATATTTGATATTAACGTTGAGGAACAAGCTGTTTAATTAAGAGGCTGTGTACAGCATTGCTTATTATTGAAGAACAGCCGTTTATTAAAACCATTGAGCTTTGTATGGCTATATATTAGGATTTATGATGAAACTATTAAATTTCAAAGCTATTTTAGCTTGTTTTTATTTTTGTTGCTGTAGTGCTGAAAAGAAGAAACATATTTAATTAATCTCAGAACATGCTCGTACATCGGATAATCGTAAAACATTGCATTGTGCTGCTTTAAAACCCACCATTATTGTTTTCAGTACGAGTTCCTGGAGTACAATACATTAACGTAATACCACACACAATTAACTGCACCCAATTAACTTTAAAATAATATTATTTATTAAGGACATTCTATTCATTATTAAATTAATTACAACAATTATCACATATAATTAAGGGGGAGATTGGGCATGTGAGACCAGGTAAACTAGTATTATAAAACTCATTATGACCTTTCAAAATATCTCGACCCAACCTGTACTTAAAGCCCCCCCCCCCTTATTCATTGCACTGCTGACCTCTCGGGTCAGGGCTGCAATACATTGGCTTCTTGCAGTCTGGTGCCATTGTCTGGCCTGCTAGGTATCATAAATCCACATATAAAACTGTCTACTTGAATCTTGGTCTCACAGTTGAAACGTTCGTTGATTGTAATTGTGACAACTAAAAACAAAAGATAGGAAACTTAAAGTTATAATTAACATTATTATACTACTACGTTGTGTTCGCAATAACCCTCCAATTATTTTACCTTTGCGTAAGTCCTGTAAAGGAATATTAATTAATATGAAGTCCTGTAAAGGAATATTAAGTAATATGTTACTAAATTGATTACTCCATTTAAACTTTAACAATAAAACATTTATTAACAACATAAAGTACTTAATTATTCATTACACAATCAATTATATTAGTTTTGGCGGGGGAACATGTGAGACCATTTAAATTGCCTAAACGCACTTATTTCATTCTCTTAGTATATCAAGTCATCTCTGTAGTATCTGCACAAGTCATAATGCCGCCCGAGTATTAGCACAAGTGTCGTTATTAAGTCATCGCCTCCAAGTTATCTGTATAAATGTACCTTGTAGTATCTCCACAAGTCATCATGTCGCACGAGTATTCGAACCAGTCTCCACCAGTGTCTTTCCTCGGTCACATGCTGTGGCTCTCGTTTTCCCTTGGGGATGTCACTCCCCCTTTTCTTTTATTTGCAGCATTCAGTGTGACGTAACAAGCACTTTCGCCAAGTAGCGACATTGGTTAAAGGATTAACCAATGTCGCTACTTGGTCTCCTCGTAAGGGCCCGCTCGACCCCTCTGTCTTGACGGCCCCAAATTTATGGTTTGCTGTAAACCTCGGTGCCATCCAGACTACAAGTATTGTTCGATGTTTCGGACACAATAAATAACTGGCATAAACTTGTCTCACCAAAACACATGTGAGATCCATTTCTGGTCTCACAGTAATTATAAATTTGCTGAAATTAGTATACTCTTTGTTTTAGCTTAATGTAATATGTTATAAGATCTGGTATATATATATATATATATATATATATATATATATATATATATATATATATATATATATATATACATACATATATATATATATATATATATATATATACATACATACATATATATAGTTATAATATATGGTTCACTTTTGTAGTAAGATTTTTAATATATGATTCCTGTTCATCCTGTTTATCTTTCAATAATTATGGTTGTCTTGTCTCCTACTCTAACATCCTGGATGGGTTTCAGTGTAGGTCCCTTCATCTATTTGTTCCCCCACTGATTCCATGGTTTATGTTCTCCTGAATCTCCCAGATTCATCCCAACTTTTTTCATTCAGTTACAACTGCTCGCATTCACTGCACGTTTATAAAGGGTTCCAGCCTCATGGATCATGGTAATACTTGATTTCTTAGTAATATTTCAATTTTTCCTCTATTAATGCTTGTAGTCTGAGTCTATGGTATTTATAGTAACTCACTATTCCCATATCTGAAACAAGCATTTGTTTGGGTTAATTAGGGTTAGATACTCAGAACGGATGGAGAATCTAGTCTAATTAACCTCCAAATTAAGTCAGTGCTTTTCATTTCATTTTTCGGAATGGTAATAGTGGTGCAACTACTTTGGTGATTTTATTGTATTAATATTTCGAAATTACTTGGAATAAACATTTCGCAATGATTTGAACCTAGTGGTTATAACAGAAAGATCGCATGCGCTAATCCGGTGTTCGATTCTCGACGTTGCACAAACTGTATCCTACGCAAATATGGGAACGATAAATCTGCAGATTTGAAAATTCATTGGTGGGTTAGGAAAAGTATGGTATGGCCCGTGTGGCATACAACCGCACTTAATTCCTGTCCAATATGGGTGGTTAAAGTTTGCAATGTAATCCGCATTCTATGGTGCACCGAGGCAATGTTGTAAACGGCAAAATGATTCCATTATTGGTCAAGTGATTGAATTATCAAGTGCTGACCTTTGAAAAGAAAAAATATGAATTATTGTGTACTCTTAGCAGCTGCGCTTTAGTTGAGAAGTCGGTTAACTCAACCTAATTATAATATAACCAAAAATACATAACAATAAACACTCTGTGTTTTCATGTTATCTCATTGGTTGGACGATAATAACGCTAACAACACCTAGATATAATTTTCATTGCATTATGGTATTTTTATGATTTTTTTATACTAGTTCTATCTTCTTCTCTCTATACCTTCAATGCCCGAAAAATGCCACAGTCTGAGAGAAAATTGTGGAATATTCGCTGTGCTATATTTCATGCATCAGAGTCTTACAGTCCCGCGTTTAATCAATCTGTTCCGTCAATTTTAATTTACTGCATCATAACTTTCAGTTCATTCTAAAAGAGTGATTTATTCTGGAATGGTAAAGAGGACACATCGGTTTGACATTTTATTTATGGCACACGTACTGCAGTTTTGCGAATTAAATATCGATCAACTACCTACTTTTGCTTAGGGTGTTGACTTATAACATTATTTTCTGTATTTTCTTGATACCTCTTCACCAGTCCTAATGCTTTTCGTACAGAAAAAGAACATGTTCAATAACTAATTATTATTAAAATGAGATCCTTATCATAGGAGTTTAGCAACAAATTTGGCGATGTTAGCAAATATTTTTGAAAAATATAACCAACTTGGCAACTATTGAAGAGTTCGGGGAACTTTGGAAGTATAAGTGGGATTGGTCAAGAATTCAGCCAAATAGCAATGTTTTTCGGATATTGTCTTGTAGCCTATATAAGATAAGGATGCTCCATCTTCAAAGGGCGATGTTATGTGTAACAAAAGTGTAGCAAAGAAGATAATTTAATTTCCGGAAACATTGAGTGGAAAGGTGATATATCTCAATTCGCCAAGTTGGTGATGTGTCTCCAAATTCTCCAAGTCGGGTATATATCTCCAAATTCGACAAGTTGACGACAATATGCCAAATATGTCACCGACTTGTTCTCCAAGCGTGGCTGACAAACAGAGATTTTGGTTTTTCTTATGTGGGTTGTAAAACCGAGAAAGTATTATTTCATAATTTGAAATAATTGAGATAAATTCAAAAATTCCTTGTAACTAATTCGACCGAACACATTATGGTTTATTGGGCCGTCGCTAGGTGGAAGAATTAATTATGCCTATAAAAGTGAAATCGCCTACCCAATTTCGCCCTAAGCTTCCCTGCGTTTTAAACAACTATAAATTTTTAATTAATTTCAGCTTTCCGTACTTGTTTAAAATATATTGCAATATCGCAAATCGTAATATCAGATAACGAACGCCAAGTGCAATTTACTAACTGACTTATAGGGATTAAATGGAAAGACAATTAACACTATCATTCTTGTGTTAATAATTATATCGCAAAATATCTGATAACACAACCTCGGAAACCAGGTTCACAAATTAAATTAGCATAGTATTGAGTCGCGTAAACTATCTTCTACAAGGATGCGCCAGCTAAAGCGCAAGTGTCACAACTAGATAATATATCAATAACCGTTTCCTCTTGTCATGTGCAACACTACTGTTTGCATTTTACATACCTTTAAAGCCGGAAAGAACAAACTTTTTAGGTCAGCAGAGCAGATGATATACAGAAAATGTTAAAAGTATTTACGCAATCGATTTTTGTGTTATAAATTTTACAGAGAAAGGATTATATATAAAACATACGCATCTTTCACTCCCCCTATATACACAGTGTGATGTATAGGGAAATATATTTGAATTCGAGTTTTTGACGAAAGAGAACGTTTCAAGCATCCATTAACTCTAATTATTTTTGAGGTGATGTCTCGCTTTGTGTGTGTGTGTGTGTGTGTGTGTGTGTGTGTGTGTGTGTGTGTGTGTGTGTGTGTGTGTGTGTCCGTCCGTGAGTCTGTGGAAGCGATACTCCACGAACGACTGGAGCATTTCGAACGAAAATGGTAAACAAAATACAATCAGCGAATACTGGAAGCTTATTAATTTTAAACGCAATCGAATGTTCGGAAGTCCCCCAAATTTTTGAATGAAATTTAAAAAAAAACTATCAAAAACTCAGAACTCTCAATAATGTTCGCTTCTGAACGTGGTTGGGCAAAAATAACGCGTCCTGAATCCCAAAACCTTTACTGGTATACATTATTTGACGATAATTCTTCTGAAACTTAACCAAATTTTCTTCAATTTGGAGATGGAGTACATATTAATATTTTACGACTAGAGTTTGCTAATGAATCTGGCCGAGTGATCATAAAGCGTGCTTCACCCTCTTTAGCGATGTGCGCATTGTCCTATTAAAACTCAACCGATTTCTTTACAATTTGGATATATGGTGTAAATGATATTTTACAGGTCGAGTTTGTTACTTCACGTAATAGCATAAAAATTGCACATGCTGCGCTCCCTTTACTGTATATGCAATGATAACTCTTCTAAAACTTTATTTATTTTTGTTACGATTTGAATACGTCGTGAAGATATATATTTTATAGGCCCCATTCGTTGCTGAATGTGGCCGCGCAAAAATTGCGCTCCCCTTTTTCTGGTATGTATTGTTCCATGGTAAATTCTACGAAAATTAACCAATTTTTCTGCAATTTAGATATGAAGTCGTAATAGCGGAGCTTGGTTTTGTTACGCCCCTTCCCCGTAGCTTAAAACATTGCATCCTATTTTAATCCCTTTCACTTGACCTTAATATTATCATGCATTTACATTGGGCTACCAAATTTCTCCAAACCTCCTGTGACCCCTATTCCAGCCGCTTGAACTGTGGGGGTGTGTATCTCCTCCACTGTATATAGTACATATTAAATTATAACAGTCCGAGTTTTTTAATGCACATGGTCTAATTATTGGGCGTGCTACGGCCCTCCCCCTTTACTGACGTGCGTATTATGTGATTATAACTTTTTTAAAACTTAAACGATTTATTTTAATTTGGATATATGGTGAAGATCAAATTGCTGAGTTCGTTTCTGAACGTGATTATATAAATATTGAACGTACTATGCCCGCTTTATATGTTCGCGGATATGATAATTTCTCAATGTTTTGGATATGTGGTGAAGATAAATGTTTTACGGTCTCAGTTCATTGCTGAATGTGATGGGACAGAAACTGACTCTGATGTGCCCCCCCCCCCTTTACTGATATATATATAGTTCATCGCTAACTCATCTGAATTGAAACCAAATGGACTGCAATTTAATTATATGGTACAGATTGGCAATTTGACAGTAACCTACCTATGCAAAACATTTTACATTAAGAAGATTGTGCCAATAAAGGTGTCCATCCTTTTATATGAATATCTACAGTGCTAGAGGCTAAACTTTGGCGTGATGATTGAGTCAGACCACTAAAATATGAAAATCGAAGACGAGCAATGCTATCCTCAAACAAAAATAGCATTATCAGCTGTCTGTGTAAGGTTTTCACGGTTTCTATTATCTAAGATAAATATTGCACATTTCCTTATGAAAAATTTCCATCCTTTGGAAATATAGTCATATCTGGCTAAGCCAAATAAATTTATCTCCCCGTGAGTATCAGAATCCATTACCCTGTTTTCTATATTATTATTTCCTATTATTCACAAGAAAAGTACTAGTTATCAACTTAGTAAAACGAAAATGATTTCATTCAAAAGAGCATTAATTTGAATTAAGATACACTGATAATTAAGTAAATCCTTTTGTAATTAACTCGACTAATATATTTATTGGCAAAAACAATAAACAACAACAAAAAAGTAAAAAAACTCACTAAATTGAATCTTTATCTAAACTGAATCTCACCATCTTACTGGTTCGGTGCTCAGTAGGATGGCTTTTGCACATACACAGAGCGCATTTAAGGCTATCGCAGCGATAAAAAAGAAATACCTCAAATTTTTCCACAACCTCAATATCAAAAAATCTGATGTGGGCAACACATGACTTTCCTTATATAATGCAATGAATTTACTACTTTTACAGTAAAAAAATAGGTTTTTCTTACAGTAGATACTTATATTCTTTCCAAGATATTAAATTTTCGACAATGAGTCGTGATTTTCATTGATTTAGCGTCATTTTAATCCATTTGGCGAGATTTTCGTTAATTTGACAACATTTCAAAAAGTTGCCAAGTTGGCGACATTCCGCCAAATTCGTCGCCAAAATCTCGCCAAGCTTTACTGGCGGAGAAATAAGTTTTTCTTATAGCAGATAAATGGCTATTGGCGTTCAAATACAAAAGTATTACTCGAAGTATCTTTTCTTATGCATGGAACGAGCTAGATCCACGAGAATGATGTCACTTAATTTATCGTATGGTATTACACATGAAAAGTGAACATGTTTCTCAATAGGAAATATATTTTTTTTATTTTATATGACTTTTTGATTATTTTTTTGGAAAATGTACAATATCTCGAGAACGGTTCATGTTAGCGTTCTAAAACTTATGTTAATCGTTTTCTAATGAAAAATTACATAAGAAATGTCTATTTGCGTAATTTTATTAACGGTTTTGATTTTTTAGCGATTTTTTCGAAATTTCACTCGAAAATTTAGGGGAGTTCTGAACATTCGATTACGTTTAAAAACAATAGGTTTCCAGTGTTTACGGATTGTGAATTTTGTAACAAATTTCGTACTATTCGATCCATTCGCTCGTCAGTTATCGTCTCCACAGACTCACTGACACACACAGACATCACTTCAAAAATGTTTGGTTCGTGATCAGGGATGCTTGAAACGTGCTCTCTCGTCGAAAACTCGAATTCGAATTTTCGACCCCGTCACAATACTTTCCTTATACATTATGTATATAAGGAAAGTAATAAATTGGTCGATTACCATCCAAGTTATCCAAAATTAAAATCTCTGATACATTTTTCGATAAGCCAGTATTTTTTACCCCTCCTGCCATTTCACAAATTAAACATGCTCTAGATGTGACAAGTTACCTACATCAATTTAAAAGATTTTGTAATTATTTTTACAATCAAAGTATAAATAATTTTACAATCAAAGTATAAATAATTGCAATGCTGTTACATTCGAAATTGCTTATATACATGCATAAAGTGATAGCATAAATTGCCCAGAAATAAAATATCTGTAAACAAATTAAACTGCACTCATATGGACACCAAAATAATTTTAGCCTCAATAAGTACGAAGATGAAATTAAAACACTCGTTATATTATCACTGCATATCGTTATACAGAATTATTTAATGCCCCTTGATCGGCAAGTGATGCGATAGCAATTAACAATTTGTTATGCTACCGTGGCAACACCCGGTCCCTTTTCATCTCGTTATCGAACAAATTTATATCTCGGGTGACATTGGATCTGAAATACATTCCAACTTAAGAGGAAACTTTGCCGAAAAGAGGAGAATAATTTGTTTGACGAAGTTGTAAAAATCAAAAATGTTTTTATATATATATATATATATATATATATAGTATCACGTTTCATTAATAGTAATTTTGTAATTTCTGTACGACATTTAACAGTGTTTTAGAAAATTTGTTAATTTAATTATTAAAAGCCGGACATTGAATGGATTTACAATATATGATGTGTGCGAGCAGTGAAATATTCCAAATTAAAACCAAATTTAACAAATAAATTGTGAAATTGAAAATATATATATATAAATATAATTTCAATATTTGAAAATCCTACCACAAAAAATCATATAAATTTTAAGAATTTGAATTGTAAGTGAAATTAAAATACAGGAAAACAACGAAATCAAAGTAACACATTTAAAATGGCGGCTCGTGGAGTGACGTAGGTGACGCAGGATAATCGCTGCTTCACATAAAGTTATAGGCCACATGGGTTATTGTGATTATTATTTGGCGAATATTTCGGACTCGTCTGGCTGTTTTTAGATAATATTTGACAACATTTTGCCAGTAGCGTGATTATTTTAATAATGTTTGTTGTCGAGGAGGAGGGGGATTACCGCCACTGAATCTGCTTCACCTATTCCTGAAGTAACGAGCAGCCATTAAATCACCAAAACGTATTGCCATAGATTTGCATCTTATTATTGTATGTATCATGAAGGTAAAGGGCAACTCTATAACTCCATGGTATATATTTTTTTTCTACAACAATGTTTTTACACGCTATTTGCAGAACGTGTAGTGAGCATGCGCAGTTTGAAAATGGGCGTTTCGTCCTGTAATAGTTCGTTTTAATAATTGAAATTGTAATTCTGTAAATCTTCGTGCAATTTCACGTATGTATGCAAAATTTTAGCTTCGCTATTGTAGTTTTTGAGTAAAAGGGATAACAAAGTTTAGGAAACGGTTGATTTTGCTTTATTCGAAATTTAGAACGGAATTAGCTACAATCGTCCATACTCATCTAAGTAGTTCTCAAATATACAGAACGTGATTCTACATGGAATCCTATTCGATGCAATGGGAATGAAATCCTAACTGTATGCAACAGGGGCGTAGTCCTGCTTTTAGCATTACAGCAGAATTTTGTAACTATGGATTTAGTCGTTGTAACTTCGTATAACTTAAGATAAATTACCAAGAAATTTGAAATTGGTTACGTGGTAAGATTGAATTTGTTGTTTCTTGTAACTATGAATTTAGTCGTTGTAGCTTCGTATAACTTGAGATAAATTACCAAGAGATTTGAAGTTGGTTACGTGGTAAGATTGAATTTGTTGTTTCCTACAGAGGTTTGTATAATTATGAAACATAGGAGGTTTTCTTGCTGTCGGTGTAGATATCGGCTATTCCATGCTGACGAGCGCAAAACATGGATGCTATAATTAGCAATGAGAGCGTGATGAGAACTTTGGGAACGCTCACTAAGTGCGACTTTTGTGACTATTGAAGTATTCGCATTTTTAAGTCTTGTGGCGATATATATATTTTTTGAAAGTCAACCGAACTTAATAGGAATATTTGTCAAATGATGTAGAAATTATTTTATACAAAACATCACTTAAAGCATCGCCGCCAGGGGTCATTTCGTGCAGACGGTAGTAAAGTGTACATGGAATGCTCAATTTCAAAGGATGCAATTTAAAGTTAATATAAAATTAAGTGAAGAATTATCTACAAATGCTATTGTTTTTCTAAGTATATAATTGACACATTTTTTCTTGAACATATATTCAAGTAAAGCCATTTCAGAACTGTGGAGTCATCGTGTTATTTTTGTAACCAGTAATAACGTAAAAGTATGTAGTGGGTATATAAATTCATAAATTATGCATTCAAGGTTGTGTTGTGCATAGCATTAATCAATTTTAGCACTCGCGGTAAGAAATTGACGCCTGATGAAAATTTTTGGATCCAATATATATATTTTTTTAAATTATCAATTTTGCATGTATTGAAAATTATTCTTAATAAGTGTGGTTGTTTTCAGCTGCTAGATAAGTCTACATAAGAGTCTGAACAAAGGTATTTAATAAGAATCAACTTGTACTTGAGTCAGATGTAACTCGACATTCTGAATTTAGCTGGACAATAAAGAGGATATAAAGAAGAAATTTATGCTCCTGGACAATGAAGAGAAAATGTATGCCCTTGCTAATCAATGTAATCTATGTAATAAATGCTTTTAATAACTAAAAACAAATTTCATATAAAACTCCAGTCGATTGAAAAATATGTGTTTACTATATTTTACACTATTTCAATAAAAATGAATTTTTATTTTCTTAAATTGAAAACCAAACACGGGCCGTATTATGGAAACAAATCTATTATTGGTAAACAGCCATAGTCCACATGAAAAGTTACCAATTGCTCGTATAAATGGATAAAACAAAATAGAAACACACTCAGCTTTCACTGTATATTCAAATTAACTTTGACCCAACCTTCCACTCCAAGGGTTGAGTAAAATTTACCGAGCTAGTACTTTTATTTTAAGGAAGACTTATTTTATCGTCATGTCTAGAGATGGCATATAATCTTTTTTTTTATTCTAAGAATGTTTAGATGTCAGAATAGCTATTTTGTTCTGTAAATGTGATTTCACACTTAAAATGAAATTGAAAAGTAAACTTTCTCCGGAGTAAATATATGGGTAGCCTTGGTTTTTAAATTGCGAGTAAAAGTTACCCAACTCGTGGATTCGTGTATCTTTTTAAAACCCTTAAAAACGGCGGGTTAAAAATACCAACATGAGCTCAATATTCAAGAATTTTGAAAACGACAGCCTGGAAGGATAGAATTTGTTGATTTCCATAGGCGAAAATGCATAAATATGCAGGTAGAAACTGTGGTTCATGTTATACACTAACTCACAAGGTTTTTATCTCAAGTATTTAATAACCCACTTTCTATTTTCCAGATGGCAGCAGTAACAGAAGATGTAAATGAGGAATGCACAGGACCAAGTACAATGTATAGCATGGTTTAATTAAACCGAAACAAATACTCTTGTTCGAAAGATCTTCAGAACGCGATACAACCATACACTACCCTCCTCACCAGCATACATTTGTGGTATACAAGAACTTTATGCGTTAAATTAACAGCGATGTCTCAATTGCCTGACTCCGACATTAGAATCGTGGACTTTCTTTTATGGGAGTATATCAAAGACCACGTATAGAAAAATTCTGTCAATGATATTGATGATTTAAAGACAATAATAGCCAATGTCGTTGCCACTGTAAATGGTAACATACTAATTTGGGTATGAACGGAGTTGGAACACTGATTAGGTGTAGTACTGATTAGTATACATGCCACAAAAGGTGCACATATTGAAATTAGGTGTAATACTGATTAGTGTAATACTGATTAGTATACATGCCACAAAAGGTGCACATATTGAAATTAATTGAACACAAAAAAAATTTTGTGATTTCGTGTATAAAATGACACACAGTTTCTAACAGTTTCGACACCTATTCCTATTATTGCATTATAAATTTGTAAACAATATTAACGCCATGTATTTCTCCCATTGATGCGTTGCTATTTCACGCTCACAACTGGATGAAAAGCGTGAAACCAGTTCATAAATGTTGTCATTTACAATAGGAAATATATCCCAACGATGCCTCTGTATAGGAGGAGGGGAGGGTCTGTGAATATTACATAAACATTTTCTACTCGTCGCGTCTGTAGACTTCTACTATGAAGAACAAAATATATATATGAATACTTGTGATGCAAATGGACTTGAATATGGAATATTAATGCATGGCAAAGTCGAGTGGGTCTTCTCCCCTTAGATATTTCCAATTAATTTGCTAGAACGGAATGAAATTAACTTGTTGGGCAATTGAGAGCTTTGCCAGTAATTAACAGATTCGCCAAAAGGTCGCAACGGAATACTTATTAATAGCTCCTACATTATACGGAAAGCACCCGAAAACATATTAATTACTAGATAGTGCGAGCACTATTCAAATTAGTCTAGAGTGAATTAGCCAATTTGAGTAACGATTGTTGTATGATTAATAACTGTCGACACCAAATAAAACAGCACTCTACTATAAATGATTCCGAAGAAAAATATCTAGGATTTACCCGCCGTTGTTCATCTTTTTTGATCTTTTATTTAACTCATCATGACCTATGTGCGGTTGTTTGTCTGTTCCAATGTGGTTATCTGTCTGTTTCAACCTCTTGGTGGCAGCTTTAGCATATTTTCATACGTCCTAGAGAGCTGAAATGTGGTACACAGCCTAATCAAGTAAAATATTTTAATATGTGCCGAAATTTAATTATTTATGCCGAAATATATTAATTATATACTTGTCCTTCATGTAATTTTTGACGACAGAGCGAATTAGACTTACTCCATGACTCTAAAATAAACCATTCTCGAGATATGTTTTTTTATAATTTTTGAGGAGTTGAAGACGCTTTAAAATGCATTAAGTTGACACATGAAACGAAGATGCAATAAAAAGACAAATTGGATATAATGTCAGAAAAGTATCGATATCATTTTCTGCAATTAAACTCAATTTAATGCATCATAAAATAAAAAAAATAAGAAACTAAATTTGAGCTGTAGGGAAAGTCATGTGCTGACCCCATCAGATGTCGACTTTTCCTGCAATACATGGTATTGTATATGAAAAGCATTGGGATCGTATTGAATATCACAACTCAGGTAAAACTAGGTCAACGTAAATAAGCACAAATAACAAAATAATGCAGAGTACAGCTGTTTCGAGGATACGTTGAATCTCCTTCGTCAGTGTAAGAGACTCAACAAGCCCGAAGTCCAAATGAGGAATGGGTCCACCTATTCCTTTATTTGGGCTTCAGGTTTGTTGGTTCTCCTGCACTCACGAAGAGGATCCAATGTATTCTCGAAACAGCTGTATGCTGCATTATTTTGTTATTTGGATTTATATTTTTGGTTTATTTTGGGGTTTATTTTTGTTATTTGGGTTTTATTTAAGTTTGCTCTAGTTTTTCTTATGCTTTGCATAAAGTGTATTTTGCTTATTATTCACAACTCAAGTTTTAAACGGATCTAAACGTTTCTAGCACTCTAGAATCCGAAAATATATTTCCATGATGACGTCTCTATATGTGGGTGTATCTGTTTGTGCAATATATGTATCTACACTATCTGAAAAACTAATTGACCATATTTTACAAAATTTGGTAGATAAGTTTATTGTGAGTTACCCTGATGCTGATTACATTTTGCTACGATTCGATAAAAAAGAGCCTGTCTTTTTTTGCGAAATAGCCCGCAAATATCGTATGTAGCCGCTCTAACTAAGAAACTATGTCACCGAATTTCACAAAATTTGGTAGATAAAACACTTGTTACCCTGGGGGTAATTAAATTTTGGCACTTTTCGGTGAAAAAAGAACATGCCTTTCTTTGCAAAATGATCGTCAAAAATCGTCAAAATCTAAAATAAAAAAGTAAGATGCTCAAATGTATTAATTAAATGCCAAGTTTTGATATCAAGAGGTATAAGGTCAACTCTATAGTTCTAGGATTAACCATTCTTGAGGAATGTTAGTTCATTCGCTCTTTTGCCATTTCACTTTACATTACGTCCAACCACTAAATGAAAATGAAAATTGAATTTAAATTGCGAATTCAGTGGAATTTCAAATGATTATCCACGTTATTTTGGCAAATTAATATATCAATTTAATACATTGTGAAAGAAAGAAAAAGAACAGAAACGTATGTTAGTAGAGAAATTTATGTGTTGCCCAAAACATTCTTTTTTAAATTACATTTAATTTTCAGTTTTAAGATATCTGCTTTTTTATTTGGCGAAATAGCACATTTTAAAATGCTGTCTGTTTGCTAACATAAAAAACCCCAAATTTCCTCAATCACGATGTGTCATAATGTCATGATGCTGGTTTTTATTTGTTTTATCATCAGAAATTACGTAAAACAAACGTTTAATCAATACATTTAAACGTATTATTTTTTCTTCACTTTCGATTTTTGAGGGTCATTTGAAAATTAAAAGCCGGTTCTATATTTCTATAATCGTACCAAAATCTAATCAGCACCAAGGTAATACACAAGTGACTTAACAGCCAAATTTATTAACTTTTAATCTAGAATAGATACATACAATCTTGTAGAAACACACGTAGACGTCAAACTGAAAATTGTTATTTCGTATTCTAAAGCATACAAAATATGTAAAGTAAGGAAAGTAAAGCATTCTAAATTGATATTAAAAAAAATGCTATTACTATTTTAACCATCTGTTGAATGTTGAGATAATAGTCGTATAAAAGTAAAACTGAGTAAATGGGCAGTCGTAGTTTTCACAATATTTTTATAACCCAGTAGCTTTAAAAGAATTATAGACGGTGTTACGATGTGTACTTTGAAAGCGCAAGTTTTTTCTAAAAATGCGAGAAAAAATCAGACTTTCTGTATAACTAAAGCTTTATTTAAAGCGCCAATAAGCGTAAACAAACAATTTACAACTAATAACCCTTTAGCTATCTTGCACGGTCACAAAATAACTGCCAGATATAATGAAACAGCAATTAAATGTTTAAATCATGCAAAAACCAGACGATTTTATTCTCAAATCACTGACATATTCACAGTTCACTTTTACTCGTATCACGCCAACTCAACTTGAAAGATAAATTTTTCGCAAGAACTCGAAAAATTCCTAGCCAAACCCCCAAAATTCGAGAAGTTTCCAAAATTCGCCAAGATGACGATATTTTTCGAAATTTGTCGCCAAAATCAAGTGATCTGCACCTTCGAATAATAACAGCAGCTATCTGTAAATATCGTCTATCCTCAGGAATAGGCAATATGCAGTGAAGATAATTTAGATGCAAGTAACATTAAGCTGTTTACAGCTTTCAATAACCAGGAAAAAAAATGATTGGATTTCATATTCTAATGATGTTTTTCTCTGACAAACATAGTTTTATATTATATAACAAATATCAATTTATAATGCTTCTAAATTTATAAGAGTTAATGGATCAATTACTACATGAAATGCATCCATAACTAAGTGGCGTTTAGAAGTACTATTTATCTCGAAAATAACTCAGCTTGATAACACAGCAATTATTAGTTACTAATTATACCATGCAAGTGAATTCCCCATTTGTTGAAAATGCATCCAATACAGGAATAATTATTCCCCGTTGGCAATTTCAATCACTTGAACAATAGTTAATTTAGTTCTTGACAATGATCAAGTTAATTAACTTCAGTACTAGAAGTTAATTGATGAATCACTACAGGATCATACTGCATTAGAGTTATACGCAAATCGTTGACCATCAAATTGAGAGTTTACTTTCAATAAAAGTTAGAGGTGAAAGTTCTTTATATTAGTTGCAAAGCCAACTGGTCTGTAAGAAAAACGTGGATATGACAAATAATTCAAGAGGTATTAGGGTTATCGCATATTTTTATACACGTGTATAGAAACCCCGGTCGAATTTCGGCAAGGAGGGGGCCACACAGAAAACCCCCGCGTGTCCTCATCCGAAACTTAGTGGAGGGACTGAATGGTAGGGAGACGTGTCGTACCTCGGGCGTGACGTCAGTCGTGGTCAACTAGGAAGGGAGTGGTAGCGCCTCTGGCTCCGTGTGGTGCTGCCATTTCGTGTTGAGAGGTGAGATCGTTGGAGAGCGAAGGCTACGTGCTTCAAACGTCCAGGATCATCATTTGCAGGAATTGATATGTTGCCAGGTCCGAATTCGGGACCTCGTGCTTACAAGACCGACATTATAAGGTTAGAGCAAAAACTAGCTTCCACTCTGAACTTATAATTTGGGTTCATGTTCCTATCATCTTCGATCGATGTCTTTGGCAGGAGCAGAGTCGGCTGCTGCCACAGTACTAATTTTGAAACTCTCTACACTTTGCAATTGACTTCCCCCCTTATACTTAACAGGACGCGACATAGCCCGGCGTACCGCACTAAAGAATGGGAACAATTCCCCCACAACTTATCTCATTGTGCAACACCATTAGAGTTTCCTATACACGTGCATAAAAATATACAATAACTACAGCGGCCATATTTTCTGAGAAAATATGGGAGAAACTTTGACGTTTGTTTCAACACATTGACAAATGCGTTTGTGACAGAGATGAAAAGGGGGCGGCCAGACTTAAAATGACCGCTGTAAAAAAAATATCCTACCCGCCGACCTAAAGTGTTCACTAAGCACATAATTATACTTGTACAAATCTATGAGTAGGACTTTTTCTTTAGTCTTAATGTTAATAAAAACATTTTTTGCAACTTGGTACACTTCATGGGCTCCTGGGGTATGGTGGCCCAACACCCTCACTCCTACCCCAAGAAATCCTCATGCATGGTTTGCATCTTGAATAGATTCGGAATGATTTTAAAAGATTGGAAAAAATAATTAACATAAAATTAAAACACATTGCATAAGTAGTAAATATATTATTTTAATGATATTTTAATGAATTACAATTGATTGACATTAAAATAAACATTAAAAATGTATACTTTCAGTATTTCGCAAATGAAGGAATTTTTCATTTTAGCAGAACGTGATTAGATTACAGAAAATCATAAAATTATACACAATTCATTCCATAATTTCATTTTGTGTAAATGAATGAATGTGTCCAAAATTTCAAATTTAGGTTGCGTTTTATTCCTTGTTCAAAAATTATTTTTAACTGAAAATATTCTCTCAGTTGGAGAACAATTTGATCGGAACTTCATGGAAATAATGGACAAATTTAAGTTTGTTTTGTGGAAATAAATAAACCTAAAAGACAGCTACTTAAATAAAAGCCAGGCATAAAGAGGTTCAAGTTTTTACATTCTACATATTGGTCTGTGGAAGAGTATCTTAGTCAGTCAGTGAAGCCTCACTCAACTGTTATACATAGGAAAAGAAGCAAAATTCCGTGATTTTTCAATTTCTCGAATAAATATCAAAGATTTTAGATTTTTACCATTATCTAAGGATCCATTTGTATGCAATGTTTTAAGTTTTTACCTTCAGTCATTTTGGATGTGGAAGTGTCTCTTAATCAGTCGGCTAATTTTATGCAGCTGTATGTGTATGATAAACACAAATCAGCAACATATGCTTTGAACTGACGGGTTAGTTATATTTTCATAGAAGATTTATTAAGAAGATTTTTAAAAGAACAACTTTGAAACGAAAGCAGATATATTCCTTTCTCCCTATTCATTTTTATACTTCTTCTTCATCTCCTTTTTACTGATAGTGTAAAAATACCTATAATAATAAAGGACGATACCTGTTTATGTGCACGTCTGCATCGTCTTTACCGGAAAATTTAAGAGTCGTACGATAATGTTGCACAGGTACTTCAAGTCTCGGCACAGTACGCCTTGGCAATATTTTTTTTTTCAAATTTCGAATATAAGTCTGTAGTTATTTTATGTTTTTAACATGATGTTGAGCGATTTTAACACAAATCGGTTCCCTAATGTGTAAAGAACCTTGCTGCCCCGGAATCGAACCCCGGATCTCCGAACTGGCCAGCCGACGCTCTACCTTTGAATTTCTGGGACGAAATTGCAAGCTCTTATCGTCAAAGTGAACTCTGGAAATGACCTAAAATATTATCACAGAAGCTTCTTCTTGACACCCTCGGAAAGATTGAAAAACTTTCTGTCCAACGATATTTGGACAGAATCTGTAAGTCAATTCCTTTACTTATTTTTTTAAATGCATCGAAATTTGTATTTCTTAGGTTATCTGGCACTTATTTCACCGCATCTAAAAGGGAAGATTAGCACAATTCTACAGTATGGAAAAATGTTGTGTGTATATCGTCACATTTCAACAATTTTTATTTTCTCATACTACGTATAGTATAGAGAAAGTATTGTTTTCACGAACATTTTCGAATTCAAGATTTTGATACCAATATATGTTTTAAGACCAACTGAACACGTTCTGAATATTTTTGGAGGGATGTTCTTTTGTTTGTCTGTCGGTCTGATGTTTGTGGTCGGTTTTTTGTGTACACGAAAGCGGCTACAAATATTATTGGATTTTTATGAAACTTTATATCCAGCTTTGTTTCCAAAAAATCTAGAACTAGATGTGATGTTTTTAAATTAGAGCCAAAACATCAAATTTATTCGAAATTTCATATTTTTTCACATGGCAGCATAGGACAAAATTTAACATAATCATGCATAGAAAGGTTTAGTTATGACTCAGTAATCACGACACTTAACAGTTGCAAGCATTGTTGTGAAAAATAGCCGCGATACAATTTTTTTTGTTCGTGACGTCATTAGCCCCGCCCCCCCCTGGTGGGTAAGTTACCCCCAGGGGGTACATTGTCAAGTATGGTATCAATATAGATTTTTTCAAGCCCTATAAAGTAAAGGGTAACATGGTATAGTTGCAATCATTTGGACCCACGATAAGGATTTTCAAATTTTTTCTAGTAAAATTTGAAAAATAAAATATATTCTGATATCAGAAAATCGAATTGAAGTACAATTCAGTTATTTTTTTAACGGATGAAATATAATAAGCCGCTACTTCATTATTACATGAAATTAATCTGCCAAAGATTGACATTCTGAAGCAATAATCATCACAAAAATTTCCAAGCTTGATAGTTTCAATTAATACAGCTTCCTGCATTACTAATTACACCAAGTACACGCATTCATAAATCATTAAAAGAGCATCAGATGAGGAATAATTGTTCTTCGTTGGCAATTACTCCAATTATTTCAACATTGTTGATTTACTTTATGATATGACATCTGTCAAGTTAATTAACTATTGGGGAGAAAAGTGTTCAGAGTATCAAAACAAAGTAAAATTGCGATTCTTCTATTAATGTTTCTTTTATTGGAGCAACTTTATTTCCTACCAATATAAGCTATTATTAACAGATCAGGGGTAATTATTTACATTTAAACGAAATTCTCTGTTCTTAGAATTATCCTATTTTTCAAGAGAAAATAATGCTATGAAAATCTTAAACTTTCAATACATCGAGGTTTATCCATAAGAATTACTAAATTTATTTTTATTCAGTTTTACAAATGATCAATAGCTCTTTTGTTGTCACATTTTAAAAAATTCTGAAGTCGTCATTTTCATTGATTTAGCGTCAATTTAATCCATTTGGCGAGATTTTCGTTAATTTGACAACATTTCAAAAAGCAACATTTCAAAAGCAAAGTTGGCAACATTCCGCCAAATTCGTCGCCAAAATCTCGCCAAGCTTTACTGACGGAGAAATAATTTATTCTTATAGCAAATAAATGACTATTGGCGTTCAAATACAAAAGTATTACTCGAAGTATCTTTTCTCATGAATGGAGCGAGCTAGATCCACGAGAATGATGTCGCCAAATTTATCGCATGGCATTACATATGAAAAGTGAACATGTTTCTCAATAGGAAATATATTTTTTTATTTTATGACTTTTTGATAATTTTTTTTAAATGTGCAATATCTCGAGAACGGTTCATGTTAGCGTTCTAAAATTTATGTTAATCGTTTTCTAATGAAATATTACATAAGAAATATCTATTTGCGTAACTTTATTAGCAGTTTTGATTTTTTGACGATTTTTTCAAAATTTCACTCGGAAATTTAGGGGAGTTCTGATCATTCGATTACGTTTAAAAACAATAGGCTTCCAGTGTTTACGGATTGTGATTTTTATTCCTAATTTCGTTCGAATCGGTGCATTCGTTCGTCAGTTATCGTCTCCACAGACTCACTGACACACACACACACACACACACACACATACATCACTTCAAAAATGTTTGATTCGTGATCAGGGATGCTTGAAACGTGCTCTCAAATTGAAAACTCGAATACGAATTTTCGACCCCGTCACAATACTTTCCTTATACATTATGTATGTAAGGAAAGTAATAAGAAATTTTCATAAAAAATCTTTCATTTTTTCCAAAAGTGTTGACTTTCCTCTTAAAAACTAAAAATTATATTATGAGAACAAACAGATCGGTAAACTCCTAATCAATGGTATCTAATTATTTGTAATCAAATATGCTTCAAACATTTACTCATTATTTATACAGGGTGTCCCAAAAATATTGATCTCGGCTTTCATTCCTTAAACATTGAACTTAGACATATATAATAAATTACAAAGTTGAAAAAAAAAAAAGGTACAAAATTTTATGAAATCGATTAAAATTTTCAAGGGAATTAAATTTTAGGAAATACAAAATTAAAATTTTTATACGCCCCCCCCCCCCCCCCTACAAAAACATTTCCAATGAGTAAAATGTGCCCCATACACTAATAAAGTGATGTACAAAATTTCAGCATTTTATCATAAAAAGTTCCAGAAATATGAAAAGGCAGAAATGCTGACTTAAACCACTTATCGACATAGGTTCTCAGAGGACAAAAATCATGTCGGCAGATCGCGTTTCAGGGGTCATACACAAATTACGAAAGAAAACAATGATGACATAAATAAATAATAATTTTGCTATTTATCGGTATAAAAATATCTGCACTGTGTAGAAATAATAACTTTACACAAAGATTGCAAAGCTCGTTCAAAATGTTTTCCATCCATACTAAAGATCCATTAAAGATAAGAGGCAGATATTATTTGCCTGTGATGCATTTCTGCGTTGAGTCATTTGCATTCTTGCTGTAAACATTTACATTTTAATTTGTGATTAATCCCTCACCAACTTTGTTTAAGCATATCTCTGGGACTTTTTATGATAAAATGCTGAAATTTTGCACATCACCTTATTAGTGTTTGAGCCACATTTTACTTATTGGAAATGCTTTCGTACGGGGCCGTATAAAAATTTAAATTTTGTAATTCTTCAAATTTAATCCCCTGAAAATTTTTATCGATTTCATAAAATTATGTACCTTTTATACACAACTTTTTAATTTATTATATATGTTTAAGATCAATATTTAAAGAATAAAAGCCGAGGTCAATGTTTTGGGAATACCCTATATACACTATGTTGCAAAAAATATATGCACCCATAAAAAATTGAGCTACAGCCACAAAACTCGACGTGTATGTATCGTTTGAGGAAATATGCAAATGAATAAAATTGAGGAACAATGAAACGTTTTATTAAGAAACGGTGGCAACAAGAAGACCACATTTTAGTAAGTGGTAAATAATCCCCTGGCAGCTATATAAGGCTATATTTGTTGCGACAGTGTTCATTAAGTTGCTGATGTCCCTCTGCGGAAAATTCTACCAGAAATGTAGCAACTGGTCAGCTAATTCAGTGGTATTTTAACAAGGCTGCAAGCTCCGTCCCAGCGTATCCCAGATATGTTCTATTGGCGATAGCAAAGTAATACTTGAAGTATGAAAAACATTCGCTCAAACTATTGTAAGAAACAACTGTAAATATAGACAAAGCTTACGCTAAGTTGAAATTATAGTGTTTGCTAACAAAACAGCAACGTTGTAGCGAATAAAAGCCTCACCGTTTTGTATACGACCTCTGTCGGTTTAAACCTATCGTTCTTGCTTTTGTAGGTGATTTTTACTTTCCTTATAGACGTAATGTATAAGGAAAGTATTGTGACGGGGTCGAAAATTCGAAGTCAAGTTTTCGACGAGAGAGCACGTTTCAAGCATCCCTGATCACGAATCAAACATATTTGAAGTGATGTCTGTGTGTGTGTGTGTGTCAGTGAGTCTGTGGAGACGATAACTGACGAACGAATGGACCGATTCGAACGAAATTTGGTGCAAAAATCACAATCCGTAAAAACTGGAAGCCTATTGTTTTTATACGCAATCGAATGTTTAGAACTCTCCTAAATTTTCGAGTGAAATTTTGAAAAAATCGTCAAAAAATCAAAACCGCGAATAAAGTTACGCTAATAGATATTTCTTATGTAATTTTTCATTAGAAAACGATTGATATAAATTTTATAACTCTAACATGAACTGTTCTCAATATATTGCACATTTTTAAAAAAAATTATCAAAATGTCATATAAAATTTAAAAAAAATATTTCCTATTGAAAAACATGTTCACTTTTCATATGTAATACCATGCGATAAATTGGGTGACATCATTCTCGTGGATCTAGCTCGTTCCATTCATGAAAAAAGATACTTTGAGTAATTCTTTTGTATTTGAACGCCAATAGTCATTTATCTGCTGTAAGAATAACTTATTTCTTCGTCCATAACGCTTGGCGAGATTTTGGCGACGAATTTGGCGGAATGTTGCCAACTTGGCGACATTTTTAATTGTTGCCAAATTAACAAAAATCTCGCCAAATGGATAAAAATGACGCTAAATCAATGAAAATGACGACTCATTGAAGAAAATTCAATATCTTAGAAAGAATATAAGTATCTACTATAAGAATAACATTTTTTTAACTGTAAAAATAGTAAATTCATTGCATTATATAAGAAAAGTCACGTGTTGCCCACATCAGATTTTTATTTACTCAACGTTTACAGATTAGGTACCTATAGATGACACAGTAAGAAAAATAGTCTGAACATGAAAAATATAACTCATTGAAGGTGTTTAAGGAGGTTTAACTTTTTAATGAATAAATAAATGCGTCCAATAATATGGAAACTAAAGGGGGTATAGTACACGGAAAGCAACTCTGCTTTCTAAAAAGAGATGCGACCTGCAGTTCCCGAACAGTCTCTGACCCGATGAGCATGTCTCGAGCACATACAGGCCCCTAGCGTTTTTCACCTTCCTTAACTGCTATCAATTTAACAAGATTCCAAACAGTAGGGCAGCTTAACTAATCCGCAATTTATTTAAATAAGCAAGCAGCAAGGTGCCTGAATACTTGACAATTCGCCATTTAATTAGATTGACAGAGAAGAAGTCCCCTAACAATCAGAAATCTAAATTAGATTTAGAATATCAGCAAGGCCGGATCACTAGAGCATCTCCTCACCTTAACTGCTTCACAATTTAAGAAGATTGTGAAACGGCAAGGCGGTTGGTCCTTAGGCTTCATCCGTGTTTTGATATTCCGTGACGCTATTCCCGGAGAATCACAATTGGAGCCCCGCAGTATCCAACTTAGCTATGAAGATATTCACAGATTGGAATTTTTCTTCAAGAGAAGAGCGTATTCTATATTCCATAAATGTCCACATCATAAAGTTGCTGCTATAGCCCATGGGAATGTGATTCTTCAAGTCTAACGAGCTTCCAATACATGCAATTCACTTCAGGACCCAATATATAATAATCATTCTTTTTATATATACCATAGGTTTCGGATATTAAAATAAATATGGTAGGTAACATTTTAATTTTAATTTTATATAACTCCTCATGATAGATGGTCGTCTGTCTGTTTCTTTAATGGAATTTTTAATACACTTTCCTACGTCCTAGAGAGCTGAGAGCTGAAATTTGGTACACAGTTTAAATTTATAGAACATTTTAATCTATAAAAAAATAAGTTGATCTCAAAAATATATCCTACATTTTTACGTTCCTTATATACATAATGTATAAGGAAAGTATTGTGACTGGGTCGAAAATTCGAATTCGAGTTTTCGACGGGACAGCACTTTTCAAGCATGCCTGATCACGAATCAAACATTTTTGAAGTGATGTCTGTGTGTGTGTGTGTGTGTGTGTGTGTGTCAGTGAGTCTGTGGAGACGATAACTGACGAAGAATGGACCGATTCAAACGAAATTAGGTACAAAAATCACAATCCGTAAACACTGGAAGCCTATTGTTTTTATACGCAATCGAATGTTCCGAACCCCCCACCCCCCTAAATTTTCGAGGGAAATTTTGAAAAAATCTTCAAAAAATCAAAATCGTTAATAAAGTTACGCAAATGGACATTTCTTATGCAATTTTTCATTGGAAAATGATTGACATAAATTTTAGAACGCTAACATAAACCGTTCTCGAGATATTGTGCATTTTTCAAAAAAATTATCAAAAAGTCATATAAAATGAAATAAAACTATTTCTTATTGAGAAACATGTTCACTTTTCATATGTAATATCATACGATAAATTTGTGACATCATTCTCGTGGATCTAGCTCGTTCCATTTATGAAAAAAGATACATGGAGTAATACTTTTGTATTTGAACGCCAATAGTTATTTATCAGCTGTAAGAATAACTTATTTCTCCATCCATAACGCTTGACGAGATTTTGGCGACGAATTTGGTGGAATATCGGCATCTTGGCGACTTTTTTAAATGTTGCTGAATTAGCGAAAATCTAGCCAAATTGATAAAAATGACGGTAAATCAATGACGACTCATTGATGATGACAACATGGAAAATGACGACTCATTGACGAAAATTCAATATCTTGGAAAGAATATAAGTATCTACTATAAGAATAACCTATTTTTTTGCTGTAAAAGTATTAAATTCATTGCATTATATAAGGAAAGTCATGTGCTGCCCACATCAGATTTTTTATATTCAAAACCGATTGATACTATATTAACCTCTTTTTCAGTATAAACTAACCAAGTCTTCATTTTTGCATAAACTATGATCAGAACAAAAAGTATTGCTTAAACATAAGCCTAAAAAATGAAAATTTAAAGAGCAAATAGAGAAGATAAACTGTAAAAGTATGCAAAAACTTTCGCTCAAAGTATTGTCAATATTTCTTGGGTAAAAGCTCACAATCATATATCTGGGAATGAAATTGCTGATTACCATGCCAAAATTATTGCTATCTCTGGTTCCCCTCTTAGTATTCCTTTTCCTTACTCGCTCCTCTCAAAATTTTGTAAATCGTATATTCTTAATCTTTGGCAAAATTATCTTAATGATTATATTTCCAACAGGACTGGTGATCCGACTAGAATCCTGTCTTACCTCCCTATCGTGAATCCAAATTTACAAATTTTTAATAAATACCTCATTTACTTTCTTACTGGTCATGGCCCCTTTCTTGATTACCTATACTCTCTCAAAATTAAATCCACCTCTAACTGTATTTGTAATAAATTAGGTGACGTTGACCATTACATTTTCAATTGTCCTTTTTCTAAATGTTTTCATCTCTGCAAACCCTCCCCCTCTAATAAACCAATTTGGTTCTCTAAAGTTCGTTGAAATCCCTCTTCAGTAGATAAAATTAAAAACTGTATTCTTGTTTGCATGGAAATGTCTAATAAAGTGACCTAAGCTTATGAGTAGATTCTGCTCTCAATTAATGAATCCCTTTATTTCATTCTTATTAACTTATAGGGAGTTATTGTGTTCCCTCCATTTTCTCTTAAAAAAAAAAAAAAGCTGTGTTAACTGTTTTTATTTTCTCGGTTCTTTCTTTCTAAATTTTGTTCTAAATTTCTGTTTTTGTTTTTCATGTGCCTAATTTCTTTTTCCTTTTCATATATTTTCTTTTATATATTTTCTAAATTTTACTTTTAAAATTTTATTATTTTCTTTAATTTTAATCTATTTTTCATTATGCTATTATGCCTCACTCTAAATTTTATTTTTCAATGATGTTTTTATTTATATTCGCAATAACCCTTTTCCCATTTTTGTAAACTGGATGTACTTGTAAAGTTCAAATATAATGTAAAACTGTCTGTTTAATCACAATATTTTTCAACAATTGTTATCTTTTTAGATCTAAATAAATGTTCGTTTGGCGGGATGGTAGACCTTGTGTGCCTCCTGAGTGCAGGAGGTATCCTTTCCCAGCCGTGCAGCTAGCTCTCTAAACTCACTATGTGAGTCGCACGGTCTGGGGTCTTCAGACCTCAAAGGGCCTTAAAGGACCTTGCTACTCCAACCGGTAATCGAACCCTAGATATCCGAACTGGTCAGTCGACGCTGTACCGTTGAGCTACTGGAACGAAATTGCAAGCTCTTATCTTTGAAGTGTACTCTGCACTTCTTTCAACAAGCAAAACTATGGAATCATTGATGATTGCTAATATGGGTAACGTCCCTATACAAGTATTTTACCAATATGATATTAGCCATTTCAGCCTCGTGGAAGGTGTGCTCAGTCTCCTTGAAATCTGAAGAAGGTTGCTGAGTTTGACTGAATTTCTCTATTGCAACAAAGGTTCACAACATTGCATTGTATAGCAATTTCTCTTGCTGCCATTGCAATTTTCGGCTATTACCTTCTGAAGAATACAAAACAGCTGAAAACCTGTCTATTAATCTACAATGGAAGTAAGTATATACGCAAGTTATGTGATTGTGAACAAAATCCCGTTTCGATGATGTATGAAGACATTGCATTACAAAATCTAATAAACATTTTTTTTAATTTCCCTGCAATACATAGGGAAAGTATTGGAATAGTGTCGAAAATCGCAACTCGAGTTTTCGACGCATCTACACGTTTTGGGACCTCTCGAACACGAAAAAATATTGTGTGTGTGTGTGTGTGTGTGCAATGTAGTATGTACCCATTCTAAGTCAAAAACCAATTGACCAAATTCCATGAAATTCTACAGGTATGTCACTTGTGGATTACCCCTGATGCTGATTACATCTTGGTACGATTCGAAATAAAAAAAACACCTACATTTTTTTGCAAAATGGCCCGCAAAAATCGTATGTATCCACTCTAGCTAAAAAACTAATTGACCAAATTTCTCAAAATTATATAGATAAGCCACTTGTAGCTTACCGTGGTGCTGATTTTGTTTTAGTACGATTCGGAAAAAAAAGAACCTGCTTTTCCTTGCAAAATGTTCCGAAAAAATCGTCAAAATCTAAACTAAAAGACTACGTATGCTCGCAGATACGATGGTCGAACGGTCAAGGCGAGAGTTTCCAAGCGATCGTTCTGCCGCTACGTTGTGGGTTCGAGTCCCACGTAAGACATGGATGTTGTGTTGTTCGGCGCAGTGTGTTCCGCCCCTCTCTGCTGCGCCTGGGGCAACGTCCCAGGGCGGCTAAATGGTTCACGTTTATGGCCAATGTATAGGCGAATGATAGAAGTCAAGTGTCTGGTCATTTGATATAACAAAATAAAATACGTATCCTCAAATGTATCCATTAAATGTTTGTTTTATAAGTAATATTTCACAACGAAAAGAATTATGCCAACCCCCGTTACTCTAGGATTAGCCGTTCTTGGAATATTTTAGTTTTTCACTATTTAGAAAGGAAAAATCTGACATAGATAGCACATGGCTTTCCTATAGACTCAAATTTCTTTCACAATTCATTAAATTGAGTTTTTAATTGCACAAAACAACAAGCATACTTATTTGAAATTACATTGAATTGCCACTTTTAAATCAATTTCCGTTTACTGTATTTATTCCGGTAACTGGGCGTATTTTCAACGGATGCGTAGCAAAAATGTTTAACTAAAATATATCGAGAACAGCTAGTTCAATTGTAATGGGGTTGGTCTTATTTTTTTCATCGTCAAAAATTGCGTATGGAACAACCATTTAATGGATACATTTGAACATAGGTCGTCTCTTATTTTATATTTTGACGATTTTTGAGGGGTATTTCGCAAAAAAAGACAGGTTCTTTTTTCCTGAATCATCCCAAAATCTAATCAAAACCAGGGTAACTGCCATATGACGTCTCTACCAAATTTGGTGAAATTTGGTCAATTAGTGTTCTAACTAGAGTAGAAACATTCAATTTTTGCCGGCCATTTCGCAGAAAGGGGCAAATTCTCTTATCTTGAATCTTACCAAAATCTAATCATTACCAAGGTAACCCACAGGTGATTTATCTATAAAGTTTTATAAAGTTGGTCAATTACTTAGTTTAAGTTAGAATTGATACCTACATTGCACAGACAAACACACACACAGAGAGAGAGAGAGAGAGAGAGAGAAAGAGAGACTTTACTAAAAAATAATATTTTCGAATTCTAGAGTGCTCGAAAGAGCAAGCATATCCGTGGGAAACTCGAGTTGCGATTTTCAACACGATCCCAATACTTTCCTATACATTACCATATATTGTAATGAAAGTAGAAACTGAATCACAAATTATAAAAAAAATGTCTGCGATAAATATAAATTAAAATAAGTCAAGAACAATTGTTTATACAGCTTTAATTAAATTAAGAAAATGTTATTCTTTTCTGCTCATGATGTATACCATCATGAGCAGCAAATTTTGAAAAATAAAGCAAATTTTATGCATCCAGCGATTCTTGATTTATAACATGAAGCATGTTAGAACAAAAAATTCCAAAATTAATAAATTTTTCGAGAAAAATTCCAAGGTAGATTTTTCTCATTATTTATAAGTCAAATCCTACTTGGTTTGCAAGGTTTACTCTCAGTACTTTCGGCTGTTTATTTCATGCCTTAGCCCAGCCTCACTCAGCTCTATGTATATAAGAAATATTATATATATTCTAATAAATGTACACATGATAAGAAAAGAACTTTTTATTTACAGAAATAACAGTTTTTCTTAATACGTTTTACACATTTTACACTTGCAGCCTTTGAGAAATTTAAAGTTACTTAAATCTAATATAAAATGTACAGCTGCGGGAAAAAAAAGGTCCCACCCTCTGTTAATCGAACATCGTTCATCGTACAGAAAATTGAAAGATACCATTCGATTAGGAATAACATCCTCTACAAATTAATGCGCGTAAAATTTGCATAAGGGGCCGTCTTCATATCTAAACATGCACAAACTTTGAAATTTTCAATGGCAACACCCAAGTTTAACGCAATATTTCGAATATAACACTATAATTAACCTCGGATATTAAGTTTAAAGTGATTTGAATGAAACGTTTCCAAATTATGAGTATATACAATTTTCAGCTTCTAATGTTATATTAGTTTCCAAGACTTCCATTCATATCTTCTGTAATAATTATCTACTCACATTGATTATTTGTATGACGTTACTACTAAACAACCCAAAGACATTTACGCGATTTTTATTTTTGGGGAAATAATTGTTTGTATGTAATATTAATTATGAAATCAATCAATCTTCGGCACTTGACGCGAGGAACATCATTATAAAATAACAAATATTTTTGAAACATAATTATAAAATAACATTTGAAAATAAACATTTCACTCTTCTTTATTTCTTCTTTCTTTTATTGACCCTCGCACGAATGCCTCATTAGTTGTTAGCAGCGTACTCAGTACGGATTTTTACCCCTAATAATCGTGCCCTATTTGAGGCTCACATAATCCTACCCATTACAGGCCCACTGCCTTAGTAAATACACACACACACAAGACAACACCACACCAGTCATGAAAATGCTCACCCTCTCATGCAGGAATCGAACCTGCGACCCTTTGGCCGTGAGGTAATCCATAATGCTGAATGTCAAGCGGATAGTTCAATAATTTGCAACAGTGATGTGGTCAATCAACGAAACATCGCCCTTCAAATTGCGGTTTTCAATATGGAGCTGATCCCCGAAAATTGCACATTCCGGAATATTGAATATCTTCGAATATAAATATAGAAACATCATGAAAATTTGAATTTGGACCAATTTGGAGGTCTAGAACTTGTAGGTGACGTCAAACCTGGAAGTTGCCATTGAAAATTTCAAAGTTTGTGCGCGTTTAGATATACAGACGGCCCCTTATGCAAATTTTACGCACATTAATTTGTAAAGGATGTTATTCCTAATCGAATGGTATCTTTCAATTTTCTCTACGATGAACGATGCTCGATTAACAGAGGGTGGGGCATTTTTTTTTCCGCAGCTGTACATGAGCAGTTTCCATGCACTTTTACAAGAAAATTATAATTGATAGCAATTATGTATCATTACTTGTCTTTAAAATATAAATTATTTTGAAGGAATAGGAAGTTAAAAAACATCACTTTATTCCGTTTTAAAGAGAGATAATTGCCATATTCGTATTGCATTGAAATCTTCATCTTAGAAAACAATTGCTTAAAGGTGAATTTAAATTACAATATTTTTTTGAAAAATATGTTTTATTAGATTATGTTTCCATGTATTAAAACTAATTATTACAAAACTAAATGGATTCGGAAAAAAGAATAGTTATTTTTTCTGCTTCATGCGACTTCAGTTACAAATTAATAATTTAAAAGTTCAAGAACCTGTCAAATATTGGGGAGTTTTATTTAAAGAAAATTCTTTTGAAAACTACAAGGATCTCGAGATGCTGTTGTAATAGATAGCTAAAATAAAAATAACTAACTCACAGAACCTGCCAATAGTTCCCAAAATCAGGTTCTGTAAATAAGAACTTGGCCGTTACAGCCCTAAGCAGTAGTGTTTAATGGAGGACATACATCTCATTGTTGGTGAGATTGCATTAGTTCTCCATAGTGTCCACATTGGAAAACTAAATTCAGCACTGTAAAATATCCCTTCTGTCGAAATTCCCCCTTTCCTAAATCCTGGCTAGGTAAACGGCCTAAGCTTAATCTTTAGGAAATATGATACCGATCTTTAAAAAAAAAGTTGATATCTGCAATGACACCAATGAAATTTTCTATATTCCGAAATTTTGTGAACCTCTATAGGAACTATAATGAGCACATTATAAGCACAAAACGGCTCGATAGATAATGTCAAGTGCAAGAGAAACGTATTCTAACGTTAGGAATGTCCACTTTAGGCGGTTTCTGGGTCTATAAACTTTGTCGTTGCAGACAAGTGCAATTTGAACTAATTTTTCAAGAAATTTCAGATCTGCAAAAGATGTCATTATCCATGGAGATCTTCTATCCATAGAGATCTTCTATCCATAGAAATCTGCGGTACATAGCAAATTTTCTTGGTGTCACTGTATGCATCGATTATTTCATGCTAACAGGTGCATAATTACGAAAGTGGTTCATAAATTTTATTGTCTGCAATAGGAAAGCGATGCTAACAAATTACAAGCTAGTCATAAATATATCAAACAATATCATTTTTCATAAACGGTGGGTTTTTTTTTGTATATCTTAAATTCATCACAATATAGCAGTAGGACTCTTTAATGCTAATGAAGAGGAAGAAAGATAAAGGAAGAAGATAAAGGGGGATAGGAGGAAGGCAAAAATGCTGTATTTATCATATTAAAAATAAATGAAAATGTATGTTTGTGTGTGCTGTAGTGTAAACATTTAAGCAACATGCAGTTACGACATTTGGCGCTAAAGAACTCTCGAATGAGCCCAAAAATACCTCGGAGGGATATTTCATTTTATTTAGTTTCTGTTTCCTTTTTTTTAGTTTTAGTTTTAGTTTATTCTTGTTTTGAACAGTCTTCACGATTTCTGCACCAATCCGTTAGTGATGATCGGAAAAAATTATCACGAGCTTTCGATTTTGACACTATCGTAAAGTATGAGAAATCTTTAAAATGAGTACAGAACAACATTCTTAGCATGATATCTCAATTTTTAGTGAAATTATAAACGAAGGACGTTTTCGTGAACATGCATGTTTTCGGGAATTCAAGACATAATGAATGTCAAAATTTATAAGTCGGCAAAATTATACACAACCTGGGCATCAAATTCATGCTTTCACCCTCTTTAAAAATATTTATTTGCGCTTCGCAATTTCTTGATTTTCGACAGTATTTTTAATTATAACGACAGTATTACTTTCCTTTACACATAATGTATAAGGAAAGTATTGTGACGGAGTCGAAAATTCGAATTCGAGTTTTCGATGGGAGAGCACGTTTCAAGCATCCATGATCACGAATCGAACATTTTTGAAGTCATGTCTGTGTGTGTGTGTGTGTGTGTGTGTGTCAGTGACTCTGTGGAGACGATATCTCACGGACTGAATCGAATGAAATTTAGTGCAAAAATCACAATCCGTGAATACTGGAAGCCTATTGCTTTAAAACACAATCGAATGCCCAGAACACTCCTAAAGTTTCGAGTGAAATTTTGAAAAAAATCATTAAAAAATCAAAACCTTTAATAAAGTTACACAAATGGACATTTCTTATGTATTTTTTCTTAGAAAACGATTGACATAAACTTTAAAACGCTAGCATGAACTGTTCTCGAGATATTGCACATTTTTCAAATAAATTTATCAAAAAATCCCATAAATTAAAAAAAAATATTAACTGTTGAGAAACATGCTCACTTTCATATGTAATATCATGCGATAAATTTGTTGACATCATTGTCGTGTATCTAGCTCGTTCCATTCATGAGAAAAGATACTTTAAGTAATACTTTTGTATTTGAATGCCAATAGTCATTTAGCTGCTATAAAAATAACTTATTTCTCCGTCCATAACGCTTGGCGAGATTTTGACGACTTATTTGGTAGAATGTTGCCAACTTGGCGACTTTTTTAAATGTTGCCAAATTAACGAGAATCTCGTTAAATGGATAAAAATGAAGCTAAGTCAATGAAAATAACTACTAATTGTCGAAATTTGAATATCTTGGAAAGGATATAAGTATCTACTATAAGAAAAACCTATTTTTTTTACTGTAAAAGTAGTAAATTCATTGCATTATATAAGGAAAGTGATGTGTTGCCCACATCAGATTTTTTTCAATTGTTTCGACAGTGCATTTAATTTTTTGACAGCATTTTCTGTGCAAAGTAAAGAAGCTTTTTCCCCTCAATCCCCCCCTGGAAGTCATGATTCTCAGAACAATGGCAGTGTGTATGGTTAATAGTGGGGGAGGGGGGTTAGAAATTCGCTATGTATGTAGATAGTGTCAGATAGTATGCATTAACACAAATCATCAAAATACATAAACATTTATGAGAAAGTTGTATGAAGCTACATGTCCCAGTTACTTAATTACAGTTACTAAGTTTTAAAGAAAGAAACACTGTTGAAGATTTTACCTTCATACTGTATTAAATTAGTAAAATATATAGAACAAATTTACCCGCCATTGCTCGGAATTTAAAGAAAAGCCGGCTTAAATTAAGCTAAGTACCAGCATTAAGTAAAAAAATCTGATGTGGGCAGCACATGTCTTTCCTTATATAATGCAATGTGTTTACTACTTTTACAGTTGAAATTTGCAATGTGTTTACTACTTTTACTAAGATATTGAATTTTTGTCAAATATTCGTTATTTTCATTGATTTAGCCTCATTTTTATCCATTTGGCGAGATTTTCGTTAATTTGGTAACATTTAAAAAGTCGCCAACCTTTCGACATTCCGCCAAATTTGTCGACAAAATCTTGCCAAACGTTATGGTCGGTGAAATAATTTATTTTTATAGCAGATAAATGACTATTGGGGTTCAAATACAAAGGCATTACTCAAAGTATCTTTTTTCATGAATGGAACGAGCTAGATCCACAAGAATGATGTCACTAAATTTACCGCATGATATTACATATGAAAAGTGAACATGTTTCTTAATAGGAATAATTTATTTTTTATTTTATATAACTTTTGGATAATTTTTTTTTAAAAAGTGCAATATCTCGAGAACGGTTCATGCTAGCATTCTAAAATCTATGTTAATCGTTTTCTAATGAAGAATTACATAAGAAATGTTTATTGGCATAACTTTATAGATGTTTTGATTTTTTGATGATTTTTTCAAAATTTCACTCGAAAATTTAGGGGGATACTGAACATTCGATTACGTATAAAAACAATGGGCTTCCAGTATTCACGGATTGTAATTTGTGTACCAAATTTCGTTCGAATCGGTCCATTCGTTCGTCAGTTATCGTCTCCACAGATTCACTAACACACACACACACACAGACATCACCTCAAAAATGTTCGATTCTTGATCAAGGATGCTTGAAACGTGCTCTCCCGTCGAAAACTCGAATTCGAATTTTCGACCCCGTCACAATACTTTCCTTATACATTATTGTATATAAGGAAATACACTTTGTGCGAAGAATAGGGAAAACTTGAGCAACGTATATAAGCACAAGTAAAATGATAATGCTTACAACTGTTTCGAGGATGCGCTGGATCCCCTTCCTCGAGGATACGTTGGATACCCTTTCTCTTGCACTGACGAAGGGGGTCCAACGTATCCTCGAAACAGCTGTATGCTGCATTATCATTTTATTTATGCTTATATACGTTGCTCAAGTTTCCCTTAAGTAATATCATAATTAGTGTATAAATAAGCGCCTTCCATAGTAATAAGCCCACTTCATCTATTTAACTCACTCAGAACAACAACAAAAATCACGAGCTTAGTACAAAAAATAAAGCAAATCTGCTCAATTTAAATGCAAACCCAAAGAATTCTATTCCAATTGAATCATGCTCTTCAAATGCGCTTCATGTGAATCTAAAAATATATGCAGGTGAATCGTCGTCTGACGTGTTTCTGTCTTTACAAACCCTCAACCCTCCCCCCCCCACACACACACACATACACCCCACCTCTCTGGCGTAGGTGACTTAATCTTTGCACAATTAGTATAAACCATGGTGCAGAAACTGACGGATCCAAATTTTATACTTCTTCCCCGGAGGCAGACAAAATAATAGGAGGAAGGTGAAAAGTTCTTCCAGACCCTTCTCAAACTACCCCTCCCTCCCCCCTGGTAATCCAGAAGGTTGAGATTGCATAATTACAATATCGACCAAGGAATAACGCCTAACTGAGCAAATTTTCTATTAAAACGACTATTTTCGACGCTAATCACCAGAGTTGAATAAAATGAAACAGCAAAAATTTCAAATTTTATTTTTCAGCCTCTTAGTTTTCCAGTAAAAGACTTAAATACTAGTTATTAAATAAAAGTTTACCCAATTCCACAAATTCAAATTCCATTTATGTTGATAAACTTTTTATAATTCTATTAGTAAAATGTATCGTATATCATTTTTTAATAAATCACTTATTCTATTAGTACTGTAATGGTAATGCATATAAATTTATATTAAACCGTTTATAACACAAAACAGCTTAGAAGGGGATTGAAACAAGTAGTTTCCTTGCAAAATCCCACATATATATATATATAATTTTACACGTTTGGGAAGCATAAAACTTGTACAGGCCCCAACTTTACTGAATTAAAATATGCACACTCTATTCTTGATAATCTAGCAAAATTTATTTGATAATCAATCATTACCAGTGAGAATCATTAACTTAAGTTAATCAAATCACCAGTTCTCATATGTACAAATCTCTCGTTACGCATGATACTAATAGGGCGAATTGAACTTACTTTAACATTGCAGTCTGAAATTCGCAAGATGGTCTATAATCCACACCATAATGTTCTGTGAGTTATGACGTCTTGTAGCTAGTTGTGGTGGCCTTGAGAAGTTTCAAACTATTAATGGGTACGGTGAATCTTACTGAGTGAGACATACTCAATTGAAGAGTTTAATTCCTAAAGAATATAAATCGCTTTCACGTGTCTGTCTCCTGCAATACTACTGCAGCGTTGCTATTGGTGGTAAATGACCTTGAGACAGAAAGGCTAAGGAATCTACCGCCAGTTTTGGTCAAACTAACGCCAACGGTTCAAGGATTGAAGTGTAGGAGGATTTAACAATATCAGTGGTATTGATAGAATTGCGCTTCCAAAATTATAGACATTAACAAATGCATCTAATGAAAATGTATTTTGAAACTTTGATTATTCTTTCCTTATATATAGAATGTATAAGGAAAGTATTGTGACGGGGTCGAAAATTTGAATTTGAATTTTCGACGGGAGAGCACGTCTCAAGCATCCCTGATCACGTATCGAACATTTTTGAGGTGATGCCTGTGTGTGTGTGTGTGTGTCAGTGAGTCTGTGGATACGATATCTCACAAACGAATGGAGCGATTCGAATGAAATTTGGTACAAAAATTACAATCCGTGAATACTGGAAGCCCATTGATTTTAAGCACAATCGAATGTTCAGAACCTCCCTAAATTTTCGAGTGAAATTTTGAAAAATCATCAAAAAATCAAAATCTTTAATAATGCAAATAGACATTTCTTGTGTAATTTTTCCTTAGAAAACGATTGGCACAAACTGTAGGACGCTAGCATTAACCGTTCTCGAGACATTGCATATTTTTCAAATAAATTTATCAAAATATCAAGTAAAATAACAAAATAGTAACTCTTGAGAAACATGTTCACTTTCATATGTAATATCATGCGATAAATTTAGTGATATTATTCTCATGAATCTAACTCGTTCCATTCACGAGAAAAGATACTTTGAGTAATACTTGTGTATTTGAAAGCCAATAGTAATTCATCTGCTGTAAGAATAACTTATTTCTCCGTCCATAACCCTTGGCAAGATTTTGGCGACGAATTTGGCGGAATGTCGCCAACTTGGCGATTTTTTTAAATGTTGCCAAATTAACGAAAATCTCGCCAAATGGAAAAAATCACGCTACATCAATGAAAATGACGACAAATTGAAGAAAACTCAATATCTTGAAAAAATATTAAGTATCTTACAAGAATAACATTTTTTAACTGTAAAAGTAGTAAATTCATTGCATTATATAAGAAAAGTCGTGTGCTGCCCACATCAGATTATTTTAACTAAATTTCATTACTGCTATAATCTATGTTATTGAAATATTTTTGTTAACATTTTTTGTAAAAAGGAAATATATTGTTGTAATTTTGAGTAACAAGGAAAATTAGTTGAGGGAACATAATATTATAATTTGTGTAGCAATAATTTTCCAAATTACACATTGCATTTACAGATGGTTTCGAATAGTATCTCCTTCCAAACCCAACATCGTTAAGTCATTTAGCAAACAGCAAGCACTTTTAAAAGGTTTAATAAGGGGGCGCCTAAAACCTATTAGCCCCGTCTTCCTTATGTCATGCTCTGTGACAGGAAATTGATTCTACAATGGACAATTCTGCAATGGAAAATAATGAACGTTTATTTATATACTTTCTTTAATAGAATCTCTTTAACAGCTCTTTAAAATATCTGCAAGGTCATAGAAGAGGATGTCGTTAAATGAACAGTTCTTTAACTAAGAGTTCACTGGAATTACCCCGAGGCAATTATTCGAAAAAACGAACAACGTTTATTTATATACTGTAGTTAATGAAATCTGATCACGTTAAACTATCTGTAAAGTCATGCGAGAGAGGAAGTCGTTAAATGAACGGTTGCTTAACTAAGAGATCGCTGGAATTACCAAGAGGCAATTAATAGAAGAAATGAATTACGGCTGGCTGTGCCAACAACATTCGATATTGCGCTTCGACGATCTAGCGGCTAACGAGAATTTCTCTTTTCCGAATAAATGTTTCTTTGTACTTCTTGTTTGGTAGTTTATGATTATGTAAAAATTCATTTACGAGATCACAGTTTTGCTTTCTTATATGCAGAATTTCTTGAATTGGTAATATTAATTAAATTATTAGTTTGATACGTTTAAGTTAGAACAATAACATTTTACAATAATTTGAAAATGATTTAAAGGCTGCAAGTGACACATTCATTATTCGAAATTCATCACCATTTGATAAATAACCCTCTTATGTACAAACAGATGTATCTAACTGTTGAAGTCCATGAACATTAACATCAAAGTTTCAAGCATTTCTCAGATTCCACAGCATGTTCATGAGAAGAAGAACCATGGCAGAAGATACGCTAGTCATAGTGGGGACATCATGGAGGTTGTACGAACCGGACTGAGTGCATGAATCGCTGGCGTACGTGTAGTGTGCGCAGTGCTCATGGATGAGAGGGCTGGAAATACGGTCTAGATGCTGCTGCAGAAAATCAGCTGCGTCCTGCCCACAATCTTTGGTCACAAAAACGTACTTGCACAAGACAAAATCGTTGAAGGCGCTAAAAGAAATCATACAAAGATTAAAGCAAAGCATGTGACTTTGCGATTGCAGTACTTTCTCAAATATATATATATGCAAAAATAAATAACACATTTAATAAAACAAAGATTATCCAAGGCATCTATCTGATTTGGTAATGTTTGTCTTTACGCTCATGTACAAAAGTTAAGCAACAAACGGAAAATTAGCATATTCAGCAAAAGAAACAACGTGTAGCAACAAAATTTGCATACATGACGCACGTATGCGGAAACAAGCCTGCAGAAAACATTTTGCAAATAAACATTTTTTAATGAATGGCATGAATGGACATGAGTGTATTTCATGAAATCAAAATATACTGTCTCAAATGTAGTAAAACAATTTCTGATAAATAGACATGATAAAGAAAGCATATTTCTATAAATTGGAAAATTTGTTTGTGGGACATTTTATACATACCCGAATAAAGTAATATTACTTTGAATACACATCGTTTAAAAAATTTTCCAACTTTTTATCATATCAATATCTAGTTGTGTTGAGGAACAATAATCATTTTCTTAGCAAAATATCCATATACACTCCCCTCCAAAAAATAAGCACGAAATGCAAATTCTCAGATCACGAGCGAACGAATTAATTTTATCGATCGAAACTTGCTGCATACTTCGAGTGCAATATGCAAATATAGAAACACGTGCATAATAGCAATTGTATTCATGCCAGATACGTAAATCAACGTCTTGGTTAAAGCAGGTGTTTCTTTCTCTCCGTCCTTACCTGTATTTAGATGATGGTCAACGATGGCGAGCCGCGGCCACGTTAGATTCCAACCAATTTATTGGAGAACTTGCTGAATTCTTCATTCAAATGACGGCATGAATAAAGAGTCACCATTCTGCGATGATTTCACGCTTATGCACCCAATTCCAAATGAGCAGAACAATAAGCAGAAAGTCAGGCTCGGGTCACAATCGAGTTACAACGTCTTCTGATGACCGCTACTTAGCGTTATTGGTCAGACGCAACAGGCAATCAGCAGCACCTGCTTCACTTCCTAGCATCATTGCAGCTACAGGTAGGTCTGCATCCGCAACAACGACGATAAGGAGATGGCACTCACATGGTTTTTATGCACGGAGGCCAGCCATTTGTGTTCCATTGTCTGCGAGGCACAGAGCAGCCCGTCTCGATTGGTGTCAGGAAAACGTCAGTTGGACCATAGACGATTGAGGCAATGTCCTATTCACCGATGAGTCCAGATTCGCTTTGCAATCGGACTATCGACGGATTTTTGTGCGGAGAGAGGCTGGTACAAGGTATTAAGATATTAACACAGTCTTGCGCCACTCATTTTCTGGTGATGATATCCTTATATGGGCTGAAATTTCCTTTGGCTGACGTACTAACCTTTATTTTTTCCTGAATGGTACAGTGACTGGCCAAAGATATCGCGAGAAAATCCTTGATCCCTATGTTCGCCCTTATGCGGGTACAATAGGATATGAATTTATTCTTATGGACGACAATGCCCGAAAAAATAGAGTTCGTATCGTAAGCGATTACCTGCTGACAGAGAAAATACAGCGAATAGAATGACCAGCGTATTTCCCAGACCAAAACCCAATAGAGCATGTAAGGGATGCTCTAGGGAGAGCTGTAGCTTCGGACAAACCCTTCCAAACACTATCTAAGAACTCCAACCTGCTCTCATACAAGATTGGCGATTACTGCCTTTTGACCTCATTTAGCACTTAATCGGTGGCATGAATCGTCGTTGCCAAGTCTGCATTAGTGTTAGAGGAGGTCATATCCCTTAGTGACAGGCATTTCACATTCAAAACTATGACCTGCCGTTTTCTCCATTTTTTTAATTTCTTTTTAATGTGTAAGTATACATTCGAGATTCTTTTTTTTTATATGCAAATAATAAGCAGAGTCCTATTCTATGTTACTGTAAAATTTGAACTAAATTGTTGCAGTCGTTTCTGATTCGGGCCTGATTTTCACTTTCGTGTTTATGTTTTGGAGGGGAGTGTATAAAGGGGAGTATTTCGGAGTGTTCTATGTCGCATATGACATCAGATACTGAAAACGAAGCTATATATAATGGACTCATTTTTTACTTATTTATAACAATGGGGAATTTGGGGGCTTTGCGTTGCGTATAACATCAGATACTGAAAATGAAACTGGATATTAGATTCATTTTTTGTTTATTTACAATGGATATTGTAATACCTCCTTTTGTGTTTGTGATTATGCAGAGAGTGATAAATTTAGTATTTTATTATAGTAGAATATATACCATTAATAAACCAGAGTTTTAAAAACTTATTGATAGAATACGAGACATCTTAACTAGTACAAATAAGTCTTGTAACAATATGTTAGTTATTTAAATAAAAAACTGTTTAAAATAACCTATCAAACCACGAAGTAATTACTCACCAACAGGACTCCCTCAATCTGTCGTCCACATTCTTTTGTTCGTTTACGCTCTCTGAGAGGTGTATGAGGTGCCTGTACTTAGGAGCGCATTTTTCCTCCGACAAAGACACGTTTCGGTAGCAAGGGGAGTGTCGGAGATACGCTGAAATGAAATGAAAAGGATCACTATAACAAGAACAAAACAATTGGAAAGAAAGGTTATTTTCATGGCTATTCCCAAAATGTTATATTCTCTAAGGTAAATTTTGGATTTTAGACCATGGACTTTGTTGTGAATTGCAATCCATTGCTGCATTGCGGTAGTTACGGCATTGCGATAGTGCACAGTTCAGAGTGTCACAGATGTCTGGAAATACAATGAATTAGATCATGCAACTACAGTAGAATTTAGTTAATATCTTGCTACTGAAATTTTGAAGTCATTTCATATTTCATAAAGCTTTCATTTTTAGCATGTTTTAAGCTAAACTTGTTTTATTGTAACATTCTTAAAGACTATGGTGTAAATACGTTTGTCACGAACCCCTCTATGTCCATGCAAATAAGGACTGGAAAAGAGGTTCTTTTCAGTCGTCTTGTCTCTAAGAAATCTTCACACCTGGCCTAGTAATTTGATACTGCGGACCATGTCGGACCTTCGAGGAGTAATCGCCTAGATCGTATAGATATAATAACCGTAATCGTATAGATATAATAACCTTGGAGTAATCGAGCTGTGCGAATCATTGTAATTCTAGCTTTTTGGGTTGGACGAACTGTTGGGGAGGATGGAGATGAGAAAAACGATGAGAATAATACATTTGTCTACGAAAAGGACGAAAAGGAGCAAAGAAAAGACGATGAGACTCGCTGAATCCGAATTGATGTTGTAGTTGTATTTTTATAAGATGTGTATTTTGTAAATAAACTAATGTTGTCCTGTTGGTTTGAGGATAATGATGTTTTATTTACAACCTAGGGACAGAGATCGTATCATTCAGAGCATTAGCAAAGCTCCGATACGACCCATTGAGATGGCTGAGAAATTTTAAAGCACGGAGTCAGCTTCGTGACAAATTTAATAGATTTTCTGATGGGGAATATTCGTGCATATATATTTTTTTTCCTTTATTTAGGAACAATATAGTGTATTTTTTGAAGGAAATAAGTTTATTTACTTCAGTTTACACTATTAGATTTTTTAGAAATTGCAGAAATAAAATAAAATATTTCCATTTAACAGTTTGAAGAATACCATTTGCATAAATAAATTCTGAACAAGACTCTGAAAACCAGTCTTTTGTGCGAAACTTCCAGGCTGTAACGCGTTCTTATTTATATAATAACAAAATTCTCATTGTAATCTCTAAATTTCCATATTTAAAATAAATGTATGATAAAACCTACTACATTTTTTCTTGAAAATGAGAAAGTTAGTCCATTGGTAATAATATTGATCTATGACGTTATTAGAATTTTACCTAAGGAATTTTGATATTCTTTTGGCAAAACTTTAGATTTTACCTCAGAAATTTGAAAAACGGATTTTTAATGGATTTAATATTTTAGCCCATGGATATATTGAAATTGTGATGTTTATTCTTATCTATGTAAAACCAAATTTGGTGTCACTCTGAATGGTATTTTCCGAAATATTCCAATCAAAGTGCATGTTCAAGTCTGTGAATTATATAACGCACAACACTTTTGCATGCGTACTATACCCGGTACGTACAAGTTTTAACAAGAAAGATCAATCATGCTTAAAGCATTCATTATGAAACACTTTCCAACTTCAATGCAATTTTATTTAAACCTGTCTAAAATGCAATACATTCCTCGGCAATATTTTAAAACTTATCACAATACTACATTAATTTATTATATTTGAAAACTTAAACCTTCATCGAAAAAAATTAACTTCATTCAAATGACAGCATTCAAATATAAATTGCCTGGTTTAAACATCTCTAAAATGTGATACATTCCTCGGTAATAATTTTAGAATTATCATAATATTACGATAATTTATAATATTTGAAAACTTCATCGAAAACAACTGAAATTCATTCAAATGATGTCATAGAAAAAATAACACGCCTGACTCTCTTTATAAAAGCAGCATTTCATTCATAAATAATTTCCCATTCGTGTCATTCATCACAATACTATAATAATTTATTTTATTTAAAAATTAAGACCATGAAGCTACAAGTAATTAAGCTCTATGCGTAAAACTTCATCGAAATAAATCGTCCTTCTCTTTGTAAAATCAATGAATATTTCATTCATATCAGCTATGCAGACTCCATGAACTAAATTATTTTGTGTTAAAAAATACACCAATTCTAATACAACTCATTCAACATATTTTGCTGTTTACATTTTACATAGGTGAAAAATAGGCTTCGATGTAGACATAATCAAATTTATATAAGCATTTAAACTCAAATATATTGTAATTGCGTTGTTTCAGTATGCAGATGCACAGAATTTAAGCAAAAATAAAGTGGTTTTAGGACGGATACAACACTCAATATGAATTAAAAAGAACTTTAAAAATCACGATTTTGAGACAATATGGATGCCATATATCATTTTGAAGTGGGTCACGTGATCTTTTCATATCATGGTCACGTGATCGCTTTATATAAGAGGTGTTATTATTATTTTAATTTTTATTTAAAAAACTACTGATTATATTTCGCTGAATTTTTTTTTATATATTGTATGGAACAATGTGAACAAATTTTCGAAGCAATTTGTGAATTTTAAATCCGCTTAAAAAATGTTTGAAAAATTAGGTTCCATAGGGCTCAATGTATTTCATTTTTTCAACCCGGGTTCAATCCAAAACTAATTGGGTGATATTATTCATTTATATTCCCATAGGTCCTACAGACCGCCTGAACAACATACTAAAATTTGATTTTGATTATGTCATTTTTACGGCAGCTATCGTGCTAACGGACAGACAGACAGACAGACAGAATGAATGCACAAAGTCATAAACACTTTTCAACTATGTTGTAAAGTGTTAATAAAACACGCCAGAGCCACGTGGTTGAAAAAGATGACCCGTGAGGAGTTAACCTGGTATGATTATGATGGAATTTAGATTAACGAATAGACTAAAAAAACCTCGGTTTGACTGCGTTTCAAATGTTATTCCTTTTTTTACTTCACCATTTATTCAATAAAATACTACTACTCTACTTCTACTACTACTACTACTGCTACTACTGCACCTTGGTATCACAGCCGCTTTAGAACTTGAGCCTGCCCCATTAGAGCTCTTCATTATTCACGCGGCTGTCTCCTTTTCTTTACTTAGCAAGATTTCTTTACTTAGCTTCACTTCATCATCTTCTTCTCTGCTGTCCATGGGGTCTAGACCCGCCAGGTCTTGACACATAAAGACCTTTTTAGTCATTTGGTTGTCATTCATTCGCTGAATGTGCCCCAATCATCTTAGTTTTTTAATTTTTATATCATTAATGATATCAACATCATTAAAATTTTCCATTATTTCTTTGTTATTTCTTACTCTCCATACACCGTTTTCCGTTGAATGGGGGCAAATATTTTCTCAGCGCCATTCGTTCCCAAATAAGTAATCGGTTTTGATCTCTCTGGACTCCAGGTTTCATAACCTGGTTCATAACCTGGTTCATAATCTGGTTCCCCTGTCCAGGTTTCATAACCGTACATAAGTACGGCTTTGAGAATTACTTTATACGATAATACTTTATACGACTTTATACGATACTCGTATAACACAATTTTACTTTTAAGCGAAATCAAATTAGGCTTTAGTAGTGTTTGGATACAATAGTAGGCCCTGCTTGCTGCAAACATTCTGTTTGTAATTTTAACTAAATCATCATTACTTTCTGTTATTACTGAGACCACATACTTGAATTGAACTCTCAAACTTCTCTTACACTGTGAAATATTGTCTATTAACAGCTTTTTGCATATCTCTGGCAGCAACCAAATATTTTGTTTGGTTTCATTTGTTTTAAATTCCATTTTGTTTTTTCGCCAGGTAATGAAAAACAAGCACCTTACACCTGATGAAACTTTTTTCAAGACTTATTTCGGTCCTGCCAACACCATTGAAATACTCGTAATTAAAATAATCCCTATACGGGTATCCACTAGAACGCTGTATTTAGGCAGATGAATAAATAAGGTGAACGATTTTAATAGTAAGCTAGCACACGAATTTGGAAGTGTCCTACAAATAAAGTTCGAGATTATAAACGTCATTTAAAAGAATTATACATAATCGTGAAAAGTTAACTTTACCTTCCTGTATGGGTCCTGCAACACATAGCTCGACAAGGAACTGTCTGGCTCCTGCCACCACATGATTGAAGACTTTCCTCTGTGTCGCCGAGAAGCAGTTCTTCATGTGCTCGTCAACACACCAGACGCTCTCTTTCAGCTTGCTGGAAGGATATAAACATTCGATTTAACAAACACCGTACAAAAAATATTTCAAATTTTTTTACTGCAAAGAAAAAGTTAGGAAGATAGGTTCTTTTATTTTTTAAATAAAATTTTATAAGCCAAAAATCGTCTTAATGGTATATTTGTTATTGTCGGAAATTTAGACATTTTACCTATAGGGAGGTTTACGCCGGCTGCAAGAAAATAGGCAGTGAAGTAAGAGTAAGGTGCTTGGTTTTCACTACTTGTTTTTCACTGTCCTGGTTTTCATGTGCATACAAGTGTATTAGATTTGAATACGGATTCAAATAGAAAGCCCTGTGTAGGTATCTATATACGTTCCTGATTATTGAAAATGCACTTTAAACAATAGTCTCCGGTTAAGATAGCTCTCGTAGGCATAAACAGTTATTGAAATTAGGAAGTCAGTTATTTTAATTTTTAGAGAAAACTTTCCAAGGCAAGAAACTTCCTAACAGGATATTTAGCATTATCGGAACTACAGGTACCCCATGGGGGGTTTCCCGCCGACTGCAAGACTAGAAGCCAAAAGGTGCTTTTCATATGCATGAGAGTAGGGTTAAAATACTTCTTCAATAAATGCCCCTATGTATAAATATAAATATGTTCCTAATAATTTAAAATAAACTTTAAACTCCCGTTCCTGGCAAAAAATAGCACTTGTGTGCACAAAAAGTTATTAAAGTCAAGAAGTCAGCTATTTTATTTTTCCCTTCAGTATTCTATATATTTAACTTCACATGGACTATATAAAATTTCGTTCAACATATTTAAATGTCTTGTTCTCGGATCCCAGAGCACGTAGAAAGTTGATTTATCTGCACACAATTTCATATCAAGTAATATTTCAATCTGTAAAATTTTTTCACGTCATTACGTTACGTCGTTAAGCCATTAACAGTTTCTAAGTTAATACTTTAGAAATCTTATCCTTATCTGAGATTGATATTATAAAAAATTGTAAAACCTATTTCATTTTCTTACACCATCAGTTACCTTCAACAATTTAGCATGATATCAGTTTGGGATAATGATAAGATTTATATTTATATAGTGTTATTTTCAATTGAATATGTCTACGCCATCAATTTCTTTTGATTTAGTGTGGATTAATATTTATTTTCTTTTTTTCCGTACGCCACTGTTGTACAGTGTAGGACACTGAAAAATTTGCTTTTTTCCGATAATTTATTAAGACAAAACTTTATATTTTTTTAAAGTAAACAACATAAATGTGTACACATATAGTCTGAATATATCATAAAAATTGTAAGCAGTAGTTGTACTGTGAGTATTGTAAGCAGTAGTTGTATTGTGAGTAATGTGAGCAGCAGTCCTTGAGAAAAAGTAACATTAACAGTGAAAATTCTGAGAAAAATAGGGGTAATGCCCTAAACTTTGAGAGTGACATAAAGCTAATTCTTAAAACTTCTAGTTAGTAGAACTTCTAGTCTTTGGAAAGAAAGCATTCTGAAACATTTAAAGCGGCAATAAAAAACGAAAATTTCGACCAATCCTCCAATTTCGGTCAACTTAAATTTCAAATAATTTGGTTTCCGACCATGCAAATTACTAAAAATATTTATTTCTAGTGCTTTACCTAAGTAACTATACATAAAATTTCTTGATATACAAACATTTATTCTAACTCTTTATAAGTCACACTTTCGACCTTGTCGGGATTTTGGCTTGTCGGGATTTCGACCTTGTTGGGATTTCGACCTTGTGGGAATTTTGACTTCTCGGGATTTCGACCCTGTCGGGATTTTGGCATGTCGGGATTTCGGCTGTCGAGATTCTGCTGATTCGGATTATGTCCGCAACCGCAAAAGTACATACACGCAAAGACGAATATTTTTTTTTTAATTTCTTAACGTGTTCAATCGGTTTTAAACCGTTTCCATCAAAATATTCAAAACGAACATTTTCTGGAAAGAAACAACTACGTCAATGGTATTCTTCCCTGAATATTCTAAATTATTTTTTTTAAATCATTTGCTTTAGCAACTGAAATCTTTAATACGTGAATACGTTACGTCAACTAATGTGCTTAACATTTTTCTAATGCAAATTGAAGATGTTCACTTTGATTCATTTCTGCAAAACCTTTTTAGCATCAGATTTCAAAGAATAAAAAAAATGCAGTGTCATTATTTTGAAATATATGTATATATCTCATTCTTGAAGTTTTAAACATTCTTCCATCACTTATTAAACTATTACATAGTTAGAAAGCCCCGGGGTTTTTACCGCTTTCTTTATATCTTCATCAAATTGGTTGAACAAGCACAGCTTTCAGAACCAAGATATTTTTTTCCACATTTTATACCGAAAATCGTACAAAAATTATTTAAAAACAGAAATTCCGAAAACGTACCCACAAATCAAAAATGTGACTTCCAATTAAACTTTTTTTATGTAGGATTTTCTTGGAAGATGTTTCAGGGATTATGCAGAAACGATCTTTTTAAGGAATAACCTAGTGGTTTCTTTTATTTTGCGATGTAAATTAGATTGTTAAAATGTTCATTTTTCTAAAGAATTTTGGGAGCATATATTATCTCGCGAATCAAAACAAGTCGTTTCAATAATATTCTGCTTAAATTTTTTAAGTGTAGAGTGTTGCATTTCTACGACAAGCAGTCTAAAAGGGATATTAGGGGCCATAAATTATTTGCGTTTTGTTAGGGGTCGTGTATAGTAATTATATTTCGTTATGTCAAGTTATTATTTTTAACTAACAGTAATTATTATTACTTTCCTTATATACATAATGTATAAGGAAACTATTGTGACGGGGTGGAAAATTCGAATTCGAGTTTTCGACGGGAGAGCACGTTTCAAGCATCCCTGATCACGAATCAAACATTTTTGAAGTGATGTCTGTGTGTGTGTGTGTGTGTGTGTGTGTGTGTGTGTGTTTGTGTGTGTGTGTGTATGTGTGTGTGTGTGTGTGTGTGAAAGTGTGTGTGTGTGTGCGTGTATGTGTGTGTCTGAAAGTGTGTGTGTGTGTGTGTGTGAAAGTGTGTGTGTGTGTGTGTGTATGTGTGTGTCTGAAAGTGTGTGTGTGTGTGTGTGTGTGTGTGTGTGTCAATGAGACTGTGGAGACGATAACTGACGAACGAATCGACCGATTCAAACCAAATTTGATACAAAAATCACAATCCGTAAACACTGGAAGCCTATTGTTTTTATACGCAGTCGAATGTTCAGAACCCCCCCTAAATTTTCGAATGAAATTTTGAAAAAATCGTCAAAAAATCGAAACCACTAATAAAGTTACGCAAATAGACATTTCTTATGTAATTTTTCATTAGAAAACAATTGACATAAATTTTAGAACGCTAACATGAACCGTTCTCGAGATATTGCACATTTTTAAAAAAAATTATCAAAAAGTCATATAAAATAAAAAAAAATATTTCCTATTGAGAAACATGTTCACTTTTCATATGTAATACCATGCGATAAATTGGGTGACATCATTCTCGTGGATTAGCTCGTTCCATTCATGAAAAAAGATACTTTGAGTAATATTTTTGTATTTAAACGCCAATAGTCATTTATCTGTTGTAAGTACAACTTATTTCTTCGTTCATAACGCTTGGCGAGATTTTGGCGACAAATTTGGCGGAATGTCGCCAACTTGGCGAGCTTTTGAAATGCTGCTAAATTAACGAAAATCTCGCCAAATGGATAAAAATGACGCTAAATCAATGAAAATGACGACAAATTGTCGAAAATTCAATATCTTGGAAAGAATATTAGTATCTACTGTAAGAAAAACCTATTTTTTTTACTGTAAACGTAGTAAATTCATTACATTATATAAGGAAAGTCATGTATTGCCCACATCAGATTTTTTTATAGTGTGGTGTAGGAACCAAAATTAATTTCACGTACAATTTCTTTGTAAATATTGTTTCAATGCATATTTGTTGAAATTAAATTTTACTATATTGCTTTGAATTTTTTATTCTACCCTTGATGATCCATTCAAGCTTGAGTTCTAGTATTTCATGAGTTAAATTAAATACTTTTTTGTAATGCCTGAGCCATTATAAAAGAATTGAAAACATTCTTTTTTTTATACTTCGTTTCTTGATTCTAATTAAACTGTTTTTCATATTCCGAGACAAAGAAGTCAGCAATTGAATATTTAATTTCTAAAATATATATTTTCGGAAACGGGAAAAGTTTTCCTCTCTAAATTTTTTTATGTAAAAACATTTTCTTTATTTCTTAAATTCCTTTTCAAGAAAAGATCTGGACAGGCTTGAAAAATTACAGTAAAAGGCAGATTTATAAACTCAGAAAGTATTCATATATTTTTAAGCTTCTAAAGTTGACTAACTAACGATTGGTTTGCAAATGATATTTTGCCAGTCGCAGAGCAGGGGTGTCATATTGGCATTTTTATGTCAAGTATCAATTTCAAAAAATATGGCAAAATTTCTTTAAACTCCATTTTCGACATTTTACATTTATTTTAGAAAGTGTTAGTATTTCCGTCATCATGAAGTCATTTTAGAAAGTGTTAGTATTTCTGTCATTGTAAAATCACTTTAGAAAGTGTTAGTATTTTCGTCATTATGAAGTCATTTTAGAAAGTGTTAGTATTTTCGTCATTATGAAGTCATTTTAGAAAGTGTTAGTATTTTCGTCATTATGAAGTCATTTTAGAAAGTGTTAGTATTTTCGTCATTATGAAGTCATTTTAGAGTTTCCAGCTGTAAAAATGTCACATGATAATGCATAAATCCCTCCCTGTACTGAAATTATTCATATTTAAATTGTGCTGTCTTCAGGCGGTAAAAACACGGCAGTTTTTCTCCGAACTTAAAATTTATTTGAATGAAATGTATATTCATTTAAATCATTGAAAATCTTTAAACCTGTGATGATGAGATTTTGTGAATCTCTCATCACTTGTGTAAAAATCGTAAAATTCTATAATACATTCTGTTCTCCTTATTTATATACATCTCTTATTATATTAATCCTGCTTTGAACCCCCTCTCGTCATATAAATGTGTGATTTATATTCTACAATTAACTATCTACTTTAAAAGAATCTTTAGCCATTCTGTAATATATTAATTCAGTAAACGCGCACTCAGAGAGAAAGAGTTATTTTTCCGATTTATTTCGAGGTCATAGTTTAGCTGACGCAATGGCGTGGTAACTTTTAATATAGAATGTATTTGTGCTGCAGACGAAAACGTAAGTAATGTAACGGTCGTATCCATTTGTATATCTTTGATTAAGAAAAGTGTTCTGCGGGGTGCTGGCAGATGGCTGGTGCGAGACTTCCTGTCGGAACAAGCTGTCGCTTGCCAGTGAGAATTATTTCTTCGACGGGAAATTTTATAATGGTTTGATTGATTAGTAGCTCTCGTGCAGGTCCGTGAATTTGGGCTAGAAAACACATAAAAGCTTGGCGCCCGAATTCTCGGGGCGCATTCCCTGTTCGTCTTCCATACGGTGCTGTGATAAGATCGATTGTTATTTTCGCGCGCACTTCTAGTTCCGGGAATCCGACTCCCAGGTCGATTCCGGAACTCGTGAGCATTGGGGAATGTTGCCACTACTGAAGAAGATGGATCCGAGGTCCCATACCGGATCAAATTGACAAGTCCTATTCCTAACGATATCCCAAGAAAACACTGGATCTTGAATGCCATCGACGCCGCCTATGAGGATCTCGCCGGATTTTCTCTACTTCCGTCTGACCATTGAACTGACGCCATTTCGTCCCTACCGGGCCGAGTCAAGAAGTTGTCAAGTATTGATTAGCCGACAAGATCGGTGGTATTTTCCTATCCTCGTAATCAGAAGTTTAGAGGTAAGCTCTTTGACGCACCTGTTGCGGAGTCATGCTATTTCCCCAGCGATTATCTAACTTCTAACAGATGACTCAAGAACTTTGATGTATCATTTATACAGAATATTACTTCAACACCTAAAATCTATTATAATTACATATACTAATTGCCAAGTGTCCGTCTGTCTGTCCGTCTGTCTGTATGTCTGTCTGTCACGCCTTTTTTAGGCACTTCCCGAATAGATAGAGACTTGCAATTTGGTACACGGCTCGGTCGTTCGATAAAACCCCCTGGAAAAATCGAATTTTTCGAAAACGTTCCATAGAGGGGGTGCCCCACACCAAAACGTTCGAAAAGTGAAATGACGGGAAAGCATGCATTGCGATGAGATAGAGACTTCAAATTTGGTATATGGGTAAATCACTAGAAAGGAAGAAAGTGTGCAATTTCAGATTTCCAATATTTTATCCTTAAGGGGTTGGTGCAGCACACCAAAACGTTCGAAAAGTAATATGATAGGAGAGCATGCTTTGCGATGAGATAGAGACTTCAAGTTTGGAGTATGGGTAAACCGTTTGAAACAAAGAAAGTGTGGAATTTCAGATTTCCAATATTTTCTACTGAAGGGGGTGCCGCACACCAAAACGTTCGATAAGTGAAATGATAGGAAAGCATGCTTTGCGATGAGATAGAGACTTCAAATTCGGTGTATGGGTAAATCGTTCGAAAGGAAGAAGGTGTGCAATTTCAGATTTCCAATATTTTCTACTTAAGGGGGTGCCGCACACCAAAACGTTCGATTTACCGAATAAATGAAAAAATACGCCTTTAAAATTTGATAGAGGCTTAAAATTTGGTATATGGGCTAATAATTTGACGAAAACGCCCAAGACGAATACATTTTTTCAAAAATGTTCGTTTAAGGGGGTGCTCTATAGTAAAACGTTCGAAAAGTCAATTGATAAAAAAAACATGCTTTGGAATGAGATAGAGATATCAGATTTGGTGTAAGGATATATAGTTTGAAAGGGCGAAAGTGTACAATTTCAGTTTACCAATATTTTCTACTTTAGGGGGTGCCGCACACCAAAATGTTCGATTTTCGGAATAAAGGAGAAACGCTCCTTTAAAAACGTGATAGAGGCTTTATATTTGGTATATGGGCGAAACATCTCATAGAAATCACAAAAAGAATAGAGTTTTTAAAAAATATATAGTTAAAGGGGTGGGTACTCCAAACAAAACATTCGAATAATGAAATGCTAGAAAAGCATGCTTCACGATGAGATAGAGACTTCAAATTTGGTGTACGGGTAAAAAGTTGGAAAGGAAGAAAGTGTGCAATTTCAGTCTTCCAACATTTGCTATTGTAGGGGGTGCCGATGTCTCTCTATCTATTCGTTCTAAACGTTCGAAAAGAGAATTGATAAAAAACCATGCTTCGAAATGAGATAGAGATATCAAATTTGATGTAAGGGTAGATAGTTTGAAAGGAAGAAAGTGTGAAATTTCAGATTTCCAATATTTGCTACTTTAAGGGGTGCGCACACTAATATGTTCGATTTTCTGAATAAATGAGGCACGCTTCCTTTTAAATGTGATAGAGGCTTGATATTTGGTATATGGGCCAATCATCTGATAAAAAACACAATACAAACAGAGGAAGAAGTGCGAAAATTTAGTTTTCCAATATTTTCTCCTTTAGGGGGTTCTTCACACCAAAATATTCGATTTGTCGAATAAATGTGAAACGCGAATTATTATAAAATTTACATTATTCAGGGATTGCTTATTGCGAGACCGTTGATTTTCAACGGGTATTCGGCTAGTATATACTAATTGCCAAGTGTCCGTCTGTCTGTCCGTCTTTCTGTCTGTCTGTCTGTCTGTCTGCCACGCCTTTTTTAGGCACTTCCCGAATAGATAGAGACTTGCAATTTGGTACACGGCTCGGTCGTTCGATAAAACCCCCTGGAGAAATCGAATTTTTCGAAAACGTTCTATAGAGGGGGTGCCCCACACCAAAACGTTCGAAAAGTGAAATGACGGGAAAGCATGCTTTGCGATGAGATAGAGACTTCAAATTTGGTGTATGGGTAAATCACTCGAAAGGAAGAAAGTGTGCAATTTCAGATTTCCAATCTTTTATCCTTAAAGGGGGGTGCAGCACACCAAAACGTTCGAAAAGTGATATGATAGGAGAGCAGGCTTTGCGATGAGATAGAGACTTCAAATTTGGAGTACGGGTAAACCGTTTGAAACAAAGAAAGTGTGGAATTTCAGATTTCCAATATTTTCTACTTAAGGGGGTGCCGCACACCAAAACGTTCGAAAAGTGAAATGATAGGAAAGAATGCTTTGCGATGAGGTAGAGATTTCAAATTTGGTGTATTGGTAAATCGTTCGAAAGGAAGAAAGTGTGCAATTTCAGATTTCCAATATTTTCTACTTAACGGGGTGCCTCATTCCAAAATGTTCGATTTACAGAAGAAATGAGAAAACGCTCCTTTAAAATTTGATAGAAGCTTGAAATTTAGTATATGGGCTAATCATTTGACGGAAATACGCAAGACGAATATAGTTTTTCAACAATGTTCGTTTAAGGGGGTGCTAAAGAGTGAAACGTTCTAAAAGTGAATTGCTAAAAAACCATGTTTCGAAGTGAGACAGATATATCAAATTTGGTGTAAGGGTAGATAGTTTGAAAGGAAGAAAGTGTGAAATTTCAGATTTCCAATATTTGTTACTTTCAGGGGTGCGCACACTAATATGTTCCATTTTCCGAATAAAGGAGAAATGCTCCTTTTAAAACGTGATAGAGGCTTTATATTTGGTATATGGACCAATAATCTGATTAAAAACACAAGACAAACAGAGGAAGAAATCCGCAAATTTAGTTTTCCAATATTTTCTTCTTTAGGGGGTTCTGCACACCAAAATATTCCATATGTCGAATATATGTGAAACGCGAATTATTATAAAATTTACATTATTCAGTGGTTGCTTATCGCGAGACCGTTGATTTTCAACAGGTATTCGGCTAGTATATACTAATTGCCAAGTGTCCGTCTGTCTGTCTGTCTGTCTGTCACGCTTTTTTCAGGCACTTCCTGAATAGATAGACACTTGCAATTTGGTACACGGCTCGGTCGTTCGATAAAACCCCCTGGAAAAATCGAATTTTCCGAAAACATTCTATAAAGGGGGTGCCCCACACCAAAACGTTCCAAAAGTGAAAAGATGGGAAAGCATACTTTGCGATGAGATAGAGACTTCAAATTTGGTGTACATGTGAATCTTTCGAAAGGAAGAAAGTGTGCAATTTCAGATTTCCAATATTTTCTACTTAAGGGGGTGCCGTACACCAAAACGTTCGAAAAGTGAAATGATAGGAAAGCATGCTTTGCGAGGAGATAGAGACTTCAAATTCGGTGTATGGGTAAATCGTTCGAAAGGAAGAAAGTGTGCAATTTCAGATATCCAATATTTTCTACTTAAGGGGGTGTCGCACACCAAAACGTTCGATTTACCGAAAAAATGAGAAAAGACGCCTTTAAAATTTGATAGAGGCTTAAAATTTGGTATATGTGCTAATAATTTGACAAAAACATTCAAGACGAATACAGTTTTTCAAAAATGTTCGTTTAAGGGGGTGCTCCAGAGTAAAACGTTCGAAAAGTCAATTGATAAAAAAACCATGCTTTGGAATGAGATAGAGATATCAAATTTGGTGTAAGGATAGATAGTTTGAAAGGACGAAAGTGTACAATTTCAGTTTACCAATATTTTTTACTTTAGGGGGTGCCGCACACTAAAATGTTCGGTTTTCGGAATAAAGGAGAAACGCTTCTTTAAAACCGTGATAGAGGCTTTATATTTGGTATATGGGCGAAACATCTCATAGAAATCACAAAAAGAATAGTTTTTAAAAAATGCATAGTTAAGGGGTTGGGTACTCCACACAAAAGCATTCAAAAGATGGAATGCTAGAAAAGCATGCTTTACGATGAGATAGAGACTTCAAATTTGGTGTACGGGTAAAAAGTTGGAAAGAATAAAGTGTGCAATTTCAGTCTTCTAACATTTGCTATTGTAGGGGGTGTCGATGTCTGTCTATCTATACGTTCGAAACGTTCGAAAAGTGATTTGTTAAAACAACAATCCTTCGAAATGAGATAGAGATATCAAATTTGTTGTAAAGGTAGATAGTTTGAAAGGAATAAAGTGTGAAATTTCAGATTTCCAATATTTGCTACTTTGAGGGGTGCACACACTAATATGTTCGATTTTCCGAATAAATGAGGCACGCTTCCTTTTAAATGTGATAGAGGCTTGATATTTGGTATATGGGCCAATCATCTGATAAAGAACACAAGACAAACAGAGGAAGAAATGCGCAAATTTAGTTTCCCAATATTTTCGTCTTTAGGGGGTTCTGCACACCAAAATATTCGATTTGTCGAATAAATGTGAAACGCGAATTAATATAAAATTTACATTATTCAGGGATTGCTTATTGCGAGACCGTTGATTTTCAACGGGTATTCGGCTAGTTCGTATTTCTAAATTGCTTCATTTAACATTTAGAATGATTAGCTCTCTGAGTGCTCCTGTTCACAATCTAATTATTCCGTATCTTGACCATACCATTAGTATTAAATATGAATAATATATTATTTTGGACAGCCACTTATCTACATCTTAATTTCATTGTGTTATTATTGATATTATTTTTGCGTGGCACTTTTATTAAATACTGAGTCCTGCCTGAGTCCAGTGGGTAATTGCTGATAATGATCAGTAGTGTAACTCCATGAATCTTAACGTCTCAATAATAAAGAATCTCAATTAAATTACATTTGTGTATTAATTATGTGTTTGTATATTTATGTCTATTGATGACAGTAGTGGTGTTTGATCACTTCTGGAATAATTTCTTATACTTTATACCCGTTAACTTCAGATGAGTGTTATATGACCGTATGAGAGTTAACGGGTATAAAGTATAAGAATTTATACCAGAAGTGATCAAACACCACTAATGAATTTATAACCCCTAACCTAATAGGAGATGAAGTACTTAAACCTACTATAAGTATTAATAAATTTTATACTTACTCAGACTGAAGATCTTCTGACGATGTTATTATCAAACAACCGATATCTTCATCCTCTTATACTTGCGATAAAGATACGTCACATCCTCAATGTGGAGAAATGTTTTTCTAATCTATTTTTGAAAAGCGGGAGGCAGACTGGCGATATCCGATCTCTTTTTAAAACTGATTAAATACTATTACTAGCGAATATATATTTTAAAAAGATACTAGATCTCGAGATGTGAGGGTGCTCCTCTCATTTTATTATTATTATTAATATTTGAACAATGTTTAAACTAAAACATCCGAGTTCGTGTTTGATCGTAGGACCTTCTCAATCGGGAAAAACCTCTCTCGTTCTAAAAATGATTAAAAACAAAATTTACGAGTCTGAAATTCAGAGAATCAAATGGTGTTATTTATATACAGCTCCATGGTTTTTGGATGAACCAAACATTGAATTCATTCGAGGTGTACCAGAAACATTTGAAAATGGAGATTTGATAATCATTGATGATCTGATGCATGATTTGAATGAAAGAATTGCTATCATGTTCACAGCCGCATCACATCATTGTAATATGAGCATTATTTTAATATTACAAAATTTATTTCCGCGAATAAAAGTTATGAGAGATATTAGCTTAAATGCTCATTACATAATATTATTTAAAAATGCTAGAGACACCGGTCAGATTAATTGTTTGGGTCGACAACTATATCCGCAAAAGACCAAATATTTTCTGGATGCTTATATAAAAGCCACAAGAGAGTTGTACAAATATTTAGTTATCGATTTGCATCCTCAGACAACAGAGGAATATCGTTTACGTGAAAATCTTTTTCCCAGTTCTGAGGGGATCTATTGGATATATCAACCACAATGAAAAATTTGAAAAAGAACTATCATTTTCTGCATGTGTTGGCAAAATCTACACCTTTACAGAAACGTGCATTATTGAAAACGGCGAATCATTCACAAGTGTCAGCAGTGTGTGAAATTTGTTTAAATATTTTAGCCGGAAATCTTCCTATAAATATAACAAGATTGGAAAAGTATAAACATATTATGCGAAAACTTGCAAAGCGGTCACTTGGTGTTCAGAGTAAAAAAAAAATTCTGTTAACGAACCAGGTTGGTGGATTTTTACCGGCGATAGCTCCAATCATATTGTCAGCATTAGCAGGGGTTGTCGGTCGTGTTATAGGGAACAAAATTGTTAAAGAATAAAAACACAGATGATAAGAAATACCAACGATAACATTATAATTGTATATAAATTATATTAAAATTACTGTGATATATTTTGATTAAGTGATAAAAATATTGAAAAAATTGTGGGGGGTTAATTTTTGTTGATATCATGGCTAGGAAAATGGCTCTCATTCCAGAAGAATTAATGTCTTCCCATCATTCTCAGAGACCTGAATTACGGGTAGAAGATGAAATAACTGCTTTGTTGGAACGTGAAAAGCTGCCTAATGATATGAAAGTAAAACTCTTGGGTCAGCTTGTTATGAGATATCAAAAAATGATGCATATCCCTCCAGACCCTATATCCGTCCGCATCGCAAATGATCAGTTTTCTCAGGTTAACCATCCGATTGAAATACAGGACCATGAAATAAAACCCAAAGAGGAAAAAGAAGATATGGTTTTGAAAGATATCTTGATATCTGCACCAAAGAAATATGTCAAATTTGTCCCCCTGATTATGGAGAAACTGAAAACTAGACAATATACCTGGAACAATCTTGGTGAAATAACACGTGACAATGTTCCTATAAACGGATCGAGAATGGTAGATTTTTTTGGATATATCTTTCGAAATACAAAATCACAAATAGAACCAACACATTTTAACGTGTTTTTAAAAGCATTGCGAGAAATCAATATCCCAAATTCATGGATTGAAAATAAGACTGTATTAGAACAAATAAAAAAGAAGGCGTCAAGTGATCGAGACGATGACAACGTATTTTTAAGCGAAGATCGGTATATATCACCTGCAAATGAGAGAATAGTAACTAGGAAAAAGGATCAACGGATCGCTAGAGAACGACAATTATCCAAGAAACGAGGATTGAGGAGTCAAGCCGTTTTTCCGACTGCTTCCAGAGAAACTCCATGGAGATCGAGAAGCCAATCACCACGAAAAAAGTGGCTAGAATATTAGAAAAATATTATTACAACATTGAAAATCCTGCATCATTTGGAGGAATATTAAAATTGTCTAAAGCAACTGGAATACCACCCAAAAAAATAAGAAATTGGTTAATAACGCAAGATGTGTATACTCTGCATAAACCAGTGAGATATAAATTTAAACGTCGAAAGGTTTTATCATATGGTATTGGAGAACTCATCCAATGCGACTTGGTGGAAATGATGAAGTTTTCCAAATACAACAAAGGAATCAAATATCTACTTGTTGCAATAGATGTGTTCTCTAAGTATGGGTATGTAATTCCAATTAAAAGAAAAAATGCTGAGTGTTTGGTTGATGGTTTTAAAAAACTATTTAAACAGATGAAAACCCATCCTCATCTTATTCAAACAGACAGGGGTAAAGAGTTCTATAATAAACAGGTACAGCAGTTGTTTCAGAAAAATAATATCCATCATTATTCTTCTCACAGCGAGTATAAAGCTAGTGTGGTCGAACGCTTCAACCGAACGTTAAAATCGAAGTTATATAGAATATTCACATATCGGAATTCCTATAAATATCTAGATGTTTTAAAGGATGTCTTAAAAAGCTACAACACCACCAAACACAATAGTATCGGATTAGCACCCGTTGAAGTTAGACCAGAATTAGAACCGTTAATTTTTCAAAAGCTATATGGTTATAGAATAGAGTCAAAATATAAATTTAATATTGGTGAGCAAGTGAGAATATCGAAAACGAGAAAAGTATTTCAAAGAGGGTATTTACCTAATTGGACTGATGAGATCTTCATTGTGCATAAACAGTATCCCACAACTCCTCCTACCTATGTCTTAAAAGATTTGAAAGATATGATTTTAAAAGGAAGGTTCTATGAAGAGGAAATTCAAACAGTTGTGAAAACCACACATGATTTTTGGAGAGTGGAAAAAATTTTGAAAACGAAAGGAACAGGTGAAAATAGAGAGTTTTACATAAAGTGGAAAGGATTTGACAATCGCTTCAACTCTTGGGTCAAAGCATCATGGATGAAATCCTAACAGACTTCTATGTGACATTACCCAGCAATTCTAGCATGGGTTACTTTCCTCAAAACACGCAGGCATCATATAGAACAAAATTATCATCGGCGTTAGTGTTATCAGGTCGATGGGAGGTAGGATTATCAGAAATTTTCATACCAAGAAACTGGTTTAATATAGCAGGCCATAACAATAGTTATAAAATTGAAATGATAAAAGAAGAAAATTTACCGTCTAACATAATGCAATATGACATAGAATTACCTCATGAGATAGGAGTAAATATCAATGATTTTTGGGTGAACATCAATCGCGAAATTGAAAAAATCGTGAATATTCAACCAAGTATACGATTCGCAACGGATGAAATCAATACAAATATTATCGTTGAAATATCTAAGGGGTTTGAAATATTGATAGGAAAAATTAACGGATCGAAATTATTGTATATGTTGCATTTACCGGAGGAAGATATTGTTATAACAAAATCAAGTGTGTTTAAGTTTAGACGGTCGACACAATCTCTTAATGGTCAATCATTTGCAATTATTAACAGAAATCCCAAACATATATCGACACACATTATCCCATTAACTCGTATAAAAAAAAATAATAATAATAATAACGATAAATTTGATGAGAGGGTTTTTAATATAATAAATGACAATATAGCAATATTAGAACTACAAAATTATTTAAAATTTATTTATGAACCTATAAGAAATGAACTGGAAATTGTGGTATCTGATTATGCTGAATTATGTATGACAAAAGAGTTTGCTAGATCGTTTTTACAAAAAATAAATTTAAGAGAGGATACCGTAGTAAAAGGAACAGCAAAATATGTTGTAAACCCTCTAATTGATACAATAGCAGGAGAGTTAATCAAATTAGAAATTAAAGAATATTATAAAACAAAAACACATACCACACATTCAGAATATTTAACTTTAAACGAAGGGATGTACAAGAATGCTGATCATTTGTTTCAAGAATTTAAATATGTGAAACTCAGACAATTACCAAATTTAAAAGTACATTTGCACATACCGCCAAAATGTGAAATGATGTTTGACAAAGGATTAGCAGATCTATTGGGTTTTACTAGAAATATCAGTTTTAAAACCGGGGATTATGTCAGTGATTATCCTATAGAATTAGATGCTGGAATAACCGAAATATTTGTGTATACTGATCTAATAGCTCCACACCATGTAGGTGATTCATTTTCACCAGTCCTTCGTGCTATTCCTTGTGTAAACGAGAAAGGAGATCAGATTGTGAATCACTATGATGTACCTGTTTATTTTCCCGTGCGCAAAAATTTTGTTGAAACTATTGAAATAGAACTTAAAACAAGTTCGGGCAACAACATTGTATTTATGGGAGGGAAAACTTTTGTGATGCTTTCCTTCAGACGCAAAAAGCTATAAATTCATCGTCATAAATTTTGGTTCATCATTCTGTATGTAACCATGCACTTAAACATCAAAGATTGTGAAGCGTATTATTGCAATCAAGTGGGAGGTGGAGGACCTTATTTTCAGGGTATCCCACACCAACGAGGTTATGGATTTTTCGGTGATTTGGGTCGATACCTCACACCGTTGGCTATTAAAGCCTCACGATATTTAGGAGGACGATTATTAGATACTGGAAAAAATGTCTTAGCAGATGTGGCATCTGGAAGCTCGTTTAGAGATGCAACCCGCAATAGATTTGGTGAAACTTCTACAAAAATTAAAAAGGATATTTTTAATAAATTGCAACAACATGGTCGAGGAAAAAAAAGGGGTATAAAAAGAAAATACAGCGGAAAATCATCACACTCAACAACAAAACGTTGTAAAACACAACGCGATATTTTTTCATGATGGATACCAACAACGTTATATGTCTCAAAAGCGAACTAGATTTGTTCAATAATGTTGCAATTCAACTAGGGATTGATTCGTCTACGTTTTTAGAAATCCATCCAGTGGCTTCCCTAACAGATACAACACCTCTAGAGTTTTATATTAGCGGAAATGGAGAACACTATTTGGATTTATCTCACACAATTTTACATCTCCAAGTAAAAGTTATAAAGAAAAACGGATCGAATCTGGTTGATGCAGATGATGTTGCTCCTATTAATTATTTTTTAAATACTATGTTTTCAGAATGTGCTGTGTTTTTAAATGATAAACAAATAGCTTCACAAGCAAATTATGGTTATCGTGCTTTGTTAGAAAGTTTGCTGTTTTCATCAAAATCATCACAAGAGACTATGTATAGAGCTGGTTTGTTTCATAAGGATACCTCTTCGAAACATGATGATGTGAAGAAAAGCGGAGCAAACGAAGGATATAAGAACAGACAATTAGCATGCGAAAAAAGCGATGTTATGGATCTTATAGGAACGTTGCATTTCGATTTAGCAACACAACCGAAATTATTAATAAACGGTGTTAATGTCCGCATAAAATTGCAACGAAACAAAGACATATTTTCTTTAATGTCTGAAAATGATTCATTTAAAGTTGTAATTCAGTCAGCGAGTCTGTATGTAAGAAAAGTCTGTGTTGCTTCATCTATCATGCTAGCTCATGAAAAAGCGTTGGAAAAAGGGGTAGTGAAATTAGCTATCCGACGAATTGAAGTAAAAGCTTTTGCATTATCAAGTGGTTTACAATCATCCACAATAGCTAATGCTTTCATTGGCCAGTTACCCACACGGTTAATTCTAGGATTTGTATCCAATGATGGTTATAACGGAAACATAAAAAAAAACCCCTTCAATTTCTTGCATTATAACTTAAATTATTTGACAGTCTTAAATGGTGGTTTGATGATACCAGCAAAACCATTTCAACCTAATTTTAATAATAATACCTATGCAAGGTGTTATCTAAGTTTGTTTACGGATTTAAATCGATATCATAATTCTCAAAACATAAATATTAATTATTTGGAATATAAAGACGGTTATACGCTATATTGTGTGGATTTGACTCCTGATCTCGCTGCAAATGACACACATACCAGTGTCAATAAAACCGGAAATATTGCTCTAGATATGAAATTTGCAACACCCCTTCCTGAAACTGTTACGTTGATTGTTTTTGCAGAATATCGCAATACTATCGAACTAGATAAATCAAGAAGCGTGTTCACCGATTATTAAACAGCTGTTATTATATATAAAAAAAAAAACATTTTTCGCACGTAACTCAATACAAAAATGAACACAATTTCACTGTGTAGATTGGCATGTAGTGATTACAGGTTAAAGAATGGATTTGCAGGGGTTTATGCATCTGATAGTTTACCACATGGAAAAACTCATTTTAAATCATTTATTGTAAACTTAGATCCAAGAACATTATCAGGTAGTCATTGGATTGCTATATATTTTCATAATAATATAGCATACTACTTTGATAGTTATGGAATACCACCACGAAATAAACACATGGTTTCTTTTATGAAAAAAAATTCTAACGTTATTAAATACAACCATATATGTTTTCAAGATGTTCGGACAACAACTTGCGGGTTGTTTTGTTTATACTTCCTTTTTCAAAGTTCACGTCAATTACAAATGTATCATCTGCATATTAGACACAGAGACAAAAACGAAAAGTTTATCAAGATGTTTGTGAAAAATAATTTTTTCCTATCAACATGTTGTCACACCTTCCATGCAAAGGAACAGACCTGTGTACCACTTTTAAACATGATATCTAGATAATCACATCAATTACTTCACTAGATCTACAATGGAGCGGTATGGATTCTTGCTCTCTGATTCAGAACTAGGAAATTTTATATATGTGCACCCATCACTTTTCAAAAATTTATATAACTGTATGCAATCAGCAATAGAATGGAAATCTAGCGAACAACGATTTTATTTCAAAATCTTAAATAACTGTGATATAATAAATTGTATTCATAAAAGACAGCATGATAAGAAATTTGGATATGTATTTCTATGTGAAGATTGTTTAACTAACCAGTATTTAATATGTTCATGGTCACAAAACTTTTATAATGATCTGTTGGAGTGTGTTGCTGGTGAAAAGAATCGACATATCGATGGAATTGATGTAACTGATTTCAGAAATAATAAGAAAAAAATTGGATATTTTTTTATATTGAATAATGATGAACTTGTTGCTGAATTACATGCATACACCAATATACCATAATATTTTGTCTTCTATCAATAGTTTGGAAACATGTTTAGAAACAATATTGATGTAATTTCACACATCCTATGCGATGTGATATGTTTTTCGCTGTAATATTGTGTTTATTAAAATAATAAATATATTTTAACATATGTATGTTTCATTTTTTAAAATCTATATAATTTCACATACTAATAACACACAAAATATATATATATATATATATATATATATATATATATATATATATATATATATATATATATATATATATATATATTCATTTTAAAGAAACAACTTTAATCAACTATTAATTATTTTGTTTAAAAATAAACCAGAACAGACAACGATGTTAAGAAATGGTAAAAACGATATTATTAGTAATTATATATATATATATATATATATATTTTGTGGAAATATAGAGCCTTCTTAAAGAAACACTTCCAAGAAAGGAGAATATTATTGAAAAAGGATGTTTTCACTGCAAGTTCTTCAGAAGTTTATTATTAGTATGAGAGAAAGTATATAACCTCAGTGCTAGAGATCAGTTCTAACATACAACATGGTTGTATTAGAAAAAGTGGTGTTCATCTCATCAGGAATATCCCTAATTTTCGGAGGGATTTTCATCATTTACTCGGTTGCTATAGAGTAAAATATCGGTAAGTTAATTTTTTATTTTTACAATCAGTTCAAAAGTTTAATAGAGAGAGAGAAGAAGATCTTGATCAGATAAAGGTAAGATGAAAGTTGTAGGGTCATAAGGCAGAATAGGAGATGAAGTTCTCGCACCGGTACCTCAAGTGGTTAGACTCTCGTCTGGTTAGTCAAAGATCTATGGTTCAATTCCGGTTGGATGTATGAAGGTTAAAACTTTAAATTATCTGTTATTGGATTATGCTGTGAATTTTTTTATTTTTACAATCACTTCAAAAGTTTGAGAGAGAGAGAGAGGAAGATCTCGATCAGATAAAGGTAAGATGATAGTTGTGACTATAAAGCAGAATAGGAGATGAAGTTCTCACACCACTACCTCAAGTGGTTAGAGCGTTGTCTGGCTAGTCGGAGATCCCTGGTTCGATTCCCGGTTGGGAAAGTGAGTCCTTTACATAGCAGTCTAATTGTTCTTTTTATCAAATTGTATGTTTAACAAAGATGTATCAAATCCTATAATATAGATATATGAAGATTAAAATTTTAAATTATCTTTTATTGTGAATGGAAAAATTTATAATGAAAGATTATTTATATTTATATTTGCAGGAATAGGAATAGGACAATATTAAAAAACTAAAGAAAATCGGTAAGTGGAAATCAGATTGTTAAGATTTGAAATACAATCTCTTCTTTAACTTTAGAAAAAAACCGCTAAATGGTTTTTTTTTCATTATGCCTTGTTTTTTTTTCTTGTGTTTCTATTGTGAGAAATATGTTGGTTTTCATTGTAAACAAACTTACATCTGATTTTCACTTACAGGTAGTTATTTGTTAATATTGAATGATAAAGAACACGAAAAAAAAATGAATTCATTTACAAGTAAGTATCCTAAAACTAGTAATCATAATGTTTACATGTGAACGTAAAAATAATTTTCTGATAGTTTCCAGCTTCTTTTTTAGATTTTAATCATATTATTGGCGAAGAACATGAAAAAACATTGAAGAGAAAAAGAAACGATGGTATCTTCAAGAAAGAAAAGAACCCGAGAAAGAATTTACCTGAACCATCTGACTGTTATAATGAGACAGATTCTGTTTTATCAAACGGTATAATAACGTATTTTTATTTTTTTTCCGAGATTTAAAAGACAATTCATGTAGAATTAAAAAAATTATTTCATTATTTTTCAAATTATCTACTATTTTTTAGATGTAACTGGAACACAACAACCACCAATAAAGGAAATGAAAATAAAGAAAAGGAAACACTCCGTAAAAGAATTCGAAATTACACCTTCAATTTCAAGTCATCCATCTCATGATCCAGAACCTCAACCTGCATCCAAATATGATGTGGTGTTGAGTCACGATAGCGAAGGTAAAAAATTGATTCCTGATTATTCCGTTTACTTAGGTAACGGTCTCAGTATTCAAATAAAAGAATTTAGGAAATCGAATTACATATGTCTAACCCGCGAATATGAAAATGTAGTGAAAAATCGGTTTAATATTCCTATAACTGCATTAGACAATCTTATAAAAGGAATGCAATTTATTATTTCATTTATAAAATCTTGTGATAAATAACCTTATTATTACTGTTATTTCTCATCTTTTGATTTATATGTTTTATTTGAAGGAATACTCATTTCAGAATTATGTTCAAACATTTCGTACCGATTTGGAAAATTATTCTGATCCATTAACTGCGTTAATAGATAATAAAAATGAAATTTTTAACTTATTAAATAATAGCGTATCTTTAAGAATACGTTTTATTATATGTGAATGTGTTGAATTCATTAAATATGAAAATATAGAAAAAAATGAATATATAAAACAAGAATTTTATTTTTCATCATTTTGCGAAAGATTATTATCACAATATCAAATAGATGAAAAAATAGATAACGCTATCAAAAAAATAATATCTTCAATTGAAAACTTTTTACGATTAGGTAGTGGGTGGATCATTAATGATATTAAATATATTGAGGTGCATTTAGGGTTATATAGTGAACCAAACGGAGGGTGTGGGTTTGTAATACTACCAAAAATATTGAAAGCTAAAAAATGTGTCATCCATGTTAAAAATTCTGATCTAAAGTGTTTTTTATATTCTGTTTTAGCTGGAATATTTCCTATGATAAATAATAAATCCAACCCTACTTCATTTAAAAAATATTTAAAATATTTAGATTTCAATTTTCTTAATTACCCTGTTAAAATAACTCAAATACCCGAATTTGAAAGAAAGAATAATCTTAAAATTAACGTCTATGGGTATGAAAATAATCTATTCCCGATATATATTAGTAAAATTAAAAATAAGAAAGAAATAGATTTGATGTTATATAAAAATCATTATTTTTTTATTTCTAATTTCAACAGATTGTTATGTGTGAAAAATGGATTACATTTTCATTGTAAAAATTGCCTTTCATCATTTCAAAGAAAAGATACTTTAAACACCCATCAATTATTTTGTTTAGAGAACAAACCCGAACGCATAAGAATGCCAAAAGACGGTGAAAACTTTATGAGATTTAAATCATTTCAAAAATTATTGAAAACAAATTTTGTGATTTATGCAGATTTTGAAAGTTTGATCATACCTCTCGAAACAGTATTCCCTTCACAAAAACAAAGTTATACAGTTAAAACTCAAGTCCATGAACCTATCTGCTATGCATTGTTTATTATAACTGATGATAAAAAAATTGTTTATCATAAATATTATAGAGGTGGTGATTGTGTGGAAAATTTTCTTACAACTTTGCAAAAAATAGAGAATACTTTATCTAACTATCTGCAAAGAAATGTTCCAATGATCGATTCTGATTTTTCAAAAAGTTCGAAATGTTATATTTGCGGTAAACAGTTTAAAACAGGAGATATAATTTCTAGAGACCATAACCATATAACGGGACGATTTAACGGATTATGTCACTCCTCCCCATGCAATTTAAATTTACAAATATCGCCTTTTATACCTGTTGTTATTCATAATTTAACTGGATATGATTCTCATTTGATTTTTAAAAAAATTTCAAACAGATTTGCCAAAAATATTCGTGTTATACCAATAAACAATGAAAAATTTACTACCTTCACAATTGACCGATTAAAATTTTTAGATAGTTATAATTTTTTAAGTTCACCTCTATCAAAGCTGGTTGATACTTTAAATATATCAGATTATAATTTCCCTATTTTTAATGAATTCTTCCCCTCAAAAAAGAAATATCAGTTATTAAGAAGAAAAGGTGTTTTTCCTTATTCATATTTAAATAGTGAAATAAAATTAAATGGTGTTGAACTCCCCTCTAAAAAATGTTTTTTCAATGATCTCACAAACGAGCACATAACTGAAGAAGAATATATGTTTACGAAAAAAATTTGGAAAAAATTTAAATGTAAAACTTTTGAAGATTATCTTAAATTATATTTATTTTGTGATTGTATACTATTAGCAGAAGTGTTTGAAAGTTTTAGAGATATCACTATGAAAATCTATAATTTAGAAGCATTGGAATTCATATCAGCAGCCGATTTAACTTGGAGTGCAGGACTTAAAATGACAGATTGCACCCTTGAACTCATTAAAGATGTAGATATGTATCTGTTACTTGAACATGGAATACGAGGAGGGGTGTGTATGGTTGGTAAAAGATTCAGCGAAGCAAATAATATTTATATTCCAAAAACATATAACCCTGATTTAGAAGAAAAATACATAATATCTTTAGATGTGACTAACCTTTACGGATATGTTATGTCGAGTTATTTACCAATAGGGAATTTTAAATGGTTGAGTTCTAAGGAAATAGAACAATTTAATATATTTAAAGTTACACCCGATTCAGATATCGGATATATATTAGAAGTAGACTTATCCTATCCAGAATCCTTACACGATGAACATGAATCTTTTCCTTTGGCAGCGGAACACGTTGAAGTTACTTATGATGATTTATCACCATATCAAAAACATTTATTACATCAGTTTAATTTAAAGTTTAATAAAACAAAAAAGCTTATTCCAAATTTAAACGATAAAAAAAGTTATGTAGTTCATTATTTAAACTTACAATTTTATTTAAAACAGGGAATGATTTTAAAACAAATTCATAGAATAGTTTCCTTTCGCCAAACACCATGGTTGAAACCCTATATCGAATTGAATAATAACGAACGCAAGAAGGCGAAAGGAAACTTTTTTAAAAATTTTTTCAAATTAATGAATAACGCATTTTTTGGTCGTACGTTATTAAATGTTAGAAAACTAAGAAACGTTTCAATCGGTATTACCGAAAAAGAATGCAAAAAACACTTACAAAGTTCGTGTTTAGATTATTTTCAACCGATTAAAGAACATTGTGTTTTATTTAAAAAAAAACGTAGTACTTTATGTTTAAATAAACCGATTTATATTGGATTTACTGTATTGGAATTAAGCAAACTTCACATGCATCGAATTTACTATGAAGTTTTTAAAAAATATTACAATGATAAAGTCACATTATTATATACAGACACTGATAGTCTGTGTTTAGAAATAAAAACTCATGATATTTATGAAGATATGGCAACAGAACTCCCTAATATCTTCGATTTTTCGAATTATGAACAAGATCATTTCTTGTATAATACTGGGAACTATATGCGGTTAGGGTTTTTAAAAGATGAAACAAGAGGTTTACCTATTAAAGAGTTTTGTGGTTTGAAACCAAAAATGTATTCATATATTTTTGGAACGGAATGTAAAAAAACAGCAAAAGGAATAAAAGCTAGTGTTTTGAAAACTCTTCAACATGATAATTTTATCAAAACATTACGAAATGATGATTTATTACGAAATAAACAATCTCAAATTATTAGTAAAAATCATGAGTTGTGTACTGTTAACCTAAATAAAATTTCGTTAAGTAGTTTCTATGATAAGAAATATATATTAGATGATAAAATTACATGTTTGTCTTACGGACATTATATGATAAAAAGTATAAAACAGGAAGAATAATTTTCAATTAAACTACACGGAATTAAAATACTTGATCTCACACTACATGAGAGAAATACACAAATCATGATTTTTAATTTTAGTGATAATTTTTATAAATAATTTTTTTTTATCTTTTTAAAGTATATGTTTTTAACTATATATCTTTTTAAAGTATATCTTTTTAACTATATATCTTATGAACATTTTAATAAGATAGAATATGTGACTGTTTCTACTCAGATGAAAGAAGTCAGAATGTGATGAACTCTTCTAGTCAAATGGAATGACTATATTTTGTATGTTATAAATAATGTGTTAACAAAAAATAAATGGTGTTTTTATTTTATATGGTGTGTAGTGTATATTATTCAAATAATTAAAAGGTTAAAAACTTTCCAATTTGAAATGATGTGGTGATAACTTAGACGTCAAAATAGAAACACGAATTCATAATCATGGGTGGTGTGCCTCCTAACAGTGGGGCTTGGTCGACGAGTTCTTTCGTTCTAAAATAATCATTTTTTTTTCAGATAACTCGCAGGAAGTTTATGCATACTAACAGGAAATTCCTAATCGTATTTCTTCTGGGATAAGAATATATCTAAAATTGTATCAAGGTTGTTGAATAGAGCTGGACTGAAACACGAGATTATTTCTGTATTATCAAAAAACACAACTATTTATAAAATGGAAATACATTTCTCTAGAAAACGAGTTATCAAAATACATTATCGATCTGTATATAAGAATTCACTCTTAGTTACCATTTAATCATCATGAGTCGACATGGTCCTACTTGTAGGGGGTGTCGATATAATGGTGTTAATTGTAGAACGTCTGCTTCAAACTTACATCAGCCAACATTCTGGAACGATAGTATCTGTGCTATTTGTTTGGAAGGCCAGGCAGATTGGACGATATTCTGCGGGCATACATTTCACCAAAGTTGTATTAGTGAATGGTTCAGAATAAAATTCAGCTGTCCTGTCTGCAGACGCACACTAATTAATATGAGGAGAGGGAGGAGATAGATATATGATTTAAGATGTATGACGATGTATTCAACGAATACATCTAAAAACACAATCATGAGATGTACATTCAGAACATTAAAGGTTAGGGGTTATAAATTCTTATACTTTATACCCGTTAACTCTCATACGGTCATATAACACTCATCTGAAGTTAACGGGTATAAAGTATAAGAAATTATTCCAGAAGTGATCAAACACCACTACTGATGACATACAAGGTAAGAATTTTAAGTTCATTATTTGTTGAATGCTTTGTGTTCGGGCAAGTTATCTTGGAATTTTACTCCCGGGCAAAAGGGTTGAACTTGGATATGATAAGAGGATTATTTACGTGGAAAAGAAACATATTAATTACTTATTTACGATCACGAGAATGGTGAAATGCTGGTGCTGGAGTGGATAAATAGGATTCCAGTTAATAACGTATTGATGGAAGAGATGAATAATATATTCATCATGGTAATCACGATCCAAATAGCTGCACAGTGTATCATCTAGAATTTGGTGTTTGGGTCCGCACTTGGTGAAGCAAGTAAAAACCTTCACCACACAACAGACAAAATTTTTAACGCAGGTGTCACACACCTCAGTGGGAATAGCATCAATGGCTAGGATCTGGAGTTTTTATGTGGTGCGAGTAATAAAAATATATTTTAACTGATTTAACATTTTCCCGTTATTGTTTGGTTACTTTTCTTTTTAGCTCACAACCTTATCGGGAAGATTAGAAATGTCTATAAAATATTAATGATTTCATATCCTGGACAGGATGAAATCACCCAGCAGGACAACACCTTACTGATCCATCTACTGAACTACAGTCTTTTGCAATAATATAGGAGGGCCTTACGTTCTCTCCCCTCCTATTTTAGATCGAATTTCAACTTTCCTTCACTCTTAACTCCGATACTGGTACCCTGTTTTACGACTTCCCCATTTTTCTGCATTATTCTTTCAATACATAATAGAACCCTATTTTAGGATCATCTAATTTTTTTTACTTTTTACCCAAACCGTCCAACATACACAGCAAACTATCGGAACCCAGTAAGGGGTTCTGGTCATCCAAGCAAACACAGGAACAAAAGATCCTTCTCCTAACCCATCACCTTTCGAATGATCTTTGAGACCCACAGATTTATTATGTCCATACTCTTTGAAGATAAGAGGAGAGTTTTCGGTGGTATCGAGGATAGAGCACGGGATTACCTCGTGTGATCCTCCCGCCTTGACCACTAGGATATTCCGGTCCCTAGTCATTCCTCTGTTTTTAGCACGTTAACTGCCAAGATGCTCAATACTGATGCCGTTATAAAGCACGTGTAAGCCAATTATGACTAAAATGGCAGCTAATGTGTTAAATTCAAAATAGCATCATTTTCATCGCCATGCCATTAAAAATCAATGGCATAAAATCGTAGGGTCCTTATTAAAACTAAAACCATATTTTTAGAGCACAATGATTCATCTTGTCTAAGTCTCTCAGGAGCAGTTATAAAGAACTTATGTCCAAGCCGGAATATGCGCTTTAAAACTCCGCCTGGCACTGCAATTTTTGAGCCTGCTGCGATATTCTATTTTTTTACTGTTCATACACAGACAGTATAATGTTTTACAGTAATCTCCCGACTAGCACGAATTCCATTAGCGCGAAATTCGATTTAAAGAGGGTTTATAATATGTATCAACCAAGTTTTGATTAGCACGATTTTTCAAAATTTAGATAAAAGCGATATTTTGCTGGGGACAAAGCCTAGTGAACTAAAATGTCAGATGTACGTTGCTACCGTACAGCGGTGATGTTCAATTATATAAATATTTTTTATATATTGATATGTCACTCATAATAAATATATATATATATATATATATATATATATATATATGTGTGTGTGTGTGTGTGTGTGTGTGTGTTTTCGTAAACATACGCTCTCTAATTCTTGTATTCCCGCTAACACTTCTCACCCAATTTCTTCAAAAGAAATCCACTTTTATAACGTATTTTAAACGTGCTTTTAACGTCTGTTCATCTATCTCGGCTTTAGTTACTGAAATTGATTTTATATTTAACCTTGGATATGAGGCTGCCATCTCTTTCGATTTTATTTACAAAAAAATTCCACTATTCGTTATAATTTTATTTATCCTAATACTAACCTTGCTCCTTTTTCTGACAATTTGCCGTATAAATCTAGTTTTCCTTTTCATCCGGCGATATTTTGTCCTCTGATTCAATTTTGTCGTGAATTTCAGTTTGAGCCCTCATTCTACCGTTGATACGTTATTTCATCGTATTCGTTCTAATAAATTTAAGGATAAAAACAACTTCATGTATCAGGCTAGGTGTATGTTATCTCCCTTTTATCTCCCGAAAGTAATTATAAGTTCCACACTGGTATTACTAAGCGTACTGTTGGTATTCGTTTAGTTGAGCATGCTCGCGATGTTAAAAATCTGATGTGGGCAGCACATGACTTTCAATTTTCACCACTCAATTTTCGTTCTCATTCGGTAACTGGACTCATTTTCAAAGGTGGCGTAGAGAAAAAACGAAAAAATGAAAATATCTCGAGAACGGCTAGTCCTAGTGTAATGGGGTTGGTCTTATTCTTTTCTTTGTTAAAAATTACGTATAACACAAGCATTTAATGGATATATTTCAGCATACGTAGTTTTCATTTTAGATTTTGCCGATTATTGCGGGCCATTTTGCAAAAAAAGACGGGTTATTTTTTCCAAATCGTACCAAAATCTAATCAGCACCAGGGTGACCCACAAGGGACTTATCTGCCAAATTTTGTGGAATTCGGTCCATTAGATTTTCAGCTAGAGTGGATACAAGCTTTTGCGGGCCATTTTGCAAAAAACAGCGGGTTCTTTTATCCCGAATCGTACCCAAAACTAATCAGCACCAGATTCGCCCACAAGTGAGTGACTTATAAAATTTTATGAAATTCGGTCAATTAGTTTTTTAGTTAGAGTGGATACAAAATCTGCACAGACAGACAGACAGACACACACACACACAGACGTCACGCTAAAAATAGTTTTTTCGTATTCGAGAGGTCTCGAAACGTGTAGATTCGTCGAAAACTCGAGTTGCGATTTTCGACATGATTCCAATATTTTCCCTATACATTACCATGTATTGCAGGGACAGTAAAAATCTGATGTGGGCAGCACATGACTTTCCCTGCAGACTAATATCCACGTTCTCTTTATTTAATTAAATTTATTTCACTTTTAATTCAATTTTCGTTCTCATTCGGTAACCGGACTTATTTTCCTAGGTGGCGTAGAGAAAATACGAAAAACTAAAATATCTCGAGAACGGCTAGTCCTAGTGTAATGGGGTTGGTCTTATTCTCTTCGTCGTTAAAAATTACGTATTAAACGAGCATTTAATGAATATACTTGAGTATACCTAGTTCTTTAGTTTAGATTTTGACGATTTTTGCGGGCCATTTTGCAAAAAAAGGCAGGTTATTTTTTTTCGAATCGTACTAAAATCTAATCAACACCAGGGTAACCCACAAGTGACTCAACTACCGAATTTTGTGAAATTCGGATCATTAGTTTTTTAGTTAGAGTGGATACAAGCTTTTGCGGGCCATTTCGAAAAAAAGGCGGGTTCTTTTATCCCGAATCGTACCCAATACTAATCAGCACCAGATTCGCCCACAAGTGACTTACCTACTAAATTTTATGAAATTCGGTCAATTACTTTTTTAGTTAGAGTGGATACAATATCTGCACAGACAGACACACAGACAGACGCACAGACACACACACACAGACGTCACGCTAAAAATGGTTTTTTCGTATTCTAGAGGTCTCGAAACGTGTAGATCCGTCGAAAACTCGAGTTGCGATTTTCGACATGATTGCAATACTTTCCCTCTACATTACCAGGTATAGCAGGGAAAGTAAAAAAAGAAAACTGTCCACGGCTCTTGCGCATTTGGTTATTAACGATAACTTTCAACCTATGTTCGATAAGATTTATCTCCTAATTAGCTGCAATATCCCCCCGTAGTATTTTACTTTACTAATCCATTTTCATTTGAATTTACCGTGATTATATTTGCAATTTTGATCCCGTTCAGACCATCAGTCATGCTTGGCGTCTCGTTCTCGACTCACCGCGTGTTAAACCATTGTATAATTTTCTGGATATTTAGTACATTTTTTGTTTTGTTTTTGACGACATATCTATTAGTTACCATGTAATTTATGTTCTTTTATCATTTATGTATTTTATAATTAAATTATGTTTTTTAAATGTATCGAATTTAAAATGATTAATGTACAAATTTTGTCTCGCGATTGTGGCCTGTCTATTAAAAATTAAAGCACATGGTCGCTACCTATTTTTACTTTGCCACTGATGAAGGGCATAATAATATCTGAAAGCACTCTGGTTATGTAATTTTAATGTACCTCATGGATGGAGATTTTATTAAAGACATTTAATAATAGTCAACTTTGGTTTTCTTTATTTTTTAAAGTTATGAATAAGTTGCTTTGTTTTGAAAAATAAAATGGCTAAAAGTGCCAAATTTTTATTTATGTTCTTTCAATGCTAATAACGATGTAATAAAGTTGTTTTTTATTTATAAGCACACTTGGTGGCTTTATTTATGATGATAAGATGGTTACCAAAGTAACGAGATTTATTTTTCAAATTGAATAACAAGAAGTTAAATACATATTTTAAATTTGTAAAACATAAATAGATTTTAGATTTTAATTTTAGGATTCTATCAGTTGAAACTGAAACCATCGGTTTAATACACCGAAATATAGTTGATAATTATTAAAATGTTTGAAATATAAAATATATTTCTTGGCGTACGTTAACAATTTTCTGCTAGTAATTTTTCCTAATTATCAAGTTAAATTGCCCGAGGTATAAGAACATTTGGTGCTTTGAAACAGTTTTATATATCATCAAGAAAGCTCCCAATTTAAATGTACAATTTAACGCCAAAGTCTTTGTGCAATGGATCTTATGTACCATTATTTTGCTGTAAAAGATGTAACATAATTGCATTATGCAAGAAAAGGTATGTGCATTAAAATTTAATGTATAATTTAATTGAACATTACAACTATTTTGATCATCATAGCACATAGGCGTGTGCAAAGAGTGGATCATACCCCCCCCCCCCCCCCACACTCCAGTATAGGCGCAAAAAGTACATTATTTCTCTTTAGTGTCCATATTGGAAAACTAAATTCAGCATTGTAACCTCACCACTCGGTAATGACCCCCCCCCCCCCATACACACACACACACTCACTTTTACAAGATTCTAGCTATGCCTCTGTTGTGGCACAAGTAGAAGTAAGAAACATGAAATAAAAATGCAGGAGAACGTTGAGTGCAGTTTTAAATCGATTTTTGTATCACATGCGTATACAATGTACGATTTTTGTAGCTCGTGCATTATGGTATTCATTATACGGCTCTACATTATATCATTATACAAAAGAACCTACCAAAAGAACCTACATTATGCAAAAGAATAAACCACAACTTCCAACATAAGGTGTAAAAGACGTTATTTATAACTATAATATCCTTGCAAATATTTTCAACTCATCAAGAGTAACTTCTTTTTGTCTTGAGCCCCAGTGTTTCATGACTTATAAAAAATAGTCCACCATTTTGTGAAGAATAAGAGCTGTTTCGAAACTATAAATAATACATTATTTTCAGAAACTTCACTTTCGGGCGGGGCTTTAAGGTTTCTTCATATTCTGGAATAAAGCAGTTTCAGTAATTGAATATGAGCAATTTCTAAAACATTTTTTGTTCCCCCTAAAGAAATGGAATGTTTTCTTTAAGGTTTCTTTTATCTCTGTGTTGTATATTTTTATTTCTTTGAAAGATTGTTTCAAAGAAATAAGACTTATAGGATGAGTTATAGTTAAAATAATTATTTTAAACTCCGTAAAAATGCTTGAATGTATTTTTAAGCGTTCAAAGATAAATATAAACTCTTTGCATTTATGAGTTAAGCGTATCTGTATCATACAGACTAAGTTATGAATTGCACACCCCAAACTGTTGAAGACAAAAGATTAAAATTTTGCATACACGTGGGATTTGGGACTATAAGTAGTGAGAAAAATCTACATAAAATCGTGGACTTTTGTTTGAAAATTTTATTAAAAATCTTGGAATTATTTGTTCCAACTTTCTTCCAGCTATAAATTGAGAACGGCCGAAATCGTCTGTTGCTTGTACTTCTAATCAAAGTACTGAAAAATAATATTAATTTCATAATGTTAATTTACATAATGTTAATAATTAATTTCTTTTTTCGGATTAAAATGTCTGAAAACGTTGAAATAAGGTAACATGAAGTGGTCGGAGATGAAATATTGTTTCATGTCCCGCAATTTCCATATTAACAGGACTATGAAATGTGGGCTTTTTTTAAGGTTAAATTTTGAACGCTTCCTGATATTCCAAAGCTTTCATCAAGTGTGTAGGTGTCACATTTAGTGACCAGTTGTCATTTTGCATTTTCGAAATGTTAGAGGAAATGACTATTACAAAATTCATTTGTTCAACACATATTTCCTTTTCAGACTCACAAAGGACAAAATTATAGGGAAGAACAATAAAAAAAAATTGCTGTAAAAGATGTAACATAATTGCATTATGCAAGGAAAGGTATGTGCATTAAAATTCAATGCATAATTTAAATGAACATTTCAACTATTTTAATCATCATAGCACATAGGCGTGTGCAAAGAGTGGGTCATATCCCCTCTTCTATATAAGAGTAAAAATTAAATTATATCTCTTTAGTGTCCGTATTGGAAAACTAACTTCAGCATTGTAACCTCCCCATTCGATAATGACCCCCCCTCTCCCCCCCCCCCCCACATATTTTTATAAGATTCTAGGTACGCCTCTGTTGTGACACAAGTAGACGTAAATAATGTGAAATAAAAATGCAGGAGAAAGTTGAGTGCAGTTTTTAAATCCATTTTTGTAACAAGTACGTATACAGTGTACGATTTTTGTAGCAAGTATGCATACAATGTACGATTTTTGTAGCAAGTACGTATACAATGTACGATTTTTGTAGCTCGTACATTATATTCATTATATGGCTTAACATTATATCATTACATAAAAGATCTTACCAAAAGGATCTGCATTATACAAAAAATAAACCATTACTTCCAACATATAAGGTGTAAAAGACGTTATTTATAACTGCAATGGTTTCTATTGCAGCCTAACAAATGACAATATTGTAGGGCAAAATAATAATATAAAAAAAACGTTCTTTTATTTCGAAATCACACAAAATCAATAATATTTTTGTTGTTTTCATTGAAACAATAAAATTTGATAAAAATCGCTTGATTCTTTTGGGAAATATCGCAGTTTTCGCAAAAAAATGAAATTTAAAGTGTCTTTATAATAGCTTGTGATCCCCTAAACAATGATATCAATTCATTTATGGCTACATGCACTTAATGAACTTTAGTATTCACTAATTTGACGGTAGTGGAACTATTTCACTTCATTTTTTTTTACATTTTGCATATAATAAATGCAATATATCAATAACACTGCAAGTTGGCGTCTCATAAGTAGTCCTAAAAAGCGATTAGATATAAAGAAAATCTGATGTGGGCAACACATGACTTTCCTTTTATAATGCAATGAATTTACTACTTTTACAGTACTTTTACAGGAAATTACTGTAAAATTTCAATCCTGTTTTGTTTTCTCAAACAGTGCAACTAACTTTTTGACTGACCTATACGTATAATAATAAAGGAAGATGTATATTAATTTATTCGCCTGTGTTATCTGTAGCAAAAAATCTAAGCATTGTACGACCATGAAATTTAGTACACAGTTTCTTTAGGACCATTAAATTTAGTACACAGTTACTTTAGGACCCAGAAAGGTGCACCTGGTATTATTTTTTGTAATTCAAATTAATTTTACTTATTTTATGTTTAAGCATGATTTTGAGTCGTTTTCACAAAAATCAGTTTCTTAGTGACCGAAAATATTATCTCAGAGTTTCTATCTTGAAATCATCGTAAAGATCGAGAAATTCTCTTTCAAACCAATTTTTAAAGTAATCCATACTATTAATAAACGAATTTTCGTGAATTTCAAAATGGTATATACTTTTCAAGTGTTGAATACCTAATCTATATTTCTTCTATCCATAATAATGCAGAAAGATGTATGTTTGTTCGTTTGTCTGTGTGTTTGTTCGTCTGTGTAGTCTATAGAAAAAAATATAAGTGACGAACATCTATGAAATTTGGTACATAGGTACTTCAGGACCCCATGGGTATTTCAGGAAGGTGCTCCTTGGAGTTATTTTTTAAAAATCCATATTAGTTTTCAGTTACTTTATGTTTTAGCTCGATTTACCAGGATTTTGAGCAATTTTCGCACATATTGCTTTCATATCGACCGAGAATTTCATCTTGATGTCATCGGAAATACCAAATAATTATCTTTCAAACAAACTTTAAACGGAATCCGTACTATCAATAGACGCAGAATTTTCTAGACTTTTTTTAAAATATATACTTCTCATGTTTTAAAGAAGTATTCGATTATAAAATTGCGATATGAAAAATATCAACTGACAATCTGATTAATTGACTAACAATCGTCATAATTTACCAGCTGTTTCTTTGAATATTATAGACTGCTTCAATTGAAAAATGATGTTTCTAACAGCGCACAAGACGACTGATAAAATAGGCTTTCCTCCGTCATTGGGCGCGTCTGAGACGGGGTTGAGAATTTTCTCCTTGAAGCATGGATCGGGAAAGCTGTAAGAAGGAAAGTATTTTGATGCAACGTCATCAGCCGAAACTGACGTCATCTGCTTAAGGGATTTATTTGGATTGAAAACTGGTACTTGAATAGAAAATAATATCAGAGATTGCAAAACTTTTCATTTTGAAAATGTGCTGTTGATTTCAATAAAATATTATGTAATGATTCGAAGAAGCTTATATCGGGTGTATCAAAAGAGCATATTTAAAGTATATTACGCCCACACGAATGTGAAAACACATTTAGGACGAATCAAAGAAGCTTATTTATGATGCATCCAAAGAGCTTACTTAGGATGTATCAAAAGAACTAATTTTGAGTATATCAAAAGAGCTTATTTAAAGCATATCAAAAGAACGTATTGTGGGTACATTAAATGAGCTTATTTAGGGACTATCAAAATAGTTTATTTAATGTATATCAAAAGAGCTTTTTAGGGAGTATCAAAAGAGCTTATACACCCGCGCATAAGGCAAGAGTTGTATTTAGGGCTTAAAACGCAATCATGTAAGGACTCAGCATTGAAAGTGCCCAACGCCAGGACCAAGGCGTATTAGGTATCCGAGCAGCGGTTTAAGGCGTGATTAGGTGCTTATTTGGAACGAGCATGTGTGATCGCGTATATTTTATAATTTAAGTGTGATTGGCGCAGCGGGAGACGCAGCCATTCGAAAAACCTAATGAATGAATTTAATTAATCTCTGCTATAAATCCAGGGCAATATAGGGTACAGTGTCTAGTATATATACCTATTTTTACAAACTTTAAAAATATGTACTTGGTATGTAATTTTTTGTTAAAGATGTTCCATTCACTAAAACTAAAATCTTTCAAATTTTCGTCCTATTCTTGCTGCAAATTTCAATCTTGAGCCCTAGATTTTCTTGAGTTAGAAAAAGAACTTTTGAACTTTTTACATCGCAAGGAGCGTTTATGACATATAAGGTAAAAATATTTTTAGAAACTTCACTTTCGGAAAGATTTAAGTTTCCATCATATTCCGGGGCACAAAGCGGTAAGTAATTACATACTGTAATTTCTGAAACATTTTTTAAACTATTTGATGATTGATGAAACATTTTCTCACTCAGTTTTTCGATGTTGTATATACTATACTTTCCCTCCTGTCACAGGAAAGCTCGCTTTCTGTTTTATGCAGGATTCCTAAGTAAGTCCTTAAGCACCCAAATAACTTTGTAAGGATAGGTTCATCATTGTGCACGTTAAGTATAACTGTAGTGAAATGTCCATGTACAATCGAATAATAGTGATTGCAGCGCCTCTAGTGGATGATTTGTACACTGATGGCACATGCACACTCATGGACTTTTTGTTATAAAGTTATTGGGACGCTAAAGTGCTTCCTAGGAACCAATATTTCCTTGCAATGGGATGATTATTAACGTCCATAGCTTACGATTCATTTATCCGATTTTAACGAGTGATACATTTTCAGATCTATCTACACTATTATTATCACTATCACTATCACTATCTATCTACACGATTATATCTACACTCACGTGACAGGAATACCTAAAGAAACTGGAGAAAGTGAGTTAGGAGGCTCGGCAAGGATACTTCTCTTGTTACTACAAATATTCTGATTGCTGTCTAAAATTTTATAAGATGTTACCTAATTTTTATACTGTGTAACTATTAATTGAACTGATTTGTTACTGTTGCAATATTTATTGTGTGGGCTAATTCCGTTTTACAATAACCACTCATGACATCAACACCATCATACCCTTGCCGTACTAAAAATTCGAAATTTATGGTGTTATTTTATAGTAAAGTGAGGATAAGTTTGTCCTTTCCAGTGAGATCAACAGTTGGCAGAAATTCTTGTCTATTTTATCATTGTCATTCGATTACACACAACATTTTATTCAATTACAACGCTTCCTTCTTGGTACGTAACTTTTCTTCGTCAATGAGTATATTTTGGACATTTTAATCATGTATCTTTTATGGTCGTCATTACGATCACACACACAACGTTTCATTCAATTACAACGCTTCTTTCTTGGTGCATAACATTCTTTGTCAATGAGTCTATCGAGGACATTTTAATCATGTATGTATTATCTTCGTTATTACGATCACACAAAGTTTCATTCAATTACAAAGCGCCCTTCTTGGTGCGTAATATATTTTTGTTAACGAGTGTATTTTGGACATTTTAATCATGTATGTTTATCGTCATCATTGCGATCACACACAAAACGTTTCATTCAATTGCAACGCTTCCTTCTTGGTGCATAACATTTTTTGCCTATGAGTGTATCTTGGACATTTTAATCAAATATGTATTACCTCCGCAATTACGATCTCACACATTAAGTTTCATTCAATTACAATTATCCCTTCTTGGTGCATAACTTTTTTTGTCCATGAGTTCATTTTGGGAGACATTGCAGCATTCGGTTACTGGATGTTTAGACACCTATATCTCATCGACCCAAAACTTATACAAGTACTGTATTACTTTCCTTATACGTATACTATGTACGATAAAAAAAGTAATATTAAGAGCTAAATAATTTCCTTTACATCTTAAAAATGTCCTGTCTTGGAAAGCACTTGTCTAAACTCATAATTTATCAGGAAAAACGTAATTTTCCCTAATATAATTTACTTTAGCATGCTATCATATTTATGCAAACAAGCAATTATTTTCTCGTTTATTTAATCCCCATATGAAAAATTGGAGTGCTGTTTTATTAAAAGAAACATAATAAATAGCTTCCATCGAATTTTAAATCCCATTATCTCGTCTTTAGCAACTATAACATATTGTGACATAATCCTTTATGCAATTTTCAAAATGCTTCAGTATGAAAATAACACTTAGAAAAGAAAACTCCTTTTAATAACCTGCATTTTATGTCTTCGTCAGATTGAATTTTTAAAATAGATGGGAAACTCTTAAGTGGATGTAATATTTTTACGTAAAGCGATAAATACTGATTTTAAAAGTGTTAATTATTTCCCACTATCTCAAAAATTGTTATGTATATCAAGGTAATCAAGACAGATGTTTCGTTGTCAAATAATAACCAGGAGTATTACATTTTTTATTAGAGTTGTAAAAAGTTAAATGTTTCTCGGAATTTCATATTCCATTGCTTACTTTTCCTATTTAGTATATGTGTGCAGATTAGATTTTAACACTTAAATCTTAAAAAGACATGCGTCTCTTTGAAGTGCAGTTAAATTTCTTAATTACAGCCATTTGTAGTTTAGTGCATTGCTTTAGTGGCCGCGAAACCCACCTGATATTAGCATATCAGGATAATTAACAATTGTAATAATCTTACAGAAAACCAAAGTTAGATGTAAAGGTTAATAGAAATGCCTTCAATTTTATTGAATTATACATTATCAATTTACATCATTATATCTAACAATATAAAGAAAATTCTTCTTCTGATACATATTAAAAGCAATTAGTGAGAAGTAATGCCAGATTTTGTAATAATCGGTTATAACACTTGGTGGGCCAATTTAACCATTATTTGTAAATTTCGGATAATTATACTGTACCTCACATAATCATTAACAGTACAGTACCTGATGAGATCTTATCACACATGCCGAGTCAAACCCATATAATATCTCCATATATATTTCCACATCTCGATTATAATATATAATTTTGAAGTTCTCATTCAAGCCGTTCACCGTATAAGTCACTCATACAAAATCCAACTGAAAACCAACTACTACTGGTTCTTAAATCTCTCTCATCTCCATCACTCTCAATATGTGTTCTCGCCCCTTCCTTACCCTGGTTATATATACAGGGTGTCCCAAAAAGATTGAAACGCACTTTAATTCTTTACCTGTTGGATATAGGTGGGCAATGTAAATTGCAAAAAAGGTAGGAAATAAGTAAGGTAGAAAATAAGACTACGTTAATAAAATAGTCCTCCCATTAATTTTCTAAAGTTACACTTTTTAAATTTTTATACGACCCTCTTAGATAAATTTAGTTAATCAGAAATTTTTTATTTGTAATGCAACAAGATCATTAAAAAAACCGCATACCTGTATCTTTAAAATTGAGCGAATTATATTTAATTGAAAATTGAACTGGGGATCATATATCAAATTAGAAATTTAAATTTGTGACATATCACAAAAAAGATGAAAATGGGTGATAATACATAGGATACCCAACCACGTAGTGAGTACCGCTGCTGTATATGATCTCTGTCTGTGCAATGCTGTATTCAGATGCATTTGTGATAAAACATTTTGACACATATTAACGTATTTTTGATCTAAACAATATCCATCGTCAATTTATCTATGATCAATCTGATCCCTATTTTCACTAATGAAACAGCTTTTCACATGGTACGGAGAAATGGCATAAGCCAGATTTTTATCTTTATCATAATTCAGTTGTTTTAAAGTTACAGATATGCCGTTTTTAACTTTACAACATAGTTAAAAAGTGTTTATGACTTCGTTCCTGGGTTCAAAAAATGAAATACATTGAACCCTATGGGACCTAATTTTTCAAACATTTTTAAGCCAATTTAAAATTCACAAATTGCTTCGAAAGTTTTAGTAAATATTCAAATTATCCCATAAAATATATAAAGATTTTCAGCAAAATATATTCAGTAGTTTTTTAAATAAAAATTAAAATAATAATTACACCTTCTATATGAAGAGATCACGTGACCATTATATGAAGAGATCACGTGACCCACTTCAAAATAATATATGGCATCCATCTTGTGTCAAAATCGTGATTTTTAAAGTTCTTTTTAATCTATATTTAGTGTTGTATCCGTCTTAAAACCGCTTTATTTTTGCTTAAATTCTGTGCATCTACATTCTGAAACAACGTAATTACAATATATTTGAAATATATACAATATATTTACAATATATTAAATGATCATCTAACTTTGATTATTTCTACAACGAAGCATAATTTTCACTTATGGGGAATATAAACTCCAAAAGATGTAGAATGAGTTGCTAAAAAAAAACCAGACCACACGACAGACCTGGAGGTTTACTGCAGTTTAATGTGTGGCCGGGTAGAATGAGTTGTATAAGAATTGCTGCATTTCTTTAAAGCAAAATTATTTAGCTCATGGAGTCATATATACTGCAATATAGCTGATATGAATGAAACATTCATTGATTTTACATGGAGAAGCAGACAATTTTTTCGATGAAGTTTCAAGCATAGAGTTAAATCACTTTTACCTCCATGATTTTAAGTTTTTAAATAAAATAAATTATTGTAGTATTGTGATGAATGAAAGGAATTGAAAAAAGTTTATGAATGAAATGCTGCTTTTATATAGAGAACCAGGCGATTTATATTTCGATTACGTCATTTGAACAAAGTTCATTTGTTTTCGATGAAGTTTTCAAATAAAATAAATTATTGTAGTATTATGATAGTTTTAAAAATGTTACCGAGGAAGTTATCGCATTTTACAAATGTTTAAATAAAATTGCATTGAGGTTGGAAAGTGTTTCATAATCAATGCTTTATACATGATTGATCTTTCTTGTTTTTTAATGATCTTGTTGCATTAAAAATAAAAATTTTCTGTTTGACCAAATTTGTCTAAGGGGGTCGTATAAAAATTTAAAAAGTATAACTTTTTTTAAATTAATAGGAGGACTATTTCATTAACGTAATCTTATTTCTTACCTTACTTTTTACATTTTTGCAATTTACATTGATCACTTAACAGGTAAAGACATTAAACACCTGTATACTTTTCCCCTCCAGACACCCTGTATACTTTTCCTCCTCCAGACACAGTCCAAGTGCCACACCTCTCTGGAATGCAGACTTCTCGTCTCCACTCGATCCATAATTTATTTATCTATTTGTACAAAAAGCATGCTACAGGAAGAACAAAGTAAAAACTCACCGGCCACACATTTTACTGCCGTAAGCCTTTGGGTTGGCTGTGTGGTCTGGGCGTTCAACAAAATAAAAACCCGCCGGGCACTCATAAAACTGATGTAAGCTCCTAGGCCAGTCGAATAGTCTGAGACTTCAACAGAATAAAAATCCGAACCATACACATAGAAAAAAAGTATATAAAAAACATAAGGACACAAAAAAATTACAGAAAATGATTTTTGAAAATAGTTAAAGAAGAAAAAATATCATCAGGCAAGCTATTGTAGACACCCCACAGAAATTGTTCACTGCACATTGATTCCCAACGCCAGTTCTAAAAATCCTCTCAGCAAACAAACTTCCATCCCTAGAATTAAAACTGGGAACACGAAAACCTATCCCACCCAGAAGAAAAGAACAGTCAACCCTACCACCGAGGGGACCCATAAAAAAAGAAAACAAAATAAAATTCCTTCTAACACGTAAGCTATTCACAACAAACATCTCACGAAGCAAAGCAGCAGAAAGAAAGTAGCAGAACACACCAGATTTCTTATAATAGAGATTTATAAATTTTCAATCTTATTACCATACATAGTCTGAAAAGGCACCCAAACCACCGACACATACTCAAGCCCAGACCTGACCAAGGCATTAAAAAGAATGATGATGGTATCCATATTAGTAAAATCCCGAGTACCTCTCTTGGTATAACCCAGTTTCATGTAGGCTCTAGCACAAACGCCCGAGATGTGGGCAGGAAAAGAAAACCAGAAGTAAAAATAACTCCCAGATCAGCAACAGAAAACCTTCTGGGCAAAACAGAATAGCCAATACAATAAGAGAATAAAATTGGAACCTGCCGACGACTAAAAGATAAAACACTACATTTGTCAACGTTGATACGAAGATGATTTCTACACATCAATTTGAAAGACCATTCAACTCAGTCTGAATATTAACACAGAATCAGCACCAAAAATCGGACAGACAATTTTCAAATCATCAGCATACAGTAAACAATTTTTAAAACGCTCGGCCTCACTTACTCAAGTCAATCTGGCAGCTGAAGTTGCCGAGTTGACTTAACTAAATGACGTTGCACTTCTTTAGAAAAATACTGTTATTTACTTTTGAAACTAATAAAGTAGCTTACTTTTGTATTTAAGCTGTATTTGCGAAGTTGTGCCATAGATCAGTAGGTCAGCAGCACATTATCAAGTGGTACGCGTCATCAATTTAATATCGAGAGTAGCCACTTTTTGAAGATTATTTTCCCTACTTTTTACTTTCCCTACATAGTATAATGTAAAGGGAAAATATTATGACGGCGTCAAACTTTCGAATTCCGAGTTTTCGACAGAAAAGCACGTTTCAAGCATTCTGGAACTCCAATAGAATGTTCTAGATAATGTCCGTGCGTGTATGTATATTAATTAGTGTATGTGTACGCATGTTAGTATGTATGTATATTAATGTATATATGTATGTTAGTGGGTGTATGTAGGTTAGTGTGCGCATGTATGTTAGTGTATATATGCATGTTAGTGTGTGTGTGCATGAGTATATGTGTAGGTATGTTAGTGTGTATATATATTAGGATGTGTAAGTATATTAATGTGTGTATGTATGTGTGTGCGTGTGAGGATTCGATATCTCAAGAATGAATTGAGGGCTTCAAAAATCCTTAGGTATGATTCATTCAATCAGTGAATACTGGAACCATATTGATTTTAAACGCAATCGAATGTTCGGACACCTCCCCCACCCCCTATTTAGTAAATGATTTTATGTCAGAAAATCATAAAAAATTAGGATCTTCTATAATGATGCATAAAAAATATTTTCAGACATAAATTTTTATTAAGAACTAATAATACAGACTTTAAAACTTTAGCATAAACCGCTTTCAAGATATTTCGTGATTTTATTTTTTGTATTTTATTTTATCTTTTGTAATGAATTTTTGAAAAATTCATTACAAAATCAGGGTCTATAACACCGTTAAATGATTAATTAGATCGTGCATGCTTCTTCGTTATAAACGAATGAAACAAACTTTAGAACGTAAGGATGAACCGTTCTCGAGATGCTGCACATTTAAAAAAAAAAAAAAAGAATCAGCAAAAGAAATACATAAAATTAAAAAAATATTTAGTACCATTCAATATAATATCTTACAAAACTACTTGACGGAAGCAGGTACATGTCAGTTAGGGGAACATGTCAGTTAGGTTGTTTCGAAGACAAGTCCCCGTCTTCAGACCAAACGAACAGGTAGAACAGTATGTGCCCTTAACAACCGCTAAGAACGAAATGCGTCGAAGAAAGCGATGAGCAAATCAAATAAATATACATCATATATAACGAAATTTATTAGCGAGTGGTGTCAGTCATTGCAAGAAACCAAAAACATATCAGCACGAGCCGATAAAGTGCTCTTGCCCCTCCTATGTAGACGAGAGAAGCAGGTTCTGAAAACGAAATCTTAAGCACTGTTATCCCTAGTAGCATTTAAAATTGGCCCGATATTGGACCAATATAGTGTATCTTGGCGTTGCATTGGAAATATTTCCAATGTAATCCCAATATTATTGACATATTGGAGTTACATTTGTTTCCAATATTGGCCAATATTTTCAATACAATATGACTCCAATATTGGTGTTACATTGCAAATATTGGCGTAATATTGTCCCAATATTTTAAATCAATATTGGGCCAATTCCGCCAAAATGTCGACTTTTTCATATTGTCCAATATTGGAGCCAATAAAAAGCCAAGCCAATAATGAGCTACTACTGAATTGCTACTAAGAAAGAGATTTGAAATACAACATAGAGAAAAAAATATATGAACCGTTAAATTATTGGTAAAAAATTGGAAGAGTTTAGTGGAAGGAAAAATAATCCAACTCCTGTAAAGGAGGAGATATAATATATTCCTCCATTTTTACTTGTGCTTTTTAAATACACTAGCCGAATACCTGTTGAAAATCAGCGGTCTCGCAATAAGCAATCCCTGAATATTGTAAATTTTTTAACAATTATTAACGAAATGTAAAATGCGAATTATAACTCGCGTTTCACATTTATTCGGCAAATCGAATATTTTAGCGTGCAGAACTAAAGAAGAAAATATTGGAAAACTTAAATTGCCCACTTCTTCCTTTCGAACTATCTACCAGTACACCAAATTAAAGTCTTCTCATCCCGAAACATACTATTTTATCATTTCCCCTTTCGAACGTTTTTCTGTGGAGCACACCCATAAATAAACATTTTTGAAACACTCTGTTAGTCTTGGGTTTTTATCAGATGATTGGCCCATATACCAAATATCAAGCCTCTACCACATTTAAAAGGAAGTGTGTCTCATTTATTCGGAAAATCGAACATTGGTGTCGAACATATTGGTGTGCGGCACCCTCTAAAGTAGCAAATATTGGAAATCTGAAATTGCACACTTTCTTCCTTTCAAACTATCTACCCGTACACCAAATTAGATGTCTCTATACTATCGCGAAGCATGTTTTTCTATCACTTCACCTTTCGAACGTTTTTCTGTGTAGCACCCCCTTAAATGAATATTTTTGAAAAACCTTAATAATCTTAGGAGGTTTTATTTATCAAATGATTAGCCCATATACTAAATTTTTAGCCGCTATCACATTGTAAAGGAGGCGTTTCTTATTTGTTCGCCATATTGAATATTCTAGTGTGCGGCACCCCCTACAATAGCAAATGTTGGAAAACTGAAATTGCACACTTTCTTCCTTTCCAACTATTTACCCATATACCAAATTTGAAATCTCTATCTCATCGCGAAACATGTTTTTCATATCATTTCACCTTTCGAATGTTTTTATGTAGAGTAGACGCGCCCTGAAATATACATTTTTGAAAATCTCCATTCTTCTTGGGTTTTCTATCAGATGATTCGCCCATGTACCAAATACCGAGCTTCTATCATGTTTTAAACTGGTCGTTTCTCCTTTATTCCGAAAATCGAACATTTTGGTATGCGACATCCCCTAAAGTAGAAAATATTGGAAAATTGAAACTGTACACTTTCTTCCTTCTAAACTATCTACCCGTACACAAAATGTGATATCTCTATCTCATTCCGAAGCAAGTATTTTTATCAATTCACCTTTCGAACATTTTTCTCTAGAGCACCCCTTTAAACGAACATTTTTGAAAAACTATATTCGTCTTGGGTGTTTTCGTCAAATAATTAGCCCATATACCACATTTCAAGCCTCTATCAAATTTTAAAGGAGCCGTTTTTCATTTATTTGGCAAATCGAACATTTTGGTGTGCGGCACCCCCTTAAGTTGAAAATATTGGAAATTTATAATTGCACACATCGTTCCTTTCGAACCATGTACCCATACACCAAATTTGAAGTATCTATGTTATCGCAAAGTAGTTCTTTTCTATCATTCTTTTCGAACGTTTTGGTGTTGAGCATCCTCTTTTCAGACCATTTTCGGAAAATACGATTTTTCCAGGTGGTTTTATCGAACGATCGACTCGTGTATCAAATTGCAAGTCTCTATCTATTCGGGAAGTGCCTAAGAAAGGCGTGACAGACGGACAGACGAACAAGCAGACTGGCCGGACACTTGGCAATTAGTATATGGTAACCGAATACCCGTTGAAAATCAACGGTTTCGTAATAAACAACACCCCGAATAATGTAAATCTTTGAATAATTAGAGTTTCACATTTAATCGGCAAATCGCATATTTTGGTGTGCAGAACCCCTTAAAGAAGAAAATATTATAAAACTATAATTACACACTTCTTCCTTTAGAACTATCTACCCGTACACAAAATTAAAATCTCTATCTCATCCCGAAGCATGCTATTTTATCATTATCCTCATTCGAACGTCTTTCTGTGGAGCACACCGATAAATGAACATTTTTAGAAAACTCTATTCGTCTTAGATTTTCCATTAGATGATTGGCGCATATGCCAAATATGAAGCATCTATCACATTTAAAAGAATCGTGTCTCATTTATTCGGAAAATCGAGCATATTGGTGTGCCGCACCCTCTAAAGTAGCAAACTGTGGAAATCTGAAATTGCACACTTTCTTACTTTTAACTATCTAACAGTACACTAAATTTTAAGTCTCTATCCTATCGCAAAGCATGCTTTTTCCATCACTTCACTTTTAGAACGTTTTTCTGTGTAACACCCCTTTAAGTGAACATTTTTGAAAAATCGTATTCATCTTTGGGTTTTTCATCAAATGGCCCATATACCAAATTTCAAGCTTCTATCACATTGTAAAGGAGGCGTTTTTCATTTGTTCGTCAAATCGAATATTTTAGTGTGCGGCACAGGCTACAATAGCAAATGTTGGAAAGTTGAAATTGCACACTTTCGTCTTTTCCAACTATTTAACTGTACCCCAAATTTGAAGTCTCTATCTCATCGCGAAGCATGCTTTTTCTATCATTTCACCTTTCGAATGTTTTTGTGTGGAGTACCCACCCCCTTAATTGAACATTTTTTAAAACTTCCATTCTTCTTGGGTTTTCTATCAGATGATTCGCCCATATACCAAAAAGCAAGCCTTTATCACGTTTCAATAGGGGCGTTTCTCCTTTATTCCGAAAATCGAACATTGTGGAGGGCGGCACCCCCTAAAGTAGAAAATATTGGAAAACTGAAATTGTGCACGTTCTTCCTTTCAAACTATCTACGCGTACATCAAATTTGAAATTTATATCTCATCCCGAAGCATGTTATTTGTATCAATTCACCTTTCGTCTCTGGAGCACCCCCTTAAACGAACATTTTTGAAAAAATATATTCGTCTTAGGTGTTTCATCAAATGATTAGCCCATATACCAAATTTCGAGCCTCTATCAAATTTTAATGCAGGCGTTTCTCATTTGTTCGGCAAATCGAACATTTTGGTGCGCGTCACCCCCTAGAGTAACAACTATTGAAAATCTGAAATTTTTTTCAGATTTTCAATACACTTTCGTCCTTCCAAATTATCTACCAGAACACCAAATTTGAAATTTCTATCTCCTCCCGAAGAATGTTTTTTATCATTTCAGTTTCCGAACGTTTTTCTCTGGAGCACCCCCTTAATAGAACATTTCTGAGAAACTCTATTCGTCTTGGGTGTTTTCGTTAAATGATTAGCGCATATAACAAATTCCAAGCCTCTATCAAAATTTAAAGGAGGCGTTTCTCATTTATTCGACAAATCGAACATTTCGGTGTGCGGCACCCCCTATAGTAAAAAATATTGGAAATCTGAAATTGCACACTTTCTTCCTTTCGAACTATTTACCAGTACACTAATTTTGAAGTCTCTATCTCATCGTAAAATATGATTTCCTGCCATTTCACTTTTCGAACGTTTTGGTGTGGAGCACCCCCTCTACAGAACATTTTTGAAAAACTCGATTTTTCCAGGGGGTTTTATAGAAAGATCGACCCATGTACCAAATTACAAGTCTATATATATTCGGGAAGTGCTTAAAAAGAGCGTAACAGACAGACGGCCAGACAGATGGACACTTGGCAATTAGTATATATAGATAGATAGATTCCTCAAGTTTTCCTGATCTGTTGAGCAAAGTGTTTCTTAGTACGTGTTGATCATTATATTATTCACCTACGGTTCAATAAATTGTCTTGACTGAAATAATCATAGAAAGGCACCATCTAATGCTATCTGTTGAATCTTAGTTGAATAATATAATAGTTTAATTTAATAAAATAAATGCAAATGTCTTTTTTATCCCCTCTCTTTCCTAAAGAATATTAATAAACAAGACGATCAAGTGGCATCTGTTATTCCAGACACTTTAACTGAAAGGATGATGTAGTAATAATTTGGCAATACATTCGACTATTTGGCGATAAAAATTAAGACTTAACATGTGTGTTTAAATTAAATGTTATTTGTTTGTTGCTACGCGAAGAAAGGTGCATTTCTTTCTTGAGTAAGTCTTCCATGGTTACGAAACGGACAGAAAAAAGCAATTTAAGAAAAAAAATTTCTCAGTCAATTTAGAGCTTTCCTAGAAACCCTAGAGAGCTATTTACTTTTGTTCGAAACGAAAGTTTATTTAAAGATATAGCGGATGTATGTATTTTGAGATAGGATGCCATGGTGGCGATGGGCTCTAAGAAAAACAATGCATTTGGCAACAATTTGATAACCTTTGCGATAAATTTGCTGACATTTGGAAATTGCCACCGAGTGGGTGATTCATGGAGGAGTTAAAGCTTCATATTTGAAATTCATACCAAATTGAATTAAGACAATAACTCTGATGGAACTGCGGTGAAATAAGTCCCACTGCATTGAATGCAATTCTATGGCGAAATGCTCGTGTAAGACTAGAATACACGTAGATAGGTTTATATGATTATTTATGATATATAGCAGGCCAGACAAAGGGCTCAGTCTGGTTGACGTCAGTTTTACAGCGGCCCTGACGCGAGGGGTCAGTAAGCCATAATAAAAGGGGTTAAAGATGAATCCACGAGATTGGTTCAAAGTTCAACCAATCGTTAAAATATGTTATCGCATCGCTCTGAGGTCAACCAATGATAGCCAAAGAGAAGTATCAGATCTCAGGCAAAAAGATATGGCAACCGCCAGAAAGTCCTACAGAAATACAGATAAGAATATTGATGAGATCACAAATTTATTTAAATTGCTAATTTTGCAGGAAGAAAAATAATCAGAGGAATATAAATTAAATCGCAAAATAAATAGAATATTCCTAGGCATTTGAATTTATTTTACCATTCAGTTTCTTTTTGTCTTCATATATTATGTACCCTGCCATGTTCTATAACTTATGTACCCTACCCTGTGCTATAATTTATGTACCCTGCCCTGTTCTATAATGTATTTCACTTCTATTCATAATTAGAGAACTTTATATTAGAAATAGTAGCTGACGCCGCAATTTGACAGATTTCTCGGTCCTCGAATTTCTCTGATTTATACCGCAGAAACTATGGCATGCAAAAATATAAAATTTGATATGTATTTGAAATAATTGTAAAGACTGTAAAATAATTTTTTTTTCGATGTTAACTATAGTTTGGCTTGAAATAGCATGCGAAGGTAACCCTGCGAGTGCCAGCAAGTAGAATACAAAGCCTTTCGACTCGCGAAGTGATTTACGGGTTTGGCAAAGTGTAGCGAATAGGAGTAGGAGCTCCATAGTATTTTAAAAGTAATCAAAAATACATATTCTACACACTACGCTTTACTGTTGTGTCCAATGAGATTAGATGGGATTTTACCAAGTTTCACGATTTTCATTCATAGGAATTTTATCTCCTTCTTAGGATGGATAATTATTCGACATCACTGAAAATGTAATTAATTTCTTTGATAATTCCTGTCTCTTAGAAATAATTATTCATTTAATATTATTGATTTGACATTGAGTTTTGCTGTTCGTTGGCAGGTACATTTTGTTAGGAGGGCGTAAAATAATTGCGCTCTCTTAAGACGAAGTATAATTATTAATGATATTTAACGAGAGATATGCATGGTCTGCGTGCGCCCGAGAATATTAGGAGCAGAACTGCTGCAGACAGACAGATGTAAGGGAATATTTTACATAACTTGATGCAGCCCATTATTTGACAGACTTCACATCTAGTTGTCAAATAAAGTGAATCTCAAAATCACAGAACTCGCCTACAAGGAGCGTCCCCCAAAATTTAGAAGAAACTCAAATTGCAGTTAACAGCTTCCATACAGTTAACAGCTTCCATGCAGTTAACAGCTTCTATACAGTTAACAGCTTCCATGCAGTTAACAGCTTCCATGAATACCTTCCAAAGTATACCTTCTTCAATTCTTTAATCTTCGTTTCAAGGATATAATGTACCCATTAGTATGAAACATCTGTCATCTGCAATTACAAGAAAAAAATTTGCTAACTTCCATAATATTGCGAACTTCTGTGAAAACTGATAATTTCAATCCCTCCACGTAGCCGGTATCAAATTATTATACAGTTTAGCTCAAACTATACGATGTCAGTTACGATGCCGGTGCGAATTTGATGCTAACTAAGAGGAAAGACTAAAATTGTGAGTTCCCATAGAAGTTTGCAGTATTGCATATAACAAAGTTTCTTACTCTTATTGTAGATAACAATTATTCCACACTGACTAGAGCATATTAAGCTAGAAACCGGAATTTCGCGATGCAGCTTTTTGCAATGGAAGTGTCTTCCAAAGTGTATTTTCTTCAATTTAATCTTTGTTTCACGGATATAGCGCCACAGGAAGAATGATATATGAAAGAGAATCACTCGGGCCGAATTGGGATTGTACTTCACAACCCCCAGGGAGCTGTCTGTTTTTGTTTGCAACTAGGCTTTATTTTCAAAACGGAGTACACGTGGATTTGATTGATGACGTCATCCTATAGCTGTCATGTGACAGTGACAGCTCGTACCATCTTCGGCACGGTCATCTTTCTTTGAGGTTTCCAGATTACGTTTTTTATGAGAACATTCTTTGGTGTATAAAATGTATTTTGATCTCTCAATATGGTGATAAGATGTTTAAAAAGATCTAAAATTTTACAAAAATGATCAAGAAGAATGAAGAAAATGAAATTATATAAGTTGCTGTCGATTAAAATAATATTAAGATGCATTCTGGAATTTTATTGAACACTTATGTTATAATACCTAAGGACACAACTCTGTCTGTTTGTCCATCTCGTTTGTCACATTTGGCGATAAATATCTCAATATCGCCAACTTGGTGAATTTTATATACTTGGTGAATATAGCAAAGTTGACGTTAATTCATTATCTGTGGAAAATATATTTAATTTCTAATAATACCTGTCGCATTGTGGAAATTATTAATTTAATATTATTGATTCAAAATATAGAGTTTCACTGTTTGTGAGACATACGTTTCATTAGGGAGAGTTATATAGAATTTGCGTTTCGCTAGGGAGTCATAAAGTAATTGCGTGTTGATAAGGGTTGTAAGGAAACTGTTTTGTTAAGAAGAGGGTCACACAGTAATTGTGTTTTGTTAGGGGGAGATTCGTAAAGTAATTAATTACATTGATCGAAAAATGTGCGTGCTGGAAGAGTAATTTAAGCAAAATTTCACGCAGAAGAGTTTAATGTTCTTATTCCGGAATATTTCTCCTTGTTGAACTTATCCTTTTGCAACTTTTACATGCAGGCTATTTCATTTCTATAAGCAAACATGCCAAAATTGACGTGATGGTATAAAATAGAGTTTAGATTAGCTATTGTCATTTTAAGTATTTTTTAATTATTTCACTTTACTCGCGCTAAGCTAGAGGAGATTAGTGCGTTGATAGTGATTGTGACGTGTACCATTTCTCTTGATAGATATGCTTTTATATGAGCTAAACCGCTGTAACACACGCAAAGCACGGTAATAGTGATTTAATCACATGTCGCGTTTTTACCATAACTACATTTGCGAGGTTCCTAGGTACCAGAATTGACTTTTATCGGTCTGTGGGTGGGTGAACCCTTTGCGGGTACCTTCCATTATCTCATAAAACTGTGTAGCGATTTGGACCAAGTTTTGATGACACGTTTCATATATTATGTAAATGCGAAAACAGAAAAAAATTTCAAGAAATGTATATAATTTAGCAATAAAACGGGATTTTATCAAAAGAGTAAGCTCTTTGTAATCTATAAAACTGTAGAAGCGATTTCGACTAAACTAGGGTGGTATACTGCGTGTATTGCGTAGAAATGAATGCGCAAAAGATATTTTCAAAAATGTATATAGTTTGGCTCAGAGGTCGAATACCCACTTGTTTTACATGGAGAAATTCGGGATTGTCCCGATCCTCCAGTTTTTCTGCAAGGAAGTAGATTCCGAAAAGTCTTTTTTTTATGAGCATTTATTTTAGTCATGAAAATAAGTGCTCGCTTGCGGATATGTTGGGAGATATCTGCGAGAAGAGTGAACAACCTTATTAAGAAATGTTGCACAAAAAATAAATTTTAAAGTCGTTTCACAAACGCATTGTTAGAACATACCTGTAATTGCAAAATTCGTCACAGTAAATTCATCAGAATAAAACAATATATTTCTATCTCTTTCCATAAAACTATGATAATTGAAATATAGAAACGAACGATGAACTGTTTTGCTTCTGCAGGCTTAACATTTAATGCATACGATAGACGCAACGACACCAGCTCTTTTCTCATTTAAATGTATGAATATTAATGATGGTATAGGGACTTAATAATACCATCTCCTGAGATACAGATAATTGAAATATCGGACGTTTGAATGACATCGTCATTCACCACAACAGAGGAAAATGACTTATTCCTCTTGGGAATACCGCGCTTTCTCTGCACGTTCAATACACGTTCATTGTTCGTTGTCATGTGCCATGAGGAATGATATAAATGGCATTACAATGCTGCATAGCAGTGCTTCTATAAAAGCAATCATATTTTGAGATAAGCCACGGAATAAAGCTATTAAACGTTTATTCAGTGCTGCGTATAATTGTTTTAACGCTCTTTGAACATGTGAAATGTAGAAAATTGGTGCTATCATGTGGGTGTTATATTCTAGGAGATCTAAAATATGGACATGTAGGAGAATTAAATGTTTTATATTTGAACTAAAAATTATCTAAATTATGTGCCTACACTCGTATTTCTCATATATTCATATTCTATGTTTTCACGTCCGCTTGTAACGTGATCAATTTCTGTGTAAGAAAAACGTGTCTTTTACGAACTATCTGCCATTAGTATGTGATGCCAGAAATATATTTCCCAAAGATGGACATGAGACTTGCAGTGTGTGTGGTATGGTGTGCTGTGCTGTATGCCAATTGTGTTAAAATTCATGAGATCAGCAAAATACAATGTTAGTTATATTTCGTCGACAGTTTTGACATTGTTCGAAGTGAATATTTACGATAAAAAGGGTCAAATGGAACCATTTTTAGATGGCAACATACGCAAGCAGACTGTACGTCATATTACGTAAAGAACTAATGAGTCAACTAGATTAGGAAAGTGGATTAAACCCTGACGTCCCTTGGTCTCCAGCAAGGTGGGTAGAGTTGAAGACACTCGAGAAAAATTCAAGACAGATGATGGTCTTTGTGAATGGCACCCCCCACTGGGTTGCGGCGGGGCCTCCTCTCGAGAAAAGGCCGTGGCAGTCAAATTAGTGACGTCACGAAAAACGATCCACTGTTGGCGAAATGATCCCGTTCGCTCAGTTTGCGAGTTTAAAGCTAGTTTTTAAAAATATTTTAGTATTTTTTTTCTTTCTCGCGGAAGAGCGGAGACCCCGTTTAAACTTACAAACTGAGCGAACGGGATCGTTTCGCCAACCGTGGATCGTTTTTCGTGACGTCACTAATTTGACTGCCACGGCCCTCTCTCGAGCGGAGGCCCCGGTTGTGGTCTAAATTAGGTGACACTTTCCGGTCGTCCAAACAGATACCTTACACCTTAGGGTTGGTCTGGGTTGAAAAAGAAGACAGATGAAGTGAATAAGAGATGAGGAGACAAGGTGCGGAGAAAAGGAGATGCTCATGAAGACCAACGAGATGATATAAGAATTTAACCGAATAAGCCCAAAAAATACTAGTCTCAGTAAAGTGAGAGTAACAGCCATCGATTTGGCGATTCAGAGGAAATATAAGCATTGCAGCAGTAATGTGTGGTAATGTTCCATTTCTTCAGATTTACTATTATGATGAGGTGAATAGTATGTTAACAAAACTGATACTAATAAAAAGTCTGGCATCACATTTAAAAATTCGATTACTAAACTATAATCGTGTTAAAGTGCAATATATATATATATATATATATATATAAAGAAGAAAAGTATGTATGTATGTATGTATGTATGTATGATCCACCATAACTGAAGAACGGTTGAACCGAATTTGATGAAATTTGGTGGGTAGTCTTGAAATCGCCCTACTTAAAACATAGACTATGTTTTGAGTTTCTACAACAAGTGGTTCTCAAGATATTAGTGAAAACCACCAACACTTTCGTTTGTCTCATCATCACGAGAGAACAGCTGAACTGAATTTAATGAAATTTGGTGGGTAGCTTTAAAATAACCCTCTATAAATTTAGACCAAATTTTGAATTTCTAAAACCAGGGGTTGTCGAGATATTGATGGAAAACCAAACTTTTTCCTAGGAGTTTTACTCTCTAACTCCATGATTCTCAACGATAAAGGTTGGAAATCGTTGGTTTTAACATGAAAGTCAATTAAATCTCTGAGTTTTGTGGGAGTTTATTGAACGTATTAGTTACTTTTGAAAATCGCAGATTTGAAATATGAATTTAAATGGAAACTCTATCACCATGGTTTATTTTTCACAGGCTTACTCAAAAAATTTTATTAATTTGAATAATAAATAAATGAATATAAAATATCTATCTATGTATCTATATATATAAAGAAAAGTATGCATGTATGATCCAATGGATCTGATTGGCTAAAGAGCGGCCAATCAGATCCATCTTTTTTTCTTACATAATGCAATGAATTTACTTCTTTCACAGTGAAAAAACAATGTATAAGATTCATGACCCTATATGTTCCGGTGTAGCCAACGGCTGTACCATACTGAAAACACCGGTTCCCGTTAGATCACCGAAGTTAAGCAGCATCGGGCGCGATTAGTACTTGGGTGGGTGACCACCTGGGAACACTGCGTACTGTTGGCTCATTTCAGTCGACGTGGTGGCCGAACGGTCAAGGCGAGCGTTTCCAGCAATTGATCGGCCGCCACGTTATGGGTTCGGGTCCCACGTAAAACATGGATGTTTGTGTTGTTGGACGCAATGTGTTCCCATCCCCACTGGTGCACTGGGGAAACGTCTTTGACGGCTAAGAGGTTCACTGTTCTGGCCGATGTATAGGCGAAGATGAAAGAGTCAATGCCTGGCCATTGGAAAAAAAATATGTTCCGGTGTAATTTTTATCAGAGTTTTGCATCGTAAATCCCGAGCAACGACGGGTAACCGCTGCTAGTGTAAGCATAAATAATTAAGGTGTTAAATTAAATTATGGGTAATTATTGATCTCCCCACTAATGAAATTCAATTGCAGTGGAGAATAAGTAATCAAGGTACCAAGGAAGGCAGCAGAAGAAAATAGATGGGTTAGGCTTAAGACACAACCCAATAGTTAACGAATATTAAACTAATTTTCGTCAATCTGTGTTCAAAATTAAATATTTATATAAATTTGTTCCACATTAATATTTTCGAAATTACTTGTTCCAAACTTATTTGTTTCACATAAATCTTTTCACATATAATTTAATATACTATCCTTCCCATACGAAAATAAATTGGTCAGATAGACAAGAGGTCAACCATTGATGTTTCATTTTCTCTCAGGAAATGTTGCTCTTTTCTCGAACGTCTTTTGAACGTCCATCGACAGTTTTCGCGCGTCTTTGATGAATGGCATCATCCCCGAAGCTGTCATCTAACAATGGCAGTTTAAATGGGTCGGCTATCACTTTTTACTGCAACCTTTTGTTTCGAAGCTGTAAGTTTATGTCTTGACGAAATATGTTGTTATAGCATAACGTCTTTGGATATACCATAGGAAATTGTTCTTTTAATATAAATCTTGTAAGGGTGGAACAAAATATGGAAAATGGGGTTTTGAAGTCGTTTGAAGAAAATGTATTTGGATATTTATATAATAGGGAAAAAAGGAGACTTCTGACTGAAATATCTTCTGAACCAAGCGATGGATTTTTTTAATTAGTTTAAGTCAAGAAGACTGAATCCTTGGAATATTCTGATGTAAACTTTATCACTTTCAGCGATGTGCGGAATAAAGAAAATTAAAAGCCTAATTCTATTTGTCTGTCTATCAATACTGCTTATAGGGTCCACTTCATATAGAAAATCTTGTTCAAGTTACTCTGTGGTTAGAGCACTGGCTGGACGTTTCGAAAATTCGCGGTTCGATTCTCGATTAGGACAGTGAAACCTTTATAGCGACGCCTGAATTATTTAGTCCAGCAGGTTAGATGCAATGATGATGGGGTGTGAAAAAGATCGGAGGAATTTTCAACGGACCTTTTACATTATGACTTCTGTTCCATCATCATTACCGCACAGGATGCTAATCTGGATAATATATAAGGCTCCATATACACTCAAACCTGTTTTTGTGCGATGGATAGGGACCGCATAAAAGAAAACGCATAAAAAAAATCGCACAAAACTTCACGAGTAGCTATAAAAAATAGTTTTCGCAACACAATTAAAAAGTATTTTTTTATGCGGTGAATAGGGACCTCATAAAAAAAAGTCTCACGTAGAAAATAACTCAAAACCTTACGAAATAACTAGAAAATGCTTTTTTAAACGAAATCAAGACACAAGGCTTGGCAGCTACTTGGAATTTCGCCAAACCTTTTGGAATCTGATTTAGAAAATACACATGCGAACATTTTTAAATATTTTATTTACATATGTACTTATTTTACACATACAAAACTTTTCAAAACGTATAACCATTATCCTTCGTAGTCTGACAATAGGAATGTGAAAGCACTTTGAAGGACGTCAATAAATATTAGAATTAAAAATTACAACACACGTAATATTCTTTTTTATTAAATCACTTTATTTAGCGGACTTGTCACTTGCGCAGATCAGAAACTAATTAAAAAAAGCAACTCTTTGCTCCCTTCAAGTAAACTTCTTCTACCTATTCGTTAAAACAAAGAAAACAAAGCATGAGACTAATCGCCAACTATCTCATTAGCAAAAAACCAACTCAGCGACCTAACGAGACGCGCAGTCCGTTTCAGGAAAACCCGAACTAACACGATGCAGATGTCTTTCAATGTTTATTTGCGATCAATGCATTTTTGCTTTACTACGCAAGAACTCCATCGCAATATGCTATTGCACATTTCATTTATTTACATGGAAATTCTTGTGCGTTCAACAATTAAATTATGCGATTATAGAATTCAATACATATGTAATGTAATTGGCTGGCGCAATACTTATGTAATGTGATGAAATACATATCAAAAATCGAAAAAACTAAATGGCCGATCAAACCTACTAATTTTTTTTATTGATAACTTAGTCAATTATGTTCCAATTTGATTGAAATTTTCATATACCGCATAAAAAAATCGCACAAAAAAAATTGCACAAATAAAAAATCGCACAAAAAAAGACCGCACAAAAACAGGTTTAAGTGTATCTGGATAATATATATATAAAGCAGAGAATACGAAGGTGGTCATTGTGATCGATCGGCAGTTGCATATCGATCTGACTTCAGAGGAGAGACATTATGAGGTCCACTTTGACTAGGAGAGCTTGATAGTAGCTCAATGGTTGTAAATCGTATGCCAGTAGGTCAATGGTTGACGCATTAACTGGCCATTTTGAAGATCAGCCCCGGCTGGAACAGTTAGACTTTACACGCTCATAACTCGAGAACCACACAAAGAATATACATATTTTTTCACTGGTATGTCAACCTTGAAAAGGATCATGTGTATTTTCATAAATAATTCAAATTTTGTACCGCTTAAAAGTGAAAATTCCAAAATACGCTTCCAAGCTGAGTATTTCCTAAAATACACTCATGTCCAAAAGTTAAGCATAATTGCTGTTTATGCGAAAATTTCAGGAAATCTACATTGGAATGGAAGGCAACGCGGTATGCCGGTGTAATACGGTTATAGACGAAGAAAACAATGCAAAATAAGGATAATAACGAATTTTATTATACAAAAAAAAAGGGTTGAAAGAAAAAGGATCACAATACGAGTGTCAACCTCATGTGAAACAGAATGATTAAAATAATGCGATGCTGCAGTTTAATACAGTGTGTGGGAACCTCGGGTGGCCATGCATACTGTACAACGATTTCCCATACTTTCGATAAGGATTTGGATGGGTTGTGTGCTCAAAGAGTTCCCAGCCTCACGGAGAGCAGTTTTTAATCCCGTAACGGAGCTTGATGGGTAGCGGAGAGCTGCAAGATATTTCCCGAGCATATTCCACACATGCTCTATTGGATTCAGATCAGGAGAGTTGACAGGCTACTGCATGTGATGAATATCTTGAGTTTGAAAGAAGTCATCGACCAAAGCCGCACGGTAAGGAGGCGCTTAATCATCCATGAATATGAAATCAGGACCAACAGCACCTCGAAACAATCGAACAGTAGGTTAGCTCAAGGATATGTATCTTTAACCAGTAACCGACCCCGTGTCAAGGATGTGGAGGTCTGTGCGGCCGTCCATCGTGATGCCTGCTCAGACCATGACTCCCCCAAACGGAAAACGATGTCTTTCCGTGATGTTTCCCGAGAGAAAACGCATTCCACGTTCTCCCCAGATCATGGTACGACGAGAATTAGTTTACAGAATAAACCTAGACTCGTTACGGAACATGGCATTACCCCTCTAATATCCACTCCACTGCCGATGTTCCAAACTTCACTCTAAACGTATGTTTCTGTGCAGACGCCAGGGGATGCAAACTACTGGTTGTCTGGCATAGAGACCAACGTGTCTGAGACTCCTGTAAACAGTTTGTCTCGAAACAGTGACTTCTGTGGCGGCTGTCAGGGCTGAACCCAGTTGTTTGGCAAAACGGTTCCTCTGACGTCGCGCAGTTATCACCAAATATCGGTATTGTCGAGCGGTTGTTACCCTTGGTCGACCTGGTTCTGGTCGTCCGGTAACATATTCAAAGGTTTGGAACATCTGCCACAGTCTGGAGATCACACAATGAGACACATTCAGAATTCGAGGCGCTTCGGTTTGGGATCGACCGGATTCCAGCATTCCAATAATCCATCCCTTCAAAAACGTGTCCAGTTGACATCTTTGTGACATCTTTCGTTCTTTTTGATTTTTAACAACGCTCCATACCACAGCAATTGCGAAATTCTTCCTCAACTGGCCATGCCACTCGAGGCCGTTTTAAACTCGTTCCGACATGCGCCGGTGCTTTGCGCATGTCGACGTCGACTGAACTGTTTTACATATGCACAATGATTTACCTTCGTCCTACGATTCTTCACAATTGATTGTGAACCATTGTATCCATATTAACTCCGGATTTTTCACATTTTACAAATTATGCTTAACTTTTGGACATGAGTGTACATGATAGACATTGATGAAATTTTATTTTTAAATTTAATCAAGGAGATGTTTTCATTGAAGTTTTATTAGAAAACAAAAAAAAATATGCACTAAATTGAATACAAAATTACCCCACACACAGGATATTTTTTAAGATTTCTTATTTTTTCGAGTTATCAAAAATTTCCATTTATCAATGCTCGAGTTATCAAGAGCAAAATGTGTAACAAAAAGAGATATAAACACAAACATGCCTAGATATGGGCAAACATGTACTCAGATATCATGCTAAAATGCTCTAGTGTTCTCTAAAACATTTAAATCTATTACAAACCTAAATTTTAATTTTTTGGTTTACAGAAACACTTTTCCTATACGCAAAATGTGCATAGTAGGTAAAGTAATCTATATAAATAAAAATGAAAATCTGTCTGTCTGTCTGTCTGTCTGTCTGTCTGTCTGTCTGTCTGTTTGTCACACCATCACGGGAGAACGGCTGAACCGAATTTGATGAAATTTTGTGGGTAGCCCAGAAATAGCCCCACTTAAAATTATATCCGTGTTTTGAGTTTCTACGACCAGTGGTTCTCGAGATATTAGTAAAAAACGAAATTTTCGTTTGTCTCATCATCACGGAAAAACGGCTGAACCGAATTTAATGAAATTTAGTGAATAGCCTTGAAATATCCCCCCATAAATTTTGTCCAAGTTTCGAGTTTCTAAGACCTGGGGTTGTCGAGATATTAATGAAAAACGGAACTTTTTCCTATTAGTTCTACTCCCTAACTCCGTGGTTTATCCAAACGAAAAGCTTGAAAATCGTTTGAAAGTGAATTAAAATTTAATCTCTGAGTTTGATGGGAGATTTTTTGCGTTAATTAGTCACTTTCTGAAAACATGAATTGTTTGAAACACGATTTAAAGGGGAAATCTATCTCCATGGTTCATGGTTTATTTAAAACAAGCTTTTACGGAACAATGAGAAGTATAGAGAAATCAAAATCGTTATTTAATTTCGCAGTTTATGTTATAAGACATGACATATTTAACATGTTATAAGATTCTATCTTATATCATGTTACTCAGAAACGCAATTAAATTAAATCTGTCTGTTAATTTTAATAATTATTTTTTCGATTTGAATAATAAATAAATGGATATAAAAATATATTTTAGAAAAGAACGATTTGATTTTTCTTATAGCATTTTTGACTGGATAATATCAATTACGGTCTTCAGGTTTAAAAATTATTATTATTTATATTTTCGGGGATTATTGATTCAAGGATTATTGATATTTTCAAGTTATTATGCAATTATTTTATTATGACAAAAATTGTTTAAACTCATATATTGTATGTTGTACGAATCTTCTACAAATACACGTGTATATCTTTTAATCTACGAGAATATAAGTAGTACAGGTATATTGACATATGTTTTGATATATATTGGCATATATCGGAATCAATTACGACCTTCTGGTATAAAGAGTACGGATATTATTGATGTTTTCAATTTATTACGTCATCTCTTTTATTTTGGCAAATATTTTTGAGACGCATATTGTAATACGGGTAATCTTCTACTAACACATTGGCATATTTTCTGATCTGCGACAATATAATTAGTACGGGGTAGCATATATTCATTCAATTCCTATTTTTTCTTCTGTAAATTTGCTTACAAAAGGGGGCAGGATGTTTTATTCTTCAGATCTGATCGTGAAGATAATTTTGCATAGTGAGAACATATATTCTTAAACTTCTCTTTAGGAGCAATAAATTTAATATTTTAACAGAATTCGCACATGATTGCGAAATTTAAGTTTCTTTAAATTATACACTCCGTACGAATAACGGGTGTGCTGTTAGTGGTTAATAAATTTTAACATTTTAGGAGGATATATCATGTTGCTCGGCATCGCAATTAAATTAAATGTGTTTGTTAATGTTTTTATTATTTTTTTTCGATTTAAATAATAAATAAATGGATAAATGGATATAAAAGTATATCTTATGAATGGACGGTTTGATTTTTCTTTTAATTATATTAATTGCTGACTGCGTACATCAATTTCATTTATTTTGGCAAAGAGTTTTCAAGCTTATATCGTATTTAGCTACTAAACTCATATATTGTGTTTAGCCAATAAATTCATATAGCCGATTGTTGAAACAGAAAAAGAGTAGAGCGGGTATATCTTCTAATACAATTGTAGAGTTTTCATTTAGTATATTGAAACGGGATAAGAATGTTTCATTCAGATCTGCAAATTCAAAGCTACGAATTTGGAGGGATATCGCTAATTTGACAACTTTTCTTAAACTTTGCCAAATTGACGGAAATGTCGCCAAATTGATATAAACGACACACAAACAGCTGCCATAAACTTTCGGGTTGGTCGTGTGGCTTGGATCTTCTATATATCAATGAAATTTTCTTTTGTTCTGTTAGAAGAGAGTACTGAAATGATGTTTGGTTAGGATTTATCTGTCAGACCAACCATCCTACTTAGTAATACATTTAGCGAATTTTTAAAATGTCACCAAATTGATAAAAATGTTTTCAAATCTATAAAAATATCTTGAAATTGATAAAATTGCGCTACATAAATGATATTAATTGTTTTTTGTTAGGGGATAGTATTGTGATGATATTTCGTCAATTTGTCGCAAAGTGGAACTGTCAGTTCTACAGTCCCACTTGGCGATAAATTTGGCGATTTTTTAAAATGTCGCTAATTTGACGAAACTGTCGCCAAATGTTCCATAGAAATATAACTATTTAGACGATATTTTTTCTACCAATTTATTTGAAGCAAATGATATCATGTCGCTTAGCAACGGATTTAAATCCAATGTGTTCATCCGGCAGACGATTTTTATTAAATCCTTTCCGATTTGAATAATGAAGATATGTATATAAAATAAATTTCATTGCCATTTCATTTTGGACTGGATAATATCAATTATACTCTTCAGGTTTAAACAATATTATTATTGATATTTTCCGGAATTATTGATTCAGGGATTATTGATATTTTTAAGTTATTACGCCATTGTTTTATTGCGGCAAAAATTGCTGACACACGCATATTGTACGTTGTACGAGTAATCTTCTAGGAATGCACGGGTATATCTTCTAACCTACGAGAATATAAGTAGTACAGGTATATTGGCATATATTTTGACATATATTGGCATATATATTGGAATCAAGTACAGTCTTCTGGTATGAAGATTAAGGGGATTAATTATATATTCAATTTATTACGCCGTCTGTTGTATTTTACCAAAAAACATTTGTGACTCATATTGCAAAACGGGTAATCTTCTACTAATAATCGGACATTATAAGTAGTACGTGTATATCTTCCCATATAATTTTAGCACTTTAATTTTGACATATATTGGAATAAATGACTGTCTTCAGATTTAAAGATTACGGGTTTATTGGTATTTTCAATTTATACATGTAATCTACTAATACAGGTTATATTTTCTAATATTCGCGTATATAATTAGTACGGATCCCATACAATTTTAACGCTTTTATTTTGCATATATTGATTCAATTCCATATTTTTTTTTATATTTGCTTACATAAGGGGTCCAAGATGTTTTATTCTTCAGATATGTCCATGAAGATAATTTTATATAGCGAGAACAGAGATTCTTAAACTTCTTTTTAGGAGCATTATATTAAATATTTTAACAGAATATTTTGATTAAACATGTCATTTAGTATACTATAAGAATTTGGGCATGATTATGAATTTCAAGTTTCTTTATATTATATATTCCGTACGAAGAACGGGTATGCTGCTAGTAATCTATATAAATAAAAATGAAAATCTGTCTGTCTATCTGTCTGTCTGTTTGTCCCATCATCACGGGAGAACGGCTGAACCGAATTTGATGAAATTTTGTGGGTAGCCTGGAAATAGTCCCACTTAAAATTTAGTCCATATATGGAGTTTCTACAATCAGTGGTTCTCGAGATATTAGTAAAAAACGATATTTTCGTTTGTCTCATCATCACGGGAGAACGGCTGAATCGAATTTGATGAAATTTTGTGGATAGCCTTTAAATAGCCCCCCATAAATTTAGCCCAAGTTTCGAGTATCTAACACCAGGGGTTGTTGAGATATTAATGAAAAACGAAACTTTTTCTTAGGAGTTCTCCTCTCTAACTCCGTGGTTTATCCAAACAAAAAGCTTGAAAATCGTTTGAAAGTGAATTAAAACTGTTTCTCAGAGTTTGGGGGAGATTTTTTGCACTAATTAGTCACTTTCTGAAAACATCAATTGTTTGAAACATGATTTAAATGGGAAATCTATCTCCTTGGTTTATATTATACAAGCTTTTACTGAAAAATGAAAAGTGTAAAGAAATAAAAATGGCTATTAAATTTTGCATTTTATGAGGAAGATTCTATCTTATATCATGTTGCTCGGCAACGGAATGAAATTAAATGTGTTGTTAATATTTATTATTATTTTTTCTATTTGAATAATAAATAAATGGATGTAAAAATATATTTTTAAATGAACGGTTTGATTGTTCTTTTAATTATATAAATTGCCGACCGCGTACATGACTTTCATTTATTTTAGCAAAGTGGTTTCCAGCTCATATATTGTGTTTAGCTAATAAACTCATTTAGCCGATTGTTGAAGCAGAAAAAGATTAGAACCGGTGTATCTTATAATACAATTTTAGTGTTTTCATTTAGTATATACAAACGGGATCAGGATATTTTATTCTTCAGATCTGCAAATTCAGAGCTACGAATTTAGCGGAATATCTCTAAATAACTTGGTAACTTCTCTTAAACTTTACCAAATTAGCGGAAATGTTTCCAAATTTATAAAAGTGGCGCAAATCAATGATTTGCTTTTTAGAATAGAGTACTGAAATGATGTTTCGGTAACATTTGTCGATCAATCCATCCATCCTACTTAGTAACACATTTAACGAATTTTTTTACTATCACGAAATTGATAAAAGTATTTGTGAGTCTATAAAAATATCCTGGAATTGATAAAATCGCGCTTAATAAATAAAAATAATTATATTTTGTTAGGGGATAGTATTGTGATGATGTTTCGTCAATTTGTCGCAAAATGGGTCTATATGTTCTGCAGTCCCACTTGCAATTTTTTAAGTTATCGCTAAATTGACTAAAATGTCGCCAAACCTTCCATGGAGATCGCATTATTCAGACGATATGATTTCCATCAATTTATTTGAAGCAAATGATATCATGTCGCTTAGCAACGGATCCAATGTGCTATGCCGCATACGATTTTATATTAAATCTTTTCCGATTTGAATAATACAGATATGTATATAAAATAAATTTCATTGGCATTGCATTTTTGACTGGATAATATCAATTATACTCTTCAGGATTAAACATTATTATTATTGATATTTTCCGGAATTATTGATTCAGGGATTATTGATATTTTTAAGTTATTACGCCATTGTTTTATTGCGGCAAAAATTGCTGACACACGCATATTGTACGTTGTACGAGTAATCTTCTAGGGATGCACGGGTATATCTTCTAACCTACGAGAATATAAGTAGTACAGGTATATTGGCATATATTTTGACATATATTGGCATATATATTGGAATCAAGTACAGTCTTCTGGTATGAAGATTAAGGGGATTAATTATATATTCAATTTATTACGTCGTCTGCTGTATTTTACCAAAAAACATTTGTGACTCATATTGCAAAACGGGTAATCGTCTACTAATAATCGAACATTATAAGTAGTACGTGTATATCTCCCCATATAATTTTAGCACTTTAATTTTGACATATATTGGAATAAATGACTGTCTTCAGATTTAAAGATTACGGGTTTATTGGTATTTTCAATTTATACATGTAATCTACTAATACAGGTTATATTTTCTAATATTCGCGTATATAATTAGTACGGGTCCCATACAATTTTAACGCTTTTATTTTGCATATATTGATTCAATTCCATATTTTTTTTTTATATTTGCTTACATAAGGGGTCCAAGATGTTTCATTCTTCAGATAAATCCATGAAGATAATTTTATATAGCGAGAACAGAGATTCTTAAACTTCTTTTTAGGAGCATTATATTAAATATTTTAACAGAATATTTTGATTAAACATGTCATTTAGTATACTATAAGAATTTGGGCATGATTATGAATTTCAAGTTTCTTTATATTATATACTCCGTACGAAGAACGGGTATGCTGCTAGTAATATATATAAAATAAAGACTTTTAAAATTACATTGAAATTGCAATTTCATTTTCCATTCAGCTTTCATTTTCCAATTTTAAATAATTTTAAATTACGATATTTTTCCAGAATTCTGAAACATGACAATACCTGGCGAATGTACTGAATGTATTAAAGTACTAAATTCTGAATTTTGCAATTAGAATTTCTACCACAAACGCCCTGATGCATATAAAGATAAGACAGCAAACTTTTTGCATGTCGGAAAATAAGTGTAATACTCTGTTATGCATTCTTTAAACTTTTATATGGAGGTTCTCCTCAGGTCATCGACTACTTAGGATGAGATCCATGTTTCGAACCCCTATTAAGTTTTTTACAAAACCACAGCAATTTCAAGTTTCAATATTTTGTTCTAGGAACCAACGAATTCTGGCATAGATTTTTACATCATGAGTCTTAGAACTATCTGAATATTGTTACAAACATGTAAAATGTTTTCACTGGATGCTGTTTTGAGAACCAAAAGAGTAAAACACTTTTACAGGTAGACATTCCTATTGCGTCAATGTAGGATATTATTGAGTATTATGCACTTTTACAGGCAGCTATTCCTATTATGCCAGTGTAGGGTATTATTGTATATTATTGGGGTATATTTGAACATTCGTAGCAGGGTTGCCGGATTTAGCGATTTACCAACAATTTAGTGACTTGTCGATTTTTCGAAAGTATGATAACTTTCTCGAAATAATAAATATTCTTAGCGCATTTTAAAAATTACCAGCTCGACAAATTTTCAAAGAATTGAATTATCTCTAGAACAGTTTATCCTAGCGCAATGGGGATGATTTTAATCCTTTTTTCCTCAAAAATTACGTATAGTAGAACAAACATTTAATTAATGCATTATATCAGTCCTAGTTTTCTAAGAAAAAGGTGAATTACTACACTGACATGGGAGTCGTGACTAAGTGACAATGTAAACATATCCTTGATTTTACTTATATTCATTACTTTAAATTTAATAAACTTTCAGTTTGTTTATGTGTAACATATACATCAGTTTCCTTCACGCGACAAGCAATTTAAAAATTGAAAGATTAAGACCAGTAACACCGTACGTGCATATTTTATGTACACGCACAGTGTGTGCACGTACAGTGTTGAAGACCCAGACCACACGACCAACCCAAGGGTTTACGGTAGCAAGATGTGTGGCCGGTGCACGTACAGTGTAGAACATTTCTAACGTACATTTCTGCACGTACAGTGTAGAACATTTCTAACGTACATTTCTGCACGTACAGTGTAGAACATTTCTAAAATTTCAAATGAATTAAACAAAAAATGCTTCACAAGAAAAGCATGTGTACGCATCTCCGTGTATTCCCAGAGAGATAAACTAGCATTAAAGCATATTTGGTTATTAAAACATGTTTAGTTATTTATATACGATTTTGTCGATTTTTGAGTGGCATTTCAAAAGAAACGACGGATGAATTTTTCCAATTCATACCAAATTTTTATCTACACCAGTCTAATGCTTGACTTTAACAACCAATTTTCACAAAATATCATCTAATGTTTGAGCTAGAGTGGATATACATACCTTAAACAAATGCACAGTCAGATAAACCGAATTACACATACAGATGCCACGTTAAAAATAAGGTGTCTGCATTCTAGAAGGTCCCAAAACCGTCAGATATTTGAATTCCAAATTTCGTTTGTATTCCAATACATCCCTTTATACATTATTATATATTGTGGGGAAAATATAAAGCATGAGAATGAGGATCGAACAGATCTGGAATCTCGCATATATTTCAAAATCTGAAATAGGAGATTGTATTAGCCACTTCAAAACTTCAAATACAGAAGAAATTGGTGTGTTCTTGGTAGCTAAATTTTGTGAGCGTCGACTACCCAGGAGAAGATCCATTGTTTAAATTCCAATTGGGATATGAATTCATTACATGTTCCTCACCTAGGTAGTCTTTCAGGACCTGTTGCCCGGATGGGCGAAAGAAACTTTAGGGAGCAGGGAGTAAGTTTTCTATTTTCCTTGCATAAATAGAAACTAAGATAACATAAAATGTCTCTGAGGAGACTTCGACCCCCGGATGTATGCCTGAAAGAAACACTGCCTCACCAGCAATTATTCTATTGAACTTTCTGCTCTATCCCTGATATCAAGATGCATTATATACATGCATTATAATATACAAGATGAATTATAAACGATTTCGACAAGCTGCATTATCTAAAAGCATCAAAGAAAGACAGTTTTCTCAAAGCCTATTTGAACTGTCTATACCAGATGACAGCTATGGATTATAGCATTGATCAATCACAGTATGTATCTAAACTACGTGTATGTCTATTTTAAGTAAGTAGCCTTTCTATTGAAATGGAAACTTGCAACTGGTACTACCTACATCAGAAGGTAGAAAATCAAAATCTCAGTAGGATGTGGCTACCAAATAACTTTCTTTTAATGCATATCTGCCAATGAAATGAAGATAAAAATCGAATGTAGCATATAAGATTTTAATTTATCTTTATATTTTTTTAATTATATTTCATTGATTTATATTTTCACTCAGCGTTCTACTACTTCCTGGAAGAAAACACGCATCAGCAAATAAGGTGACAACAAACTTTTGTCATCTAATTTGCTTATTAATACTTTCTCCGAAGAAGTACTATAAAGTTTGTTTCCTCACAAGCAGCAATTCCATTTATTGTGAGTGTCTTGTTTATCTCTAATGTGATTTATAATAATTGAAATGGGATATTTCGTTTGATCAGACTATGACAAAAACAGCTTGAATTATTCACAATTAATTTACGGTTTCTATTTTACTATATTTTTTATTGGGGGTTTGGAGACAATTAAAAATTCTGCCAATCCACAAGAATTCGGTAAAATGGCAATGTCTAATTGTGAAATTTTTAGCATTGCCAGTATATGCAAAGATTTAATCGGCCGAAACGATTTGTCACTTCTTCGTAGTCGGCTGCTGGCAGAAACGTTACAAAGACGTCGGAGGACTGAATTATTAAAATAATGATAGTAAGAGGAAGGGGTTTATAAACTTCATGTTTGGAAAATACCATAATCGTTTGAGACAATAATTCGTGTGACGCTGGGGTGATATAAGTTCCATGACATTGTATGCATTTCTATGGTAAAAAGCTTATATTGAATGAAATAGTATCTATTTTGACTGTTAATTTTACAGAAACGAATTATCAATGCAATGGTAATTAGAACTCAAACAATAAATAATTCTTCAAGGTATTCAAATTTATTTTTACTTTTGAATTTCTATTCATCTACATATATTCTGCACTCATAGATTCTATAGGTGGTAAAAACATAGATTCTATAGGTGATAAACATAGATAAACATAGATTCATAGATTCTACATAGATTCTATAGGTGGTAAAAAACATATCTTATGTGGGCAGTACATAGCTTTCTCTACAGACTCAAATTAATTTTCTTTTTATTTTATTTCTTTAATAATTCATCAAATTGAGTTGAATTTCAAAAAACAGAACAAATAATTACTTGAAATTACACTGAATTTGCAGTTTTAATTCAATTTTCGTTTTCATTTAGTGACTGAAAGTATTTTCAGAGACGAAGTTGCAAAACTGAGAAAAAATTGAAATATGTCAAGAACGGTTAATCCTAGAGTTACGGAATGGGTCTTATTATTTTCGTTATTAAAAATTACATACAAAACAAGCATTTAATTGATATAAGTAACCTTTTATGTTAGATATTTTGTCAATTTTTGCGGACCGTGTCGGAAAACGCCAAGTACATTTTTTACTGAATCATACCAAAATCTAATCAGGCCCAAACTAACACACAGGTGACTTATTCACCAAATTTTATGAAATCTGGTCAATTAAGTTTTAAGCTAGAGGGGATAAATTCATTACACAGAGAGACACACGCAGACGCAAGCTAAAAATAATTGTTTCGGGTTCTAGCCTGCTCGAAACGTGTATATACGTCGAAAACTCGAGTTGCGCTTTTTAACACGATTCCAATTCTCTACCATATATTGTAGGGAAAGCAAAACTTATTACTACAACTCATAGTTAGTGTCAGTCACGCTTCAATTCTAAAATAATGTGCCAAATGTGAACAGATAAGGCTTTACTAACGCTAACGACGCTTACATATAATTTTTAAAGTATTATGCTATTTTCAAGATTTTCCATCTGTGGCGGTACTACATTGCGTCACTCACTACTACGAAAGATATCTCCCCTTGAGTCCGAAAAATTCATTTGGCTCAACGGTATGACGGAGAATCAGCAAGCTAAAGGTTCCGAATTCCATCGTGAATCAGCGGCCCCCACAGTTGGTGACCCTAGATAAAAAACGAGCACGCAACCTTCTCTCTCTCCAACGATCTCACCTCTCTTACGAGATGGCAGCACTACAGATAACGTAAGCGTTCTCCTCTCCTCTCCTGGTTGACTACGACTGGCATCACGCCGCCGCACGATGAGATACGGCACGCCTCCTGGCTATTCAGCTCACGACTAGGTTTTAGCTTGGGTGCGCGGTGGTGGTTTTCCAGCTGCCCCCCCCCCCCCTCCTCCTCAATGAAATTCGACTGAACTACTCGCCCTTAGATATCCTATCTACGTTCTCACAAGGAAAAGGAGTATGTGGTGGAGCTACATTGCGTCACTCACTGCTACGAAAGATATCCCCGATTATTCCCTTTGGTCCGAAGAATTCTTGTGGCTCAACAGTATAGCGGAGGATCAGCAATCTAAAGGTTCTGAGTTCGAACCTATCCCCCCGCCATCGGGAATCAGCGACCCCCCGCACATCCATAGAACACTTTTCTCCTTCTCTCTAACTTCATGATTGAAGCACCGTAAATATTAAAAATATAGTTATTTAATTCTAGACTAGAGCAGTATAGCTATTTAATTCTAGACAGCATTATTCATTACATGTGAACTTAATTAGTCGCCTCGAGAGGGCAAGTAGAGTTTAAAGCCACTTTATAAGGACGATTTTTGGTCTTAATTCTCCGAAAACATAACACGAAGAAGTCTACATCTAAAACGACTTTTCAGTGTAAAAAAAAATTGTGGATATCGATTAATCAGACAGTTAAGATGGTTTAGAGATATTTCTCCTCCTCCTCGGTTATAACAATAGTAATGTATTAACAATGTTTGTTCATAATTTTTATTTCATCCGATTTCTTAAAAAGTGCGAAGAGCTAGTAAAAAACCTTGCTGTCCCAACCGTTAATCAAACCTCGGATCTTTGTACTGGTCAGTTGCAAGTTCTTATCATTGAAGTGGACTGTACGAGCTATCCGGGGTTGGCAAGCGTACCGAACATGGACGGAGGCCCTAGTCAACAAAACAAACTAAATGCAAATTGTTGAATAGATAAAAGTCACGAAAAGCAGACGATAGTTTCGGAAACATGCGGACTTTCATCTTCAATACCACAATCCAAGGATCAAAGATCAAAGAATTCAGTTTATTGGAATCCCTGGAATATAAAAAATCTGATGTGGGCAGCACATGACTTTCCCTGCAGACTTATATCCATGTTCTCTTTATTTTAATTAAATTTATTTCACTTTTAATTCAATTTTCGTTCTCATTCGGTAACCGGACTTATTTTCAAAGGTGGCGTAGAGAAAATACGAAAAACTAAAATATCTCGAGAACGGCTAGTCCTACTGTAATGGGGTTGGTCTTATTCTTTTCTTCGCTAAAAATTACGTATTAAACAAGCATTTAATGGATATATTTGAGCATACGTAGTTCTCTAGTTTAGATTTGGACGATTTTTGCGGGCCATTCTGCAAAAAAAGGCAGGTTATTTTTTTCTGAATCGTACCAAAATCTAATCAGCATCAGGGTGACCTGTACGTGACTCATCTACCGAATTTTGCGAAATTCGGTCCATTAGTTTTTCAGCTACAGTGGATACAAGATTTTGCGGGCCATTTCACAAAAAAAGGCGGGTTCTTTTATTCCGAATCGTACCCAAAACTAATCAGCACCAGCCCCACCCACAAGTGACATACCTACCAAATTTTGTGAAATTCGGTCCATTAGTTTTTTAGTTAGAGTGGATACAAAATCTGAACAGACAGACACACAGACACACAGACAGACACACAGACACACACACAAACGTCACGCTAAAAATGGTTTTTTCGTATTCTAGAGGTCTCGAAACGTGTAAATCCGTCGAAAACTCGAGTTGTGATTTTCGGCATGATTCCAATACTTTCCCTATACATTACCATGTATTGCAGGGAAAGTAAAAATTCACGCTTTTACGTCCTATGAAAATTAAGTGGGGATGGAAAAATAGATTTTTGAAAGTAGAATTTAGAGGAGAAATGGGTGCTCTTCATTACTGCATTAGACAAAATCTAATGCCGTGCCTATTAGAGTCTAATTTAAATTTTTGAAAAGTGCTGTGACATAAAAATAGACGACAAAAGATTAGGAAGGGACCAACAATCCAAGAGCTGGGGGTCAAATATTTTGGTGGCTAATTCGTACTTATAAAGCATTATTCTATTTCAACTCAAGATCGTGACTCTTGTATGAACCATTACAATTTATTTCACTGTAAATTAAACTTCCAATAACCTACTGATTAAAGTTTAACGAAGGAATCACGACATTTAACAAATAAACAACTTTAATGTTAGCTAACTTCGCTGAGAACTCAAAAGACCTATATATACATTACAAATCCATATACAAAGTAGTTACAACGCTAGCATTACAAATTCTATCCGAGACATGCTAATATATATTGAAATTCAAACCTAACTTATTACTAAACTGACTTCAATCTGAACCTATGATGATCAAACTACGACCCAATATATATACTCACAAGATTTTAGACTATATTCTCGATGCCACCTTCCATGGACGATCAGAATACACACGCGCAGGCGAATTCGGCAGAATGACAGATCCGTCATTCTAAAGCCTGCCCTTTTTATAGTTCTGGCTAATCATGAGTATGCGATTCTTTGGAATGAAAGTTGAGAAGTTTAGAATTTAAATTAAATTCAGGAAAAAGTGGAATCATAATAAAATGACAATAAATAATAGAATCCTCACATACTGAAAGAGAAAACTGACGTATTTCTAAAACGGCCTTTTGTTTATTATAGTTTTATTTACACAGCAATTTGCGTTGGGCTTACTTCAATTGTCTACCTAATTTAGATATTAAAAGACAATATAGAAGAACTTTCTTGACAGGAGATAGGCGTAACAAAGAATAATGACTGTGTCAAAGATTGTACGAGCTGTATCTGTCTGATGACAGGTACAGAATGACTTCATTAATCAAAAGCATGTGTACCACATCTTAATTAAACGTTGTCTGTAAATAAAAATAAAAATCTCTCTGGTCGTTATGAAGCGCAATCCCATATTCAGTTGGTTAATTCCTATTCATAAATCACTTCTGGTTTCTTTCCTATCCATGAAATGAAAACAAAATCGAAGAAAACGCAGTCTTCCTGAAGATAATTAGTCCGCCCTGTCATCTTTCTTGCTTTCTTCAACTGGGTTTTGTAAAGAGAAAATATTGTAATAAAAGTATTTACTAATAGTAATTATTAATTAATGAAAGTAAATATTAATTAATAAAATCAATTACTGATTAATAATCCGTCAGATGATAGCTCCAGAATGACTTCATTAATACAAAGCATGTGTACCACATCTTAATTCCACTTTATTTGTAAATAAAACGAAAAGTTCTCTGGTTTTATGGAGCACAATCCTAATTCAGATGATTGATTTCCACTCATAAATCATTCATAGTTTCTTCCTGTCCATGAAATAAAAACAAAATCGAAAAAAACGCAGTCTTCCTGAAAATAATTGGCATTCCATCCTGTCATATTTCTTGCTTTCTTTAAATGAAATTTGTAAAGGTATTGTAATAAAAACATTTGCATAATTTCTCAGAACAACCGTGGACCGGTTTCCCTTTTGTTATGAGGTGAGCAGCGCAAAACAGACATTAATTGTACTCGCAGAAAAAAAACTTATATGAATGCAGGATGTTCTGCAAAATAAAATTAACTGAGGGTGTGACTCAACTCAACTTTCTCATACCAGAATTCATTTTTTTTTCAAATTTTAAAGGAGAAAATTAGAAAAAAAACGGTATCGTAGGCCCAAATGATTACAACTATAGTGTTGTTGTTGTTACCCAGACCGTCCGACCTACCAGAAAGGTGTAAGGCAACAGTTTGGACGGCCGGGAAGTGCCACCCAATTTAGACCGGAACCCAGTGGGGGAGGCATCCACAGGGACCGTACCCTCCTTCCCCTACCACCAACCTCTCGGAAGGACTTACGGATCTACATGTTTAACGTGATCGTACTCCGCGTGAACACGGCGGCAGTTTTGGCAGCGGAGGGAATCGAACCCGGGCCTACCGAGTGCAATTCCAGCGCGCTAACCAATGGGCTACCGCGCCCTACAACTATAGTGTGTTACCTTTCACTTTAAAGAACTTAAAAGCATCTTTTGATTGATACCATACTTGATAATGTATTTTCCCGCAGTTGGCGTGTAACTTTCCCCCAAGAGGAGGGACTAATGACGTCACGAACAAAAGAAATTTGTATCGCGGCTATTTTTCACAACAATAATTGAACAAAGTCTCGTGATCATTAAATAAACCCTTTCATGCATGATTATGTCAATTATGTCCTATGCTACCATGTTAAGAATATATAAAATTTGGAATGAATTTCGAAGTTTTGGCTCAAATTTAGAAAAATTACATCTCGTTCTAGATTTTTTGATAGCAAAGCCAGATATGAAATTTCGTGAAAATTCATTAATATTTGTGCACGCTATATATTTGTGCACGTATGCTGTATATTTGTACTACATATATTTTTGTTATGTAATTATACACTCTAAAAATCTTTAAATAAAAATCGCAAAACCCTTTATCAGCGTATGCTGCAAAATTCAACCACTCACTAACATTATCTATTTAAATCAAGACATAATAATTTATGGCATGACATTTCATGCTGATTTTCATCATACATCTATTATGAATATTCATATCCTATTTTTCTTTCTTTCTTAAAAAAAAAAAGAAACAATTTCAAAATAACGATCAATGCCGATGGAAAACTTTTATAAACCCTTTTCTAACAATATTCTACAATACTTTGAAATGCATTATACGTAGAACGATTTGACAGGAGACATAATCTCGAACCCTCAAAGAAAGATGGTTGTATTAAAGACTTGTATGAGCTGTCATTGTCGATGACAGCTATAGAATGACGTCATTAATCAAAACCATGTGTACGCCATCTTTAAGAAAATTTTCGCTGTAAACAAAAAAACAGACTTCTCCCTGGGGGAAGAGAAGCAAAATCTCAATTTGTGGTGAGTGATTCCTTTTCATAAATCACTCTCGTTTGGTGTCTTTCTAACAACGGAATAAAAATAGCGTTAAAGAACTGCTGTGGCCATAACGTGGCTTTTCCCGGATTTAAATTTGTTTTTCTGAATTTTAATTTACCTACAATGTATGTCGATGTATTGGGAAAAGTGTGGAATGGAGTCAAAAATCGCCCTGGATATAAATTTGCTTTCCTTAGTTTCTACTTTCCCTGCAATACATTTCAATGTATTGAAAAGGTGTGGAATGGAGTCGAAAATTGCCCTGGATATAAATTTGCTTTCCTTAGTTTCTACTTTCCCTGCAATACATTTCAATGTATTGAAAAGGTGTGGAATGGAGTCGAAAATTGCCCTGGATATAAATTTGCTTTCCTTAGTTTCTACTTTCCCTGCAATACATTTCAATGTATTGAAAAGGTGTGGAATGGAGTCGAAAATTGCCCTGGATATAAATTTGCTTTCCTTAGTTTCTACTTTCCCTGCAATACATTTCAATGTATTGAAAAGGTGTGGAATGGAGTCGAAAATTGCCCTGGATATAAATTTGCTTTCCTTAGTTTCTACTTTCCCTGCAATACATTTCAATGTATTGAAAAGGTGTGGAATGGAGTCGAAAATTGCCCTGGATATAAATTTGCTTTCCTTAGTTTCTACTTTCCCTGCAATACATTTCAATGTATTGAAAAGGTGTGGAATGGAGTCGAAAATTGCCCTGGATATAAATTAGCTTTCCTCAGTTTTTACTTTCTCTACAATACATGTCGATGTATTGAAAAGTGTGGAATGGAGTCGAACATTGGAATTCGAGATTTCAATGATTCGGGCACTCAACGGCAAAAATAAAATAAAATAAGTAAAGTAAAAAAATAAAAAAAATAAGTAAAGCACATGACTTTGCGCACAATTAATAATGAACTGAATCAGAACGTAAAATGCAAAATAAATAAAGATAAGGATATCGTTTAGAAAGTAATTGAATTTCTTTTTTCAGTGCAATAAGCTTGGAACTTAAGGTCCAAATAAGCGCGAGTTTGTGCCGGCCAAACAGAAAGTAGCTTAAGAGCAGATCCCAAAATAGTAGCCCCACCTAGTGAGACGAAAGGGAAGTAATTGTAAAATAGGATAACAATATTGTGCTTAAAGTCTTAGTGTTGAAAATATTTATTTAAAATAACGTAAAAATTAAAACTTTGTTACATACAAGCTATTACAAATTTTCCGGCTTTACCGAGAGCATAAAAGCTTATTTCTATAAATATACCATTAAATTTGAAGATTATTTTTATTAATCTCTATTGCAATTCCAACATAATTGTTAATAATTTATACAATCAAATGTCAAAAATTAAACAAACGAAATCTAAAACCCGGAATACTTTAACCTTTTGCTTACGAGTGGGACAGCGTCCATCAAAAAGGAAAACATCTCAAAAAGACAGGTATTTGACATACCCTATGCCAAACAGTTCGATCCCCCTTTGCAGACATTGACGTACATGGACTCCAATGCCTGCAAAGGGTGACACAGGAGACATAATCAGGCGACAGGTCAGGAGAGAGGAGACATAATTGGGATACATAATTGGAGACATAATTGGATACTATTTGGGATAGTGTATGCCAAATACCTGTCTTTTGAGAGGTTCTTCGTTTGGGATGGACGCTGTCTCACCCGTAAGCAAAAAGGTTAAACTTCAAAACTTTATTTAACTTTATTTTTTTTTTTTTAATACGTTAATTACATTAATAAGAATAAATCTAGTGTAATTCTAAAAGTTTAGATATAAAACCAACAAAATCCACGTGCTTCATGCTCAACGCCCGTCGAAGTACACCACGGTTATGCATGAGAAAGAGGAACTGGCGGACATCAATTCCTGCCGACTCCCCACTATGTTCCTAATATCCACAGACACGCTCGAGCCATACACCCCTCACATTCAATATTAATATTTCTTATACGACTCCCTATGAAAACATACATGCTATACAAATCCCTAACATAACGCAACTAATTTACGCTCCCCTGGATCTTCTAAACATGAATTTAAATGTTAGGAGTTAAAACTTCATATTAAGAAAACACCAATATCGTTTAAGACAATAATTCAGGTTACACTGGGATAAGATAAGTAGCCCTGCATTGTATGCTTTTCAATGGTGAAAGGTTTTAAATATTTATTTAAACTGCCAATTTTGTAATAATAAATTATTAGCTCTGCAAAGTAGAACTGAAGCAATAAAGAATATTCCTACGTATTCAAAATTACTTTACCTTTCAATTTACTTTTATCTCCATATATTCCGTACTCTATCCTGCAACTATATAAAATACTGGCTAATTATACTCATAATTAGGGAATCCTTAATTTAAAAATAATCAAAAATACGTATACTAAATACTACGCCGTTGTGTTGTGTCCACTAATAACAGCAGCTACTTTACTAACACTTGCGACACCTTGATATAATTCTTAAATCATTATAGAATTTTCAAATGTTTCATCTCGTCACGAGTTTTATCTCGTTCTATCTAACTCCTTGGCCTTAAACATATTTTCTCAAGTTTTCAATTTCTGGTCATATAGAAGAAAAGGAACTAACTCTCTAACTCTATGGGTCTTTCAATTTATCTCCAACCAATCTATCTATAAACAAAGTTTGCATTATTTGCATTATTTAAAACGCGAATGTGACGATGTCTTTCTAACTCCATGGTTTAAATATACGTATTCTGAATATTTAAATTGGGATGACCTACCTCTCAATATTAACTTTCTTATTCAGCTAAATCATGGAGATGGTCTCATTTCTAACTCCATGAGCTGAATACACTTTACCTTTTATTTCTCCAAGCATTATTAATTTATTTCTTATTGCATTATGCTGTGGCAACTCCTTCGGCCTGGCATCATGAACACAAAAATAGCAAAACGGCTAAACTTTGAAAAGCTATTCCTCCAGATAAGGGTTAATTTGAAAAAAAAAACGGATTTCAATTGTGAATTCAGCATGGTGGAATTAGTTAATGTACATCAGTTTTTTTAGCCCTCGAGGCTGCACTTGGTGCTTTTGCATACTGTCACTGCGCTCTTAGAGAGGTAATTACAGAGGTAAGCATATATAAATTCAAAAGATTTAAAGCGATTTTTAAATAGAAAAGTTATATTTTCCTACCTTTTCGTAAAAGTGTCTCATAAACAAATGTACTCGTTGAGCATGTGTTGCCAGAGTTTTTACCGGAACAGCCGTAATTTTGTATCTTCGAACCCAAAGTGTGTATATTGTCCATTCATGCAATAATTGTATTTCTACTTTCATAATATCATGTTTTGGAGCCACTAATCTATGTTATTGTTCTATGTGTAAGAACAGTATTTTAGTATTCTATATGCATAGAATACTGGACAGAGATATGACTAACGTGTACTAGATGATTGATCTATGTTTCCGTTGTTCTGTGACAACTTCTAGATGGCATTCATCAAGCATGGGAAGACTGTGATCGAACGTTTTCAGACCGCAGCGTAATGTAGATGAGGAAAACTCCCATGAGGGGTAAGACATATTCGTATATCCTAGCGAATTACCCATACCTATATAGCTAGCTTTATTGAAATATATAAGGGCAGTTAATAAATATGGCTGATGACAAAATTTCTTTTAGAGCAGGTTGGAGACTAGATATTATATTTATTTAAGTCCCACACATAAAACTATCTGGAATTATTTCCACTTTCTCGACCAATTTATTTCATACATGCGATTATTATTAATACAATGTATTTCGATAATTTTAGAGTTCTAAATATTAACAAAACTGGTAAAAAAATGCAAAAAAATACTCATCTCTTCACACCTTCACCATCCTTAGACTATAATCATTTCTGCACGTCAACTTGCGGCAGAAAACAGCATTTCAAGTTGTTTGCATTCTATGTTTCCATGGGGAAAATTGGAACCGTTTTCGACGGTGAGGTTAGGACTTCTCCGTATCGCATGTAAACAGGTGACAAATCGCCTTTGTAAATTAAAAAAATCCGATGTGTGCAGCATATGACTCTCCCTGCAGACTCAAATTTATTTTTCTTTATTTCTTTAATAATTCATTAGATTGAGTATAATTGCTCAAAATAACACTAAATTTGCATTTTACTTTCCCTGCAATACATGGTAATGCATAGGGAAAGTATTGGAATCATGTCGAAAATCGCAACTCGAGTTTTCGACGGATCTACATGTTTCAAGACCTCTAGAATACGAAAAAACCATTTTTAGCGCGACGTCTGTGTGTGTGTCTGTCTGTCAGTCTGTCTGTCTGTCTGTCTGTCTGTCTGTCTGTGTGTCTGTCTGTCTGTGCAGATTTTGCATCCTCTCTAACTAAAAACTAATACACCGAATTTCACAAAATTTTGTAGGTAAGTCACTTGTGGGCGGGGCTGGTACTGATTAGTTTTGGGTACGATTCGGGATAAAAGAACCCGCCTTTTTTTCCGAAATGGCCCGAAAAATCTTGTATCCACTCTAACTGAAAAACTAATGGACCGAATTTCACAAAATTCGGTAGATGAATCACTTGTGGGTTACCTTGGTGCTGATTAGATTTTGGTACGATTCCGAAAAAAATAACCTGCCTTTTTTTTGCAAAATGGCCCTCAAAAATCGTCAAAATCTAAACTAAAGAACTAGGTATACTCAAATATACCCATTAAAGGCTCGTTTAATACGTAATTTTTAACGACGAAAAGAATAAGACCAACCCCATTACATTAGGACTAGCCGTTCTCGAGATATTTTAGTTTTTCGTATTTTCTCTACGCCACCTTTGAAAATAAGTCCGGTTACCGAATGAGAACGAAAATTGAATTAAAAGTGAAATAAATTTAATTAAAATATAGGGAACGTTAATATAAGTCTGCAGGGAAAGACATGTGCTGCCCACATCGGATTTTTTAATTCAAATTTAGTTTTTATTTGGTAATTGGACCTTTTTCTGGAAGCAGCATAACAAAAATGCAACAAATCTCAAATATCTTGAGAAGGATTATTCCTAAAATAATGGAGTTGGTTATATTCTTTTCCTAGCCAATAATTGCGTATGAAAAAAGAATTTAATTGATATATTTGAACATACGTAGGCTTTTTTTTCAGATTTTTGCGGGCTATTTCGTAAAGAAAGGCAAATTATTATCTTCCGAATCATACCAAAATCTAATCAGCACCAGAGTATAACACAAGTAACTTATCTACCAAATTTTGTGAAATTTGGTCGATTAGTATTTTAGGTAGAGTGGATACATGAAATTTTTACGGGTCATTTCGCAAAAAAGCGCGGGTTTTGTTTTTCCGAATCGTACCAAAAACTAATCAGCACCTGAGTCACACCCAAGTGACTTACTTGCCAAATTTTATGAAATTTGGTCCTTTATTTTTTGGATTAGAGTAAATACATACATTGCACAGACAGACAGACACACATTCACACACACAGACGTCACGATAAAAATAGTTTTTCGTATTCTAGAGGTAGGTTTCAAAATGTGTAGATCCGTCGAAAACTCGAATTGCGATTTGCGGCATGATTCCAATACTTTCCCTATACATTACCATGTATTGCAGGGAAAGTAAAAGGTACTTTCGCTATCGAACTTACAAGCAGTCACACATATACAATGCGCTAATGATCAAAGAGCCATATATACATATATATAGGCTCTTTTAAGATTATCGGCCTATCAAATTAAATACTTCAGTGCTAAGAACTCTTAAATATTTTGAAATCAGAAAACAGGTGCTTTGTTATACCATGGATCCTGGACCATTGCGAAATGTATAGCAACGAACAAACAGATTGTTTTGCCATAAAGGATGCTAGATTGGTGAAATGATCAAATCACCAGACCTCCTTTCTCACGATGAAATAGTTCCTAAAGAAGATATCCATAACTTTAGTTCAACAACACTAACTGCAAAGTAGAACAAATGTAAAATACTACAGTGGTGAATGCCTCGTAGATGTATCTGATAAGCCTAGACGGAAGAAATGGCAACTTTTCGCCTAATAACAGGACACAAGTACCTTGCTGCACACATGTGCCTCATTGGTATTCTTGCCTATCCTGCCTGTCCGCTTTATCACACATTCTAAACCTATGGACAGATCTCATCTACTTCGCTGTGGAGCACTCCATGGTGATTGTGAGGCTTCTAGTTATTGAGAGGCCATTGAACTCTTGGCGCAATAGTCTTCGGGTATACAATGTTTTTAATTACTAAGACCGCCCAGCTCACCCAAAGGGTGTTGTTGTTGTGGTTGTTGAGACCCAGACCGTCCGACCTACCAGAAAGGTGTAAGGCAACTGTATGGACGGCCGGGAATTGCCACCCAATTTAGACCGGAACCCAGTGGGGGAGGCATTCACAGGGACCGTACCCTCCTTCCCCTACCACCAACCTCTCGGAAGGACTTACGGACCCACATGTTTAACGTGATCGTACTCCGCGTGAACACGGCGGCAGTTTTGGCAGTGGCTGGAATCGAACCCGGGCCTACCGAGTGCAACTCCAGCGCGCTAACCAATGGGCTACCGCGCCCCCACCCAAAGGGTGTGGAGCAGTTACAACGGAAAAAATAATAATACACAGAAATAATAATACACACAGAAATAATAATACACATAAACATGCCCAAACATGGTACATAGACGATATACATAGACAAATTTTCACTGGTGCATCAAAATAAAATTTGGGAATAAAAGTCAAAATGTGTAGTGAATGAATAGGTACGTCCAATTTAAATTGAGAAATAATTATTAATTTTGAACCAAGTAAAAGCCAAATAAAATATTAAACTTCTGAAAAATCATTAAAGAAAACAATCAAAAATAATAATATACAAATAAAAGACAAAACAAAATGATACGGTTGGAGTAGTATAGAAAGTCAACAATACTGACCAGGAAAATTTTTAAAAACAGAAGTACTGCCTGTGCCACTCATACGCAAAAAAAACTTGACTTGTTCTGAAATTTTTTTGCCAATTAAATTGCAGACATTAAAAAAATCAAACAGATTGAAATACAGTGGTTGGCCTAATAAGGTATTTTTTTTTCTTTTAAGAATATAAACAATCAAAAGTGTAATGCTTAACGTTACCCGTAGCATTACATATGCATTTTAGTAGATTTAATATTCAATCCATAGAGATATTTTTAAAACGAGCCATGATTGGTAAAAAGGAAAACATGATATTTATGGAAAATTTGAAAATCTAAGCTGACAATGAGGAGGAAAGATTTAATTCTAACAGGTTTATTCTTGCTGGAAGAATATTCAATAGATGTTGTCAATTGTCAATTAAAATATTTGTACAAATTTTGATTAATAGGATTAAGGGAGTGGGACATTTATTGGTTTTCCTTCAGATGAGACAATTTTTGCGTAGTGATCAGCAAGTCCATTTCCCTCTAGGCCAACATGAGATTTAACCCAACTAATATGAACATAATTTTCATGTAATAGATTGAATCTTTGATACTTTTAATATAATTGGATTTGTTATTTATAAAATTTAAACCAAAGATTGAAGTTAAGTTGTTAGTAAAAATATTAACAAATATTGTATTACCAAAAGCCCAGTCAACACCATATTTTATTGCTGTTATTTCCGATTGAACAACTGTATTTATTTCGTTTAATTTATAACAAAAATATTTTTCCAATTCTTGATTCTTGAAAATACTCACCGCAAATATCCAACTTTATCATCCATGCTAAATCCATCTGTACATGTTTCATAGATGTAGGAAAAATAATTATCATAATCAGGAAAAAAATAAGCGTTTAGGCCGGGGAATTTGAGATAAGGAACAAATAAAATCAAATGGAATTGGGGAAGGATTTCGGATATCCTTATTTTTTTATTATTGTTTTTAACACTTTACAACATAGTTGTTAACACTTTACAACGTAGTTGAAAGTGTTTATGACTTTGTTCATTCATTCTGTATGTCTGTCTGTCCGTTAGCACGATAACTGCCGTAAAAATGGCTTTATCAAAATGAAATTTTAGTATGTTTTTCAGACGATCTGTGGAACCAATGGGAATATAAATGAATAATATCACCCAATTAGTTTTTTATTGAACCCGGATTGAAGAAGTGAAATACATTGAATCCTATGGGACCTAATGTTTCAAACATTTTTAAGCGAATTTAAAATTCACAAATTGCTTCGAAAATTTTAGGAAATATTCAAATTATCCCATAAAATATATAAAAAAAATTTCAGTAAAATATGTTAGATAGTTTTTTAAATAAAAATTATTTAATAAAGGGAGAAACACAAATTCAATTAAATTCTGACTCTCATTATATCCTCCAGAAAGAAAAAAGTGATATATTACATAATAAATATCTTTCCAACAATTTAATTATGTTATATATGAGAAAGGTTTCACATTTCAAATTAAATATGGTACATAACAATTTTTTACATTTTTAAATAAAATAAATTATTATAGTATTGTGATGAATTAAACGATTGGAAAAATAATTATGAATGAAATGCTGCTTTTATATAGAGGCGATTTATATTTCGATGACGTCATTTGAATAAAGTTCATTTGTTTTCGATGAAGTTTTCAAATATAATAAATTATTGTAGTGTTATGATAATTTTAAAAATATTACCGAGGAATGTATCGCATTTTAGAGATGTTTAAACCAGGCAATTTATATTAATAAATTAATGTAGCATTGTGATAATTTTAAAAATATTACCGAGGAATGTATCGCATTTGAGAGATGTTTGTATAAAATTGCATTGAAGTTGAAAAATTGTTTCATAATCAATGCTTTATGCATGATTGATCTTTCTTGTTGTTGTATGTTCTCTTTTGTATTTCATTTGTGTACCCCAGCCATTTAAAATAAAAAAGAAAACGGCAAGGGATAAATAAGATTAGTGCTCCACAACCTTTCCTCGTCTTCGGCACACCTAAGGTTTTCACAGAATTCCCCAGCACGGGACGAGTAAAAAAAAAATGTACATGATACATATACATTGATACAAGTACATACAGAAATTTCATTTATTTATTATTTTTCATTTGATAAATTTAACTTTTCACTTAACAACTATTATTACTTTCCTTATATACATAATGTATAAGGAAAGTATTGTGACGGGGTCGAAAATTCAAATTCGAGTTTTCGACGGGAGAGCACGTTTCAAGCATCCCTGATCACTAATCAAACATTTTTGAAGTGATGTCTGTGTGTGTGTGTGTGTACGTGTGTGTGTGTGTGTGCGTGTGTGTGTCAGTGAATCTGTGGAGACGATAACTGACGAACGAATGGACCGATTCGAACGAAATTTCGTACAAAAATCACAATCCGTATACACTGAAAGCCTATTGTTTTTATACGCAATCGAATGTTCAGAACCCCTCTAAATTTTCGAGTGAAATTTTGTAAAAATCGTCAAAAAATCAAAACCTCTATTAAAGTTACTCAAATAGACATTTCTTATGTAATTTTTCATTACAAAGCGATTGACATACATTTTAGAACCATAAGATGAACCGTTCTCGAGATATTGCACATTTTTCAAAAAAATTATCAAAAGGTCATATAAAATTTTAAAAAATATTACCTGTTGAGGAACATGTTCACTTTTCATATGTAATATCATGCGATCAATTGGGTGACATCATTCTCGTGGATCTAGCTCGTTCCATTCATAAGAAAAGATACTTTGAGTAATACTTTTGTGTTTGAAAGCCAATAGTCATTTATCTGCTGTAAGAATAACTTATTTCTCCGTCCATAAAGCTTGGCGAGATTATGGCGACGAAATTGGCGGCATATCACCAACTTGGCGACTTTTTTTTAAATGTTGCCAAATTAACGAAAATCTCGCCAAATGGATAAAAATGATGCTAAATCAATGAAAATGACGACTAATGGTCGAAAATTCAATATCTTTTAAAGAATATAAGTATTTACTATTAGAAAAACCTATTTTTTTACTGTAAAAGTAGTAAACTCATTGCATTATATAAGGAAAGTCATGTGTTGCCCACATCAGATTTTTTTTAATTATAACTATGACTAACATTAACTTTATTAACTTATAACTAGAAGAAAATATTGACTCTCATCTATAACTAATGCTATACCTAATCATTTATACCTATGCTTGTTTTAATGAACATACTCGGCTCGATATTAGACACAACAACTCAAACTTCTTGAGCAGGCCCTTCAAGCACGATCGCTTATTATATGAACTAGCATTATATAACACAATAATTCTCTGTCGCCAAAATTCACATCAGGTGCTCGATCTGGCACCATAACCACCAGGAACTGAGTGTGGAAGACCCAAGTCGTCCGACTCGTCCAAGGACTTGAGTAACAGTTTGGAGGACCCAGCAACTGAGTGTAAAGTTCCCTCGTAGCTTCCACAGTGTTAAATGTTACGTGCTCTCAGTCTATAGTCTTCGCAGCAGCGCAACCGATAATACTTGTCACTTGCCGAATGATTTGTCTAACGCGCCGGTGTAAATTGTCCGGTGTAAATTGCGTGTACTGTCCATCCCCCACCCCTCTTGGTGGTATTACGTCACGACACACTTAGCAACTATTCTTTCATTCTTAGCAACTATTCATTCAGACTTTCGTGGCACACCAGTTGCGGAGCACTGGATAAGGTGATCGGAACATTTATTAAAATTTATTTTCTACTTTCTTGGCCACTCTCTTAGTGAGCCACCGTTGTGTAGGGGAGAACAGCGAAAAACTTGATTTTTCCACAATTTATTGCTTTTGTGAGTATCACTATTCAGCTCAACTTTTTAACTTGTTTCTATAAGCTGTAGCTTTTGAACGCATACTCCAAATCGATACCAAACTTTACAGTTCGAATAATTATGTCTCCATTCATAAATCCATTTTTCGATACAATCAAATTTTAACAAATTCATGTTTATTTATTTTTTTTATTAATATTTAAAAAAACACATATGTTTGTACACTAAACAATACGTAGCTGAGCGCATGCCTATAAATCATATTTTCTGTAATAAACGGAACGTATCTTGTTTCAATATGTGCAAACGAAAGAGAACGCGATATGCAGACGTCATCTGGTTTTCATGTATATTCTAATAACAAGGTTCTCTTGTAATCAAAATCTTACCTGCAGACCGCTTGGAGTTCTATCCTGGTGGTGACTAGAGCCAAATCGTTTCCTTGTGTCACCGACTGCAGTGATTCGAGGCAGCCTTGTAGCTTATGAAGAGTGCACTCCTCGTTGCACAACGAAAGGACTGCAGGAAGAAGAATAAATATGAAAAACTGAGAGAAAGGAAAATGTCTAAGTTGTATTTATAATAACGTCACCTGCTGATTAGAGTGATATTTGGCATTAATCAGTTAAAATGTAATTATATAATTAATTAAATTAATATAACTGAAATCAGAGTTGACTCAAAGCCCGGGCCATCCAGACCCGACCGCGGGACGTAGTTACAAAGATCAATACCAAATCAATTATTACCAAAATCAATATTATTAATTACCAAATCAATATTATTAATTTACAATTGACGTGATTTTTTGTAGTTCTAATAAGAAATAGTAGTAACTTTTATACTGTTTTTAACTTCTGAAAAAAAAATTCGATTAAGAGTGACTTTAAGAGGGTTTCGAAGATGCGATCAACGTAAAAATTTATGTAGATACCACAGAGTCATCAAGCAAAGTTAATTATTTGTTCTGTGCATTTTATAAATGTAAGCATATTTGCTTATACACTTTTTCTCTGTATTAATTCTTTTGAAATAGAAGCTTTAAATTTTTTACTGCAACATTTTGAAAACTTAACAAATCAAATTTCGTGGGAAATTTATATGAATAATCACTAAAACTTCTGCATTCGTTGCATATAGTATGGTCTAAAACAGTAAAAATATTTGTAGAGAATTTTTAAAAAATATAAATTAAAAAAAGTGAGAATATTGAGATAAAATGTTGGATACGTTTAACGTATTTTTAATTTATGGGCTATATTGTCCATTCTTCAACACACTGATAAGTTATGTCAGGTTAGCATGTTCACTAATTTTATTTGGTGGGGAGAAAACGTAAAAATCACGTTTGAGCCTGGGTAAAAATATCTTTGAGCCAGCCCTGCTGAAATTGTAAAAGAAAGTTAATGGCAATTACCAGTGGCTAGACAATTCATCACGGAAGCAGCGAATTTATTTTTATGCATATATCAATTATTTCTCGTGTGTTGACAGACACAATTTCAAACTAGTGTAAAAGTCCCTAGAAAAATGTTTCGGTGTGTCCTAGTGTCCCAACACCTTCCATTAACCGGAACATATCGTTACGGGTGAGACGTAATCGCCGAATGGCAGCACCAACACTACGAGCGGTTGCTACTGTAGCCTCTCATATGTAGCCTTGGATAAATGCAAGTAATCCCTATGAACATTCACCAACGGAATGACTCAAACACATTGCTAAAATGTTCCCTTGCCTGTAAACTTATACTATTCGGATGAGTACAAGGAACACGCAACCAGTCCAATAACTTCATTGAACATCATGCCTTTTATAGTGGTAGTATAGTGGCATTGTCTGGCTTTTCACTAGGCGGCAGCACCAACCTTCATTGTTTTTAAGCAGCTCTAAGATATCGTGACAAAGTATTTGATCCGTATGTCAGATTTTATATATCTGCAGTCAGTTCTGAATTTTGTTTAATTCAGGACTCATCGTTTGTCCAGATAGAGCAAATCTAGTGGGTGACTATCTTCAAAGTGAAGATATTGATCGCATGAAGTGGCCAACTTATTCTCCGGATATTAATACCATGCAGTACATATAACACTTAAAGTTCTTTATTAAATTGTGAAATAGTACTCAACTGATCCAAAGTAATATTGACAAAATTTTAAACAACCCTTAAGGGTTCACAACACTTAGAGATGAGTTACGTTTGGAGTCATAGAAAAATTACTAAATGTCCTACTTATATGTCTAAATAAGAATTTTGAGATTTAATTATTTAAAGGGCTAGCAACCAGTACACCACCTAGCGAACCCAGATAAATGTAATATCTCTGAGCGAGATTTTGCTTTAATGACATCGTTATTCTACTTATCAATTGTCACATTAGATATAAATACAATGTTCATTATATTTTTGAATTGCGAATTTAATATTTCACAAGCTAAACAAAACATATCAAAATAAACAATCGAGCTAGAATTTTTATGCTCTTGTAGTGATCGAGCTAGAATTTTGCCAGAAGAATAAAAGTACTTCCTGACTTGATTTGAAGGAGTATTTTGTTTTTCAGAAGAGTAACTTTTAAAATATGTAAAATTACCCTCAAATTTCCAGGTATTTATTAAATGTATTGTATTTTGCATATAAAAAGAAATGCACTATACTTTTTATTTTTGTTAATAAAAAAAGTATATTGTATATCTGATAACACAATTAATACACCTTATAAACATTCCGGCCACACAACTTGATACCATAAACCCCCTGGGTTGGTCGTGTGGTCTGGGCCTTCAACCTTATAAACATTATGAAATGAGTTTTAAATTGTTTAATTTGCGATTTCAAAAAAGATTTTTTTTTCTTTTTTGTTTAAATTAGTGCGTAAAAATATGCATTACTTAATTTATAAAGAGTATTTGCTTATTTTATAGCGTGAAATAAACGAATAGAGGCGGTATCTGTACCTCTGCTGGAGAGAATACGAGCTCCGAGGTTTTATTCTATCTTGTACTACAATTGCTTTATTTTAAAGCATTTTTCGGGATTATACAGAAAATCAAATGTATTCGATAGTGGCTTGAGGGTTTCGTCCAGAAAAGAGCACCAGGCGCGAAGCGCCTTTAATCTCCAATCTCTAGGTGTGGTTCTTATCTGCATACTGTGACATTATTTCATTTGCCCATAGTTGGAGGTTCGAGGTTTTTGATTTACTGTTTTTATTATTTGACCTAGCTCCTAGTGTGGCAGTTTGTTGTACATTTAGAGTTTGAGTAATTTTGGGGAGTTGATGCAGATCTAAGGATTTCCTGGCAATTTGGCAGTTTAGGGTTTAAGAACATTTTTTTTTGGAAAACATTGATCGCAGTTTTTATTTAATTTCAACTATTTAAAGTGGGACTTACCTAATTCCGATTTTCAATATTAAGTACCGCGCGGGGTCTCTTACATGATTTGGCCTTGCGATGATCATAGTCATGCAGATTGAATAGTAGTTCATTTGGAACAGATGGCAGATTTTTATAGAACTTAAGCGCTAACTTTTTAATTTGGGCTCTAACAGTTTTTATTTTGAAGTCTTTCCCAATTACCGAGTTTCTTAAGTATCTAGGGGCTTTCCTTATAATCCTTAGGGTTTTGTTTTGTTTTGTCTCCAGTAAGTCTATAGTAGTTTTACAGGCATATCCCCATACGGGTGCTGCATACAGCATTCCCGGGCGGATGACCGATTTATAAATTAGGAGTTTATTTTGATAACTTAGATTTCCGTTTCCTATCATTGGGTATAAGGCTCCTGTGGCCATATACGCTTTTTAGATTAAGTTCGTTACGTGCAGTTTCCAGGTTAGGTGGGAATCTATCGTTACGCCTAGGTATTTAGTAGATTTTTCCGCTTTTAGGGCATAATTGTTTATGTACAGAGGCGGCTGAAACGTAAAGGTGTTTTGCAAGTATCGCACTGTCGTCTGCATAGAGTGCCAGCTCTGTGTCTGGGGTCCTAGGGATGTCATTTAAATATATGTTAAAGAGTGTCGGCCCCAGGATGGATCCCTGCGGTACACTACTTTTAATGAGCTTGGGTGTTGTTGTTGTTGATTGAAACCCAGACCGTCCGACCTACCAGAAAGGTGTAAGGTAACTGTTTGGACGGTCGGGAAGTGCCACCCAATTTAGACCGGAACCCAGTGGGGAGGCATCCACAGGGACCGTACCCTCCTTCCCCTACCACCAACCTCTCGGAAGGACTTTCGGACCCACATGATCGTACGTGATCGTACTCCGCATGAACACGGCGGCAGTTTTGGCAGTGGCTGGAATCGAACCCGGGCCTACCGAGTGCAACTCCAGTGCGCTAACCAATGGGCTACCGCGCCCAATGAGCTTGGGTGTAAACAAGTTATCTTTTACTCTAACTTGGAAGTGTCTGTTATTTAGGTATGAGATTAAAAGTTTGACAAGAGCGTCAGGGACTTTTAGAGTGATCAATTTGTATGCTAATCCACAGTGCCATACTTTATCAAATGCTTTTTGTATGTCAAGAAAAATCGCAGCTGTGGGTGTCTTATTATTAAGTCCAGAAGATACGTACTCTACCACTCTCAGCAATTGATGAATGGTGGAGTGTTTTGGCCGAAATCCAAACTGCTCCGGAATGATAATATCATTCTCACTAAGGTGCGCGTTCAGTTTATTAAGAATTATTTTCTCAGCAATTTTACTAAGTGTCGGTAGTAAGCTGATTGGTCTGTAGTTGGCTGGAATTGTGGCATCCTCACCAGGCTTATGGATCGCTATAATTATCGCTTCCTTCCATTCTTTGGGGAAATACTTTAGTTTTAGTATTTTGTTTATTAGGGTGGTCAAGTAAAATATTATATTTAGGGGTAGGTTTTTCACCGCGATATTCCTGATCTTGTCATGCCCTGGGCTTTTACGGTTTTTGATGATATCAATTATCTCTTGCGGGGTGGCTGAGTTAATCTCAGACGTTTCCGAACAGTTCCTGAAGTTGTTTAGAGTTTGCCTAACCATTCTTAGGGTGTCCTGACACATTAGATCGTGGTTTGGTTCAAATTGCTTTTCGTAATGCCTGGCAAGCGCATCTTCTTTTTCTTCGTCTGAGTACGCGATTTTAACGCCATCTATTAGTGGCGGGAGTTTAATTTGAGGTTTTCTGAGTCTTTTAGCGAATTGCCAGAGCGATACGTCTTCCGAGCTAAGGGATTCAATTAACTCTTTGTACTGTTGCTGCTTTTCTGCGACAATTTTATCCCTGACTTTCCACGTGAGTCTGTTAAGCTCCCTTTTGAGGGTAGGGTCTCTATTAGCCTGCCATGTCTAACGCATTCTGTTCCTTTGCCTAACTAATTGTTTGACATGGTGGGAAAGTGTGGGCATTTTTGGTGACTCACGATGTGTTGTGGCAGAGGCAATAGCTCTCTTGATTTCTGTTGTGAGTGTGTGTGTGGCAGAGTCAATATCCGCCGTGCTCATAATGTTGGGTACTGCCAAGTGCGGCTCAAAAAGTGCTCTTTTGAAAACGTTCCAGTTCACCCTCTCTTGTCCCAGAGAGGCTGGTAGGGGAGTGTTCAGATCGAATGTCACCAATACCGGTAGATGATCCGAGTCGAATTCATCCAGGGTATCGATAGTGTGAGCGTATTCTATGTTTCTCGTTAGGACAAAGTCTATGAATGAGCCGTTGACAGCTGCGAAGCATGTTGGTCTCGACGGTGCAATGATGTTGGTGTTTGTTGTGTTCAGTAATCTGTGTACCGCGTATATTGGCTCTCCTGCTGCCCCACGCTCGGTGGTGTGCATTGAAGTCGCCCGCGAGTATTGTATTTGGATATCGCGAGAAAAGCAGTTCCAGCTGCGCAGCTACATTTATACCACTCATGTTTTTGACATATATTGAAGTTGGGATAAATGGGTTTACATTATTTATTTTAATTTTTATGCTAGTATTTTCTATACCTTGAAGATTTATGTTGTTTATTTCCTCGTGGGGAATATTTCTTTTATATATATATTTGTGTTCCTCCATGGGGGTTTCTAGCAGTTGTATTTGAGCTAAGGTTGTGATAACCAATATAGTTTGCTATATTTAGTTTTTTATTTTCTCTAACTTTAGTTTCCTGAATTAGCAGGGCATCTACATCATTTTCATTTACGTAGCTCCTAAGTTCATTTATTCTTGGAGATATGCCGTTCGCATTCCAAAATATTTGGTGATGGGTTTCGTCCAGAAAAGAGCACCAGGCGCGAAGCGCCTTTAATCTCTAATCTCTAGGTGTGGTTCTTATCTTCATACTGTGACATTATTTCATTTGCCCATAGTTGGAGGTTCGAGGTTTTTGATTTACTGTTTTTATTATTTGACTTAGCTCCTAGTGTGGCAGTTTGTTGCACATTTAGAGTTTGAGTAATTTTGGGGAGTTCTAAGCAGTTCTATGCAGTTCTAAGGATTTCCTATCAATTTGGCAGTTTAAGGTTTAAGAACATTTTTTAGAAAACACTGATCGAGTTTTAATTTAATATCAACTATTTAAGTTGGGACTTACCTAATTCCGATTTTCAATATTAAGTACCGCGCGGGGTCTCTTACGTGATTTGGCTTTGCGATGATCATAGTCATGTAGATTGAATAGTAGTTCATTTGGAACAGATGGCAGATTTTTATAGAATTTAAGCGCTAGCTTTTTAATTTGGGCTCTAACAGTTTTTATTTTGAAGTCTTTCCTAATTACCGAGTTTCTTAAGTATCTAGGAGCTTTCCTTATAATCCTTAGGGTTTTGTTTTGTTTTGTCTCTAGTAAGTCTATAGTAGTTTTACAGGCATATCCCCATACGGGTGCTGCATACAGCATTCCCGGGCGGATGACCGATTTATAAATTAGGAGTTTATTTTGATAACTTAGATTTCCGTTTCCTATCATTGGGTATAAGGCTCCTGTGGCCATATACGCTTTTTTGATTAAGTTCGTTACGTGCTATTTCCAGGTTAGGTGGGAATCTATCGTTACACCTAGGTATTTAGTAGATTTTTCCGCTTTTAGGGCATGGTTGTTTATGTACAGAGGCGGCGGAGGTTTACGTTTTCTAGAGAAATAAATCCAATGACATTTATTGGGGTTTAATTTTATTCGCCATTTTTCCAACCATGTTTGGAGTATGTCTAAGTGTTGTTGTAGCTGTCTGTGCATTACTGAGACGTAAGGATGTTTTGCAAGTATCGCACTGTCGTCTGCATAGAGTGCCAGCTCCGTGTCTAGGGTCCTGGGGATGTCATTTAGATATATGTTAAAGAGTGTCGGGCCCAGGATGGATCCTTGCGGTACACTACTTTTAATGAGCTTGGGTGTAGACAAGTTATCTTTTACTCTAACTTGGAAGTTTCTGTTATTTAGGTATGAGATTAAAAGTTTGACAAGTGCATCAGGGACTTTTAGAGTGATCAATTTGTATGCTAATCCACAGTGCCACACTTTATCAAATGCTTTTTGTATGTCAAGAAAAATCGCAGCTGTGGGTGTCTTACTATTAAGTCCAGAAGATATGTACTCTACCACTCTCAGCAATTGATGAGTGGTGGAGTGTTTTGGCCGATATCCAAACTGCTCCGGAATGATAATATCATTCTCACTAAGGTGCGTGTTCAGTCTATTAAGAATTATTTTCTCAGTAATTTTACTAAGTGTCGGTAGTAAGCTGATTGGTCTGTAGTTGGCTGGAATTGTGGCATCCTCACCAGGCTTATGGATCGCTATAATTATCGCTTCCTTCCATTTTTTGGGGAAATAATTTAGTTTTAGTATTTTGTTTATTAGGGTGGTCAAGTAAAATATTATATTTAGGGGTAAGTTTTTGACCGCGATATTCCTGATTTTGTCGTGCCCTGGGCTTTTACGGTTTTTAAGGTTTTTGATGATATCAATTATCTCTTGCGGGGTGGCTGGGTTAATCTGAGCCGTGACCGGGGAGTTCCTGAAGTTGTTTAGAGTTTGCCTAACCATTCTTAGGGTGTCCTGACACATTAGATCGTGGTTTGGTTCAAATTGCTTTTCGTAATGCCTAGCAAGCGCATCTGCTTTTTCTTCATCTGAGTACGCGATTTTAACGCCATCTATTAGTGGCGGGAGTTTAATTTGAGGTTTTCTGAGTCTTTTAGCGAATTGCCAAAGCGATATGTCTTCCGGGCTAAGGGATTCAATTAACTCTTTATACTGTTGCTGCTTTTCTGCGACAATTTTATCCCTGACTTTCCACGTGAGTCTGTTAAGCTCCCTTTTGAGGGTAGGGTCTCTATTAGCCTGCCATGTCTTACGCATTCTGTTCCTTTGCCTAACTAATTGTTTGACATGGTGGGAAAGTGTGGGCATTTTTGGTGACTCACGATGTGTTGTGGCAGAGGCAATAGCTCTCTTGATTTCTGTTGTGAGTGTGTGTGTGGCAGAGTCAATATCCGCCGTGCTCATAATGTTGGGTACTGCCAAGTGCGGCTCAAAAAGTGCTCTTTTGAAAACGTTCCAGTTCACCCTCTCTTGTCCCAGAGAGGCTGGAAGGGGCTCCAAAATATTATTTTAAAGCTTTCTTTTTGGGACCTAGCCATGGCGGGTTTGATTCTCGTTGTTATTTTTAAAATCCGCGATTAATTTAAAAGCCTCAAAGACCATTTGCATTGGATCTCTCTTTTTTTGTATTAGCTCTGCGAACTGCATCAAAAGGTGTTTTATTGCATCTAGGTCGAACATGGTGATCACAGACTACTATACAGACCTGTCACTCTGGATAGTTTCGTTTTCGCGGCGGCCATTAGAGATAGACCAAACATTGGGTTGGCGCGCTCTTGGCGATGGTCTGGTTTGATTCGAGCCCTTGGCGATGATCTGGTTTGGGTCCAAGCCGATTTTCAATGTTATAACCCTATTTCGCTCGGCGAAAACTTAGAACAACAGACTAGCGTGGTTTGAGTAACCGTAACGTGAAAAAGGATTATTTGTTAAGTGTTTAGATCATTTTATAGAAATGGATTGATAAAAGAAAACTGGTTGCGTTACAGGGTATGTAATTTATGTTTATTAAAATTGAAATAATTTTAGTTATCACCATCCTACATACGTGTTCATTATAAGTATACACGTGTTCATAAGTATACACGTGTTCATATAAGTATACATGTGTTCATCATACGAAATTAGTGCTGTGTTGTTATTACTGCCGGATTAGACTAAATTTTAAGAGGTAGTGGTATAATTAGTTAAATATTTTCCGTATTTTTATAAAATGTGAAATAATTGATATTTGGATAGCTTTTTCTTAGTTGAATGTGATATAGTATGTGTATATATTTATGTAAAATTTTTATTAAGTGCCTTATGGTGAAAAATTCCCCCCCCTCGGGTAATTAATGATTGAGTTCCACAACTTCGATAGTGCATTTATGTAAATTTGATATTTACTATATGAATATTTTTATATTAAAAAAAAAAAAGTCTATTATCAGTATCCCAGAATAAATTAAGAACGATCAACACGCTAGTATACTTTTTAGACTGAAAGTATTATATAATATTTCAGTCTTTTGAGTATGTTAGCTTGTAATTTTTTGTGCATTATGTTTTATAGTGAGACAATGCAATGTGTGTATTTTTTAATCTATTTTATGATTATTTGAATTAAATATATAACTATGTTTATTTAAATATTCTTAAACTAATGAATATATTTATGTTGCAGATTAATGTATTTTTAAATCCTGATCCTTTCTATAGTTTCAAAAATTATAAAAGTACAGTCCTCAACATTTTGTTCCCCTCCCGTTTTAAAAAAAATCGCCAAGCGAGCGATAACGCGCCAAATCTGGCAGACGCATCGCACTTCAGTTGGTCCATCTGACTAGCGCTAGTGTCTATGGGACATCCCATGTTAGAAATGTTGCCATAGGATCCTTTGGGAGTGAGCCTTCTGAATATAGTATTCTGTGATGGTGATAAACCCTCTGATGAGGTTGAGGATTTCATCCATCTCTTCATCATTCTTTTTACCAGCAGGTTCAGTCTTAGCTTCCAGTATTCGATAGTATAAGCAAAATTATTTTTATCAATAATATCATTTTAAGATATTACCGGTAGATATAACTAGTACATAAAAATATTTCACCTTTAATTTTTCGCAATGTCATACTCTACAGAGCAATAGAATAACGTTATTCGTCTTAGTCTTAACAAAAGACTATTCAAATGTCTACCGTTGAAAAAAAATTACGTGTGACATATCGGGAGATAAATGAAGTAAAATTAAAATGTAGATTTGAAATGGCAGAATAATATGCCAATAGGAAATCCACACCGAAAAGCTATTTTTATATTCGTCATTTTCCTTGGTTACTTTAATAGTATTTTGGAATAAAATCGTCTACTTCCAAATTAACAACCTCCCTTTGCGAATTTGTTGCAAATAAAACCTATTTTAACGGTCAAGAAAGCTCGAAATATAAAAAAGGGCGTGGTTAAATGTGGGCGTAGTCAAATGTGGGCGGTACAATATACATTATTAATACATGTCCCGACTATTCAAATTGAAATTTTACCGATATTTTATAAATAATATTTATTTTCTATAATTAAAAAAATTATCAGAGTTGTTAATTTGTTCCAATTTTTTATAGAAAGCATAACCACCGTAACTCTTACCTGGCCTCCTGAACAAAAGTGGAGTACAAAACTCCTCACGTTTACAATTATTACAGGGGTTTTTTAAATAGGGAGATACAACGAGATAAAACATTTCTAATCCTCCGTGAACAAACAATTTTTTTAAATACATGTAACATTTTAATAGGAGGATAATTCAATCCAAACACATCCACATTTCAAAATGACTTTATCTTAACATATTTATAAGTGATTACGAACAATTGTAAATAATGTATGTAGAAAGTTCCGTTGGCAAGCTATAGTTCTGATATGTATATGCACGGAATACATTAATACTAGATAGGTTAGACGTGCAATCTGGTTTCTAGCATTCAGTCCCTAAGAAATCCGTTACCATGAACAACTGACGTAACGCAAATATATTACCAGAAATTCTGTGTTGGACAAATATTCTAACTTCCTTTAAGCGTGAAACTTCAAAATTCTTAAAAATCGTCAGATGACGCCAGATAACTATATATTTTAAGAAAGGAAAAAACTGGCAGATTCGTGATCATCAAATTTCATAATCCTACAATCGGTTGTTAAGGTTGCGTTTTTTTTTTTAATACCTAGACCGTCTAACCGGGTCTAAGAAAACTGTTTGAACGGACGGGATAGTGACATCCAATTTAGCCTAAACCCAAAAGGGGGTAGTAACCACAGGAACCGTACCATCCTTACCCTAACCCAACACCTCTCGGGTGGACTTTCGGACTGTAATCTGAACATACCCATGATCACTAGACATTGATTATTTCTACAAAGAAGTCTAATTTTAACGTATGCAGAATGTAAACAAATCAAGCGATTGTAAGGTGAGTTGTAAAGAATTGCTATCGTTGTTGACACCCAGACCGTCCGACCTACCAGAAAGGTTTAAAGTAACTGTTTGGACGGCAGGGAAGAGCCACCCAATTTTGACTGGAATCCAGTGGGGGAGGCATCCACAGGGACCGTACCCTCCTCCCCCTATCACCAACCTCTCGAAAGGACTTACGGACCTACATGTTTAACGTGATCGTACTCCGCGTGAACACTGCGGCAGTTTTGGCAGCGGAGGGAATCGAACCCGGTTCTACCATGTGCAACTCCCGCGCGCTAACCACTGGGCTACCGCGCTCGTATAAGAATTGCTGAATTTTTTTACGCAAAATTAATTAGTTCTGGAGTCTGGAATATAAATGATATGAATGAAATATTCATTGATTTTACATAGAGAGTCAGACGATTTATATTTCGATGAAGTCATTTGAATAAAGTTTATTTTGTATAGCATTAGCTTTTTCGATGAAGTTTTAAGTTTTCAAGTATAATAGACTACTGTAATACTGTGATAATTAAAATATATATCAGTTCTGAATGTATCACATTTTAGAGATGTTTAAACAAAATTTCATTTCAGTTGAAAAATGTTTCTTAATCAATGTTTTATGCATGATTTATCTTTCTTGTTTAGATACATCTAATGAAACTGAAAAAGTTGCAAATAAATTTAAGGGAGTTTCTCTGTTTTTGACAGAATTAATACTAGTTGATTCATATGATAGGAAATTTCATTGGTCGTAGATAGGTTCGTTTTGTTATGGGGCAGTACAGAATTTGCGTTTTGTTACGGGGACATGCAGAATTTGCGTTTTGTTACGGGACCATACAGAATTTAAGTTTTATTACGAGTGTCTATAGGCCACAAAATAATTGCGTTTTATTATGGAGTAGCATAGTCACTGTGTTTTGATAGGAAACGTACAGTAATTATCAATATTCATGAGTAAGGGATGAGTGTTTCGTGCATGCTCGGGGATTTTAGGAGCGTGAGTTCTACAAACGGACGTGATTGGATGGAAACTTTCTCTTAATAAATAAACTTTCTGACTATAATAAATTTAAATTTTCCACTTTAGTAAGGTCTCTCTTACAAGACTTTAAATGATAGCGAATGTGGAAAAGGGTAAAATAATTAAGTTACGCGCTGCTTCTAATTGCTAGAGCTTCCAATTACACTAAAGAAAGCAGCGTAATTGATATTACTGGGTTTTAAAACTTTAGTCAGAATGCTCTATTTTTTATTTTCGCCAAAGAAGATGGGAATGCGAAATCATTTTATCTGAGTTCGATACTAACTGTTAATGTCTCAAAGAAACTATTAAAACTAATTTTCGAAATATTATATATATATATATATATATATATATATATATATATATATATATATATATAATATATATATATATATATATAATATTTCGACGGAAGTCAAGTGCCTGGTCATTATATATATATATATATATATATATATATATATATATATATATATATAATGACCAGGCACTTGACTTCCTTCATTCGCCTATACATCGGCCAGGAACATGAACCATTTAGCCGTCCTAGGACGTTGCCCCAGACGCACCAGAGGGGGGCGGAACACGCTGCGCCCAACAACACAACATCCATGCCTTACGTGGGACTCGAACCCACAACGCGGCGGTAGAACGATCGCGTGGAAACGCTCGTTTTCGAAATAGTTAATTAATTAGAAAACCGTATTGGTCTTTAATACTTATCGTGACATACTGTGCTTATATTAAAGTTATTTAGCACCCTGCACAGTTCACTCCCAGTAGCTCAATGTTAGAGCGTCAGCTGGACAAGTCGAAGATTCAGGGTTCGATTCCCGGTTGGTGTAGCAATGTTCTTTACAATGGCACCCGAACAAATCAACCGTGTAGATTAGTGCAAAGATGTCAAAGGTCTGAAAGTGACTCTAGTTCGATTAGCACGGATTCAGTGGACTCTAGAATATTGAGCGCTGATTTCAAATTGAGAGGATAACGACCACGCGGCAAGCCAACCTGGAGAATAAAAATAACATCAAGAGGTTAAACTGAGGTACGAATAACAGGAGGTGGTCAGCCAGATTCTTACATCAATCTGACATTACAGTGTGGAGAATGCAAAGTCCACGTAGACAATAAGAGCTTGCAATTACGTCCCAGTAGCTTAACAGTAGAGAATCGGTTGGCCAGTTCGAAGATCCGTGGTTCGATTCCCGTTTGGGGTAACAAAGTTCTTTACAACTCGAATAACTTTGGAAATTTTACTAATGGTACAAGTTAGGTCTATCTATATAGTACAGTGACCATGTCCGATCGAATAAAATAATTGAATGCCCCTTGCGGAGAAATAAATAGTTAAGATAATGAACTCTGCAACAAAGTTAAATAGACGAAAAACGACTCATCATGCAGCATTTAAAACAACCGGTGTTCTCACTCAGGGGACGATTGGTACTGCATTTTTAGCTTTGATACTGTGTACAAAAATGCCTTTGAGAGGTACTTAACGACGCTATGAACAATTGTCGGATTTGGAGAGAGGTCGCATCATAAACCAAAGGAAAACTGGTTGGTCCAACATACGTATCAGTCACCATCTTTGTAGGAACGATATGGTAGTCACTTGGTATTGGCAACAGCGGATCAGAAAAAGAACATGTAACCATATCAGAAGCTCAGAACGCCCCAAACAGAGAGGATCGAAAAGATCGTGTAGTCAGGAGAGGAGCCACGTCCATACTAATGGCGTCGCTATCAATCATTCGAAGGCATTAGCCATCACCCATGCATTCTGTATCAAGGGCTACTATTTGGAGACGACTGGCAGAAGATGGGACTAGGTGTTGACGTCCATTAAAAAGCCTATCACTGACCTTTCAGTATAAGCACAGCCGTCTGGATTAGTGCCGAGCTTGATCAGCCTGGACAATGTCCGATTGGAGGCATGTTATCTTTAACGACAATCCCCACTTCTCTCTCAGTGCTAATAACAGCCGCATACGTGTTTGGAGCAGGACTTGCCAACGTTCCGATCCCGTATTTGCTGTAGAGCAGTACACGGCCATTACATGTGATGTGACAGTCTGGGGAGCCACCTCATGGGACAACCTATCTCCTCTAGTTGTGCTGCATGCAAATCTGACGGCTCACTTGTATGTCAACGATATTCAACAGCCGATTGTTTTGCCTATGCTATCAATCCTCCCAGACTCTATTTATCAACAAGCGAACGCTCGATCACATACTGCAAGACTTTTTCAACAATCTCTTGGTTCATTTAATACTCCCCCATGGCCATCCAGGTTCCCCAGACCTATTTCCAAAAGAAGACGTCTGGGACATGTTGGGACGGCAATTGCAGCCTTCTCAGAATACCACTGAATTAGCTGGGCAAATGTAGCAGAATCTTCCACAGAGGGACTTAAGTTACTTAATTGACTTTATGCCGCACCGAATATCGGATTGCATAGCTGTTAGAGGAGGATTTGCTACTTACTAAAATATCATCTTGTAGATACCATTTTTTATGAAGCGTTTTGTCGCTTCAAAATTCTGATCATTTGCTTATATTCTCAAATGACACATACATGCTGAATTTCGCGCCTGAAGCTCAATTTTTTATGGGTGCATTATTGTTTTTCATCAGAGTGTATTATTTTTTTCTACATGGAGCTCTAAATCCCTTGAAGAAATTTAAAAATTTGAAAGAAAAAATCGCAGTTTTCTAATCAATAAATGGTAGACCCCACTTTACTTTCCATTGTATAGGAAAAGTATTGTAATGGGGTCAAAAATTCGAATTTGAGTTTTCGACAAAAGAGCACGTTTCAAGTCTCCGTGAATTCGAATCGAAAATTTTTGAGATTATGTCTGTGCGCGTATATTATTGCTTGTATGGTAGTGTATATGTATGTGTGTGTCCATGAACTTGTGGATACGATATCACACGAACAAATAAAGAGTTTCGAATATAATTTGATACGATTATTAGAATCAGTGAATACTAGAATCCTTTTGATTTTAAAAGCAATCGAATGTTTGAAAGATTCCCCATTGCAATTTTCGAAAGAATTTTTGAATAAACCATAAAAAAATCAGCTCTTTCAATAATGATAAAAAATAATTATTTCAGAAGTAGATGTAATTAGAAAGCGAATGATACAGACTTTTACATAAACCATTCAAGAACTATTACACGTTTTTTTCTCAAATAAAATTATCAAAAAACTATATAAAATTAAAAAAGTAGTAAGTATCGTCAAATATTTTCACTGTCCCACTATAATATTGTGCAATATCACTTTTGGGAATCTAGACCGTTCAATTTTTGTGAGAAGATGCTTTTTGTAATACTTTTGCATTTTGAAGTCTAAGAATTCGTAATAATCATTTATTTCATGCAGTTGGTATTAATTAAATATCAAATGCATTTTGTTGAAGATTTTGAATAAGTCATTCGGAACTTCATTCTGAGGAGTATAAAATCTTCATTCGATTAGATTAGTAAATTGCCAAAGGCGACAAATTCCAATTCATCTGGTGTTAACTTGATGCCAAATTCTTTGTCGATTTTATACATCAGTATTTCGCTATGAAAGAAGTAAAATCATGGTATTATGTAGGAAAAACCATATACTGAACACATCAGATTTCTTATTAAGGGAGAGCTTAAATCAGAGAAACATTGAAGTTTTCAAACATTTGTTTTCCAAAATCTAAATAATGTTATGAAAATACAAAAAAAAAATGTGCTCTAAAACAACCATTTTATATAAATTATCTTATTTAGAAGCAATAGACATAACTTACAGAAACATAACCAGCATCGTTTTAAAGATATTACTCGCTTTAGATCTAAAACGAAGAAATGTTTTCTGAAATTTAATATTTTCCCTTTTATTAAATAACTGAAAGCTTTGTAAAGGGGTGGGGCAGCCTATTTCCGGCTCTACCAAACTGTCCCCGTGCTCACGAAGAGTATGGACACGTCAAATATCTGGATTCGTGAGTCCTTCCGAGAGATTGGTGGCAGGCGAATGAGGTACGGTCCCTGTGGATGCCGCCCCCACTGGGTTCCGGTCAAAAATATGTGACATTTGTGTTGTTTTTTATCCTTCTCTGTAATTGGGCTTGTTGTTCATGTTGAGACGCAAATAAATAAATGAATAAATAAATAAATTTCCCGGTTGTCCAAATAACTACCTTACATCTTCTGGTAGGTCGGACGGTCAAGGTCGAAGAAGAAGAAGTCTTTGTAAATACTTCAATCTTTGTAAGTACCAAAAACTAAATGGTCACTATTACTTATCATTCATCATGAGTCATTTATGAGATATTAAATGAGATATGATGCGAATCATCACGCCTTTCGCACATTTCGAATGGGAAAAGATTGAAGTGTATTGCATGGGACGATGGTATAAGGTACCTAGTTGTTGTTGTTGTTGAGACCCAGACCGTCCGACCTACCAGAAAGGTGTAAGGTAACTGTTTGGACGGCCGGGAAGTGCCACCCAATTTAGACCGGAACCCAGTGGGGGAGGCATCCACAGGGACCGTACCCTCCTTCCCCTACCACCAACCTCTCGGAAGGACATACGGACCCACATGTTTAACGTGATCGTACCCCGCGTGAACACGGCGGCAGTTTTGGCAGTGGCTGGAATCGAACCCGGGCCTAGTACCTAGTGAATGGTTTCGACATTTTTTGATTTTATGAATTTTTTCTTATTATCTTTATCTCTGTTATGTCTGTCTCTCTGTCTTTATCTCTGTCTTTATCTCTTTTTATTACACAGTTTCAATAGATAAATAGAATATAGTCTATTTCATTGGAATCAATGGGACACAAGCGACGAAGTTTTCGACGATGAAACGTCGGTCGCAACGTTTGCCACCGAACGTAGGCGATAAGCGTAAACTGGCGAATAGTGAAAATATCGATGCACAGATGTCGCAGATCTAAAATTTAATTTGGTTTTACAATTTTCTACCAGAAGTATTGGCAGAAGTTGATAACAGCAGAAGAACAATTACATATAGAGTTATGTGTTGAGTTTGGCAGATATTTTTATTCGTATCACATTAACAACCCAACTGAATGATGGCGATCGGTGGAAAAATCAAGAAAAGGCGCGTAACTCGTGATGTTCTTAACCAATCTGCAATATTCTAGAAGCTTCCAGAACTTGCCAAAAGATTCCAAGAAGTCGATATTTCGCAAAATATGTCGTCAAAGCTACCGAATTTGTCGCCAAGTTAAAATGACCCAGGCCAATGGTTTCCTCTTGGGTATTTGTAGCAATAAGATGTCCCTTCTCTTACATATTTACGTATAATCCCCGTCTCATTCCTTTCATGATATACTCCTTACTCCGCGCCCTAAGATTTTTCATATCAAAAATATACTAATCTGCAGGAAAAATCCTGTGTTGGACACAGCAGATTTTTCACACAGTATAATACGGATTCTCGCGGTGAATTTAACGACGGGAGAGGTACAAACGAGATAATTAAATTAAGCGTTAATCTTAAATTACTTGAGCCGCCAATTACCACAAAAGAAGTTGCCCGAAAACTTTCTATCTCATTACTTAATGTTTCAGGGATTTTAATCTTAGCTAGCATTCTTATGTTTTAACTTTATTTATAATTCTCAAAATAATGTATGAAATGGGAAACTGTATCTTATTTCGTGGCTTTTGATTCCGGTAATATGTTCCGTAAAATGGCTTTTCGTAGCTTTTGATATGACTTTTGATCTTCCCCACGAAAACTATTCAAACTACCTAGAGACTATTCGTATTTCTACTCAGAAACTATTCGTGTAATTGGAGAATTGTACTGTTCTTTTATACTTCTTAGATTAGCTATTTTGTTTTGTCCAATATGTGTAAATTGATTAAAGGAATGTGAAAGATACGATAACTACTTTATATGAATAAGTGCTTGATATGAATGTTTAAATTCATTAGAACAGTAAAAAGAATTTACAATGGTTAGACTTTATGGCTTCTAAATTGGATCAAAGCAATTTATTTTATATATTAAAATTTTAAATAAATAAAAAATATCTGGAATGCGTATTTCCAACTGAACTTTTGACGTATTTATATTCCATACTAGCAACATTACCGTTATAGTATAAGCAACGATGCATAGAATATTCTAAACAAAATATCACTCTTCGAATTATCCAAGTATATGATATATTTGTAATTCTATCAAACTATGAATTATGAAATAAATGCTTATAAAACAAATTTTATGATTATAATAAAATCTAAAACTATAAAAATATAGCTCTAAAAACTATAAAGAAACTCACCATTTTATTCATAGACTATTCTATATGAAGATGTTGGTAGTAGCAAATAACCTAATATTGCCACTAAGTGAAAAATAAATAATTAAAATATTGCTGTTGCCAAAAAGGATATGTGCGCATATCTAGTCTTAATATATGACAGACGATAAAAAAACTCACTATTTTATGCATAGAATAATTTAAAAGGGGCAGTTGGTAGTAAGAAATAACCTAATATTGGAACTAAACAAACCAAACAGATCAATCATGCATTAAACCTTGATTATGAAACACTTTCAAACTGCAATTTTATTTAAACATCTCTAAAATGCGATACATTCAGCAGCGACATTTTTTTTTAATTATTACAGAACTACAATAATGTATACTTGAAAACGTCAAACTTCATCTAAAAAAATGAACTTTATTCAAATGACGAAATATAAATCGTCTGGCTCTGTATGTAAATGCTGTGAATATTTCATTCATGCATTTTCATTCCAGACTCCAGAGTTAAATAATTTTACGTGAAAAAAAATTCAGCAAATCTTATGCAACTCATCTTACAATCACTTATTTACATTCTGCATCTATTAAAATAAAGCGTTGTAAAAATAATCAAAGTTTAATGATCATTTAAACTAAAAAATATTGTAACTGCGTTGGCGCAGAATAAAGTTGAATAGAAAATACGCAAAAATAAAGCGGTTTTAGGGCGGATGCAATACTAAATGTAAATTTAAAAAACTTTAAAAATCACGTTTTTTAACTGCCGTAAAAATGACTTCATCAAAATGAAATTTTATTATGTTGTTGAGACGGTCTAATGAGACGGGCATATAAGACGGACATGCTGAGACGAACATATGAGAATGTAAATGAATAATATCACCTAATTAGTTTTGGATTGAACCCGGGTTGAAAAAATGAAATACATCGAACCCATATGAGACCAAATTTTTCAAACATTTTTTAAGCGAATTCAAAATTCACAAATTACTTCAAGAATTTTAGCAAATATTCAAATTATCCCATAAAAAATATAAAAAAAATTTCAGCAAAATATGTTCGGTAGTTATTTAAATAAAAATTAAAATAATAATTGCACCCATATTATATGAAGAAATCACGGGACCCACTTCAAAATAAAATATGGCATCCATCTTGTGTCAAAATCGTGATTTTTAAAGTTCGTTTTAATTTATATTTAGTGTTGCTTCCGTCCTAAAACCGCTTTAATTTTTATTTTTTTCCGTGCATCTATATTACTGCGCCAACGCAGCCAAACAGATTAGGCTGTAAGATGAGTTGTATAAGAATTACTGAATTTCTTTAACGCAAAATTATTTAGCTCAGGAGTCTGCAATATAGCTAATATGAATTAAACATTCATTGATTTTGCATAGAGAAGCAGGCGATTTTAATTTTTCGATGAAGCTTTAAGCATGGAGTTAGAAAATACATTTACCTCCATGGTTTTATGTTTTTAAGTAAAATAGATTATTGTGGTAATTTGGTAATTTTAAAAATATCGTCAATGAATGAAAGGAATGGAAAAAAATTAATGAATGAAATATTCATTGCTTTTATATAGAGAGCCAGGCGATTTATATTTCGATGACGTTATTTGTAAAGTTCATTCGTTTTGGATGAAGTTTTCAAATATAACAAGAAAGATCAATCATGCTTAAAACATTGATTATGAAACACTTTCCAACTTCAATGCAATTTTATTTAAATATCTCTAAAATGCAGTACATTCCTCGGTAATATTTTAAAACTTATCACAATACTACATTAATTTATTATATTTGAAAACTTAAACCTTCATCGAAAAAAATGAACTTCATTCAAATGACGGAATTGAAATATAAATTGCCTAGTTTAAACATCTCTAAAATGCGATACATTCGTCGGTAATAATTTTAGATTTATCATAATACTACGATAATTTATAATATTTGAAAACTTCATCGAAAACAACTGAAATTCATTCAAATGATGTCATAGAAAAAATAACACGCCTGACTCTCTCTATAAAAGCAGCAATTCATTCATAAATAATTTCCCATTCATGTCATTTATCACAATACTATAATAAATTATTTTATTTAAAAATTAAGACCATGGAGCTACAAGTAATTATTCTCCCTACGATAATATACCCCCTCATATATACCGGGTGGTCAGAATTAAAACACCCCTACTCTGAGGTCTCTATAGATTGAACTACTCAGTGTAAAGGCTCCAAAATTATTGAACATACTATTCAAGACATGGGGAAAGGGATTACGCGAAAAAAAAATCAGTTCCAGAAACACCGATAGGTGGCGCTGTACAACAGAAAATATGCTGAAAAGACACAAAATACACATTTGTAACACATTTTATTCGAAAGTACCAAACATTCATATCACAAGGACCTTATCGATAGAGTTTTATCCCCTTTTATGCCCAGAACATAGTAACTGCAAACCAAGGATTTATGCAAATTTTTGTGCTTACAGTGCGAAATTGCAGTTACAATGACAGTTTAAATTTCAGATTTTCAGATGAAATTAAAGTAGAAAATTTTTCAGTAAATTCTGTAAAAATTTTTATAGCACTCAAACGTGGATTTTTCACAAATTTTCTATCTACAAATCTCTGATCACGTTGAGTTAACTTTGCCGGACCACATTTTCTTACCTTGTTTTCGATCCGATTTTCTTCTTTAATGCGTTTTATCACATACTGCACCTTAGAATGGGATAAATTTACTGATTTAGCGATATTACGAACTGATTTACCACTACTATGATGAAAAATAATCAATTTTCAGATGCTGTTCGTTGTTTCCTTATGACTGCGAGCCATTTTTAAATAGTACTACATATTACGAAGTGAGCAAGCAAAGATTAAAGCCAAACGATTTTTTAAATGTCACCACAATGCAAAAATATAAAAAGCGACAGACAATAATGTTATTTATGAATTTATCCGAAAATGTTTTGGTGTACGATCACTTTTGTGACATTTTCTTTCTCTGCCTTCTTACATTCTCATTTTTATAAAAAAAATGAGTCAATATTTTAAAAAAATGTTAGGTTTTATTCAGAATCATATGGAGATAATATAAATAAAAAAATATAGAACTTTATATTCGAATTCAATTCCAGGCGACAGCGCTTTTTCTACAATTTTTAAAGTGTACGAACACTTTTGGGAGTCTATATATATATATATATATATATATATATATATATATATATATATATATAAATATATATCTTGAACGCATTTGTCAAAATTACCAATATCCGGAAGTATTTCTAAATAATATTATTAATAATTTCAAATATACCACGTAATCATTTTACACATGCATTATTTATCTTTGATTGGATAACTCAATTTTGAGAATTCACCCATTCTTATCACCTAACTTACCACTTGGCCTGTGTCTAATACTGTTTCCTATTTTCGAATGAATGTTTTCCACTTTTCCTGAGTCCTATACTGATTACTATTTTTGAAAGTCTCCATACATATTATGTATCGTTCAAATGTATTCATTCCGGTGCCCACTCGCATTGACGAAGTGAGGTGAAATGCTCAGTCGCTTGTTCAACTTACACGCGGTGGCAATGCTTGTGAGTTCATATTTCTGTTCGAGGAAGTATTATTTTTCTGATTTGTAATTCAATTGATTTATTTTTCTCCTTCCACTAGCCAGTAGACAGTTCCAATGGTATCTATAGTTAAATACTATCGCCATTGTCAGAAACTGGCTATTCTATCGGTTTTAATTCGAATTGTATGGCTGTCCTGATGAGAATGCAATTTCGAACTAACCGCCATTTTTGTGTAGTTTCAATTGATTGTTCTCTATGTCTTAATCTTTTATCTTGAGCTAATTATTATTGCCTTTTCTCATTTTTGCCGTGTTTTATTTTTATTTTTATTTATATTTATATTTATATACTTTTACTTGTGAATTTTGTATCCTAATATTCTTCTCATCCCCCTTTCCATTGTAGTGATATGTTACCTTCTATTTTTATCCTTAGTCTTGGTCTATAGTTACTCATTTGTAAGAGATATGCTAGTGATGGGTTTTTTTTGTACATACAGTAGTTTATGCGTAATTGTCGATTAAAATCTTTCAATTTTTATTTATATATATATATATATATATATATATATATATATATATATATATATATATATAGCTCAGACAGCTGATAAAAAGACACTCTGAATAGGTATTTTACATAATCGGAAGTTATACAATTTTTCCCGTGATTTTATTGTTTCTACAATGCATACTAATTTATAAAGGGAATCCGTTGAAAACTGATTAAGACGATATTTGATGTAAAAAAGAAATTAATAACTAACTGCAACACAGAACAGGCCAAAATATTTAAAATTACTTTACCAGATGTATTTTACATTCTCAGTATTACAAATACAATGTACTATGTCTGTTAGATAATATATAATCTATTCAGATCAAGTTAAAATCATAAATGATAAATGGTCAATTCCCGCTCCTAATCGACAATTAAATAACACAACTCCCGTCCTAACTTGACTGAAACCATGTTCAACTTTTACCGATTAAATAACACTGTTCCACTCCAGCTTTAGCTCAAATCATGATGAACTTTTGATGGAATAAATAACATTGTTGCAGTTCAGCTGTGGCTCGCACTATAGTAAACTTTCGATCGGTTAAATAACACCGATCTAGTGTTTCTTTAAGGAAGGCACACATCTGAGGGGAGGGGGCGAAGTTCCCTCCCCCGGGAAACGATCATCCGCTCCCAGAGATATTTTACGTTTCCGAACCAAATGTAATTACTATATGTATATAATATCTAAATAAAGGAAGGTGTCTATGCGTCGTACGACCTTGACATTTGGGACACAGGTACATCAGAATCCGAGTATGGGCACCTCGGCGTTATATTTTTAATTTCGAATTAGATTTGTGGTTATTTTGTTGCGGGACTAAAGAATTGCGGGACTTAAAAGTACGGTAAGAGTGTGTATAACTCTAATAGTAACAAGAACCGATAGAATATGTATCCGATAGAAGCAAACAAGAAACCGTGCAGAACTGAAAATTATCCATGTTTTAAAACTTTACTCTGAATTAAAACTCAATTATTCCACTAACTAAGAATTTTTCTTATTACCAGAAAACTATTTTTAAAAGTATTTACTTAAATATATTTTCCCTTTTATCCTTATGATTGTGAAGACAGTGAAGGCTAATTTATTATAAGTTAAACAGGAAGCGGGAAATGAAGCTTTCTTTAGGAGAATATAAAATATTTTTAGGTAACTTACAAATTAATTATTGCTTTATATTTAATGCAATTAGCGTTGCAAAATTCTATATTTATATAGAATAAATAAATCGTAAAAAAAAACAATATGTTTGTTTTCTTACATAACAGTGGCGCGGAAATGTATAAAATAAATTTTAATCACACACAAAATTGAAGATGTAAGCAAATTTATTTCAAAGCAACACTATATGTATTTTATCATTATCCAAAATTAGTAATATGCAAAATTTTGGAAGGTAAATGAGGGAGTAAGCAAGTGAAATAATTTCGACAATTTTGGATAATGATAAGATTTTTATAGCAATGTTTACCCTCTCAATTTGGTTCTACACTCTCAATTTGGATCAATTTTTTATGTTGATTAAAATTCATTTTCTACTTTTCCACGTGCTCACAGCTGCGTAGGGGATGATTGAAAAACTTAATTTTTCTCATAAATCATTTTTACTTTCCTTATATGCATAATGTATAAGGAAAGTATTGTGACGGGGTCAAAAATTTGAATTCGAGTTTTCAACGGGAAAGCACGTTTCAAGCATCCCTGGTCACGAATCAAACATTTTTTTAAGTGATGTCTGTGTGTGTGTGTGTCAGTGAGTCTGTGGAGACGATAACTGCGAACGAATGGACCGATTCGAACCAAATTTGGTACAAAAATCACAATCCGTAAACACAGGAAGCCTATTGTTCTTGTACGCAATCGAATGTTCAGAACCCCCCTAAATTTTGGAATGAAATTTTGAAAAAATCTTCAAAAAATCAAAACCAGTAATACGCAAATAGTTACGCAAATAGTTACACAAATAGACATTTCTTATGTAATTTTTCTTTAGAAAACGATTGGCATGAATTTTAGAACGTTAACATGAATCGTTCTCGAGATATTGCACATTTTTCAAAAAAATTATCAAAAAGTCATATAACATAAAATAAAAAATATTTCCTATTGAGAAACATGTTCACTTTTCATATGTAATACCATACGATAAATTAGGTGACATCATTCTCATGGATCTAGCTAGTTCCATTCATGAAAAAAGATACTTTGAGTAATACGTTTGTATTTGAACGCCTTCATTTGTCTGCTGTAAGAATAACTTATTTCTTCGTCCATAACGCTTGGCAAGATTTTGGCGACGAATTTAGTGGAATATCGCTAACATGGTGACTTTTTTAAATGTTGCTAAATTAACGAAAACTCGCCAAATGGATAAAAATGACTCTAAATCAATGACGACTCATTGATTATGACCACGTGGATATTAGTATCTACTATATAGAATATTAGTATCTACTATATAGAATATTAGTATCTACTATATAGAATATTAGTATCTACAATATAGAATATTAGTATCTACTATAAGAAAACCCTTTTTTTTACTGTGAAAGTAGTAAATTCATTACATTATATAAGGAAAGTCATGTGTTGCCCACATCAGATTTTTTATTTTTGAGTTTCCCTTTATAACTTTAGTTTTTCCTCCCTCATACGCCCTCTTACTATTACCTTTTCATGCTATGTAATATACTATAGAAAAAATATCATTTTCACGACAAAGTATCATTATTGAATTAAAGATTTTGATGACATGTTTCAAGATCTCCTGAACACGTTTTGAATATATTTGGAGTGATGTCCGTCTGTTTGTCTATATGTATGTCTGTAGTCGATTTGTTGTCTACACGATAGCGACCACAAAAATTAATAGATTTTTATTTTATATTCGACTTGACCTTTATATCCGGCTTTGTTATCAAAACATCTAGAACTAAATAAATGAAATTGGCAAATTGATACTAAACTTATTTCTTTAAAAGATCGCTTGAATCATAAATCTAGTTTCCCGTACCATCCTAGGATTTTCCGTCCCTTTATTCAGTTCTGCTCTGAATTTGGTTTCAGGCCTGCTCACTCTAATGTTTCTTCTTTATTTAACCGGATTCGGTCTGATAAGCTGGGTGATAAGGATGACTTTAAAAGTTTTGCTGGAGTGTATGTGTTGTTCCCCTGTTGTCTATCGATGGTAACTTTAAATTTTATATTGGCAGTACAAAACGTACTATTGGTATCCATTTGGCAGAACATGATGCTAGGGATGTCAAAGGTGGTAAACTTTCTACGGCCCTTGCTCATTTTGTTGTTAAAGAAAATTTCCGGCCCAGTTTTGAAAGAAATTTCCTCCTTATGCGTTGTAATAACCCTTGTAATATTGTTCTTTTTGAGTCCCTCTTTATTAATGTTTAGCGGGAGTCGATTTGTAATTTTGACCCATTTCAGATTTTAAGTTATGCTTGGCGACTCATTCTCGACTCCATGCAATTCAAGTCTCTTCATAGTTATCTTTGACGTCACCCTCTCGGGGATTGGACCTGATTGCCCCCATTTTTTAAAATTTTTTGAATTTCAAAATTCTGTAATAAAATTGTAAATTTTTACTGTTCTTTCCGTGATTTATGCTCGATTTTTTTAATCTGTGCAAAATGTTTTGTATTTTTGGATTCTCCTTAGATAAACGTAAGTTTATTGATAATTGTATTTATGCAAATTTTCACCTTTTCTGGTCTATATATGAACGATCATTCCTATTTCCATGTAGCCACTGAGGAAGAGCGTATTTACGCTCAAAAGCGCTCTGGCCTTTTTAAGTTTTGTACGTCTTAAAGAAGTGAAATAGAGACCTTCTATTATAGTTGTGTGCTTGTTGTTTCTGCTCATCTAGAACTAGATAGAATTATTTTTTGAATTCGAGTGAAAACTTCGAAATATTATATTTTTGTAACGTAGCAGCATAGGACAAAATTTGATATAATCATGTAATAAAGGGTTTATTTATAACTCAATGGTCACAAGATTATAGGGGACGGTGGACGTTGAAATTTTTTTTATTTATTTATTGACTTAGAAACGTGAACATTTGTATAAATATTCCTCTTAACATTATACTGTATACAATACCATTAATTTTTTTTCAATTTTGTTATAATTTCTTATTTTTTTCTTTAATTTAATTTTTTAACGAAAATTTGAAAATGCTCCTTGCGTGCCATTTGTTCACATTTTTAATTAATTACTTTCCTTATATACATAATGTATAAGGAAAGTATTGTGACGGGGTCGAAAATTCGAATTCGAGTTTTCGACGGGAGAGCACGTTTCAAGCATCCCTGATCACGAATCAAACATTTTTGAAGTGATGTCTGTGTGTGCGTGTGTGTGTGTGTGTGTGAAAGTATGTGTGTGTGTGTGTGTCAGTGGGTCTGTGGAGACGATAACTGACGAACGAATAGACCGATTCGAACCAAATTTTTTACAAAAATCACAATCTGTAAACACTGGAAGCTATTGTTTTTATACGCAATCGAATGTTCAGAACCCCCCTAAATTTTCGAATGAAATTTTGAAAAAATCGTCAAAAAATCCAAACCAATATTAAAGTTACGCAAATAGACATTTCTTAAGTAATTTTTCATTAGAAAACGATTGACATAAATTTTAGAACGCTAACATGAACCGTTCTCGAGATATTGCACATTTTTCAAAAAAATTATCAAAAAGTCATATAAAATAGAAAAAAAAAATTTCCTATTGAGAAACATGTTCACTTTTCATATATAATATCATGCGATAAATTGGGTGACATCATTCTCGTGGATCTAGCTCGTTCCATTCATGAAAAAAGATACTTTGAGTAATACTTTTGCTATTGAGAAACATGTTCACTTTTCATATATAATATCATGCGATAAATTGGGTGACATCATTCTCGTGGATCTACCTCGTTCCATTCATGAAAAAAGATACTTTGAGTAATACTTTTGCATTTGAACGCTAATTTATCTGCTGTAAGAACAACTTAATTTTTCGTCCATAACGCTTGGCGAGATTTTGGCGACGAAATTGGCGGAATGTCGCCAACTTGGCGACTTTTTGAAATGTTGCCAAATTAACGAAAATCTCGCCAAATAGATAAAAATGACGCTAAATCAATGAAAATGACGACTAATTGTGGAAAATTCAATATCTAATAAGTTATATAATATATAAATATAAAATAATAGTTATATAATATATGTCGAAAATGCAATATCTAATAAGTTATATATATATATATATATAACTTATTTCTTCATCCATAACGCTTGGCGAGATTTTGGCGACGAAATTTGCGGAATGTCGCCAACTTGGCGAATTTTTGAAATGTTGCCAAATTAACGAAAATCTCGCCAAATGGATAAAAATGACGCTAAATCAATGGAAATGACGACTAATTGTCGAAAATTCAATATCTTGGAAAGGATATTAGTATCTACTAGAAGAAAAACCTATTTATTTTACTCTAAAAGTAGTAAATTCATTTCATTATATAAGGAAAGTCATGTGTTGCCCACATCAGATTTTTTTACATTATGATCACTCAAAAACATATTATGAACAAATTTGGGTATTCATTTTTAGATCCCTTAGAAAGTTAATTTTTTAAAAATATTTTTCTGCATAAAACTTAATTTTCTTCATTTAATTAGGTTCTTATTCACTTTTAATTACCTTAATAAAGTCCAATTATAATATGCATACCCAGTTTCATTAAAAAGGTATGAAATGTGTCTTTTTGCCAAATTTCATGCATCTCAGACAAAAATTAAGACGGATGGAGCATTTTAAAAATGTAAAACCTTTGAAAATTCCGTTTCGAAAATTATGCATTCAACCTTTTGCTTACAGAAACATTGCACCTGCTGCAGCAGGTGCAATGGTTCTGTCGGCGATTTCCAAGGACGCCAATGCCTGCAAAAGGGGATGGAACTGTTTGGGATAGGGTATGTCAACTTTATCTTTACGCACATATTTTATATTTTAAAATGCGTATTGAAAACTTTTAATCAATTCGGTCATTTTCGAAATTTTGTTCGTCAGTGTTTGCGTCTGGGAAGTGCAGACACAACAACTTAAAAACAAATACATTTGTAGCTATTCTATTTAAAATGGAAGAATGTAAAATTTAGAACAAGAAAAAGTTTCTAAAAAAAATACATAATTAGATTAAAGCACTTACATTGCAAAATGTTTGTAATTATGTTTTCACTAGAAAGAAATATATCTTTCCTGAATAGTTTTACAGTGTATAAAGAATCAATATTTAACAAACTGACGCTTGCAGCACATGTATATTAAGGGTGATCGGTAACGTTATAAATAGGCCAAATAAGTTTTGAGCAATAGTAGCTAGAGCCATTGAAGTGAGGTATCAGTACAGTACAGTTACAATGCTTTATCTGATGAGACTGACGGTAGCACCACTATCGTCAAAATTCGGAAGTTAACACTCTCATCTCGGAAACTGAGAGATAAAGAAAAAAAGTCAATTAGAAAGTTGTAGAACATTGTTGATACTAAGACTCTATTTAACTTTTTGTTTACGGGTGGGACAGCGTCAACATTGGCGTCCATGGACGCCAATGTCTGCAAAGGGGGATCGAACTGTTTGGGATAGGGTATGTCAAATACCTGTCTTTTTGAGAGGTTCTTCGTTTGGAATTGACGCTGTCCCACCCGTAAGCAAAAAGTTAAATGACAAAAATAATCTGGCATATAACATTTTATCTGACTTTATATACATATTAATATATTCGTATATACATGTTCCATTTGTATAACAATCAATATTATCAGAATAAATCTTCATAATGGTTATTTTTTTATACAAAATATTTTCCTAAAACTATTCAAATATTATGTAAGAAAATATTTACGAAAATTTATCTTAAAATGTTAAAAATAACTTAGAAAACCTCATACATGAAAAAAAAACCAATACGTAAACAAGGAATCCCCCGACTTAAAAATCTTTGTTTCAAAACTTTACCTTCAACCCCTAATCTCATTTATTCAACTAACTAACTTTTTTTTTTCTTTTCTACCGAAATAATTTATAAAAATGTGTACATAAATATATTTTCTCTTTATCTTCGCATATTAAGCAGGTGGAGGTTAATTTGACATGAACGTAACTGAAGGATGAAACGTTGTAGGCTTAACAGGATAATTAATTTAAAAATAAATAATACGTTAATAACGGCATTGGTTTCCTTGCACATAGCGTAACGTAATTTCAGAAGTGTAATTTTACGCATAAAATCAGATTACAAGGGTTCGTAATGAGAAAATTTAGAAAATTAGATTTGTGTTTAGACTTGCTTGTTAGAACAGTTCTGTGCATTTCGGGATAAAATCGAAAAAAACAAGTCGAGATTTTTCTTTCTTTACAATTCATATATGTAGGAGAGATAAAGATTTGTTGACTAGCTTCAAATTTTGCTTTCGGAAACGCCTTCCCATTCTTCAGCATGAGCATCTGTGAGATCGGTCATTGATGGTGATGATGGGAAATTTGGCCTGACTCGCAGCCGGTGTTCTTATTCGTCCCAAATGTTTTCAATAAGGTTTAGCTCCAAATGTTTTCGATGAGGTTTAGCTCAGGATTCTATGCAAACTAGTCAAGTTCTTCATCCATCTCATCAAAACTATTCTTGCATGGGTTTCCTTTATTAACGGGACCATTATTATATTAATGGAGGAGGGACATCGCCAGACTATTCTGATAGAATTGAGAGAACGGAATTGTCTTAAACATCGTTATCGCCCTCAGGGTCACTATTTTTTGGACTAGATTTTGAAATCTTGCTTTCGAAAAAACCTTCCCATTCTTCAGCATGAGCATCAGTGGGATCGGTCACTGATGGTGATGAAGGAAAATTTGACCTGGTTTGCAACCGGTGTTCCAATCCGTCCCAAATGTTTTCGATAAAGTTTAGTCCCAAATGTTTTCGATGAGGTTTAGCTCAGGATTCTGTGCAATCCAGCCGAGTTCTTTATTCATCTTATCAAAACTATTATTGCACGGGTTTGCTTTATTAACGAGGCCATTATTATATTAATGGAGGAGGGACATCGCCAGACTATTCTGATAGAATTGAGAGAACGGAATTGTCTTACATATCGTTATAACTCTCAGGATCACGATTTCCAATCACAGAAAAAAAGGGTCCAGACTGAACCATCAAAAACAACCGCACACCGCGATGCACCATCCACTAAACTTCACATTTGACATTCGGGCAGAGATCTGCTCTGCCATTCACCAAATCTGGACACATCAAACAGCCAATATGCAAACTGCAAATTCAATGTAAATATGAAAAAAAAACTTTATTTTACGTAATATTTTATGTAATAAAGTGAAATTAATGCATATAGCAAGATCACTCATACAGATTGTGTGTACCTCCTTCAATATTTCCCCCTCTTTGTGAATATTTCTTCTCTTCTCCTTCTTAACAAAATTGGTGGCTGTCCCTCTAATATCCAGACCATCAACTCGGTTGGTATCCGTCTCCCTTTCAGATGACGTAGGATATAAATATTGCAAAATAAAAAAGTGTTAATTTAAGTCCGTGTCCAAATTGGTACAAATTTAATTCGTAGTTAAAAATATGGAAATACTTATTAACGTGTCATGAGCGAGTTCTATGACTTTATACTTACGGGTTTAAGTTACGAGTAGACTAAGAAGTTGTTAAGACTCTGATAGTCGTCATAAAATTTATGCTGTCTGCGTGGCCGAACTGAATTTGTTGGTAACCATAGAGGTTCACAAAAGCGTGAGCACATAAATTTTCTTAATGCCATTGGTGGAATCAGATATTCCATGTTGATGAACTGACAAAAAACGCGAAACATATCCAAGGATGCTGCTATCCGTAATAGCAGCGTAATCCTTCATTGTAACTACCATTGGGAGAATCTGATTGCACCTATATACGTGATGCAGTAGAAGAGAAGAATTAGAAACTTCTCACATTAAAAATATTTGATGCATGAAAACTTCATTCCCTACTGAAACGTTTTTGTCGACGTTTAGGGAATTTTTCAAGTAGAAAAGGATTTCCTGCTCGGAAATATTCCCTAACATTTCTCTCCGTTTCCAGTTTAGATTTTACCATCATCAGGCAGAAAATTAATGTTGCTTCAAATTTCTCGCCGCACAACTTAGCGAAAATCGAGAAAAAGATTGTTTAAAAGATTATTTTGGGGAGGTAACTTGAGCAGCTTGTTCGTAGAATAATGGAGTTTACAGATGAATATGCAAATTCTTTTAAGAGCTTAAGGTTTCTAAATTATTTTATACTGCCATTTCCTACAAAATTTCTGATTTTCTTTTTTCATATCGACGAAGTTTTTAAAGAGCAGTAAAGAAATGATTTTCAATTTTCAATTTTCATGGTTTCTTGGCCATTTAACAAACTTTACAAAATTTACTTTTCCTATTACGTTTTCGTTACCGATGTTCAAAATCAAAAAAGCCTTTCTCTAAATCTACAGGGTTACCATAACCCCACTATCCCTGTTCAGAGACTTCTTTAGATATACAAGGTTCCTATAAAAGTCCTTAAGCAGCTCTATAACTTTGCAAGGAAAAGTCCAGAAGTGTACACTTTAGGTCAATCTATAGTAAAGTAGCCATGCCCTATTGAATAAAATTGATGACAACAACACTAGCAGAAAATTTAAAAAGTTAAAATAACGAATTAGACAATATGCGAAGAAATTCAATTGCCAAGTTGTAGAGCGTTGTCTAATTAGTAGAAATCGACAAGTGGAACGGCCGTAACGCGTATACGGAAGGCAATAAATATCTGTCAAAAAGTTGCATCAACAAGGACTCTAACACGGTGATATGTAATGTTTATCAGTAATCGAAGATCTGGTTAAACTCTTGTAGGATAGTTTGAGAAAGGAGGATTTTTTTTTCAGGAATAAACAGAAGGTGTATCAGTAAATATATTTTACTCAAGTTGACATTCTCCATTCGGTACGTTCTCCGGCTATGATGTCACCAAACATGACGTCCGCTTAATCTTAAAACTTCATATATCTCTGTTGATACAAGCCCGATTTGCATGAAAAATTTATCAGTATGCTATAGTAATTACTCTTTATAGAGAATATCAATGCTTCGTTAACTACTTGTTGTTTTTATCCTTTTTATTTGTTTCCATACTACAAAAATATATCAATATTTTCACTCAATATATATATATATATATATATATATATATATATATATATATATATATATATATATATATATATATATATATATATATATATATATATATATATATAACTATTAATCTCATCTAAAACAATCTACTGAAAATATACCCAAAGGCGCTAAGCTACTCAAACAAGTACATTTATATACCACAAAAGAAATAGAAAATTGAAGAATGACAATGTATCAAAATTTCGCCGGGGGGGGGATGTGACCCCCACTTCCCGGTTTAGCCAGCTTCATGTCATGACGACACTCCCGGAAGCGGATACAATGTCGCAAACCTAGTACATGTACTAAAACTAAAAATGTATAAAAGTTGAAAGACCAATACTGACTTTACGCCTAAACCTAAATAACGAGATTTACAACATCCAAACAGAAACTCAAAATACACTGCAAATATCAAATATCTTACACCAATATCAAGATAAACACCAATATCAAGATAAACAAGCCCCGCATACACTTCACCATTCAAAACTGCAAAAAGTAATAGACACATACTTTGTACAAATTGAACTCCATCAGACTGTTAAACAATGACATCCGCAATGCTGCGCATCTTCAGATCAGACTGAAAGTGTACTCCCATTTAAATACAAGTTGTAACTCTCAGTTACGGTTATGCTGAAAAATTTACATAATATGTCACTAAGAAAACGTAGAGGGTAACCCATTGCAATTGCTTCATTTAGATAGCCCAGATCACTTAAAAAACGATTTTCTGCACTGCTATTTAAACGTTTGCTTCTTGTTAAAAAATTTATAATAATGTTTCTAAAAACATTACGATGCAGACAAGAATGCCAATTAATAACGTAATTTATTTTAAAATTAAAGTCATTTCTTTTATCATATTATTTTTTGTCTTTTATCATAATATTTTGATACATTGTCATTCTTCAATTTTCTATTTCTTTTGTAGTGTATATATATATTGTAATATATTTTATATTGGTGTTGTAAGTAATAATGAACAGATTCACAGCGTAAAATGAAGCGTAACTACAGGGTCGAGTCACATTATTGTGACCGCCTCCTACTTTTGACGTCAAAAGAGCGTAGACAATGAAAGAATTCAAGTGTCGTAATCTGACTTAGTGTGTATCTAGGGTGTGATATAGGCATTCTGAAAGCATATCACACGTTGCTGTCATGGCTAAAAGGAGCGATTTATCAGATTTGGAAAAGGTATGATTATCGGATTTCGAGCCGAGGGTGGCAGTACTTCCGAAACAGCGCAGTTTGTGAACTGTTCGCGTGCTGCTCTAGTTCAAGTGTATCACCAATAGAGAAATGGCACCATTGCTAATAAGCGACGTGGAAACTTAGGAACACCAAGCGTCATTAATGTGAGACGAGAACGTCGGCTCCAAAGGGCAGTAGGGGCAGATCGCCAAGATACAGTGGAGAAGAATGAACCAGGGTGACTACCGAAACGACCTCAACCCATTCTCTAACTTTAAATGGGTGAGAAGTCCGCCTTGCTCGATCGAAGGCCGGACGTTCGGATGAGAGTGCCCAGTGGGCCACTTTTGGTAAGATTTGTCTCAAACGACAAATCAGCGAACTTTGCTGCGTATGGGCCTCCGATACAGACGGATGGTCACTGTGCCTATGCTAACGACGGTGCTATGGCAGAAAAGGCTTACATTTATATTGCAGTATGGGAATTGTACCTCCGTTGATTGGCAAAAGATTTCGAAGAAACCATCTCCGATGAGTTACGTTTTCTGTGTCATCGAACGGGTGGACGTTAGCGTATAAAACGTGAAAGATCGGAGAACAGACAGACATTCATCAACCATTGTTGGAAGAACACAAGGAGGTGGGGTCAGCGTTATGGTCTGGGCAATGTTTTCGTGACATTTTCTGGGCCCACTCATACCTGTGGAAGGCGGTATGAACCATATTCGTCATGAATCCATCCTTGCAAATCACGTACACCTATACATACTGATTGTCTTCCCTGGGTCGGATGGGATCTACCAGCATGATAATGCGACGAATCACATAGCGAGAACTGCCCGAGGGTGGTTAGAGGAGCACGACCTTCCCTGGCCCCTTAATTTCCTAAACTTAAACCAATTGAGCATCTCTGGGACTAACTCGTTCGGATTATTCCCTCTATGGATGGTTCACCATACACCATCCAGCAGCTGTCAGATACACTGCAGCCAGCATGGCTCCATATACTTGTGAACACCTTCCAGCACCTTATTGCCAGCATTTGTATTGCAAGACACCTTTTCAAAAACTATCAATTGATCTTTCATTGAAACAAAATGTTCGACCAAACTTTTATAACTGTTTTTCGAAGTAATAGGCAAACAGTAAAACAATATATGCCCTAAACATTTTATATCATTTAGAGAAATAATGCCCATAGACTTTGTTTATTCCTCTAAAAACAACGATTTTTTCGCAATTAACTGATTTTATTCATATTGATTTATTCGCCTCCCCCACTGGGTTCCAGTCTAAATTGGGTGGCACTTCCAGGCCGTCCAAATAGTTACCTTACACCTTTCTGATAGGTCGGACGGTCTGGGTCTCAACAACAACAACAACATTGATTTATTCATAATATTAACTGGTATTAACTGATTTTATTCACAAAATCCCTACTGATTTTTGATTAATATAATGTAATTTTACTGATCATTTTCATGCAGATATCTACAGTTATAAGAAGCATATGGCAGTTGCACGAAACTGAGACAATATAAATAAATATTATATTTTTTTAAAAAATACATTGACATATCAACTAACTACATTACTTTACACAGCATCTGTGAACAAACATAACATATACTCAGTATGCTAAGTTATATCTCACAATAGGCTTAAAATTGAATACATTTCATTTTAAACGATTAGTCGCTTTAAGTAAAACAGTATTAGAAAATTTGTGGCCAATTTGACGGAAGCATAGTACTTGTCAACGAAATTAAATTATCCTTGTGCAATGAATCACCCATTAAAGAATAAAATTGTTATTCTAAAAATATGAAATTTTTAAATACTACAATCATCAATAAAATTAAATTTACCTTAAACATCCTACATAATTTGGTTATTGCATCAAATACCACTTATAATAGCCATAACTTTGCTTAAAAACATTTGAACTTAATGGTATGACAAAAAGTCTATCACTCAACAAAGACTTAACTGCATACAAAATATTAAATAATTTCTAAGGTGTATAGTAAGAATTTCAACGTACAAGGTTATTTGCTTATTACTTTCCTGATATACATAATGCATAAGGAAAGTATTGTGACGGGTCGAAAATTCGAATTCGAGTTTTCGACGGGAGAGCACGTTTCATACATCCCTGATCACGAATCAAACATTTTTGAAGTGATATCTGTGTGTGTGTGAAAGTATGTATGTGTGTGTGTGTGTGAAAGTATGTATGTGTGTGTGTGTGTGTGTGTCAGTGAGTCTATGGAGACGATAACTGACGAACAAATGGACCGATTCTAACGAAATTTGGTACAAAAATCACTATCCGTAAACACTGGAAGTTTATTGTTTTCATAGGCAATCGAATGTTCAGAACCTCTCTAAATTTTCGAGTGAAATTTTGAAAATATCATCAAAAAATCAAAACCTTTAATAAAGTTACGCAAATAGACATTTCTTATGTAATTTTTCATTAGAAAACGATTAACATAAATTTTAGAACGCTAGCATGAACCGTTCTCGAGATATTGCACATTTAAAAAAAATATCAAAACATTATATAAAATAAAACAAAATATTTCTTATTGAGAAACATGTCCACTTTTCATATGTAATATCATACGATAAATTGGGTGACATCATTCTCGTGGATCTAGCTCATTCCATTCATGAAAAAAGATATCTTGAGTATTTGAACGCCAATAGTCATTTATCTGCTATAAGAATAAATTTATTTGCTATAAGAATAAAAAAAAAATCTGCTATAAAATAAGAGAAAAAATCCATAACGCTAGGCGAGATTTTGGCGACGAATTGGACGGAATGTCGCCAACTTGGCGACTTTTTTAAATGTTACCAAATTAAAGAAAATCTCGCTAAATGGATAAAAATGACACTAAATCAATGAAAATAACGACTAATTGACGAAAATTCAATATCTTGGAAAAAATATAAGTATCTACTATAAGAATAACCTATCTTGTGTTTACTGTAAAAGTTGTAAATGCATTGCATTATATAAGAAATGTCATGTGCTGCCCACAACAGATTTTTTTTCACTACGACACCCCACTACAAAAGTGAATCACCACTACAACCCACTATAATACCCAAATATTTTTACACCTCTGTGAAGTTCTTCTAACATTTCTGGGATTCCAACATTTCTGTCAATGAGAAAAATTCTTCGTGACAAAAATCAGAGGACTGATTCAGAATAACATCATCGTAAAGATTGGTTATTGATAGAACATCAAGAACATTGTCCAAACTCACGTTCTTGAGGGCGTCTGAACAGACTGCTTGTAAATCTTGAATATCGTATCTGGTAGATGCTGCACAAAGATAAAGTTATGTGTCATTTCCAAATTTGGTATTATTACTGTGTCCGTGTAAGTGGAAGACAACTTGCAGAGTCGACTTCGACAATAAGAGCTTGCAATTTCGCTCGAGTAGCTCCACGGTAGAGCGCCGATTGGCCAGTTCGGAGATCGAGGTTTCGATTTCCGGTTGTGGAGCAAGGCTTTTTACAATGGCGTCCAAAAAAATTAACCCTGTAAGTTAGTGCAAAGATGTCACAGGTCTGAAGACCCCAGACCGTGCGACTCACATGAACTGGTTTAGAGTGGCTAGCTACACGGCCGGGAAAAGAATACCTCCTGCACTCAGGAGGTACCCAAGGTCTACCATCCCGCCAAACGAACATTTATTTAGATCTAAAAAGATAACAACTGATAAAAAATATTGTGATTAAACAGACAGTTTTACATTATATTTGAACTTGACACAATACGTCTATTTTTCAAAAATAGGAAAAAGTTTAATGCGGATATAGATAAAAAGATCATTGAAAAATAAAATTCAGAGTGAGGTATAATAACATAATGAAAAACAGATTAAAATTAAAGAAAAGATTAAAATTTTAAAAGTAAAATTTAGAAAATATATAAAAAGAAAATCTATGAAAATGAAAAAAAAATTAGGCACATGAAAAACAGAAACAAAAACTTGAATAAAACTTGAATAAAAAAAACTTGAATAAAATTTAGAAAAGACAAATTAGAAAAACTATAAAAAAGTGTCAAAAGGAAAAGAAATACCCGAGAAGACAGTCAACACTTTTTTTTTTCACACACACACACACGAGGCCAACGGCCGTACCGTGCTGAAAACACCGGTTCTCGTCAGATCACCGAAGTCAAGCAGCATCGGGCGCGGTTAGTACTTGGTGGGTGACCACCTCGGAACACCGCGTGCTGTTGGCCATCTCGGGTGCGGTATCCCCGTGGTTTGCGCGCTAGATTTGCACGCTACCTCAAATGCCGCCGTGTTCATGCGGAGTACGATCACGTTAAACATGTGGGTCCGTAAGTCCTTCCGAGAGGTTGGTGGTAGGGGAAGGAGGGTACGGTCCCTGTGGATGCCTCCCCCACTGGGTTCCGGTCTAAATTGGGTGGCACTTCCCGGCCGTCCATACAGTTACCTTACACCTTTCTGGTAGGTCGGACGGTCTGGGTCTCAACAACAACAACACACACACACACACACACACACAAAAAAACTAGGGAACACAATAATTTCATAAAAGTTAGTAAGAATGAAATAAAGGGATTCATTGATCAAAATTAATTGAGAGCAGAATCTACTTATAAATTTAGATCAATTTATTAGAAATTTCCACGGCAACAGGAATACAGTTTTTAATTTTATCTACTGAAGAGGGATTTGAACGAACTTTGGGGAACCAAATTGGTTTATTAGAGGGGAAGAGTTTGCAGAGATGAAAATTTTTAGAAAAAGGACAATCAAAAATGTAATGATCACCGTCACCGAATTTATTGCGAATACAGTTAGAGGTGGATTTAATTTTGAAAAAGTATAAGTAATCAAGAAAGGGACCATGACCAGTAAAAAAGTAAATGAGGTATTTATTAAACATTTGTGAATTAGGATTCACGACAGGGAGGTAAGACAGGATTCTAGCCGGATCACCAGTCCTGGGGGAAATATAATAATTAAGATAATTTAGCCAAACTCGGAGGTCTAAAAGTGACCCTAATACAACTATCACGGATTCAGTGAATTCTGAAAGATTGAGCGCCGATTTCAAATCAAGAGGACAACGATCACGCAGGATACTAAACTGGGTAAAAATAGTAATATCAGGAGACTAACCTGAGGTAGAATTCGCAGGAGGTGGTCAGTCAGAGTGTCAGTTGCACGCCAATCTGACATTAGAGAATAGAGAATGCAGAGTCCATTTCAACGATAAGAGCTTGGAATTTCGTCCCAGTAACTCAACGATAGAGCATCGGCTGGCGAGTTCGGAGATCCAGGGTTCGATTCCCGGTTGGGGCAGCAAGGCTGTTCACAAACTTCTCCTTTTACACTGATTCAGACACACCCGGAATAGTTCCCCCACTGGGTTCCGGTCTAAATTGGGTGGCACTTCCCGGCCGTCCAAACAGTTACCTTACACCTTTCTGGTAGGTCGGACGGTCTGAGTCTCAACAACAACACCCGGAATAGTAGCCAACGGCCCTACCGTGCTGAAAACACCGGTTCTCGTTAGATCACCGAAATCAAGCAGCATTGGGCGCGGTTACTACTTGGGTGGGTGACTACCTGGGAACACCGTGTGCTGTTGCACATTTCGGGCGCGGCAGCCCGGTGGTTTGCGCGCTGGATTTGCACGCTGTCACAACTGCCGCCGTGTTCATGCGGAGTACGATCACGTTAAACATGTGGGTCCGTAAGTCCTTCCGAGAGGTTGGTGGTAGGGGAATGAGGGTACGGTCCCTGTGTATGCCTCCCCCACTGGGTTCCGGTCTAAACTGTGTGGCACTTCCCGGCCGTCCAAACAGTTACCTTACACCTTTCTGGTAGGTCGGACGGTCTGAGTCTCAACAACAACAACACCCGGGATAGTAAAATGGTTGTCTTTATTTTTCTCCATTAGATGGTTGAGCATTTTGTTGAAAACAGGAGAGCGGAGAGACAGCAAGAATTTCAACTGATCCATTTCTCAGAATGACATTGAAAAATGCGCCGGTACTGATAAACAGCTGATGAAAGCTTCAAGAGTTTTGCCCGAATTAGTTCAGAAGGCATGATGGTGATTAAATATCTGCATGGATGAAATGCACTTTTTAACTTGGACGAAAAAATGCATAAGGTACAGTAACCTACTTTTGGCGGAAAATCTTTCAGAATAATCTAAACTAAGTGTTGTTACTGTGACTACAATATTTAATACATGACTACAATGCTGAATCTTTGCACACCTATAGTACTGACTACTGAAGTGGGGGACGACATCCAGTCCCTGTGGATGTTTCCCTCACTGAGTTCCCGTCTAAATTGGATGACACTGTCCCTATAGTCCAAACAGATACCTTACACCTTTAGGTAGGTCGGACGATCTGGTCAAAAAAACAAAAAAAAATATCAAACACGGGAGACAGAAAAAAAAAATTCGATTTCTCTTTAATGGCAACCAAAATGGATGAGGGTCAAAATGTATTTCCATGCCCTCAAGAATACCCACTCCTTTACGCCAGAAGGCTAAACACTGTACACTTATAATATCAACAACGGGACAAAACCTCATGGAACTCATTTTCGATTTTCGATTCAGACGATATTTTTTGACATTGTTAACAAAACAAAAAGAATTTGAAAAAATACATTGCAACTTAATTTTTTTTAAATGTTAGTTTCCCTGCCTTTAACAGCTTTAAATACTAGCACACATTAAAAATCTTAAATGCTGAGGTTTCTTTATCAAAACTTGCAATTTTCTCTATAGTTAAAATATTTAATACTCATCAGAAAATATGTGTTGTTTGGGAATTTCCAACTTTTGCCCTGCTGTCTCTTCCTTTACTATTATTAGACAACGAATTAACGTTGCAATCAGACTTTACCGCGCTTTGAACTAAAGATAAATGGAAGAGTTTGTATTAAATGTAAAATTCCGAAAGAATTTTAACTGTTTGTCGGCGTAGAATAATGGAATATAAAAACAACATCCGATGGTAAATGATTTTAAGGTTTAGATTTATTAATGACTTTCATACGATGTGCCTTCAAAATAACAATTCCTTTATTTAACGTGTTTGCAATATAGTATTTTAAGGAATGAAAACTGAGTTATGTATTTTGAAATTTCCTCACATTTTCAATCTAAGAATTTCAATGTATGAAATGATGAAAAGAGCGTAATTATTTGCAACAAACCGTAAACAGTAAAAAGGGTGTCTTGACTATTCAACACATATCGACTATTTCATGCTGACGAGTGCATTATAAGAGCAAAACCGGTCCATGGACACTGGTATCTGCAATGGGTTATTATCAGTAATTTGCGTTTTATGGGTTATTTAATTTTGCTCAGGAAATATTGAAGTTGATTTACTCATGGCCAAGTATGTTAAGGGAAATGATAAATTAATGTTTATACATATAACAATCAAATGATCCTACCAGGCTCGAAATATAAAATTAAGTCTACATAATAATTATATAATGTGTTTGTGTTTGTGTTTTAAATGTCCCAGTTCTATGGAGCCGCAATTGTTTTGTGTAAAACACGTCTTGCAAAATAAAACCCCAACAAAATTCGATAAGTTTGTTCTTTTTTGTCAGTCTTATTTGTTAATTTTACAACAGAGTCTATGGGAACTACAACTACAGTAAGATGCATAATAGAAATAACTTAATCTCTCTAAGCTACAAGCGAATATTTGTACAAGTTTGATCTGGTGTAGTTGATTTTACAGGATCTCAAAAATTATAACAGCCATATTTTGTACAATGGTTTTATGTAAAACACGTTTTGCAAAATAGAACTCCAATAAAATTCCATAAGTTTGTTCTTTTTTGTCAGTCTCATTTGTTAATTTTACAACAGATAATATAGGTCTATGGGAGCTACTGTAAGATGCACAATCGAAACAACCTAATCTCTCTAAGCGACAGAAGAATATTTGTACAAATTTGATCTGGCGTAGTTGATTTTACAAGATCTGAGAAATTATAACAGCTATATTTTGAAAACCAAGAAATGGATCCAAAATCCAATTTTATATTAGTATTATATATATTTTTTCATTGTTTGTAGCCCTTTAAAATTCATTGTTTGTAGCCATTGCTTGTAGTACTAGCTTTTTTAGTTTTCGAGATATAAGCATTACGAACTACTATTATTTATTTTACACTAGAAGGTATGTCCGTCATATGACGGAATTTGAAAAATATTACCCTCATTTGGCGCCATTTTTATCGATTTAGTGATATTTTCGTCAATTATGCAACGTTAAAAAAAAAGTTGCCAATTTGTCGATATCGCGTCAAAATTTTCGCCAAGATTTACCCAGAAATAGATAGATAAATCAAGGTGTTTACACTAATTATTGATTTTTCCTAATCATTTATGATTTTCAAAAATTCATTCCAAAATATTACAGTCTTCCTAACTTTCGATCGCATTTCAAATTAAATATGATCGTACCAAATTACGCTCGAATTGTTCCATTCGTTTATGATATATCGCTCCCTTCACCCACACAGTTAACTGCACTCAATTAATAATGGTCAGTGTGTCTAACATTTAAGAATATTTTTTCTATCTCAATCATAGACGCAAAATGTCTGGAGAACGGCGCATGTAAGCGTACTATAAACGATGACATTCTTTTTAAAATAAAAGTGATATGAAATATTTATTTCCGTAATATTAAAATAATTAATTAGATGGTATTATGATAATTTATGATAATTTTCAGGAATTTATTTATTTATTTATTTATTTATTTTAAAGAGTCTTCCCTGGTCATTCCATCCAGATTCAGCAAGCCTCTAACGTTCACCTATTAAAATAATCGTACAAAATTTATTTCCAGGTTGTTCCATTTATCAGAGAGATATCATGACCACAGACTCACAAACATTATTGCGAAAAATAGTTCAACACGTGTAAATCCATGAAATTTGTATATAGAATTTTAACCCCTTCATAATACATACTTTTTCTTTACATATACAATGTATTCCAAGGAAAATAATTTTATCACGTTCTAACTTTTGTTAAACAAATGAATACTTTACCCAAAACAAAATATCCGGTCACTCAAATTAAAAATGCATATTAAAAATCTTTGACGTTCAAAAACTTAATTCTTTATCAAAATTCGCATTTATCCTGAATGAGTTTCCTACGGGCGGAGAAGATTCCGTTCAAAAAAGTTTTTCCCTAAGATTTTCCCTTTTACTGTCTCCTAGCTTTAGCTCATTCAACGATGAATAAAATTTATTTTGTGTTTCACCGCGTTTGAAGATAAAGTTAGCGAAAAGGATTGTTAAAGATTACATTTAGGAAAAACTTCAGCTTTTTTTTTTTTCATAAAATATGGAATGTATAAATCGTTATGAATTTATTATGACTTATATATGATCTGCAAAAGGATCAAAATAGCAAAAGTTTGAAAAATTCCATGTCTGAGTATAAAAAATCTGATGTGGGCAACATATGACTTTCCCTGCACACTTATATTCACGTTCTCTTTAATTTAATTAAATTTAATTCACTTGTAATTCAATTTTCGTTCTCATTTGATAACTGGACTTATTTTCAAAGGTGGCGTAGAGAAAATACGAAAAAAATAAAATATCTCGAGAACGGCTAGTCCTAGTGCAATGGGGTTGGTCTTATTCTTTTCCTCGTTAAAAATTACGTATTACACAAGCATTTAATGGATATATTTGAGCATACGTAGTTTTTTATTTTAGGTTTTTTTGGCGATTTTTGCGGGCCATTTTCCCAAAAAAGGCAAGGATTTTTTCCGAATCATTCCAAAATCTAATCAGAACCAGAGTGTCCTGAAATTGACTAATATACCGAATTTTATGAAATTCGGTCCATTAGTAGTTCAGCTAGAGTGGATACAAGCTTTTGCAGGCCTTTTCGCAAAAAAAGGCGGGTTCCTTTATCCCGAATCGTACCCAAAACTAATCAGCACCAGATTCGCCCACACGTACCTTACCTACCAAATTTTATGAAATTCGGTCCATTAGTTTTTTAGTTAGAGCGGATATAAAATCTGCACAGACAGACAGACAGACACACAGACAGACACACAGACAGACAAACACACAGGCAGACACACATACACACACACACACACAGATGTCACGCTAAAAATAGTTTTTTCGTATTCTAGAGGTCTCGAGACGTGTAGATTCGTCGAAAACTCGAGTTGCGATTTTTGACATGATTCCAATACTTTTCCTATACATTACCATGTATTGCAGGGTAAAAAATCTGATGTGGGCAGCATTTGACTTTCCCTGCAGACTTATATCCACGTTATCTTTATTTTAATTAAATTGTATTCACTTTTAATTCAATTGATAACTGGATCTCATTTGATAACTGGACTTATTTTCAAAGGTGGCGTATATAAAATAGGATTAAACTAAAATATCTCGAAAACGGCTAGTCCTAGTCTAATGGAGTTGGTCTTATTCTTTTCTTCGTTAAAAATTACGTATTAAACAAGCATTTAATGGATATATTTGAGCATACGTAGTTTTTTATTTTAAATTTTGGCGATTTTTGCTGGCCATTTTGCAAAGAAAGGCAGGTTATTGTTTTCCGAATCGTAGCAAAATCTAATCAGCATCAGGGTGATCCGCAAGAGACCTATATACCAAATTTTGTGAAATTCGGTTCATTAATTTTTGAGCTAGAGTGGATACAAGCTTTTGCGGGCCATTTCGCAAAAAAAAGGCGGGTTCTTTTATCCCGAGTTGTATCCAAACCTAATCAGCACCAGATTCACCCACAAGTGACTTACCTACCAAATTTTATAAAATTCAGTCAATTAGTTTTTTAGTTAGAATGGATACAAAATCTACACAGACAGACAGACACACAGATACACACACACACAGACGTCACGCTAAAAATGGTTTTTTTCGTATTCTAGAGGTCTTGAAACGTGTAGATCCGTCGAAAACTGGAGTTGCGATTTTCGACATGATTCCAATACTTTCCCTATACATTACCATGTATTGTAGGAAAAGAAAAAATCTAACGAGTAAACTTTCATATTTTTAACGCTAGCCATTTTTTTTGTATGAAACTGATATTAAACAAGTTACCATTATGTTGTTTGATCTGCTTAACATGGAAATGATCGTTAAAACACCAGATTAGCTCTAGTTTTTGAAAATATCTGTAAAACATATTTTACACATTCCTTTGCATATACAAATCCTATTATAATCCTCATACAGAAAACCTGTCGGTTGTAAAAACTTTCTGGAGCATCTCTCAAAAGGGCCCAATACTACTCTGCCATCATTGCAACATTACATTTACCTTGGTACCATGGGGGCCCATACAAGGTACTTTGAACATAAGGTAGGTCAGAGAAAGGGGGTTGCTTTTCGACCGGGATAGAAACTTGAAGCCTGACGTCACTGACTTACAAGTCAAGAAGAGGGGGTCATAGAAATACGTGTATAAAGTTTAGAAAGTTCGCGTTTATCATTCGAAAAGGAGATAAGATCATTCGTAATAAAATTTTAGAAGAATGAAATTAAATGATTCTACTCATAAATGCATAGGGCTATCATTAAAATATTATAATACATATATTATTTATAATAAAAGCTGAAATATATCGAATAGAGTTTCGTCCAGAACAGAGCACCAGGCGCGAAGCGCCTTTAATCTCCAATCTCTAGGTGTGGTTCTTCTCTTCATACTGTGACATTATTTCATTGGTCCATAGTTGGAGGTTCGAGGTTTTTGATTTACGGTTTTTATTATTTGTCCTAGCTCCTAGTGTGGCAGTTTGTTGCACATTAAGAGTTTAAGCAGTTTGGGGGGTTGATGCAGATCTGAGGGCAACCTAGCATTTTAGCAGTTTATGATTTTAAACATATTGTTGAAAACCAAAGATCGCGAGTTTTCTTTAATATCAACTGATTAAGGTGGGACGTTCCTAGTACCGAATATCAAAGTTAAGTACCGAGCGGGGTCTCTTACGAGATTTAGCCTTGCGATGATCATAGTCATGCAGATTAAATAATAGTTCATTTGGGACAGATGACAGATTTTTGTAGAATTTAAGAGCTAGCTTTTTGATTTGGGCTCTAACAGTTTTTATTTTGAAGTCTTTCCTAATTACCGAGTTTCTTAAGTATCTAGGGGCTTTCCTTATAATCCTTAGGGTTCTGTTTTTTCTTGTCTCTAATAAGTATATGGTAGTTTTGCAGGCATATCCCCATACGGGTGCTGCATACAGCATTCCCGGGCGGATGACCGATTTATAAATTAGGAGTTTATTTTGATAACTTAGATTTCCGTTTCATATCATTGGGTATAAGGCTCCTATGGTTATATATGTTTTTTTGATAATGTTCGTTACGTGCAGTTTCCAAGTTAGGTGGGAGTCTATCGTTACACCTAGGTATTTAGTAGATTTTTCCGCTTTTAGGGCATGGTTGTTTATTTACAGAGGAGGCGGAGGTTTACGTTTTCTTGAGAAATAAATCCAATGACATTTATTGGTATTTAATTTTATTCGCCATTTTTCCAGCCATGTTTGGAGTATGTCTAAGTGTTGTTGTAGCTGTCTGTGCATTACTGAGACGTAAGGGTGTTTTGCAAGTATCGCGCTGTCGTCTGCATAGAGTGCCAGCTCCGTGTCTGGGGTCCTGGGAATGTCATTTAGATATATGTTAAAGAGTGTCGGGCCCAGGATGGATCCTTGCGGTACACTACTTTTAATGAGCTTGGGTGTAGATAAGTTATTTTTTACTCTGACTTGAAAGTGTCTGTTATTTAGGTATGAAATTAAAAGTTTGACAAGTGCGTCAGGGACTTTTAGAGTGATCAATTTGTAAGCTAATCCACAGTGCCACACTTTATCAAAGGCTTTTTGGATGTCAAGAAAAATCGCAGCTGTGGGTGTCTTATTATTAAAACCAGAAGAAATGTACTCTACCACTCTCAGCAATTGATGAGTGGTGGAGTGCTTTGGCCGGAATCCAATCTGCTCCGGAATGATAATGTCATTCTCACTAAGGTGCGTGTTCAGTCTCTTAAGAATTCTCAGTAATTTTACTAAGTGTCGGTAACAAACTGATTGGTCTGTAGTTGGCTGGAATTGAGGCATCCTCACCAGGTTTATGGATCGCTATAATTATCGCTTCCTTCCATTCTTTGGGGAAATAATTTAGTTCTAGTATTTTATTTATTAAGATGGTCAAGTAAAATATTATATTTAAGGGTAGGTTTTTTACCGCGATATTCCTGATTTTGTCGTGCCCTGGGCTTTTACGGTTTTTAAGGTTTTTGATAATCTCTACTATCTCTTGCGGGGTGGCTGGGTTAATCTCAGCCGTGACCGGGGAATTCCTGAAATTGTTTAGAGTTTGCCTAATCATTCTTAGGGTGTCCTGACACATTAGATCGTGGTTTGGTTCAAATTGCTTTTCGTAATGCCTAGCAAGCGCCTCTGCCTTTTCTTCTAAAATATATCGTGAAAAGTGTAGTAAATATAAAAATTACATTTCAAGTGTTTGAATACAGATATGATGATATGAATAAATATCTGATCATCGGATTTTAAAAAATATAGTATCCATTATCTTAAACATTGATAATACTTTCTACATGTAATATAAATATGTATTTCAAAAATATCTAATTGCGTAAAAAATCCCACATACATATAACATATATTGATGCCTATGAAATATCATCAATCTAGTAGTTACATAACTATATATTATATTAAGAAGCATAGATCGGATCTTGGGAAAAGGGGGGAGTTGACGGTCGAATGGATGGTCAATGGCAGTAGATTTATTTTATTTACCTAACAAAAAGACGATGCATTTTGTGAACTAGTAGAGTATTATGACTCTTGGTTAAGGCACTGGATCTGTCAGTTTCACAAAGATATTTTAAGCATGCAAAATAGATGTTATTTAACTTTATATCGTTTTAAATATATAAACTATGAACAGTTTTAAAATTTTAAAGCAATGTTCACGTGGATCATAAATAATAAATCAATACATACCATTTTTGTGCCATGATACTGGTTTTACACCATTTAGAGGCTTTTCTTGGCTTTTTTCTCTCTGCTAATTGTGGCATGAAAGTCTTATTTAAGTGTTTAATGCGAATGAATGTTCTGGTTCGTGAAAACAAAGTTATGGCTTTTAGTGGTATAGAAGGTGAAATGTTTGCTAACTTTGACTGCAAGTTCTTAATGACGCATTTCTCTTTTGATATATATGCGCCATGCATTTCTAAGAAAGTATACTCCCACTTTTTTATTTCTTCTGAAAAATGTGCCGCTGGCTTTTAGTTTTATTGTAAATAATTTTTTATGCATTATATTTCAACTTTAATGATTTTAGTTTTGTATTCTAAGCTTTTTACATATCAAAACGAAATGTCCCATAACTTCAGATGATGTGAATATAATGTCAATATTATGATTAGTAAAGAATTGCGTTTTATGATTATGTATATTAATAACAAAGTAAAATGCTTAAGGTATTTAAAATTAACTTTACATACATTTTGCAATAAACTAAACTGTGTAAATTAGCTTACAAAATGCTAATATCTCCCCCCCCCCTCCCCTCCAAAAAAAGAAAGAAAACTCCATAATTGCTAGTATCAGAAATATAAATTATATTTATATATTTTAGATACTCCATATGAAGTCGTTTTTATTTTATTAATTTTGTTTTTTGGATTACTTAGAGGACCACCTATTTTACATATCAATGAAACATGTCAATCATAAGTATTTTTTATACTGCTATATAAAAACATTATTTTTACCTGCGGTATTAATGGTATGTGAGATTTTTGGGCCGTTGGATTCTTGTTTTAATCGTTTAACCGGCTTCAAATTCAAAATTTAGCCCGAAAATCTTCTTCAAAATCTTCATCAGAAAAGTGACTCGAACAGACAGTTGCGTTAGCAATGGTTATTTTATCCTCTCTTTTGTACTTCACGATCCATAATTTTTGGAGTGTAGGATCTTTTGGAAATCTATGAAAACTGATAGATCCCATTGACTTCTTATAGTAATTTGAGCACAAAGCAACCGAGCATCAACCAGGCAATTTTGTGCTTACCAAAATTATACTTTATCTACGTGAAAATACTAATATATATACATCTATAATACACAAATTTACACTTAAACTTCCCTTTTACGATAGAATTACAAATTAAATTAAAACAACGACTGACACCGTCTATGTTTTCTCATAGAAATGAATGCTAGTCGGAGAAACTGGCACTTCTCCTTCTAACCCAGTGACGTCACGAACGGCGATAACGTCCGCCTTCTAGAATACTGCCAACGGCGGTATTCTGGTCTTTTGATCTCTGACCCTCCCTGGGGCCCATAGAACGTTTTTCAGGGGGGTGGGGGGGGAGAGAAACCACTAATGTTAATTGGGCAAACTCATAAGATGTACAACATTGGCTAGCTTGACATCCACCGTTGTGACCTTGAACGTTCAGGGAGGAGACAAGTGGCTCCTCTTGCCCTCCACTATGGGAATGTAGTTTGGTACCTTCCTTCCAAGGTAGTAATATCCTGATATAACCGTTCCCCGTGCTTGTCTCTGACAGTACCACAATTAATTGGAAAGTAATTCAGACGAGAATGTAAAAAATATATTTTTAATGACATGTTTCATTACTGTAAGCAGTGTCGATCTATTCCGACTAACCTCCTTCCTCACCCTTATTTGGCAAACTGAAGTTAATCCGAGATTTTTAAGTTCATAATCGTGATCGGCATGTTAACATTAGTAAAAAATACCTACCTTTTTTTTCAGAGGTATTTTGTCGGTTGTCAAGTACAATTCAAGTGTACTTTCTCATACTACCACACACAATAAATATTATTTTCCTCCAAAGTATTTTAATTCCAGATTTGGAAGCAAAAGACGGTTTAAAGGTTTCCTGAACACATTGTGAACATTTTTAGAAAGATGCGTTCAAGGGAATGCATGAATGTGTTTGAGGCGCGAGCAAGACAGAAAAAAAAATCTGATGTGGGCCGCATATGACTCCCCTTATATAATGCAATAAATTTACAACTTTTACAGTAAAAAATATAGTTTATTCTTATAATAGATACTTATATTCTTTCCAAAATATTGAATTATCGTCAATTACTCGTCCTTTTCATTGATTTCGCGTCATTTCTATTCATTTGGCGAAATTTTCGTTAATTTGGCAACATTTAAAAACTCGTCAAGTTGGCGACATTCCACCAAATTCGTCGCTAAAATCTCGCCGAGGGGTTATGGACGAATAAATAAGTTATTCTTACAGTAGATAAATGACTATTGGCGTTCAAATACAAAAGTATTGCTCAAATTATCTTTTCTCATGAATGGAACGAGCTCGATCCACGAGAATGATGTCACCCAATTTATCGCATGGTATTACATTTGAAAAGTGAACATGTTTCTCAATAGGAATTTTTTTTTATTTTATATGACTGTTTGATAATTTTTTTGAAAAATGTGCAATATCTCGAGAACGGTTCATGTTAGCGTCTAAAATTTATGTCAATCGTTTTCTAATGAAAATTGCATATGGAATGGCTATTTGCATAACTTTATTAGCAGTTTTGATTTGTTGACGTTTTTTCAAAATTTCGCTCGAAAATTTAGGAGGGGTTCTGAACATTCGATTGCATATAAAAACAATAGGCTTCCAGTGTTTACGGATTGTAATTTTTGTACCAAATTTCATTCGAATCGGTCTGTTCGTTCGCCAGTTATCGTCTCCACAGACTCACTGACACACACACACACACACACACAGACAGACATCACTACAAAAATGTTCGATTTGTGATCAGGGATGCTTGAAACGTGCTCTCCCGTCGGAAACTCGAATTCGAATTTTCGGCCCCGTCACAATACTTTCCTTATACCTTATTGTATATAAGGAAAGTAAAAAGAATTTACCAACAGATTTAAACATTTTATGTCTAGATGTATTATGTGAAAGATTAAAACAAGATAAAATTATTTATAATTCTTAGATTACTAGAAATGTCATATTTTCATAGCATTATTTTTGACATGAAACGGTGATTCAGGGAACAGTGGTAGATCTTGATGGAAAAATAATCGATTTATATATTTCGCTTAAGTGCATGCAGCGAAAAATAGACGTAGTTATAATTTGCCGAATGACAGCGAGTTGAGCCTTAATTATATTGTTTAAAACATGAAGGTAAAAAAATATTCTAACGCTATAGAAAAAGTCATATCTTAAATACATATTGATTATTTATTAAGGTTTAGTTCAATTACTATCAGTTTTTGCTCAACAATGAAAATAAAATAACTCCAAAATAGTTAGTTGTTTAATTATGAGCATTTTATGAGCATGATTTTATTAAAATTACAGTAAATTTTTGTTTTACATTTCAATATAATTTATTTCATTTAAGGTTAAATTAATAAAGTATAGAAGATTTATGTTTCATTAAAGAATGCTAAAACAATTTGATTAATAATATTGATCATTAAAAGCCCAGTTACTGGTTTATAATTGTTTTGAAATTCGTTATGAATATAAAAGGTGATAAAATAACATGCATAAAAAAGTCAATATATGTGTCTGTCCGTCACGCTTGGCGACAAATTTGACGAAATATCGTCAATTCGGCAACTTTAGAGAAATATCGCCAAGCAGACGGTAAGTTAATATCTCCGCAAATTAAATGTAATTTCGAAAGATCACTGCCTTGGCATGACAATAATTCGAAAAAATAAATCCCTGAAATTATAAACAGGAAAGATCAATCATGCATATAGCATTAATTATACTTTCTAACTGAAATGCAATTTTATTTAAACATCTCTAAAATACGATAATTCAGCGCTGATATATTTTAAATTATCACAGTACTTCAATAATTTATTATATTTGAAAACTTAAAACGTCATCGAAAAAAATGAACTTTATTCAAATGACATCATCGAAATATAAATCGTCTGGCTCTCTATGTAAAAGCAATGACTATTTCATTCATATCACTTTTATTCCAGACTCGAATATAGATAGTTTTGGGTGACAAAAAATTCAGCTATTCTTATACAACTCATTTTGCAATCACTTGTTTACATTCTGTATCCATTAAAATTAGGCTTCGTTGTAGAAATAATCAAAGTTTAGTGATCATTGAAACTCAAAAATATTGTAATTGCGTTGACACAGAATATAGATGCACAGAAAATACGCAAAAATAAAGCGGTTTTAGAACGAATGCAACACTATATATACATTTAAAAGAACTTTAAAAATCACGATTTTTACACTTGGAAAAAAGATGGATGCCATATTTTATTTTGAAGTGGGTCACGTGATCTCTTTACGTAATATGGGTGTATTTGTTATTTTAATTTTTATATAAAAACTACTAAACATATTTTGTTGAAATTTATTTATATATTTTATGGGTTAAGTTGAATATTTTCTAAAATTTTCGATGTAATTTGTGAATTTTAAATTTGCTTAAAAATGTTTGAAAAATTAGATATCATGGGATTCAATATATTTTACTTTTTCAATTCGGGTTCAATCCTAAACTAATTGGATAATATTATTTATTTACAATAATATTAATTTAGGTTATATTATTATTAGGTAATATTATTTATTCCCATATGTTCTACAGACTGTCTCCATAACATACTAAAATTTCATTTTAATAAAGTCATTTTTAAGGCTGTCATCGTGCGAACGGACAGACAGACAGAATGAACAAAGTAATAAGCACTTTTCAACTATGTTGGAAAGTGTTAAAAATTAAGAGAAATTTTAAAAGAATAACTTGTTAATGAAAGCTTATATATGTTTTTTCTGTTACTGGTATGATGGGACTTACACAATGCAGAATACGTGATTGAGATCAAGTGGAGGTGACTTAAATAAGAAATGTTTACATTTAAAACAAATTTACATTTTAATAATTTTCACTCAAGTATTAGATCTGTCACCGTTTTTAAAACATCTTGTCAGATAAAGTAACACACTATAGCAGTGCGTATACATATCGCCTCTCTCTTAAAGTACATTTTATGCTGGTGGTGCTGAAGCCAAAAAGAAATGTGCCAAAAAAAAATAGTAGCACTTTAGAAGTTCAAGATTTTCTTATGCTCACGTCTAAAACTGAAATTTTATAGTGTCAGCTTTCACGCAGACATGAATTTTAAGTAGACACGTAAAACCAATTTTCCTTTTCCCCCGTATGAAAGTTTTAAGATTCTATAGTAACTAGGAGATATAATATATCCCCGGAACAACCTAAAGCATAGATGAGGAAAAGCGGTACTCAGCACTGCTGGGCTGTCGCCCGCAAATACTTAAAGTTGATTGTCAGAAAATTCATAATAAACATAGTAAAACTAGCAACACACCCGTTTCATATATAATGCAAAGAAATTTAAAAAATCCCAATTTGTGGTGAAATTTTAATATTTAGAGTCTTTGAATTTTTATGCGAATTCTTCCAAAAAGGAAAGAGGTGAGTTTTACAGTGCTAAGGTAAACAGGCAGATAGAGTATAACTTATTAATACTCGCTTAAAGTAGATATAGACAAATTTGGCGGCTACAATTATTTCCAGGGTATTTAAATCCCTCTTCCTCAAGTCAGGCACAGTGTCTTTAGTGCCTTTTCTGAACAGCTGTAAAGAAAAAAAAATGCTTCTTTGCGCTTTGCAGTTCTTTCTTAGTGATTATTAAGAAAATATTATGATTTCAACAAGATGAGGAGAGCTCAAAATACCCTCGAAAAATTGCAATCATCTAATTTTCCTATTCTATATGGAAGTTTTAATAAGTTATAATCCCACAAGCAGCAGTTTTATTTGTTGAGATATATAAAATGATCAGTTATGCTTCTATATAAGTAGATTTTATATAAATAAACAATTTTACGTTGAAGAAACTCGCATTACAGATACCAGCATCCATGGATCGGTTTCGCGCTTATTATGCACTCCTCAGCATGGAATAGCCGATATCTGCAAAAGCAGCAAGAAACTTGTTATGAGCCAAAATTTTTGCGAGCTTCTATGAAAACTCACAATTTCAGGCCTTACGCGTGGCCGGCATGAAATTCGTGAATTTTATTCCGTATTTCTTATTCTAAAACGAATGTCACAAACTTTGGAACGCTATCTTAAACCGGTCTCGAGATATTGTATTTTTTAAAATGAATGTATCTAAACAAAATTTTACATGGACAGTCTTACCGTGTATACAATGAATTTACTTCTTTCACGGTGAAAAAATTATGCATAATATCCGCGGCACAATGTTTATAACGTTGAATTGTACATTTGGCGCTTTTTCAAGTACACAATTGATTTATATTTCACACAACTCTAAATTAACAATTAGAAATATTGATAACATCCGCAATAAGCGAAGTCCTGTTAAAATGTTTGAATGCATTCATCAATTTGGGGGCATTTTTATTAACTGTGCTCTTCATGGATGAATCACTGCTTGATGTACAGAGTGGTTCCTGTCGGCTATTGATCTGGAGAACGTCTGGAACTCGCTATTGCGCCAATAATATCTGCGAAATGCACTCATCCAGATGTCGTGGTTTGATGGTTTGGGCAAGGATTTCTGTCGGGACCTGCAGTAATCTCCATATCTTTTCTAGCGGTACTGTGGCTGCAGTGCGGTACAGAGATGGTGTCCTTGCTCAACATGTTCGTCCATTTCTTGCGGTCATGGAGCCTAATGCCATTTTTATGTACGATAACGCGCGTGTTTACAGGGCTTGCATTGTCGGCCAGTATTCAGAATCAGAAAGACTGCTTCGTATGGAATTGCCATCGAGATCACCCGACTTGAATCCCATCAAGCATGTAGAGGACATGTTTCGCAGACGTTTCACTCCTCTTCATGACCCTTCCTGAACCTTCACGAGCTAAGAACATGTCTGCTCCGTGAATGGGCTCAGATACCCCAAACTGCCATAGATGATCATATTTTTGGCATGAATCGGCAATGTAGAGGACATCAAGCATGTAGAGGACATGCTTCGCAGACGTTTCAGTATTCTTCATGACCCTTCCTGGACCTTTACGAGCTAACAACATGTCTGCTCCGTGAATGAGCTCGGATACCCCAAACTGCCATAGATGATCTTATTCTTGGCATGAATCGCCGCTGTCGGGCATGTGTTTCCAGTAAAGGTCGTAATATTACGTATTAACAGACCTCTACCAATGAACTATTCTTACCGCTCAAAATCTTCTGTTTATACTTATCTCAATTATTTAATTATTTACTGATAATTTTCTTTGCAATTCCCCCACGCTAATGACTTTTGTTTTGCCCAATTATCTGTGAAAGTTTCAATGAATTCGAATAAATACGTTACTTTTATCCACTTTTCACTTTATTGCTTAACTTTTGGACATGAGTGTAGTTTTCGAGTAATCGTCTTGTCAAGTTAAAGAAGTAGTCATATTTTACGTTTTTCAAGTTTGTAGTGCTTATATCTTGAAAACTAAAGATGAGGGCTATAAACGGTAGGCAAGAACTTGTAGCTCTATGAAAACCCTATGAGTGTATGTAATCAGATTTTGGCTTGAGATAATTTTTTTTATCTGATATAACCAAAATTGAGCTTTATTTTACAAAATGGTTATGCAAAACCATTTCGATTCTAACGGACTGGGTGCCGATTTTACTTTTTTTATCTTCATATATCGTGTATATTACGTTCTGCAACTGTGAAAAATGCTGATTAATACTTTAAAGGAATATTTATTCAAAAATAACCCAAAATACATATACTAAATACTACGTCTTCCTGTTGTGTCAAATGAAAACAAAATGCACTTTTCTAACATTAGCGACACATCAAAGCATTAAGGTATTTTCCAGAATCTCATCCCTTGGCGTTTTATCTCCTCTCTAACTCAATGCTTAAAACATGCTCTCTTCATTTTTAAGAAAGCACAATAAGTAATACATCATGTTGTCTTACCGTAATCTTTGTTTTGTTGAATTTACATTTCTCACTTCATTACACTTCTCCTCTGAAAGCAGACGATTTCTTTCTTCTGCGTTCCATTGTTTTGATTTTATGTTATTCATTCTGGCAAATTCATTATTTTTCATAAAAAGACCGCAGTAAAAAAATGAAATGGAAATCCTTTTCAGGAGTGAAATTAAGAGGCGAGCAGAAAAAAATATTTAAATGCGTGCTTTGTGGGGTAGGGAGTTGATTCGTTTAAAGAATTTTTCTTCCGGAAAATGAAGTCTGCAAGTATTAAAAAAATCTGATGTGGGCAACACATGGCTTTACTTATACTTGTATAATGCAATGCATTTACTACATCTACAGTTTAAAAAAATGTTATTCTTATAGTAGATACTTATATTCTTTCCAAGACATGGAATTTTCTTCAATTAGTCGTCATTTTCATTGCTTTAGCGTCATTTCTATCCATTTGGCGAGATTTTTGTTAATTTGGAACAATTAAAAATGTCGCCAAGTTGACGACATTCCGCCAAATTCGTCGCCAAAATCTCGCCAAGCGTTATGGATGGAGAAATAAGTTATTCTTGCAGCAGATAAATGACTATTGGTGTTCAAATACAAAAGTATTACTCAAAGTTCTTTTTTCCTGAATGGAACGAGCCAGTTCTACGAGAATGAAGTCACCTAATTTATCGCATGGTATTACATATGAAAAGTGAACATGTTTCTCAATAGGAAATATTCTTTTTTATTTTACATGACTTTTTGATAATTTTTTTGAAAAATGTGCAATATCTCGAGAATGGTTCATGTTAGCGTTCTAAAATTTATGTCAATCGTTTTCTAATGAAAAATTGCATAAGAAATGTCTATTTGCGTAACTTTATTAGCGGTTTTTATTTTTTGACGATTTTTTCAAAATTTCACTCGAAAATTTAGGGGGGGGGGGGGGGGTTGAACATTCGATTGCGTATAAAAACAATAATGCTTCCAGTGTTTACGGATTGTGATTTTTGTACCAAATTTCGTTCGAATCTGTCCATTCGTTCGTTAGTTATCGGCTCCACAGACTCACTGACACACACACACATATTTTCACACACACACACTCACACAGATATCACTTCAAAAATGCTTTATTCGTGATCAGGGATGCTTGAAACGTGCTCTCCCGTCGAAAACTCGAATTCGAATTTTCGACCCGTCACAATACTTTCCTTATACATTATGTATATAAGGAGAGTAAAAAAAAAATGAATGTGTCCTTCACGAGACTTTCACTGCAGATTGACAAATTTCGATATTGTGAGTAAATATGAAAACAAATAAGATATTTTCTATACATATGCCTCGATTTAAATCAGTAAGCTTTTTTGGTGTTACGTATTCAATTAAAGATACTAATTTTCACGAAAATTGTTTGATTTTTTCAATAGATATTACGCTATCTGTGAAAAAGAAGATCTCGTAATATCTCTTAAACAATTATGTCACTTTCTAGGGAATCTTGCTGCCCCAACCAGGAATAGAATCACGGGTTCCTAGCCAACCGACGCTCTACGGTTGAGTTACTGGGACGGAATTACAAGCTCTTATAAAAGTGGGCTCTACATTCTCTATCCTCTAATGTCAGACTGGCGTGCACCTTACAATCTGACTGACCATCTCCTGTTATTTTTACCTCAAGTTAGCCTATAGCTGCTATTTTTATCTTTCAGGGTAGTTTTCTGAGTAGTCTTTGACGTTCCAATTTGAAATCGGCTCTCAATATACCAAAGTACACCGAAGCCCTGCTAGTCGCACTGGGATCACTTTCAAATCTCCGACATCTTTGCACTAATATAAAGGGTTGATTTGTTCAGGTGACATTGTAAAGAACCTTGCTGTCCGAACCCTGAACCGAACCACGGATCTTTTTACTGGCCAGCCAATTGCTCACCCATTGAGCTACTGGGACGAAATTGCAAGCTTTCATCGAAATGGGCTCTGGAACTGTATTTCTAGCTAAAAGTACTTACAAAACATTCAGTGATATGGTAATTTTGAACATATTTAAAAATATTCTGTGAAATAAAAATAAAATTCGGTACAGCTATTTTCGAGTAATGATGAGACAGACAAACAAAAGGATTTTCAATTTTATTATATATATATATATATATATATATATATAAATTATATATATTGTATTAAATATATATATATTAAATATATATATATATATATAATAAACTATTACGAAATATGCTTGGTTTAGTGTGTACTATCACCTCGTAAAGTTTGGCCGATCTTCTTTGAATTAACCTGTATATATATATATATATATATATATATATATATATATATATATATATATATATATATATATATATATATATATATATATATATGTATATACATATATATATATATATATATATATATATGTATATACATATATATATATATATATATATATGAATATATATATATATATATATACATATATATATATATATACATATATATATACATATATATATATATATATATATACATATATATATATACATATATATATATATATATATATATATATATATATATATATATATATATATATATACAGGTTAATTCAAAGAAGATCGGCCAAACTTTACGAGGTGATAGTACACACTAAACCAAGCATATTTCGTAATAGTTTACCGGGTCGGAAATGAAACGTAAGGGCGCCGTCAGTGTGCGTTTACTGATGAAACCGATGAGGTAAGGTGAAAATACAAGAATGACTTAGAAGTTATAAAATTACATTTAATAAACAATAATTACAGTAATGGCTAAAAAATGCGACCGCCAACTTGAATGCACGTCTCACAGCGGCGATGGATGGATTGGGGAAATCTCTCGAACAGACCAGGTATGTCGCGCACTTCGACAGCAGAGGCCGAAATTCTGGCGAAATGTTCCTCTTCAGATTTCAGGGGAGTTTCATAGATGAGACTCTTGAGATATCCCCACAAAAAGAAGTCAAGACCCGACATATCAGGCGATCGTGGGAGCCAAGCTATGGGACCACCTTGCCCAATCTGCCGATTGCCAGATCTGCCGATGCAAAATTTCGAATGCTTCACGATTGGGCAAACGATCTCCATGTAGTCGTTGTGACTCTCTGTCATTTCCATTTGCATCTTCTCAAAAGTTGGAGCTGCGGATAACTGTTGCAAACTGATGAGACCGTACATTTGGTGTTCCGAAAATATGCATAAGGGTTCTTCTTCTTCCACGGATGAAATTTGCATACGTGGTTTTCTTCTTCAAACATAAAATAACAACCAGAATGACGATTCTGAATTTGCGAAGCGTCGCTTTCCAACGAGTAAAAGCCTGTAACGCCTTTACATTTCATTTCCGACCCGGTAAACTATGACAAAAATGCTTGGTGTGGTGTGCACTACCATCTCGTAAAGTCTGGCCCATCTTTTTTTAATCACCTTGTATATACAGGGTGTCCCAAAAACATTGACCTCTCCTTTTATTCCTTAAATATTGATCTTACACATATATAATAAATTAAGTTGAGTAAAATAAGGTACATAATTTTATGAAACAGATAAAAATTTTCAGGGGATTAAATTTGAAGAAATACAAAATTTAAATTTTTATACGGCTTCCGTACAAAAGCATTTCCAATAAATAAAATATGCCTCATACACTAGTAAGGTGATGTACAAAATTTCATTTTATCATAAAAAGTCCCAGATATATGTTTAAATAAAGTTGGTGAGGAATTAATCACAAATTAAAATGTAAATGTTTACAATGTCAAAAGTGCAAATGACGCAACGCAGAAATGCATCATAAGCAAATAATATCTGCCTCTGGATTTTTGGCATGGATGGAAAACATTTTGAACAAGCTTTGCAATCTTTGTGTAAAGTTATTATTTCTACACAGTGTAGATGATTTTGTACCAATAAATAGCAAAATTATTATTTATTTATGTAATCATTGTTTTCTTTGATAATTTGTGTATGACCCCTGAAACGTGATCTGCTGACATGATTTTTCCCCTCTGATAACCCGTGTCGATGCATCGAAAAGTGGTTTAAGTCAACATTTTTGTCTTTTCATATCTCTGGGACTTTTTATGATAAAATGCTGAAATTTTGTACATCACCTTATTAGTATATGGGGCACATTTTACTCATTGGAAATTTTTTGTTCGGGGGCTGTATAAAAATTTAAATTTGTATTTCTTCAAATTTAATCCCCTGAAAATTTTTATCGATTTCATAAAATTCTGTACCTTTTTTTACGCAACTTTGTAATTTATTATATATGTCTAAGATCAATATTTAAGGAATAAAATATAAAGATCAATGTTTTTGGAACACCCTGTACATACAGGGTGTTGCCTTGAGGTAGCGACAAACTCAAAGGGGGTGATATTAGACATCAAGAGGAACAAAAATTGCCATAGATCATGGTATCGCAAACCACGTTTAGTCGGTGAAAATCGCAAAAATAGACGTCGAGAGAACAGGGAAAGAGGCTGTCGGTTGATCACTGATTTCTCGCCGTTCATAGGTTGGCTCACAATGCCTGACGTAAGTAGCGTGGCAAAACGAATGCGCTGGTATAGGAGCAGTGGTAGCCACGTCAGCACTTACTTTGCAGCTGCCATTTTCCCTTGAAGCAAACACAGCGACTGGAGCCTTTCCTCCCTGCACAGACAGCGCGGTCGAGAAGAACAAACCCTCTCTATGCTAATTTCTCATTTGTGTGGGAAAATAAAAGCAGCGAGCCATCGTTGGATTGGACGAGCCGGAGCTGTTGCTTGGCCTCCACGCTCCCCGGACCTCAATCCCTTGGACTTCTTCTTTTGGGAACACCTCAAATCACTCGTGTATCAGACGCCTAGGGAGGAATTGAAGGATCTCATAGCACGGATCGTCATCGCTGCAGCAGACATCGCCAGCACACCTGGTATCTTTAAGTGCGTCCGACAATCGTTACTCCGTCGGCTATGCAATGACCTTCGCCGTCGCAACTTCGAGCAGTTCCTGTACTCACTTCTCTTCGTCTCCTTTCTGACATTGGACTCTGCTGCACAGGCTGTATTGTAATCATGCTGTCAAGTAAATGGTTTTTGTACTTATTTATTTTACTTTTTTACTTTCACAGCAATACATGGTAATGTATAGGGAAAGTATTGGAATCATGTCGAAAATCGCAACTCGAGCTTTCGACGAATCTACACGTTTCAAGACCTCTAGAATACGAAGAAAACCATTTTTAGCGTGACGTCTGTGTGTGTGTGTATCTGTGTGTCTGTCTGTCTGTGCAGATTTTGTATCCATTCTAACTAAGAAACTAATGGACGAATTTCACAAAATTTGGTAGGTAAGTCACTTGTGAGCGAGTCTGGTGCTGACTAGTTTTGGGTACAATTTGGGATAAAAGAACTCGCCTTTTTTTGCGAAATGGCCCGCAAAAGCTTGTATCACTCTAACTGAAAAACTAATGGACCGAATTTCACAAAATTCGGTAGATGAGTCACTTGTGGGTTACCCTGGTGCTGATAAGATTTTGGTATGATTCGAAAAAAAATAACCTGCCTTTTTTTGCAAAATGGCCCGCAAAAATCGTCAAAATCTAAACTAAAGAACTAGGTATACCCAAATATGTCCATTAAATGCTTATTTAATACGTAATTTTTAACGACGAAAAGTATAAGGCCAACCCCATTACACTAGGACTAGCCGTTCTCGAGATATTTTAGTTTTTCGTACTTTCTCTACTCCATCTTTGAAAATAAGCCCGGTTACCGAATGAGAACGAAAATTGAATTAAAAGTGAAATAAATTTAATTAAAATAAAGAGAACGTTAATATAAGTCTGCAGGGAAAGTCATGTGCTGCTCACATCAGATATTTTTGTTTATTATTGTGCTTTATTTTGTACAGCACAGACTGTGTTGTAATCATGCTGTCAAGTAAATAGTTTTTCTACTTATTATTTGCCTTTTTGTCCTATTAAGCTTCACACCCTTCATAAGTATTTTTGTGATTTTCACCGACTAAACATGATTTGCGATACCATGTTGTATGACAATTTTTGTTCCTCTGGATGTCAAATATCAATCGTCTGAATTTGTCGCCACTTCAAGGCAACACCTTGTATATAGGTGTCCTACCTCTGCTCTAAATATGTCACTTTTTCAAATATTTGACAAAAGTCGGAAGTTAAAGCATTTTTTCTAAGAACTCTAAAAATTTCAAACTGACCAGCTGAATAAATAGGCTGTACAGCTTAACTGCAACTTACAGTTTTTCCTATACCCTTAAGTAAGCTTTGCTCGATGTATAAAAGTCTGATGTGGGCAGCATATGACTTTCCCTGCAGACTTATATATATATTTCATATTTTTTTATGTCTTTAATAATTCATTAGATTGAGTTTAATTGAACCAAATAACACTAAATGTGCATTTTAAATTCAATTTTTGTTTTTTTTTTGGTAATTGGACATTTTTCCGATAGCGGCGTAACAAAAATACAAGAAATCTCAAATATCTTGAGAACGGTTAGTCCTAAACTATAATGGAGTGTGTTACATTCTTTTCCTCGTCAAAAATTGCGTATAAATCAAGAATTTAATTGATACATTTCAGCATACGTATTCTTTTTTTTTAAGATTTTGGTGATTTTTGCAGGCCATTTCGTAAAAAAAAGCAGGTTGTACTTTTCCGAATCGTACCAAAATATAATCAGCACCAGAGTGTCCCACAAGTAACTTATCTACCAAATATTGTGAAATTTGGCCAATCAGTGCTTTAGCTAGGGTGGATACATGAAATTTTTGCGGGCCATTTCGCAAAAAAGGCGGGTTCTCTTTTACGAATCATACCAAAAACTAATCAGCACCAGGGTTACATCCAAGTGACTCATCTATCAAATTTTATGAAATTCGGTCCATTAGTTTTTGAGTTAGAGTGGATACATACATTGCACAGACACACGGACACACAGACAGACACACACACAGACGTCACGCTAAAAATAGTCTTTTCGTATTCTAGAGGTCTCGAAACGTGTAGATCCGTCGAAAACTCTATTTGCGATTTTCGACATGATTCCAATACTTTCCCTATACATTACCATGTATTGCAGGGAAAGTAAAAAATCATATGTTGATTACAAAACATTTCATTACTTTTCGCCTTTCCTAAAATCCTAAACACCACATCCTTTACATATGCAACACGAAACGCATCCTTTTTACTGTAAGTAATCACAATAAGTAATATATCATGTAGTCCGAACGCAATATGCGTTTCTATGTTCCCATTTCTTATTTCATTACGCAACCAAAAATATTTCACTGTTACACTTTGCGTCGTTTTGATTTTATGATTTTTTCCTCCTCCCAAATTCATTATTTTTCGTAAGAAAAAACCGTTGTAAAAAATAGATAGAAAAAAAAAACCTCTGGTGAAATTAAGAGGTGAGCAAAAAGGAAAAATTTAAATGAATGCTTTGTGGTGTGCGGAGTTGATTCCTTTATATAATATTTCTTCCAAAAAATGTAGTTTGTATGCATTAAATAAAGTAAGTAAGTGATGCAATTAATAGAATGCGGCGAAAAAATTTTTTTCAACATATTTCATTTAAAATCTTGCAGCAAATATTTCTTTTGTTTCACGACCTACGTAATAAAGTCCGAATTCTAATGCAGGTTTCCCGTTAAAGTAATTACTGGATGTAGTCAAATCATACAGAAAAAATAGAATGTGGGCAGCACATGGGTTTATCTACATAATGCAATGATTTTTACTTCTTCCATAGCGAAATAATGATGTACAGCATCCCTGATAGAATGTTTCTAACGTTGAATTATACATTAAATTTTGGCGTTTTTTTCTATATTGCAATATTAAAAGAATTTGGAAGAATCAAATTAACCGATATTTTATGCAAATTTAACTTAACAATTAGAAACATTTTCAGAAGTCGTTAAGTAATATAGTAAATAATGATTTTGATCACTAGAAACTAATTTTTTATTATATAAAATCCATGGTTTGAATTTCAATCCAAAAGTTCCTAAAATTAAAATTAAAAATTCAACTTTTAGGTCTACTTTTCATATGTCAATAATGTATTTAACTTTTCGTTGTTTAATTTGAAAAGGAGCATCTGTTACTATGGAAAACATCTAATCATGGTGCGTAGTCATCAACTGTGCATATAAATAAATAAAGCCACACCACAATATTATCTATTAGCAATGAGTTAATCATCAAGTAAATTGCCATTAGGCGCTTTTTGCGACTTTATTAATCGAAGAATGATTTAATCATATCCAAGTGCAAAATTTACATTAAAATGCAATTGGTAATTAATTACATCCCGTGAAAAATATGACAATTAGCAATTTGCTTAGTGTCAAAATTTCAATATAAAAGTGTATTAATTTGTGAATGAAGCGATCTAGATCCACGAAAATGGTATTAAGAGATTTATCGCATAATGTTGTATACTGAAAGTGTACATAGTTGACAATATTTACTTTTCTTTTATTTAACGTTACATGATTTTTTTATAAATGTATTTGAAAAAACGTGCAGTATCTCAATAACGACTCATCCTAGAGTCATTAAAGTCATTAAATTCATTAGAGAGTCATGACATTCATTAAAGTGTCGTTTCATTAAAAAGTCATTACAGTCATTAAATTCTGGAAACTTATTGATTTTTCGAAATCAATAAGTTTCCAGAATTTAATGACTGTAATAATAAATCGTATGAAATTTGTGTCGAAACGCCTTATTCGTGAGATACCACGTCCACAAACTCACTGAGGGACACACATACACATCACCTCAAAATCGTTTAATTCAAGTTTTAGAATGCTTAAATCTTGTGAATTCTTCGAAAACATCAATTCTAATTTTCGTACTCTGCCACAATACGTTTCTTAGTACTTATCATACTATGCATGTAGGAAGAGTAAAAAATAAAATAACTCTAATACCTAATCATCTGGAGAGAGCCCAAACTAAGTCGTTATGGAAAACAGTAACTATAATTACAAACTCAACCAAAAGTGGGGGGAGGGTCATACCTAAATCTTCGAATTATGCTTCCAGTGTGCGATATAGATAAGTCGATCTGTTCCTGCTTGTTACATTGTTCAAAGCTAAATGAACAATAACTACTGATTGGATATTGCAGCCTCTTACATTAAGCGTAATCTTCTTTAAATCTAAAACCGACTGCGTCGATAACTGACTTCGTCTTTTTCCATACAGTCGCACGTTATGAGACTTTATCTTACTGGCAATGCGATTATAGATTATTCTGTGGCAAAGAGTTGTAAAGTAATTTGGGAGACATGAAATTATGGACCAAGTTTAGCAAATAAAATATTTCTTCTTTGTTTTTTACATTTTAGTACATTTTAATATCAGTGTTTGTGTCAATCTTTAAACCTGTTTTTTGCTAACTTAAACTTTTCAAAAAGCATTAAGTGCGTATTTTCCTATAAAGGTACTTGGACGAGCAAAACCGGTTAAGCTCGAAATCTAAAAAATTAAAATATACCACGAAAGGCAATGATATGCCTAATTTGAGTTATTTAGCTGCTCCAGAGTTCTAAAGATATTTTCTCAAAACGTGTACGTACACTGTAAAAGATTTGCAAGTATGTTACTGGAAGTTGCAGGCGAATCAGCTGTCCATAATGAGGAGTAAGGTTCCTGAAAGTTATGATAATATATATTTATATACAAAAATAACACTTCGGCTGACGATAATTTGCCGAATATTTCAAAAATAAAGCTGAAATTTTCATGAACGCCTGTAATTGCGGCGTTTCTGATAGTTTGACGAAATTATCAACAAAGTAGCTGATAAAAGGAGCAAAGGTTGCAGAATATTTTACAGTGTATCACCCTATTGCAGGCCCAAGGCGAGCTGGGCCGACAAGGTTCAAAATCCATAGATTCAAAATGTACCACAAACATGAACTACATGCCAAACTCCATATCCTAAGGAATTATGGAACCAGGTTAGGTGGAACCAAGTGGAACCAAAGTCTCAAAGATTTGAAATGCGCCAAGTGTTTGAAAGAAAGCAGCAGATAGACACGTCTATTCGATAACTGTTATACCCGAAAGGTGCGCGTTTTTTTTTTCCAGCTCTAGTTCCAATAGAACATCTCTTGAGACGGGAAAGATATTTTAAGATTTGACCTGCTCTCGCACTCTCTCTTCAACAATACAAGCAGAAATAAAAGGAAATAAGCGCCACGTGGATCACAAATCTATTAACATATCCCTTCCTTTATTTATATAGAAAACATTTTATACATTTATTTCGAATAGTATATATTTAAAATGAAAGTTTCTTGGTCGTAAATTGTGTGAGTAGGCATTACATTGCCTGGCTTGACTCTTCGACCCTTGAGTTGAAGTTGCAGCTAAACCTGTATTGAAGTTGCAGCTAAACCCCTGTTGACCAATATCCTCAACTGTGAACTGTGAGTATACAATGAAGTTAACTGGAGTGTGACTCAACTCGACCTTCGCATGCCAGATATCAGTTTTAAGTAGCTTATATATATATATATATATATATATATATATATATATATATATATATATATATATATATAAGCTTATATATATATATAAGATTACTATGTTGGTGCCTGTCGTCTGAGCTTGGACATTTATAGTAATGTACTATTGACCAATCTGAAACAGGCATTTGTTTGGCTTAATTAGAAATAAATACTCAGACCTGAAGATGAATTTAATTCTTTTTAATCTTCGAATTTGGGCCATTGCTGATCTTCTCTATTATCGGCATTATGGCAGTGGTTTTGCTTCTATGGTGATGCTAATATTTCACGATTACTTGAATTAATTATTTTTATTATTATTTCTTTCTAATATATATATATATATATATATATATATATATATATATTAATTTTGCATTTTTTTTTTAATTTTGCAAAAAAAATTTTGTAAAATCTGTGTTTTTGGCCCAATTGTTTACAATTATAACTTGTTACCTACCATTCATTTTAAAGGACTTGAAAAGAGCTTTCGATTGATACCAAGTTTGATACTGTACCCCTTCGTAGGGTACCTTGCATCCTTGATGGGGAAATGACGTCACAAACACAAAAATTGTATCGCAGCTATTTTTCGCCACAGTGATTGAGACTATTATGTTTCGTGATTATTTAGCCATAAATAACCCCCTTTATGCATAATTATGTCAAAATTTTGTCCTATATTTCCATGTTAAGAAAATATAAAATTTCGAATAAAAATTCGATGTTTTCGCTCGAAATTCAAAAACATTATCTGGTTCTAGATTTTTTTTTTACAAATCAGCATTCAAAATTTCGTGAAAAGCTATTAATATTTATAGAAGCAATCATATGCACAGGAAATTGACTACAGACAAACGAAAATAGTCAAAACCTCTGAAAATAGTGAAATCGTGTTCAGGCGATCCTAAAACATATATGGCATCAAAATCTCGATATCGCAAGTTTTTGTGAAAACAATACTTTTTCTATACTATATTCAACAGTACGAGGAAGTAAAAATACAATTTATAGTAACACTAAGACTTTCTCTATTACTATATTTAATATAGTAATAATATACTTTCGATATAGCAACACTATTATATATAGTACACAACTATACTATATAGTAACACTATACTTTCTCTATCACTATATTCAGTTATATGAGAAAGTAAAAATACAACTCTATATTTACACGTCTTTGAATATATCCTCCGTATTTCAACGAATCCTAGTTTTTTACTCGGGAAGATAGATATAATTCTTGAGCGTGTTTTTTTTTATTTAAAAGCGTACTCCTATTTCCATAAAATTCATTACCATTCATAAAAACCGCAGAATGGAACATGCGCAAGAAGAGATGAATTAAAAGGCGTGCATCTGGGGAAAAAAAAAAAAACACCGAAATGAATCTTACGATGTGGTAAATTATTCTTCTCAGCATTCATTTTTTTTTAGTGCATGTTGGAAAACAAAGCAGTTTGTATGCATTAAATGATTAGAGTTAAAAGCACCTGAAATTAATAACGGGATTTTCCAACGGGATTTATTTAGAATATTTAAAAGCATACATGTCTCGCGATAAAGGACTTGGATTTAAAAAAATATACGTGTATCGGGAGTTAGGAAGAAAATATAAAAAATTAGTATTAAAAAAAAATCAAGGCTGGGAATAAAATATAATAAAATATAAACATAAAATATCTAATGCGGGCAACACTTTGCTTTACCTACATAATGCAGTGGCTGCACTTCTTGGTGTACAAACTCCACAGAACAATATTTTTTTGCGTTGAATAAAGAACTTGAAAAATGTAATTGAGCGCTTTTTGAAATGTTTGAATCAAAACGGAATAATATATTCCTACTCAAGGTAAAAAATTCTCATCAAGAATTATCAGTTGACATTTAATTAACATCCCGTTAAATAAATAACGATTAGCTAAATATTTGGCATCAAAATACAAAACTACTACAAAATGCATCTTCTCTCGTGAATGGAACGAACTAGATGCACGAGAATGACAGCAAAATAATTCGTACAAAATATCAAATATAGAAAGTAAACATATTTGATGATAATACTTTTTTAATATTATCAATTTTTTATAAATTTATTTGAAAAAAACGTATAATGTCTAGAGAAAGGTTCATGCTAAATTTTAAAAGTTTCGGATCATTATTTTTTCCAATGAAAAATTACTTATGAAATGATTATTTAACATTATTGAAGGCCAATAAATAGAAAATACTTTGTGCAACTTTTGGAGAACTTAACCTTTTGCTTACGGGTGGGACAGATTCAATCCCAAACGAAAAACCTCTTAAAAGGACAGGTATTTGACATACCCTATCTCAAACAGTTCGATCCTCCTTTACAGGCATTGGCGCCCCAAAGAGGGGACATTTTCCTAAATTTGTCCGTCATCTAACGCAATTAGGACTTCTATACACCTGCATAAAATGTACGATAACCCCAATACTTCTGGAATTATTGACACCCTGTATAAAAAGTATAAGAACATAAAAATATAGTCTTGCAACGGCGTCCCAATGCCTGCAAAGGGGGATCGAACTATTTGGGATAAAGTATGTCAAATACCTGTGCTTTTGAGAGGTTCTTCGTTTGGGATTGACTCTATCTAAAATATTAAATCTGACCTATAAAATTAAAAAACACTTGCACAGGCTAATGTCGAGATGAACATATACCTGAATGATTTCCAGACTATGCCACACCAAACTTTGTAGAATCATAAAAACTTATTACATCGGAAATTTTTTTCTCTTTCTGGGCTGCTTCAATAATTAGAAAATTATATGTTCTTTCATTAGTAACATATTCTTATTTTTTTTAGTATTATATGATGTTAAAGATATATTGCTAATCTTCACTGTTATTGAATAAATTTCTTTCCGCATTATCTTCAAAGATGAAGATACCACTCTTTCGACACGATTTGCAGTTCCTGCAAATCTTGGCACTATATTTTTAAGTTCCAAGTTTTATAGTTATAAAAATATTATCCGTTACAATATTTCTTCCAGTATTATAAAACGTCGTAATAAGTCGTAGTCCCGGAAAATATTTTCAACTGGTCGTGTTTCATCTTTGCATACAGAAGAGTTTTCAATAAAGTCTTTCCATATCGAATATCAAAGGAAGTTTGTCGATTTGTAGTCATGCAAATCTTGGTGATTTCTTGTGTAAATAAAAATACTTTAATATTTCTATAAATCTATTTCCTGTTCTAATCATATAAAACGAGTTGGCGTGATACTACTAAAAGTAACTCTTGAAATTTTTAATAATGGAATATTCTATATTGTGAATAAATTGGGCCATTAATTGCTCTTTATTGTATCCGAGTTATTTTGGGGCCATATATTGTTTCTGTTTAAGATTATTGTTTTTAAATAGTAATAGCTACTCAGAAATTGGGACGGACTCATCCTTGTGTACTGATAATATATATACGATTCAAAAGGATACTTTACAATAATACTAAATCATCATCCAAAGCGAAAGAGGCGAGTTTCGGTAACACAATACTTTCTTTCATTGCGTCAAGTAAAATCATGGATCATGCCAATAGCTCGAGAAGTATTACATTTATGATACAGCCTGCATTCTAACAGACAGTAAAAATTATATTCAACATCTTGAAAACTGACCAAAAATCACTGACAAGACTAGCCGAGACATCATCACCTTGTTATATGAAATGAAGAATTTTAAATACATTACAACCCAATGCCATAATGCTTTAATAATTATATCTAAGTGCCGCTAGTGTTAATAAAGTACCGGCTATTGTTAGCTGACACAACAAAAATTCATAGTATTTAGTATATGTATTTTTGATTATTTTTAAATTAAGGGTTCCCAAAATTATGAGTATAGTTAATTAACTTATCTTATCCCAGATAAACCTGAATTATTGTCTCAAACAATAGTGGCGTTTCCTTAATATGAAATTTTAATAGATGAATTGCACCGATGTCACATTAACCGCCATACTCTTTGTAGACGCCGTCCGCCCTCACTATATTCTTTCAATGTAAAGTGTTAGATGTTAACATAGTGTAACGATCTATATAACGAACATAGTGTATCTTGCTAAACACATATACACAGTGTATATTTGCTAGACATATACACAGTGTATATCTCGACAGACATATGCACAGTGTATGTCTAGCAAGTTTTAGATAATTATATCCCTTACAAACGAGTCAAGCGGTTGAATTAAAGAGCATGTTCGAAATTAGCCCGAAGCCGGTCCATGTCTGCTGTCAATTGCGATGAAAGCGCGATTCTAGTAAAATTTAAGTTTCAAATCCATATTAAACTTCACATCAAACAGCTTAGAAAAAAACATTTATTTTTTTATTTCGAGTCAATTTCTACAAAATAGCTTTTTGTTCTTTATGCTTTTCTACTATAACTATAGGCTATTTAAAAAGGTATGTTAAACTGATAAAGTTTTTCTTCTAAAGTATTTAGTTTTCATTGTACACCATAAATATTGACTTCCAAGGCGAAACGGCATTCTTAAGATTTTGATGCAATGTACATGAAATTAAAAAAATATACAAAATAAAAATATATTTAGCTCAGTGGAAAATTTTCTTGTTTTTACGCAAGAAGGTTCTGACTTTTAATTAATGAATCCAGAGATATAGTGATTAATTACAAAACTGTACGTCATAAATTTTGAATAAGAGGCAAATACAAGTAAAATAGAGTTGCATATTAAATAGGGATAAAGTACGGTATTTAATTAAATACCGTAAAAGTATAAATAATCATGCATAAATCAGGGTGCATAAACTGTTGTGAGATGAATTTCCTCTGCTAAGTAATAAACAAAAATCTGATGTGGACAGCACATGACTTTCCTTATATAATGCAATGAATTTACTACTTTTACAGTAAAAAAATAGATTATTTTTATAGTAGTTATTTATATTTTTTTCAAGATATTGAATTTTCGTCAATGAGTCGTCATTTTCCATGTCATTGCCATCAATGAGTCGCATTGATTTAGCGTCATTTTTATCCATTTGGCGAGTTTTTCGTTAATTTAGCAACATTTAAAAAGTCGCCAAGTTGGCGACATGCCACCAAATTCGTCGCCAAAACTCGCCAAGCGTTATGAACGAAGAAATAAGTTATTCTTAGAGCAAATAAATGACTATTGGCGTTCAAATACAAAAGTATTATTCAAAGTATATTTTTTCATGAATGGAACGAGCTAGATCCACGAAAATGATGTCACCAAATTTATCGCATGGTCCACATATGAAAAGTGAACATGTTTCTCAATTGGAAATATTTTTTTTTATTTTATATGACTTTTTGATAATTTTTTTGAAAATTGTGCAATATCTCGAAAATGGTTCATGTTAGCGTTCTAAAATTTATGTCAATCGCTTTCTAATGAAAAATTACATAAGGAATGTCCATTTGCATAACTTTAAAGGTTTTGATTTTTTGACGATTTTTTCAAAATTTCACTCAAAAATTTTAGCGGGGTTCTGAACATTCGATTACGTATAAAAACAATAGGCTTCCAGTGTTTACAGATTGTGATTTTTGTACAATATTTCGTTCGAATCGGTCCATTCGTTCGTCAGTTATCGTCTTCACAGACTCACTGACACACACACACACACACACACACACACACATACTTTCACACACACACACACACATACTTTCACACACACACACACACATACTTTAACACACACACACACACATACTTTAACACACGCACACAGACAGACATCACTTCAAAAATGTTTGATTCGTGATCAGGGATGCTTGAAACGTGGTCTCCCGTCGAAAACTCAAATTTGAATTTTCGACCACGTCACAATACTTTCCTTATACATTATTATATAAAAGGAAAGTAAAAAATCAGCAACACTTGCAGCAAAGCTATAAGACAATGAAAACTGTAAGCCCACGCTGAGTTATATATGGTCCACTTATGTTTTCGCAATAGCCAAGTACTTGATAATTAAATCATCAGCTTATTTAGGGGACGAAGCGTAATCCCATGGAGTTAGAAAGAAAGAGATGAAACTCCTATGGATGAAACGATTGAAAATGCCGTAATGCTTTGATAATTATATCTAAGTGTAGCTAGTGTTAATAAAGTACCGGCTATTGTTAACAAAAATTCATAGCATTTAGTATATGTATTTTTGATTATTTTTAAATTAAGGGTTCCCAAAATTATGAGTATAATTAACTGACTTATCTTATCCCAGAGAAACCTGAATTATTGTCTCAAACGATATTGACGTTTCCTTGAAATTTTAATAGATGAGCACCGACGTCACATTCACCACCATACTCTTTGTAGACACCATCCGCCCTCACTGTATTCTTTCAATGTTAAAGTGTTAGTTGTTAACATAGTGTAGCGATTTTTTATTAATATAGATAAGTTTGCAATATGAAATTATCTGATTACGTCGAGAAATTGCCTTTAGAAAGGCAACAGAGGTATAGAGAAAAATTAATTATTACGGGTTTTTCTGACGATCCATATATTATTCCAATACAAAGTTTTTCTCGATGGCCTGTTCTGAAACCATCCGTCAAATGGTCTGATGTAGCGCTATATTTTACGGTTACTCCAAGTCAGGCTACAAAACAAGAAGTCAAGGTACTTTTGATGCTTATTTATTTAATTTGTTTTAATGCAATAGTGTGTAAGTCTTAATATATTTATTATAATTGCATAAACTAATTCGCGAAATAATCAGTTCATATTATTTATTTGGTAGATAATAAGGCTAACTATTTGACGTTTAACATTGAAAATCTATAAAAATTTATATTCGTTTGGGTGTGTTGATACTCTTATCAACTTAAATTGTCCTAACTATTCTCTTTTATCTATTTCACAAGTAAAGTACATTTTAATTCTGTATGTTTCTATGTAATATATTATCAGGAAATAAATTTGTCAAGTAATATGAACGTTATCATTTTATTATGTAGCATAATTGATATCTTCATCTCCCATTCTTCAATAGTACGGATAGACCGATGTTACAAAGAGCATGGCCGCTGTGCAGTGAAATCGCGAACGTGACGTCACATGAAACTTATCTATTCCTTATTTTTATCTCCATGCTCCTCTGGATGAAACGCTTGAAAATGCCATAACGCTTTGTGAATTATATCTAGGTGTCGCTAGTGCTAGTAAAGAGGCCCTTGTTTCCATTTGACATAATAGAGAAGCATAGTATTGAGTATATGAATTTTTGATTATTTTTAAATTAAGATTGCCTAATTATCAGTTTAATTAATCAGTATTTTTTCACCGTTGTAGAACAAAGTTCAGAATATCAGGTGATAAAAATAATTTGAAAGGTAAAATAATTTTGAATACGTAGAAATATTCTTTATTGTTTCAGTTCTACTTTGCATTGAGCTACTAATTTGTTTCTACAAAATTGACAGTTTCATTAAATAAAGCCTTTCACCTTAGAAATATATATGTTACCGGCAATGTATGAAAGCCGGTATTCTATAGAATACCTAGGCATTATATAGAATACCGAAAACGAGTCGGCAATCTATGAAACGATTAACATTTCACAGATTTCCTAGGCATTCTATAGAATGACAAATGACAAACCGGCAAAATATGAAATACATCTCCGATTCATTCCTTTTATTCATCTTTTGCCTAAATAGAATTTGTCATTCTATAGAATGCCTAGGTATTATATACAATGCCTAGGGAAACTCATATTTCATAATTTGCCTAAAAACGGTCGGTATTCTATAAAATGCCTAGGTATTCTATAGAATGCCGACATTTCATACATTGCCGGTAACATATACAATGCAGGGGCGATTATCTTTTCGTAGCGTCACCTGAACGATTGCCTCAAACGATATTGGCATTTTCTTAATATGAAGTTTTAACTCTTTACTTTTACCTCCATTGCCGTCATTGATCTTCCAAATCTATTATTTCATTGTTTAAAACACTGTTGCTATTTCAAAAGAATTAATATTTAAATGATGTCACTAAAAATAAATTTATTGTTCCGAACTATAATCATGGAGATAAAAGGAACTAACTTCTGGCAGAAAAACTGAAGCTATTGTTGTGACTTCTGTTATGTTTGGCTATCGTTATCGCATTTTCTCAGTATGGAGGTTTAACTCCTTACCTTTGCCTCCGTGCGTAAACCATATTGCCATCATACCATATTGCCATGGCGCACCACCACAAAAGACGGATCACAATACGCCCTTTAGCCAAACTCAGATACGAGATCCGAGGTCTGAAAAAAAGCAGCATTGTCAGTCATTTCAACTTCATCCCATCGTACACATTGCCGATAAAGAAAAAAGGGAAATCCAATGGACTAGGCATACCGGAAATCTCCGACCCTGCTTGCAACCATAGATATCTCCTAAAGAGTAGCTGGAGTCTTCCCATATTTCCCATTGCTAGAAATCCGGTGGGGGGATGGGGGTAACATCTCACTCTGAACTGAACTCTCACTTTGACCTCGTGATTTTGTCAAAACCAAAGTGTCAAACTGTCAAAAATCTTCTCTGATTGGCTACTCTTTTTGACATTCTGCTCGTCAACTGTTAATCACTTCATGTCCACGGCTGCTATCCGTACGCTAATGGGATTTGAAAGTCGACTATCCGTGAGGATCATAAAAGCCGATACCCTTTCTTAATTTCTCCACGGAAGTAGGGGTCATCAGAAAAAACGCCTACTATTTAGGTCCAGCCCACCTAAAAAAGATCTTTGGACAGTTTTGGAAGAAAATGCACGGTATCTATTATATAGGTTCTCTACGACTGTAACCCAATGAAGGTGGTAATCATAGGAACCGTATCCTCCTTCCCCTGACCCATCATCTCTCGGAAGGAACTTTTAGATATACAGTATTATCGTGTTCACTATGTGTAGATATGTGGATAGTAATGAGCGAAGGTGAGGATCGAGTTAGGATCCTCCTCGTGCGATCTTGTCGCTATAACCACTGAGCAATCCCGACTCCCCCCCCCCCCTATGCTGCATCTATGAAACTCTTAATAATTGAAAAGACACATTTTCTTGTATGATACCAATGATTTAAGTTTAAATTAATCGATTCTTATAATTAAAATTAAAATATATATTATTCATGTTGTTTCCATATTTCAATAAACAATTATTCCTAATTGATATTTAAGGCGAATTCGTTATTATGAAAACCATTTAGCCAGTGTACACATAATGAACGCCTGAAAGCAAAACTGTGTAAATAGACAGTCCTACATCCCACAGTATATTCAAGTAAGTTTTGCTGCATGTATAGATTCATGCTATAGGAGTTTTTCCAAAGTTCACTGCCTTACACGTGTATTCGATACCCTGTCTACTGAAGCCCAAGTTGTCTCTCACGAAAATAGCCAGCCCAGTTCTAACCAACACCAAACACACTAAACAAAGCAGGAGGAAAGAAATTTGCTCAGCATAGCACAGCGCAGCATAGCATAGCACAGTACAACCCAGCATAGTTCAGTTTTAATAAACACCCGGCTTAAACCTGAGCTTGAAGCTTCGTGCATATCAATATCAATCTACATCAATCACGGATAACAATCAATCTACAAAACATGTATAACAATGTATGTAACTATGTATCTATATCCAACGTTTTTGTGAGTTGCGTTCCCAAAGATTATCGGTAATAAATAAAGAAGTCAATATTTCTATGGAAGTTAATTAAAACATTAATAGATTTCAAATTATTAGGGGAAAAAACCTAAAGATCAAAGCAAAAAAGAAAGTCTCGCTGAAAGAATATTTCCATTTCAGAATAAGTTGCAATGGTAAGATAAGTTTAATTTTTGTGAATTTGTTGAAAATATCAAAATAAAATTCGGAGTGGCACACACACAGACGGGGACAAAGGCAAAAATTTCGAAAAGCTTGTTGTCGGGACTTTAAATTATTAATTTGTTCTTAATCAACATAATTCAGTCACAATCATTTATACGTAATTTTTCAATAGAAATCTAATAACACTCAATAATACTAATAAAACCCTTGCCCAGATATTTTACGCTTTTAGAATAAATTATCGAAAGTTACATTACCATTCTATTGCTTCTATTTAAGCGCTTTTGATATCTACTATTAGCCGTTGCGTTCCCGAGTAGCTGCAGGGCACCAAGCACGAACCGGGTATTTTAATAAAAATATTCTTCAACATTAAATATTTTTAAATCAACTATTTTATTTAAAACCATCAGTTAGCAACGACCACTTCAGTTGATACTTACAGAAACACTGTGCTAATACAAAATCACTAGCACTTAACGAATTCATTGGATAAGACTTCGTCCAAGCCATTGTGGGTAGAATTATGCATAACTAAGTCATTGGGTAAAGTTATATATGGCCAAGTCATTGGATAAAGTTATATATGACCAAGTCATTGGGTAAAGTTATATATGACCAAGTCATTGGGTAAAATTATATATGGCCAAGTCATTGGGTAAAGTTATATATGACCAAGTCATTGGGTAAAGTTATATATGACCAAGTCATTGGGTAAAATTATATATGGCCAAGTCATTGGGTAAAGTTATATATGACCAAGTCATTGGGTATAATTATATATAACCAAGTCATTGGGTAAAGTTATATATGACCAAGTCATTGGGTATAGTGATGCAGGGTTCCTAAGAAAGTCCTTAAGCACCCAAATAATTTCAGAAATAAAGATCCCTTCGTATACACGTTATATTAAGCAAAAATAAAATTGTTATGCCTCATCGAAAAAAGTGATTTTAGCGTCCTCGATGGAGAATTAAAGAAGCTAGGAGCAAAAACTCGGCAACAAAGCGAAGTAGAAGAAAACAGTCAATTATAAAGTTGTAGAGCATTGTCTAATGAGTAGAAATCGGTATCAGGAAAGCACAAAGCGCTTACACGGAATGTGAAAAATACCTGTCATATTTCAACCTGTCACAGTGTCACAGCATCTAACAACCGTTGGGTTGTTAGATGCTGTGACACTGTGACATTTGCAATGTTTGTCAAAGTAAGCTGTCATATTCCTTCTGGAATTCAAATGTGCATTGTGGTTGACAAAGTGCATTTTGAACAAAAAGGAAATTAGTCCATGCAAGTGTTTTTTATTTTAGAACTCTTCAATAAGACAGTAATTCGCGAATAACACAATAAGGTAATTTGACACAATAAGGTAATTTGGCACAATAAGATAATTCGCGAATAACCTTATTGTGTCAAATAAATACCTTCCTTAACAGGTTTAGTGTGGATTCCTTCTTGATTGGGCAATGTCCTATAATTATGCACTATCCAATGATATAGAATCTATATCATTGGAAATTGACTTTTTCACCTATCTCGCTATGTTGCAGAGGTCGTAATTTTAATTTTTTTTAATTCTCCGATAAGGAGGGCTGCAATCACTTTTTATTTGATTGGATATGGTCACTTTACTATAAACCTAATGTGACTGCACACTCAGGAACTTTGTCTTATTAAATTATTGTGGTACTGAAAGACTTTTCTAGAAAACCTGCATATATCTTTTTTTTCAACCCAAACCGTCCGATCTACCCGAAGGTGTAAGACATTTGTTTGGACGGCAGAATCAGTGTCACACAATTTAAACCTGAACACAGTGGGGGGCGATATTCACAGGAACCGTACCCTCCTTTCCCTGCCAGCAACCTCTCGAAAGGACTTTCAGATCCATATATGTAACGTGCCCGTACTCTGCCTGAACACGGAAACAAATTTGTCAGAGCCGGGAGTCGAAATCGGGTCCTCCGGGTATAATCCCCGTGCTCTAGTCACTGGACTGTCCAGTCCCTGAGAACCCAGACCGTCCAGCTCACTCAAAGATATGTAGCAGTTAAATGATTTACCCGTCTATCCAGCTCCTGTATCTATATTTATATTATTTTAAGTATATAACTGCATTTGATAAAAATAAAGTAAAAAGAAATTTGAGGGCAATTCAAGGGCAGCCCAGATCCTTTGTATATAAAGATCAGAACTCTAGAGCTTTGCGTAGCGTATGACATCAGGTAATGAATGTAACGATATGGGCTGCCCGCCCCCTACATAATGCAATGATACTTCTTTCATACTGAAATTATGATTTAACCATGGATCTTTACTTATCATATGACACCAGATACTGAACTTCAAATCATGATGTTACTTTATTAATTTTATATAATTTTTAATACTGCCTGTTCCCTACATGAAGCAATGACTATACTTATTTCATAGCTAAATTATGCTGTAACCATGCAGCTTTACGTATCATCTGACATCAGATACTGAACGTCAAACCATGATGTTTTATTTTTAATTTTATATTATGAATAATTTTAAATTGTTATTAATTTTATATATCATTATTAAATGTATATCATTAATATTATATTAATATAAATTTTTATTTGAGTTACCACGCAACTCGGCGTGTCACGGTCATTTCATTTTTATGTTTAACATTCGAAATATTTGAAGCTTCTTCCAACAAAATGGAGAAATTGATTGCGTATATTTTTGATTTATTATTATTATTATTATTACTTATAGGGCAGCATGCCCGTGGGTCTGTCTCACAAGTATTTTTATTTTCAATTAAGCATTTGAGGAGCCAGTATTATTCTCCGACAATTTCAATAAAGTTCGTAAATCTGTACAACTTGGGTGGTTGCAAATTTTAATACAACTTTCTTTCGCAATTATAATACTAAATTCACTCCTGCTACATCCCCAAAGAAAAAGACAACTTTCTTTGCTTTTTGCCGTGTCATGCATCCTTGAGCTCTGTCACTGCAAAACCTCAAAAAACATTATATGGTGCAAACGTTCGCCTGCATTTGAGTTAAAAATCCACCTCCATAAAATACATTTTATAGTAAAACCTTAGAAAGTATTTAATATATCTGTAGAGTTCCCTAAAGTAATCTTTACAGCACATGCTTGCGGCGAATGAGAAAGCGTAGAAATTAATTTAAATGTGCGAAACGTCTATCAAAGTAATTCAAGGGTGAAATGGGATGCTGGCATTTCTATTAAAAAGTTCTTACAGTTTAAAGCCTTAAAAAGACAAATGCTTAAGTGTTGATCTATATTGCAAGAATGTTTATTTACCTACAAAAGTTAGACACTTGGACATTTCTTTATGGAAATATGATTATAACGGATAACTGAAATTCTGTTGAAAATTCATAATTCAAATTATTAAAAATGTGTTTTAACACATGACTTTGTAAAAAACACATTTCTGTCCCAACCGGGAATTGAACCATGAAGCTTCGTACTGACAAGCCGATACTTTACCGTTGAGCTACTGGGACGAAATTGCAAATTCTTATCATTGAAGTGGACTCGGAATTCTCCCCCCCTCCAATGTCATATTTGTGTTACTGATTAAAATATAGCACGAAAGATAGCGATATGCCACATATGATATTTATAGCTACTCAGGATTTCGAGTTATTCCCGATAAACGAGTATATTTCTATGGTGGGCCCAGGATAGGTTAGCCCGATAAGCTTCAAAATGCTAAGAATAAAAAATATACCACAAAAGGCAATGACATTTGGGCTTTCTATCTGCTCCAGTTTTCAAGTTATTCAAAACAAAATACAAATACATTCCCATATCAGGCCCAGGATAGTCTGATCCGATAAGATTCCAAATCAAAATAATTACAATGTACCACAAAAAACAACGGCATGCCAAAATTTCATGTTACTGTGATTAATGTAACTTGATATGGTAGGACTTCAAAGATTTGAATCACACTGGAAAACAAACCAACACCAATTCAAGTTAAAATAAAAAGTTGTTAAAAAATGAAAAATAACCAAATCTGTTACTGAATATATAAAAACTATCATCTATACGGATGTGTTCGTTAAACGAGAGTGTCGTTAAAGAGGTTCTGATGTACTAATAAATCAGGCCGAAAGAGAGCAATAATCTATAAATCATTGCTCTCGATAAATTATTGCTAGTCGAATAGGGTGCTACACTTAGATAATTTCTAAAATTATGTTTTATACAGTATCATCATTAATGGCCCGGCAGCTTACTGGGCGTCTTGGCCTTCCTCAGAAGATTCTTCCGAGCTGTCCCTCTGGGAGCAATGTTTCTGCGATTTTAAATATTTAACACCTCAAAATCCTTGCCCAAACAATCGATCCACCTCAACTTTAGTCGCCCTAGGTCTATTCAGATCTGTGTGGACATAAAACTTTTCTTTGTGATTCTGTTGTTATCCATTCTAAGCAAATGTCCTGACCGTTGCATTCTGTTAATTTTAATGTATTTAATTATGTTAGAATCTTTGTATAATTTGAATAGTTCAGAATTTAACTTCTTCTCCAGATATCATTTTCCAGAATTCCTCCAAAAATTCTGCTCAAAAATTTCCGATCAAAGTTACAAAGAGCTATTTCATCATGTCCTTGAGAGAGTCTAGCTTTCTGAAGCATAAATTAAGGTAGGTCTAATAAGAACTTAATAAACCCTGTAATTTTGTAAAAAAAATGCTTTTAATCCATGAAAGCAGCAATTTGCAGCTATAATTCGGTTTTTTATTTCTAAACTAATATACCTTGTGCAGTTTATTTTCTACAATATCCATCGACGTATTTTCTGCACTTGTTATAGTTAACCCTTTCGCGACGGCGGAAGTAGCCATCAGTACGCCACCAAGTTACGAAACTGTTTCGCTTACGCTAGCCAATGCAACGCATTTGTGGATGACGGATATAGCCGCCGCTAGCCAAGGTGAAGCATTTAGTGGATGCCGGATATAACCGGCGCTAGCCAGGGTGAAGCATTAAGTGGATGCCGGATATAGGCGGCGCTAGCCTGGGTGAAGCATTTAGTGGATGTCGTATAGAACCGGCGCTAGCCAGGGTGAAGCATTTAATGGATGCCGGATATAGCCGGAGTTAGACAGGGTGAAGCATTTAGTGGATGCCGGATATGATTGGCGCTAGCCTGGGTGAAGCATTTAGTGAATGTCGTATATAGCCGGAGTTAGACAGGGTGAAGCATTTAGTGGATGCCGGATATAGCCGGCGCAAGCTATTGTGACGCATTTAGTGGATGCCGGATATAGCCGGCGCTAACCTGGGTGAAGAATGTAGTAGATGCCGGTTATTGCCGGCGCTAGCCAGGATTAAGGCTTTAGTGGATGCCGGATATATCCAGCACTAGTCAGGGTGAAACATTTAGTAGATGCCGGATATAGCCGGAGCTAGTCAGGGTAAAGCAATTAGTGGATGCCGGATATAACCGGCGCTAGTCGTGAAAGAGTTAATAAAATTAAAATGTCGCTCTTATTATTATACAAGAAGAAGAATTTTCCAAACATTTATCAAATTAAATCAAAATTACAATTTAAATTTTATATACACCCATGTTATTAAAAGCGAACATTTGTGCAATAGATAGATAAAAAATTATATTTATGCTATATTACTTTAAGATGTATGATTAAATATTGCTGCGCTTAATCACGATTATCACAGACTTTGTACTGTACTTTTAAAATATTTTCTCTATAATTAAACTTATACTAGATTAAAGGTGCGTTTTAAAAATTTGTTGGAATAAGAGTTTTGACACGTAAGCACAAGGATTAATGAACCCTAATTATACTAATGTGGATATTAATGTGCATTATTTAGAATATCGAACGGTTATAAGTGTTATACAAAGTTTTGAAGTTTTAAATACAGTCCATAACTGACACAAATTTTACTTTCCGTAATATGAAAATCTGATGTGGGCAACATATCACTTTCGCTACAGACTCAAATTCATTTCCTTTCTCTTTCTTTATTTTGTAATTCATTAGATTGAATTCAATTGCACAAAATAGCAAGGATTATTATTTGAAATTGCACTGAATTTGTAGTTTTAATTCAATTTTTGTTTCCATTTGGCGACTGGACATATTTTTAATGGCGACGAGGCAAAAATGCGAAAAAACTACAATATCTCGAAAACGACTAGTTCTTATGTAATGAGATTGGTCTTACTCCTTTCATCATCAAATATTACGTATAAAATAAGCATAATTATTGCATCTGAGCTTATATAGTCGTTTAATTTAGATTTTGACGATTTGTGCAGGCAATTTTATAAAAAGGCCAGTTCTTTTTTCCTTAATCGGATCAAAATCTAATCAGCACTAGGGTAACACACTAGTGACGTATATACTAAGTTTTATGAAATTTAGTCAGTTAGTACAGTAGTTAGAAATCTTAACAGCTATAGTAAATTCACTTGATTTTTGCTGGCCATTTCGTAAAGTTTCTCATTCACGTTCTTTTTTCCGGAATCGTATCAGAATCTAATCAACACCAGGGTCACCCACAACTGACTTACCTACCAAGTTTTGTGAAATTTGGCCAATTAGTTTTGCAGTTAGTTTGGATACAGGCATTGCACAAGCAGGCACACAGACTGATCGACAGACACAAACACGCACGCACGCACACGCATACAGACGTCAGGCTAAAAATAGTTCTTTCGTATCCTAGAGTGCTCTAATCATGTAGATCCGTCGAAAACTCGAATTGCGATTTTCGAGTGTGATTCCAATACTTTCCCTGTACTTTACCATGCATTGTAAAGAAATACATCATATGTAAAGCTTATATCTTTCTCTTTACATATTTTACTAACCAATGATAAAACATACTATGAAGAAATACACCTTCTTAAGTGTTTTTCTCGGCCGTCCAATTAACTGCTCCATGTCCTAGGATGAGCTGGTCGGCCTGGGCTTTCGACCTTCTTAAGTGTGTACCTGAAAATCTACTTGTTTAAAAATGTCATTCTAGTGGCAGTAAACCCAATTTTTTGTGTATTCTTACCCATATTTTTATGTCGAAAACCCAGACCACTCGACTCACCCTGAGGCATGAGTAACAGTTTGAGTGATGGGGATATTTATTATGAAGAAATACACATAAAAAATATCCCGAGCACTCAAACTGCTGCTCATGCCTCAGGATGAGTCGAGTGATCTGAGTTTTCGACATAAAAAATATAGATAAGAATACACAAAAAATTGGAGTTACTGCCACTAGAATCAAATTTTTAACAAGTATATTTTCAGGTACACACTTAAGAAGGTAACTACATCTATATGAATATATTATTTTACACTTTTATATGAGAATTGCACGACATATTGAGTATATTTTATTTTAAGATGAAAAAACCGTTTTTTTCTACATAGGTCATTTTACGCATCTATTTACCTGCTACACACTTGCATACTTTCTTAAAAGGGTCTTTTAAGGGGAACCCATTTAAGCAGTTAAATTAGCGCGTAATATGAACATCTCATACCTGTGTAAAACTGTTTTTAACGTAAAATAGAATATACCCATTACTCCATGCAAATATACACATTATTCTGTTACTCATATAAGTGAGTAAAATAACACATTCTTATAGATATAGATACTTTTTCAAGTGTGTAACTGGAAGTTTGCCTGTTTAATAGTCATTCTAGAAGCAGTTATAGTCATTCTAGTAGCAATTTAGTATGGAGGGTATTTGAAAAGTATTATCAGGTCCACTAGAAGCCTCCCCAGTGAATTAAAAGGCTGAATTTTTGCAAGAATTTTTAACTTAGAAGGCTGAAGTTATAGTATTTATCAATTATTGTATCGACCACGTGACGAAACTTAACAAACACGGATTTGGAATTCCCATATTTGGTGTAAAGGAAATGGTGGGGACTTTTGTTTGGTTTTCAATACCCGCCTGAATCCTTTCCAATGACCTAAATGGCTAGGTTCCAGAATATTTACAGTATCGCCCACGGGAGATAATTTAACGAAGTGGAAATTTTGATTCAACCCCCCCCCCCCGAGAACTAAGAAAATGCTTTGCCTTGTTTTTGCTTTGCCAGACAGTCCAGAACTTTTCCACGGTGACCTAGAAAGTCGATACTCTGCACATATATAATATCGATCATGGAACAAAATCTAACCAGTCAGTTTTCATTTAACCTTTTGCTTACGGGTAGAACAGCGTCCATCCCAAACGAAGAACCTCCCAAAAAGACAGGTTTTTGACATACCCTATTCCAAACAGTTCAATCCCCCTTTGCGGGCATTGACGTATAAGGACGCCAATGTCCGCAAAGGGGTTATTAGTTTTTCAGCTAGAGTGGATACATGACGTTTTTGCGGGTCATTTTGCAGAGAAAGGCGGGATGTTTTTTACCGAATCATACCAAAAACTAATCAGCACCAAGATCACACACAAGTGACTTACCTAACAAATTTTATGAAATTTGGTCTATTATTTTTTGAGTTAGAGTGAATACATACATTGCACAGACAGACACACACACAGAGAGACAGGCAGACAGACACATAGATGTCACGCTAAAAATGGTTTTATCGTATTCTAGAGGTCCCAAAACATGTAGATCCGCCGAAAATTCGAATTGCGATTTTCAGCCTGATTCCAATACTTTCCCTATACATTACCATGTATTGCTGAGAAAGTAAAAAACGTCAAATCATGCTTAACTTTATCAATTAAATGCTGAATTGACCCATGGCGGAAATGGAATTTCGAAAACTAACTTTTTTCGTCAAATATACTTGGTTCAGTTTCTGTAGCTTAATATATATGCAAAAAGTTCTGCAGAAAGCTCTGATATTTTAATTTTAATCACCCTGTTTCTGGAATTTATATCACGATATAACTTTCGATCAAATAAAAATAACACTCACTTTACTTGAAAAGCCGACCGACCAGAAAGTCCTTCATATTAAAAATCTTTGACGTTTGAAAACTTCATTCTTTACAAAAACGTTAGGGATTTTATACGTATGGAGAGATTTCTTTTTAGAAAAGTTATCCCCAACATTTTCTCTCCTATTCTCCCTTTGTTTTAATATGACTCGTTGATGAATTAAATTTGTTTTATGGAGAGATGGTTGGAAATGAAGATCGGTAAGAAAATTGTTGGAGATGAAGATCGGGAAGATTAAATTTAAGAAAACTTCAGCGGGGGGGGGGGGGGGTTAGTAAAAAAATAGAATTTATAAATGGTTACGCATTGATAAATACCTTTAAGGTTAAATATGATCTTCAGTAGGATTAAAATGGGAAATTTTGAAAATTTCAAACTATTCAGCAGAAGAACTTTCCCATTTATAATATAAGAGTATGTGACAAATGAATTTTATAATTTGGGGATAAATAAGTTTTATATAATTGTGATAAATTTTATATTATTGTTTTTAATAAATTTCATATAAGTGTAATAAATATATTTTATTGTTTTCTTTTCATTTTAAAGCAACCGATACACAACAATCAAATTACAGCAATATATGCCAGCGTTCTTATTAACTAGCGTTTCGAGCAATATACTTCCTACAGTGTTGGTGTCATCGTGTCTTTTCTTTAACAATTCATATTCCAACAAGAATAACAATTATTTCTATTACAACAAAAATAACAATTCCTCTCATTACAAGAAGATTAACAATTTTTCCTATTATAGCAAGAATAATAATTCTTCATGCACTCGTCAAAAGTGAAATTACAATACCATGAAGGAATGAATGCAGCCATATGCAAACCACAGTACAGGTAGAAGAGACAGTCATATGCAAATGATAAAGTTTTCGTTCACGTGACACCCAGTTTCGGGGGATAAAGACCACCAGACGGCTCGTCCCGTAAATGCTATCAGCGATGATTTGCAGCAACCAAACTTTCGAAAAAGTGAAGAAGCGATGCCTCGAAGACGTCAGTGAGCTGTATACCAGAAGTTAACGGCTGTAGAACGAGACCGTATCCTGGAGCTGCATGACGTGGGTTTGTCGATGCGTGCAATTGCCGCGCGTGTTGGACACGACGTGAGTACCATCCAGCGATGTGTGGCACGATGAACATCAGAGAACACGCCGAAGAGGGAGTGGATCGAACGAGCGCGCGGCAAAGCGCACAGACCGGTAGATTCGCCGAAAGGCTCATCGAGACCTGTTCACAACGGCAAGTGATACAAAGACAAGTGACACAACAGCCTGCCACCATCAATGGTTGCACCTGCATGCACCCAAACCATTCGCAACAGGTTTATGAAGTACAGCTGCACGCTGCGAACAGCCACTGGGGTGCCATTAAGTGCTCGACATAAGGATGCACGTCTGGCGTGGTGTCGTCGTCATCGCAACTGGACCTATAAATTGCATCGGGTACTGTTTACGGATGAATTTCGCTTCTGCCTGTGGAGGAATGACAGCCGTGGGCAGGTGTGACGGCTTTCCGGGAAAAGCCACTTGCCAGCCCATATCACCGGCCCTACACCGGACATCATGGTTTGGGACCGTATCATGTACAATCAGCGGACAGCTGTGGTGCACATTGCAAGTAATCTGACAGCGGACCGGTACGTCACACACGTTGTTTGCCTGCGGTTCGGCCACTAGTGCAGACAGTTCCCGGCACGGTGTTCCAGCATGACAATGCTACACCGCGTGGAGAACTCTCAACAACCTGAACGGAATTCACATATTCCTGGCCGGCAGCCTCGCCGGATCTCTCTCCAAGTGAACACTTGCGGGCCCTCATCGGACGTCAGGTGCATAGGGGACCACCGGTATATACCGTAGACGAACTGCATGTCGCAGTGGACGCTACTGCCTCGCCGTTTAGCGGCCTGTATAGCTGCCTGTGGGGGCCACATTCTTTACTGAATAAACAAGTTTATTTTGCATATCATTGTTTGTTCTTTTAATTATTTGCATATGACTCTCTCCTCTACCGGTACTGTGATTTGCATATGGCTACGTGCATTTCTTCATAGTGTTGTAATTCCACTTTTGACGAGTGTATTACCACAAGATTAACAATAATTCATGAAGAACCAATCAGTATTGTGTAAAAAAGTACTTATGTTCAAATTTTACTCATTTCTAGCATTTGCAGCTCTGAAATAACCCCTGGGGGGAAACATTTGAAACCAATATGTTTTCATAATAATTACTTCCGAATGTTTCGAAAAATATCCTTCTTAAGTTTGGTTGAGCTTGACGTATATTTGATTATATATCTATATGATTCATTAATTATAATATTTCTTTTAATTATAAGAAGCGTTTCGGAGAAAGTAAAAATATTTATAGCAATTTAAATTTATTCATTAAATTCTTCTTTTATTTCATTTATATTTAAGCGCTTTCTGCAAAATCGGTTACGAAATAAAAGTTAATCTTTTCTTAACCACTATAAAAATGTACCTAACTACGTTCAGATTATAATTAAAGTAAGAAATTCTTTCATGTTATTATAAACTCGAAAATTAATATCACTGATGAAAAATTATATCTTATAATATGTAATTAAAGTCCATGATTAAATATTGCTGTCAGTAAGTCACGCTGTCTTCCATAGATGCTGCGTTCTTAATAAACTCGAATATTTTAACTTACTCATTGGCAGTATAAAGACGCGCTTGAAAAATGGGTTAAATTAAAAGTTTTGACAAGCATGTGGAAAAATTCTCTAGTGCTAATAATTTCTTTGTACTATTAATTAAAATTTTGATATGCCTAGCCTTAAAATCCTGAAAAATTTAAGAATGGTTATTTTAATTTCAATGATTTCCCTTAAAGTTTTAAATACAATATATATATATATATATATATATTATGTTTTACATACAATTCACATTTTTACTTTCCTTGCAATACATGGGATTGTGTAGGGAAAGTATTGGAATAATGCCGAAATCGCCAACTCGAGTTTTCGACGGATCTATACGTTTTGAGACCTCTAGAATACAAAAAACTATTTTTAGCGTGACGTCTGTGTATGCAATGCGTATATCCACTCTATCTCAAAAACTAATGGTCCAAATTTCATAAAATTTAGTAGGTAAGTCACATATGTGTGACCCTGGTGCTGATTGGTTTTTACTACGATTCGGGATAAAAGAACCGGCATTTGGCCAGCAAAAATCTATTGTACCCACTCTGGCTAAAAAACTAATTGACCGAATTTCAAAAAATTTGGTAGATAAGTCACCTGTGGGATATCCTGGTCCATTAGATTTCGGTACGATTCAGAAAAGAAGAACCCGCCTTTTTTTACGAAATGGGAAGCAAAAATCTAAATTAAAAGACTACATATGATGAAATGTATCTATTAAATGCTATTGTTATATGTAATTTTTGTTGCATTAAAAATAAAAATTTTCTAATTGATCAAATTTATCTGAGGGGGTCGTATAAAAATTTAAAAAGTGTAACTTTTTGAAAATTAATGGGAGGACTATTTCATTAAGGTAGTCTTATTTCCTACCTTACTTTCAACATTTTTGCAACTTACATTGCCCACTTATCTCCACCAGGTAAAAAATTAAAGGACGTTTCAATCTTTTTGGGACACCCTGTATACATTTCTTGAGTTATTTTCCGTATTCCATCTACAATATATTTGGAACTTTCATCCAAATTCGGAAAAATCGCTTCTGTGATTTTTAAGATTACGAAAGGCAAACAATCTGATATTCCACCCGCTCACCCACCCACAGACCGACAAACGTCGTTTCTGTCATCAAATGTCCCTAAGGTGAAAACTCGACTTAAATCTTCACGAGATAAAATTACGATCACCATATTTCTCCTGCAGGTACTTTTCCTAGGTTATCTTGTACCTACTGAATCCCTTACTCATAGTATTAATTTCAGAGCTTTGCAACTTGAAAATCCTTGCAAAAGCTTATGAAACCTGAATTAATTAGACAACTTGCCTTGGAGGTCATACATCAAATACATAATAATGCTTTGCAGATTTATACGGATGGCACTAAGAAGGACCAAGGTAAAAACGGCAGTGGCATTTTTATTCGGAACTTGGAGGGGGATCTGAGTTCGGATTATAGATTCGGACCAAAACCTGCCGATCTCAAAACACCGACCATCGTTGTCGAAGATTGTATTCTCACTCACTAAAAAATCCAAATCTGAGATACGCGAAAGATGACAAGAAATATCAATCATGCTTAAAGCATTGATTCTGAAACACTTTCCAACTTCAATGCAATTTTATTTAAACATGTCTAAAATGCAATACATTCCTCGGTAATATTTTAAAACTTATCACAACACCACATTATTTTATTATATTTGAAAACTTAAACCTTCATCGAGAAAAATGAACTTCATTCAAAAGACGGCATTGAAATATAAATTGCCTGGTTTAAACATCTCTAAAATGTGATACATTCCTCGGTAATAATTTTAGAATTATCATAATACTACGATAATTTATTATATTTGAAAACTTGAACAAAAACAACTGAAATTCATTCAAATGACGTCATAGAAAAAATAACACACCTGGCTTTCTCTATAAAAGCAGCATGTCATTCATAAATAATTTCCCATTCATGTCATTCATCACAATACTATAATAATTTATTTTATTTAAAAATTAAGACCATGGAGCTACAAGTAATTAAACTCTATGCGTAAAACTTCATCGAAAAAAATCGTCCTTCTCTTTGTAAAATCAATGAATATTTCATTCATATCAGCTACGCGGACTCCATGAACTAAATGATTTTGTGTTAAAGAAATACATCACTTCTAATACAACTCATTCTACATATTCTGCTGTTTACATTTTACATAGGAGAAAAATAGGCTTCGTTGTAGAAATAATCAAATTTGGATGAGCATTTAAACTCAAATATATTGTAATTGCGCTGTTTCAGTATGTAGATGCACAGAATTTAAGCAAAAATAGAGTGGTTTTAGGACGGATACAACACTCAATATGAATTAAAAAGAACTTTAAAAATCACGATTTTGAGACAAGGTGGATGCCATATATCATTTTGAAGTGGGCCACGTGATCTTTTCATATCATGGTCACGTGATCGCTTCATATAAGAGGTATTATTATTACTTTAATTTTTATTTAAAAAACTACTGAATATATTTCGCTGAATTTTTTTTTATATATTTTATGGAACAATTTGAATATTACCTAAAATTTTCGAAGTAATTTGTGAATTTTAAATCCGCTTAAAAAATGTTTGAATAATTAGGTCCCATAGGGCTCAATGTATTTCATTTTTTCAACCCGGGTTCAATCCAAAACTAATTGGGTGATATTATTCATTTATATTCCCATAGGTCCTATAGACCGTCTGAACAACATACTAAAATTTCATTTTGATTACGTCATTTTTACGGCAGTTATCGTGCTAACGGACAGACAGATAGACAGACAGAATGAACAAAGTCATAAACACTTTTCAACTTTGTTGTAAAGTGTTAAAAATGGCTAGAACAATTCGAAATTAGCAAATAGGCAGCAAGCTATCCACCAGTGCCTTCCACGCACAGAAAAACCGTTTTTAAACAAAATCGTCTGCCAAAACTAGCGAAATGAAAAAAAGATTTTGATTAAGGAATAAATTTTGATTTCACTTTTTGCTACGAATAAATGAATGAAAAAATAAGAATATTAATACATTTTAGAAAGTCCAAGTGATCGTTTTCACATTCATAAATTAAATTATTACCAATGATATAAGTACACTCCTAATACCCCAAAGTATGATTACACTTTTCCATCTGGCACAAATAAATATAAAGTTGTATTGAATTTTAAGTTATAGAAAAGTACCAGTGACGTACGGACGCGAAAACGCGTACGACATCAACAAGAACATACTTTTCCTAGGTTATAGTGGTTAAAGTAAAAAGTTTGCTTAATTTTCTATCAAAAGCATATCTGTCACGAAAAGTGGTACAAATCACAATTACCATATACCTTCCTCAAATGCAGCGAGAGAAAATTTAAAGCACACTTTTACAACAAGAATTTTAAGGTAAAAAGCAAGTTCCTGTACTGTAAATAACATCCTTACTGCGAAGTTAAACTCTTCAATGTCCCATGTCTATATCTTATTCAATTCACTTCACACGTATCCTTTAGCTTAATTTCGGGCACAAATAAAAGTATAGCAATGTCATATTTCACGAAATAAACAGAAGTATATCCTTGTTAATAATACCCTTGCTCAAGATATTTTTATAAAGACGAACTATCTTTCACTTTAGAACATAATTCGGAGCACAAGTATTTTTCTTTAAATACAGTACTGTATTTAATCAAGAAATAAGCGATTTCGTTAAACTTATTATGTGTAAGATATTTCCAATATTATATCGGGTTTCAAACGATGTTATTCATGCTTATACGGTGCTACATTAGAAGGTTTAAATGCTTAACTTTAGTTCAAGATTTGCTTTATTATACTTGCATTCCGTAAATATTTAATTATGAAGAGTAGATAGAACTTGAGTTGCTTTGGGGTAATTTGCGCAATTATTTGCACTTGAAATTTAAGCTTAATATTGTTTTCGCAAAGGAATTTCCAGCTGATATTAACTTTGTCTCTCTCATCTTCCGTATTTAAGCCGTTTGGCATCATTCTTTCTTTTTAACTTTTGACACTAAAATTGAGTCAAAACAATCTGCAGGGCGATATTTCATATACATGTTAAACATCGTTTACAACGTCTGATGTGGACAGCACATGACTTTAGCTACAGACTCCAATTTATTTTCTCTTTCTCCATCCATTGAATTGGGTTTTAATTGCATAAAATAACATGGATAATTATTTTAAATTACACTGAATTCGAAGGTTTATTTCAAATAATTATGCAGGTTATTTTGAGCGATTAAAACTCAATTTAACGGATTGGGAAAGCGAAATTACATTGAAGTCTGTAGGTAAAGTCATGTGCTGTCCAAATCAGATTTTTTAAGGGGACGGTGGACGTTGAAATGAGCAAAAATCGACTAAAAAAAGTTTTTTTTCAAATATATAACATTTTTTTTTTCCAATGGCCAGGCATTGACTCTTTCATCTTCGCCTATACATCGGCCAGAACAGTTAACCTCTTAGCCGTCAAAGACGTTGCCCCAGTGGGGGTGGGAAGACATTGCGCCCAACAACGCAAACATCCATTGTCTTACGTAAGACTCGAACCCACAACGTGGCGGCCGATCAATCGCTGGAAACGCTCGCCTTGACCGTTTGGCCAACACGTCGACTGAAATGAGCCAACAGTACGCGGTGTTCACAGGTGGTCACCCACCCAAGTACTAACCGCGCCCGATGCTGCTTAACTTCGGTGATCTAACGGGAACCGATGTTTTCAGCACAATACAGCCGTTGGCTCTAATATATAACATTATTTTACACATTTAACCCTTTACTTATGGGTGGGACAGCGTCCATCCCAAACGAAGAATCTCCCAAAAAGACAGGTATTTGACATACTCTATCCCAAACAGTTCGACCCCCCTTTGCAGGCATTGGCGTCCATGGAAATCGGCGACAGAAACATTGCACCTGCTGCACCCCTTTGCAAGATTGGCGTCCATGCAGATATATACGTATGCAGTTCCCTACATCTTTGTAGTCAGAGAAGTATAATCTTTATAAACTCCATTAAATTTCATATCATATTCATAAAAGTTAGCTCATATAGCATCCGAAACCGGTTCTTTATCTTTAAGTTCGGTTATGCCTTTCTTAATTCCAGTCTCAGGCACTGATATTTTTTAATACACTAATCTATTGATACGTTCTTTAGTTGATGAAGTTAGCTCATATAGCATTTGAAACCGGTTTTTCTTTCTTTGTGTGTCATATTCTTTTTTATAGTAGTTTGATTGATGAAGGTAAATTTCAAAACCGGTTATTTCCTTTTGTTATTTTTTTTAATTACTGCCTCATTCTAATGTAATTTTTGCCCATGTAATTTTCAACACTTTACAACAAAGTTGAAAATTGTTTATCACTTTGTTCATTCTGTCTGTCTGTCTGTCCGTTAGCACAATAACTACCGTGAAAATGACTTTATCAAAATAAAATTTTAGTATGTTTTTCAGACGGTCTGTGGGACCTATGGGAATATAAATGAGTAATATCACCCAATTAGTTTTGTATTGAACCTGGGTTGAAAAAATGAAATACATTGAAACCTATGGGACCTAATTTTTCAAACATTTTTTAAGCGAATTTAAAATTCACAGATTGCTTCGAAAGTTTTAGGAAATATTGAAATTATCCCATAAAACATATAGAAAAAATTTCAGTAAAATATTTTAGGTAGTTTTTTAAATAAAAATTATTTAATATAAGGAGAAAAACAAATTCAATTAAATTCTGATTTTTGCTATATCCTCCAGAAAGAAAAATGAGATATATTTTATAATAAATATCTTTCCAAGAGTTCTATAATTTTATATATGAGAGAGGTTTCACACTGTAAAATAAATATGGTAGATAACAATTTTTCAAATTTTTAAATAAAATAAATTATTATAGTATTGTGATGAATGAAACGATTGGAAACATGTTTATGAATGAAATGCTGCTTTTATATAGAGGCGATTTATATTTCGATGGCATCATTTGAATAAAGTTAATTTGCTTTCGATGAAGCTTTCAAATATAATAAATTATTGTAGTATTATGATAATTTTAAAAATAGTACCGAGGAATGTATCGTATTTTAGAGATGTTTAAACCAGGCAATTTATATTTCAATGCCGTCATTTGAATGAAGTTCGTTTTCTTTGATGAAGTTTTCAAATATAATAAATTAATGTAATATTGTGATAGTTTTAAAAATATTACCGAGGAATGTATCGCATTTTAGAGATGTTTATATAAAACTGCATTGAAGTTGGAAAGTGTTTCATAATCAATGCTTTATGCATGATTGATCTTTCTTATTTATCTTCCTTCCTTTACAACGGTTGGTCTATTTTTTTCTCCCGCTACAAGGGTTTGTCTATTTTTTTTCTCCCGCTACAAGGGTTTGTCTATTTTTTCTTCCTCTAAACACAATCATTATTTTTTACCAATAATTTAAGGTTCATAGCTTTTCTTTCTGTTTTAATTTAAATATCACATCAATGCTTAAGATTTCAGAACCATCTTCCCGCATCATCGTGGGCAGGGGTACCCTTTATCTACCCGTGTTAATATGTGTATGATTTTTTTTAAATGGTTAATACCCGCTAGCGAGTTTTCGTTTCGTATGTTTCAGCTATGTTTATCTATTTATCCTTGCCTGCAATCACGCAATTCATTCTTACAGGTTATTAAGGGCACATACTGTTCTTTGGCATTAGGGAAGAGTCTTATAACGTTCTCACTGCAATACTCACAAGAGTCACTTATCACACTGCAATACTTACATATTTCAAGTACGTATTACAAGTCAATTCGTTACAAGCAACAGTGTTAGTTATTGTGAAGTATAGTAACTAATACCTGAAATGACAGCAAGTAAATTTGTGAAGAGTCACAATTTCGCAAACCTCTGTAAAGATAGACAAATTAGATCTTACCACGTAACCCGCTGGAAATTTCTTCAAAATTTAGATGTATTATTTTAACTTCCAAATTTTTATTTGCAAGGTACCTTACTACCCCAACCGGGAATCGAACCTTGGATCTTCGAACTGGCCAGCTGAAGCTCTGCCGTTGAGCTACTGGGACGAAATTGTAAGCTCTTATCTTCCAAGTGGACTCTGCATTCTCCACCCTCTAATGTGAGACTGACGGACAGCTGACATTCTGACTGACTACCTCTTGCTATTTTTATCCAGGTTAGTATCCTACGTGGTCGTTATCGTCTCAATTTGAAATCGGCGCTCAACCTTCCAGAGTCCACTGAATCCGTGCTAGTCGTACTAGGGTCACTTTCAGACCTCCGACATTTAATTTTCTAATTTCTATTCTAAATTTCTATTTTTGTTTTTCATGTGCCTATTTCTTTTTCCTTTTCGTATATTTTCTTTTTATAAATTTTTTTAAATCTTACTTTTAAAATTTTATTATTTTCTTTAATTTTAATCTATTTTTCATTATGTTAATATACCTCACTCTAAATTTCATTTTTCAATGATCTTTTTATCTATATGCGCAATAACCCTTTTTCTATTTTTGAAAAATGGACGTACTTGTCAAGTTCAAATATAATGTAAAACGATTTGTTTAACCACAATATTTTTCATCAATTGTTATCTTTTTAGACCAAAATAAATGTTCGTTTGGCGGGATGGTAGACCTTGGGTGCCTCCTGAGTGCATGAGGTATCCTTTCCCGGCCGTGCAGCCAACTACTCTAAACCCACTATGTGAGTCGCATGGTCTGGGGTCTTCAGACCTGCGACATCTTTGCACTAACCTACAGGGTTGATTTGTTCGGTCGCCATTGTAAAGAGCCTTGCTACTCCAACCGGGAATCGAACATTGGATCTTTTGAACTGGCCGGCCAACGCTCTACCGTTGAGCTACTGGGACGAAATTGCAAGCTCTTATCGTTAAAGTGGACTCTGTATACTTTATAAATTTCGAGCCAGAGTTATTTTTTTAATACTTTGCATAAATATTTTAAAAGAAATTTGTAACGCCAATAGATGCACTTCTCTTACTTGTGTTAGAGACCAATTTAATATCATTAGCATTCATACTACAGTTCAAATTATCACTTCCTCCTCATAAAACTATCATCATTGTTCTAGCAATTATAATTCTTTTCGGCAGATAACAACGTTACGAACATCTTATCATTCAAGTTCTAAACGTTACTGACATTTCCATCTAATTCTAATTTTTACATAATGTATTTACATATAAAATTTGATAGCAATAATTCATTCTAAAATTATCGTGACCATATACCTCAGCAGCAAATACAAGCATCTTTCTAAAAGAATTCGAAATGGATTAAAAGAATATTAGAAAGTGCTTATCCGTCCAAATTTCAAATTCAAAAAAAAAATTTGTTAAAACAATACTCGTTATATACGACAGTATCAGAAAATATCAAGTCTGACGAAAAACTCATATACGACATTGTAGCTAATAAATGATAATCTATATAATAATTATCTAACGTGTTTGTGTCATTCCAGACCATTCAAAAGCCAATGACCTAGAAGATTGTTGTCATAAGTGTGCAAGAATTCAATCACGCGACAGAACTTAACGGACCAGACTTTTAATTCCTCTCGGGAATTGATAAAGGAGGAGGGAGTTTTCTTCTTCGATCCAAACGTCCGACCTACCTGAAGCTGTAAGATATATGTTTGCACGGCCGGGATAGGCGACATTCACAGAGACCGCACCCTCTTTCCCCTACCACCAACCTTGAGGGTCCACAGTTTTAACGTGTCCGTACTCCGCGTGAACACGCGGATAGTTTTGGGCAGCGCCGGGAATCGAACTCGGGTCCCCGCAGGCTAACTGCTGGGATGTCCCACCTCAGGGAAAAGGGGGGTCGAAAAGACTTTTCACTTATTCTAACTTATATTTTCACCTATGAACTTATTCCAAGAGGGCTGAATGTTTGCACGCTTTTAGTACCATCTACGAAAAAGAACGTCACTGTATGTTGTATTCCCCCGGACATGAATAAAAGGAGGTTTTCGAAAAGACTTTCCAGATTCTCTTACCCCCAACCTCCGGTGATCTAGAAAGCTGAATCTTTGCACACTTATAGTATCGTTCACCTAAAAAAATGCCACAGAACTGGATTTTTAATTCTCTTCCCTGGCCACTGGAGAATATGAGTTGTTTTTTAAAAGATCTTAGACGTTTTCCGACGCTCCAGGGGACTACAGATGACTTAGAATCTTGGCATACTGAACATAGATCAGAACCTAACGTATCATGAATTTCGATTTCTTCCACGGGAGCGAACAGGAGCTTAAAAAGTCTTTACAGACCCTTTCAAAGGCCTTGATGACCAATGCCGCCGACACAATTTTTCATGCCCCTATGTAGCAAATGCGCTAGCCCTCTCCCCACTACTAACCCCTGATTTACACAGTATTGACATTTTTTCATAAATTGTTCATGCAGACCGGGATTTTATGCAAAGCATTCTATTATTCTCAACTGTTGACGGTTCTGTTGGTGAGCTAGAACGCTGAAAATTTGCACACTTGTAGTATCTATCACGGGACAGAACCTAACTAAAATAATTTTCGATTAGGATGAATGTTTCGTATAGAAAGCTCAATGCATTATAAACAAAATAAAACAAAAGTTGCAAATTAATGTCTTTCCCTAGATACATATTGTAATGTGTTAACTATTGTGATGTGTTAAGTAATATGTTAACTACAGTGAAATAATTTCACTTTTCATATGTAATATTATGCAATAAATTTGTTAACATCACTCTCGTAGATCTAGTTCGTTCCATTCACGAGAGAAAATAATTTGTGTAATAGTTGACGCCTAACAATTCTTTAATAGTCATTTACATATAAGAAATGCCCTTCTCACCGTTTGTCTGCAATGCTTGGCAATACATTTGGAGACTCATTTAGATAAATATCACCAACTTGGCGATATTTCATCTCAGATTAACGAAAATATCGTCAAAATTGCAAAAAATGACGCTAGGTCAGCGAAATGACGCAACATTGAAAAATTATTTATTAAAATATTTTAATATATGGACTCTACTGCTTATTGCGGATGTTATTAATATTGATAGTTGCCAAATTAGTGCAGCGCGAAATATAAGTTAATTGTGTACTTTGAAACAGTTTAACATGTTGTCATCCGGAAAAGCGCCCAATGTAGAATTCAACGTTAAAAATAGTGTTCCGTGGATCTTATACATCATTTTTTCACAGTGAAAGATGTGAATCCATTTTATTATACAGGGTGATTCAAGACAGATAGGCCAAACTTTACTAGGTAGTAGTACACATCAAACCACGCATTATTCGTCATAGTTTACCGGGTTGGAAATGAAACGTAAAAGCGCCAGTGGCCACTTAATGGTGAAACCGATGAGGTGAGGCGAAAACATAAGAATGACTTTTAAGTTATACAATGACATTCAATAAACAGTAATTACAGTAATGACTCAAAAGAGCGACCACCCACCTGAATGCACGTCTCGCGCGATATTGGCGAACTTTCTCGAACAGACCTGGCATGTCGCGCACTTCGGCAGCAGCAGCCAAAATTCTCGCGACGAGTTCCTCTTCAGATTCAAGGGGAGTGCCATAGACGAGACCCTTGAGATATCCCCCACAAAAAGAAGTCAAAACACGACAGATCGGCCTCTCAAAAGTAGATCTGCGAATAACTGCTGCAAACTGATAAGGCCGTACATTCGGTGTTTTGAAAATTTACATAAAGGTTCTGATTCTTCCCCAGATGAAATATGCACACGTGATTTTCTTCTTCAACCAGAAAATAACAACCGGAATGACGCTTTTAAGTTTGCGGAGTGGCCGCTTCCCAATGAGTAAGCTCCCTGTAACACCTTTACGTTTCATTTCCGACCCAGTAAATTATGACGGAAAATGCTTGGTTCGTTGTGTACTACCACCGCCTAAAATCTGGCCCATCTTTTTTTTAATCACCCTGTATAGGGAAAGTCATGTCCTACCCACATAAATTTTAAATCAATGTTTCCCTGTCTCTAAAAAACTTAACTACTAATCAAATAATAAAAATGTATGCACTCACCCGGTAATACGGCCAACGAAAATAGCAATAGGTATAGCATAGAGAAACCGTCAACTTTCGGAAATACGGCACCCACGTGCTTTCCTCAACGTCGAGTCTGTGTTGTGACGCCCATGCTTCTTCAGCGGTTCACTCTCGAATGCCGATTCGGGGCTTCGCGCGGACACCTATCAACTCAGAAAATGAGTTGCTGAGTGGGAGGATGGAGAGAGAGGAGGGGGGCGATCGACGCGCCACTTGAAGTCGAATGAAGTGAATTCGGGAAGTTGAGTCAGAAGGAATTACAGGAGCTTCCGTAACAGGTGTGCGTTATGTTCGGATTGCAGGAGAACCCACATTTGCGTAGGTATGATGTTTGCATGGTCAGATTTGGAATTGAGGTATATATCACGAGTGGATGGGGGGAGGGGGGTAAACTGCGGCCTGTGGCATCGTTTTTGCGGCCAGCGATACTTTTTGAATATTTCGAAGTTATATATTTTTTTTTATTTTGCGTTGTTTTGTATAGTTTTACATTCGCATATTATTGTATAGAGGAAGTATTGCTTTCCCGAAAGTTTTCGGATTATAAATTTTAACAGATAAGTCCGTTATAAGACCTCCTGAACCCACTTCAAACACTACGGGGAAGATTACCGTATATATATATATATATATATATATATATATATATATATATATATATATATATATATATATATATATATATATATATATATATTTACAATTTTAATTTTAATTTCATTATTAGAAGTAGTTACAGGCTTAAATTCTATCAAGGCTTTCTCAACATGATAACCAGATTTCAAGTGCTTACCTTATATATGGAACAGGGAACGAGAGGTATTTTGTACCTCTTTAGAACCTGTTTTATTTACAAAGGATTTATTCTCAAGCCTATGTTGGGTCTATTTTATTTTACTTTTATTTTTATTCTTACATGTGCTCTTCATACAACTTTCAAGAAAGGGTAAGTCACGGGTAATTAAAATATACAAGTAATTAAATTTCTTGCAATATATATATATATATATATATATATATATATATGTGTGTGTGTGTGTCGGATACGGTAACTCAAGAACGGAACCAGTTATCAAATGTTAAGTATGAAATTTTTATAAATGACATTCGGTACAAATTTTATGCGTTTACTATCACATTTTATGTGTAAATACATTATGTAAACAACTAAAACTAAGTATAGAATTTTTTGAAACTCTTAAAAGTATGACTTCAATTAATCGAATTCCAACATTTTCATGTTATTATTCTCTATAATAGGAAAATAGGGATAATTTCCAGGAAAAAAAGATGGTAGTAAGTAATATATGGGGGTATCAATAATTTGAGTTATGCTGTGGATGTTAAAGGCATCAGAATATATTTCCATTGACACAGATAAACCAAATGCATCCATCCGTACGTGTAACTAAGCTGTTGCCAACTTGAAAAGAGACTTTTAAATAAATAATATTAATAAAGGGTACTAAGTCTGAAAAATATACTTTTTATTCTGATAATGTTTGGGACCCAAGCAGGACTAAATGCTGTGGAATATGAATGCATGTTTCATATTCCACAGCGTTTGGAGAGAGGCTTATACTACTTACGTTTGTCTAAAACCAGTACAAAAAAATTATAACGTCTTGATATTAGATTCCTCTCAAAATAAATATGCTTATCGTTATCGTTGATTAAAATCATCATACCCAATTTTGTGTAATTCTCCTAGTATTTTGAGTAGTTGTCTGTTAAAACAAAATCATTTCTAATATCTCGAGAGCGGCTTAAAACTACTAAACAATCATGTACATTTATTTTTGGTTAAAATTACTTAAAAATCATTTAGTCATTTAGTAATAGTTTGAATATATTTATGATTGTTTTTTAAATCCCCCCCCCCCATTTTAGATTTTAAAAAATGTGCAATATCGCATGAAAGACGTATGCAGCCCTAAAAGCTGTCCTTCGCTTTAAAATAAAAAAATACATATAAAATGAATATTTTTGCAACACACATGATTAGGTTTTATTATTTTTTTCTCAATTTCAAAAAGAAATCTTTGAAAATTTGAGAGTCTTTACCTGTTCTGACCATCCAGAAAATCCAATGAGCCCCTGACATATATCAATTAAAATAATCATACCAAATTCCATACTCTTTCTTTATTTATGTAAGAAATATAACGCTCTACGAGAGAAACTATTAATACTTCGAGAACGGCTCGTGATGATTCCTACTAAACAACGGTATTCATTAATTTCAAGTTAGTATTTAAGATTGATTAACTCATTTGGTAATTGGAAACAATTCATTGAAGCAATACTGAGTTTATTTTATTTTTATTAATTTTATTTTTTTTTTCTTTTTAAATACAAAATAACATTGAAGCAATTTCTGCCTTATAATAGGCAGAATTCCGCCTTGTTATAAGCCAGAAGTCGCTTCACTATAAATTAAGAATTTCGTTAGATATAAACAGCAATGACCGTGATGGTGAATGGTAATGACCGCAAGATCATGGTTCATGGGTGGTCATGGAAGGTCATTTGAGCATTTTCTTTCTTATAACATATCAAAGAACTGTTGTTGCAATATTTTAAATGTAATATATGTTCATGATTTTCTTTCTGTTTTCAAAATGAATGTTAGAAAAACAATGGGCATTATCTTGATCCGTCTCCCCTCCACCTTTGATGCAGATTGGATGTTGGGACGATTCGGGAAATAAGAACCTACCTCTTTTTGCAAAATGGTTAAAATCGTATGTATTTTAGCAAAAATCGTATATATCTATGTAAAGAGCCATGCTACCCCGGACGGTAACCGAACCCTGGATCTTCGAACTGGCCAGCCGACGCCCTACAGTTGAGCTACTGGGGCGAAATTGCAAGCTCTTACTGTCAATGTAGGTTCTGCATATCAGATTGGCGTGCAACTCACAATCTGACTGACCACCACCTGCTATTTTTACCACAGATTAGCCTCCTGATGCTATTTTTATCCTCCAGGTTAGCTTCCTACGTGGTCGTTAACCTCTCGATTTGAAATCGGAGCTCAATCTTCCAGAATCCACTGAACCAGTGCTAGTCGTACTAGGGTCACTTTCAAAAACCTATATTCGCAATAACCCTTTTCACATTTTTGAAAATGGACGTACTTTTCAAGCTCAAATATAATGTAAAACTAGCTGTTTAACCACAATAGGCGCCAAGTTTTTAAAATCTCAGGGAGGGCACAATCCGATAAAGTTATACAAAATATTCACATAATCGATAAAGATATAATAGCTTACAAGACCTGCTTGAAGAAAGTAAGCATATGTCAGTTAGGTGACTACAATTGTTTCGAGGTCATTATAATGCCCTACTTCAGGCCAAAAGAACAGTATGCGTCCTTAGCAACCGCCAAACCTGTCCAACGAACGACAGTAGTGATTGTTAAGAGCGCATAATGTTATTTTGGCCTGAAAAAGGGAGCTTATAATATCATCAAAGCAACTGTAGTGACCTAACTGACACATGTATGCTTTCCTCCAGGAAGTTTTGTAAGTTATTGTCTTACAAGCAGCAGTTTTAGAGTGGGATAACCGAGAGGTTAAGCCACGCGGTTTGTACTCGGAGGACCCGAGTTCGATTTCCGGCTTTGAATAAACTGCCCCCGTGTACGAGCACGCTAAATTTGTGGGTTTGAAAGTCCTTCCGAGCGGTTGGTAGCAAGGGATGGAGGGGCCATCCCTGTGGATGTCGCCCCCACTGGATTCCAGTCTAAATTAGATGGCACTATCGCGGCGATCTAAACAAATATATTACACCTCCGTCGGACGGTCGGTCTGGGACGAAAGAAAGAAATTAGCAGTTTTATTTATTGTATGAAAAATATTTTTAATCATTTTAGGTTTGCGTCACTCTAGTTTACCACTAATAAAATTTGCTCTTTGACTCCTAAACTCACTCCCTTGTTGACGTACCAGATGCCATCGTCTACGCATTGCATTTTCTCTAATCTAAAGAATCTACATTTTTAATAATTTCCATAGTTGTAAAGTGTTTGTGGCTTTGCTCATTCTGTGTATCTGCCCGTTCTCATGATAACTGCCGTAAAAATGACTTTATCAAAATGAAATTGTAGTATGTTGTTGAGTCGCCATATTGCTGCTATGACTAAATCTACTTCACAAACTACTTAAGTTTAATGGTAGTCATTATTAGTGTGTTTCCTTGTCTTGTTATTGTTTAAATTTAGGCGAATGTCAGGTTATTCTTGGAAAATGACTCATTATTTTTTAGTATTACATATAACTTTTTTCTGCAAAGATTAATTAATAGAATCATGTTTGACCCAAAACGGCGGATTCATTCGCCTTGCCCAAGAAATTTTCATTCATGAAACGTTACGTCCCATGTTCAATCATTGTCTGTCATTACGTTGTTTATAAAGGGTTGAAAATAGGGGAAGAAATAACCAGGCCTTCCTAGAACCTAGCTTATAGTTCTAGCTTATCAGCAAGGGCGGAGTTTAACAGGTGGGCGGGGCTAATACCATGCTTCTTTCAATGAACCGTAAAAGCTAGATAATTTCACCTTCTAGATATGCGTTTTAATGGGAAAAATACTGTTGTTGTTGAGACCCAGACCGTCCGACCTACCAGAAAGGTGTAAGGTAACTGTATGGACGGCCGGGAAGTGCCACCCAATTTAGACCGGAACCCAGTGGGGGAGGCATCCACAGGGACCGTACCCTCCTTCCCCTACCACCAACCTCTCGGAAGGACTTACGGACCCACATGTTTAACGTGATCGTACTCCGCATGAACACGGCGGCATTTGTGGCAGCGTGCAAATCTAGCGCGCAAACCACGGGGATACCGCACCCGAGATGGCCAACAGCACGCGGCGTTCCGAGGTGGTCACCCACCAAGTACTAACCGCGCCCGATGCTGCTTGACTTCGGTGATCTAACGAGAACCGGTGTTTTCAGCACGGTACGGCCGTTGGCCCCCGGGAAAAATACTGTGAAACGTCTCATTTAAAGTAAGTATAAGAGTTTTCAAAAATACATATATATTCGCAAAGTTATATTAAAAAGTATAATAAATAAAAGTATCTTTAAATTAGATTTTAAACAGGGGAGGCTCAGCTTCTAAGCCTCAATGGGCGCTATGCCACTGGTTCTTGTATTCAATATCTGTAATAATCGTGACAAATTATTTTCAAAACACTTCATTCGTTCATGAGATGACATGTACACTGGACAAACACACAATAATATACATTTTAATATAGTACGTACAGACTATCATACATACACACACATACAGACATCACCTCAAAAATGTTCGCTTCGAGTTCAGGGATGCTTAAAAATGCTCTGCATTTGAAAATTCGACTTCATCAAAATTCAAAATTTTCGACGTCATCCCAACGCTTTACCTATACATTTTACTATGCGTGTACGGAGAATAATAAAAGGCCGGAAGTAAAAACATTAATTTCATATACATTATACTATGCATGTACGAAAAATAATAAAAACCCGGAAGTAAAAAGATTAATTTCCTATACATTCTACTATGCATCTGCGGAAGTAATAAAAGGCCGAAAGGGAAAACATTAATTTCCTATACATTATACTATGCATGTACGGAAAGTAATAAAAGACGGGAAGTAAAAACATTAATTAAATTGTTTTATTTAAATGATATCACTTTCATATTAATGATACAATCCTAATAAAAACAAATGAAATTATATTTAAACATTAAGAAACATTTTAAAAATATTTAAATGAATCACCGTTTAAATTTTAGCAGGGCGCAACAAATACGGAGGAATCAAGATCATTAAATTATGCATTTCGAAACACTACCTTCTTTCTAAAATACCCGAAAATGCGTATGTGTTTTTTACTTTGCTTATTAGCCATATCGAATTTTTTCACGTTTATAGTCGCTCAGTATTTTTACGTTTAATTTATGAAGATTGCGATTCAGAATTCCGGCTCCATGTTCATTACCATCCGAAAATCATTTCGAATTTTTAAGAAAAATCGAGATCCCCATTAGTGGCATTTTCCAGACGCACATAATTTTGAGAATTTAGAATTCGAAAGATATCATCGTGCAAAGAAAAAACTTAACGTGATAAAGAAAATTTGAATTTTTAGTCATGTGTTTCTCATGTTTCTCGTGTCAACTGCAAGTTGTAAGAGTAATATGTTTTGAAGATCCGATTTAATTAAAACGTTACTTTTGGAAAAACCTCTGGTTTTCAGCACATGACTTTCACTATATATTGACAAATTTTGATATCGCATGGAAATAATAAAAGTTAAAGCTTCCTGATAGCTAGATCGCGCAAAAACGCCATTTTATTACCATCCATTCAGCAAAGATTTTTATTGTTATTTTTATTATACTGCGTATCAAATATCACGTAAATTGTTCGATTATTTCAAGAGTATATTGTAATTTTTGGAAAAAAACAAAAATATCTATCTTAAGAACAGCTAGTGATGGATAGTAGACGATGGACAAAATAGAGGAGGCTCGGTAAGTCCTTACAGTCTCTCCAAAAGAACCCTCGATGTCCAAGAAAGTTTAAGATTTACATACTCATAACAGACTTCCCGGCCACTCAGATTCCTGCTGTAAGCCCTAGGACCAGCTGGGTGGTCTGGGCCTTCAACGCTCATAGCATTGACTGTAACCCAGAATCTAACTGAGCCAAGTTTTGATTAAGGCAAATATTTTCGACGGTAAGCAACATACGTTAGTAAACAATATAAAATATTTTTAAAGGGCAATTTAACTTTTTAAGAGTGTTACTTTCAATATATTTGATAAGCTTAATACTAGAGAGATAAAAATGCAATTGCTAGTTTTATAGCAAATATGTAAACTTCTCTCCGTAGAAGCCCCCCCCCCCAAAAAAAAAAAAAAATTAAATTAAAAACCTGTGATAATTTATTCAATAGAATAACCTTAAAAAATTTGATGTGGGCAGCACATGACTTTCCCTGCAGACTTATATTCACGTTCTCTTTATTTTAATTAAATTTAATTCACTTTTAATTCAATTTTCGTTCCCATTTGATAACTGGACTTATTTTCAAAGGTGGCGTAGAGAAAATACGAAAAACTGAAATATCTCGAGAACGGCTAGTCCTAGTGTAATGTGGCTGGTCTTATCCTTTTCTTCGTTAAAAATTACGTATTGAACAAGCATTTAATGGATATATTTGAGCATACGTAGTATTTTATTTTAGATTTCGGCGATTTTTGCGGGCCATTTTACAAAACATGGCAGGTTATTTTTTTCGAATCATAACAAAATCTAATCAGCACCAGGGTATCCCCCCAAGTGACTTATTTACCGAATTTTGTGAAATTCGGTCCATTAGTTTTTTAGCTAGAGTGGATACAAACTTTTGCGGGCCATTTCGCAAAAAAAAAGGCGGGTTCTTTTATCCCGAATCGTACCCAAAACTAATTAGCACCAGATTCGCCCACAAGTGACTTACCTACCAAATTTTATGAAATTCGGTCCATTAGTTTTTAGTTAGAGTGGATACAAAATCTTCACAAACAGACAGACAGACAGACACACACACACAGACGTCACGCTAAAAATAGTTTTTTCGTATTCTAGAGGTCTCGAGGCGTGTAGATTCGTCGAAAACTCGAGTTGCGATTTTCGAGATGATTCCAATACTTTCCCTATATATTACCATGTATTGCAGGGAAAGTAATAATGTCATTCAAGTTGTCAAATTTGCTCGGCAGATATAAAGATTCATGAATGAAAATCTGCTGTTTTTTAGCGCGACGACACATTTCGAATTTCTGTCGTCTTTGTAATGAGACGACTGCCTTCGAGCTGATTATCATCCTCTCGTTAGGCAATCTTAATTTAATGCGTACCTTATTTCGGGGAACCACGCCTTCACCGTGTTTGATTAGTCATGCATTTTATGATATCTTGGGGTCGGTCCTGATTGGACCCTCTTATTTATGGAGCTTGTTCGAACATGTCTTCCTCGGAAGCATAAATTAATCCCATGTAGGCATTGTGATTTTTCCATCTGATGGTATCATCATGAATTTATGGATCGTAAACCTCTCCGAGCCAAACTGTCAACACTGGTTCCACTCTTCTGACTCCTATGTTCAGCACACTGGCGTTTTCACTGAATTAAATACTGCCTATTAGGTCTCATAATAACAATAGTTTTCTCTTACGTATTCGTAACAATATGATGTCACTTCCGTTACATACTTCCGTTTAATCCAACTCACATATCTTTCATTAACTTTATCCCGCGCCCTAAAAAGTCTCACATGAAAAATATAAAGTGCATCTATAAAAAAATAATTAACTCGTATGATGTATAAAAAATATATAGATCGTAAGAAAGTATAACTCGAAACACGCTCACGACTGTTTTTTCACGCCGTTTTTTTTAGTCCCATCGCATTTTTCCACGTTAACGACGCCGAGCATTTATGCTTAATTTATGATGATTGCGATTTAGCATTCCAACTCCAGGTTCATTTACATCCGAAAATCATTTCAAATTTCCATAAAAGTCCTTTTGGAGCCGCCCCATTAGTGCCATTTTCCGGGCAAACAGAACTTGGGGAGTTAAGAATTAGAAATATATCATCGCGCGAGAAGATATACTTAAAATGATGAGGAGAAATTTGAATGTGTAGATGAGTTTCTTGTGTGAGAGAGAATGTAAATTGAAAGCTGTAACTGAATATTAATTTATCCAAGTGACTGCAAATGGTGTTGCTTTTTTTAATAATTTTTTTATATTACATATTTCGAGATTTTGAACCTGTCATCAGGTTACCTAAAAGTTTTAATTCTTTAAATTTTGTGATTTTTTCACCTACAACGCCAGCGACATGAGAATCAGCATACCAAATATCAGTCTAACTTAAACAGATTCCCTGTGGAATTTTAATGAATAATAACTGACATAATTTGAGTAAATGCAAGTTTTGACCAGTCACTAAAATATACTTTAAAATTTGAAAAATTCGAATTTTGTAATTCTTTTATTTATTCCTACAACGGGAGCTACATGAGAATCGGCATCTGAAATTTGAGTCTAGTTTAAACAGATTTCCCGTGGAATTTGGATGAATAGTGACATATTTTGAGAAAATGCAAGTTTTGATTAGTCATTAAGATATACTCTAAAACTTGTAAAATTTGAAAAATTCAAATTTTGTAATTTTTTCTTTATTCCTACAACGAGAGCTACATGAGAATCCGTATACCAAATGTCAGTCTAACTTAAACAGATTTCCTATGGAATTTTAATGAATAATAACTGACATAATTTGAGTAAATGCAAGTTTTGACCAGTCATTAAAATATACTTTAAAATTTGAAAAATTCGAATTTTGTAATTCTTTTATTTATTCCTACAACGGGAGCTACATGAGAATCGGCATCTGAAATTTGAGTCTAGTTTAAACAGATTTCCCGTGGAATTTGGATGAATAGTGACATATTTTGAGAAAATGCAAGTTTTGATTAGTCATTAAGATATACTCTAAAACTTGTAAAATTTGAAAAATTCAAATTTTGTAATTTTTTCTTTATTCCTACAACGCGAGCTACATGAGAATTAGCATACCCAATTTCAGTATAACATAAAGAGATTTCCTGCGGAATTTTGATGCGTATTTTAATAAAATGCAAGTTTCGACCAATCATTAAGGAATACATTAAAATATGAAAAATTCCAATTTTGTAATTTTCCGTTTATTGTTTGTTACGGGACACTCAGTAAGCTTAATTACAACTGTGTACATCTTAAATAGATTTTCTGCAGAATTTTGATTAGAGACCCTCTTCACAAGATAAATACGACAAAAACTGATAAATACGACATTCGCGAGAATTTGATTTTAGAAATCAAAATTTTTGAACGATTACGGCAGGACACTCAGCATATAGAATTTGAGCTGTATATCTTAAACAGATTTTCTGTAGAATTATGATTAGAGACCCTCTTCACAAGATAAATACGACATTCGCGAGAATTTGATTTTTGAAATCATAATTTTTGAACGATCACTTCAGGACACTCAGCATACAGAATTTGAACTGTATATCTTAAACAGATTTTCTGTAGAATTATGATTAGGGACCCTCTTCACAAGATAAATACGACAAAAACTGATAAATACGACATTCGCGAGAATTTGATTTTTGAAATCATAATTTTTGAACGATCGCTGCTGGACACTCAGCATGCAGAATTTGAACTTATCTTAAACAAATTTTCTGTAGAATTATTATTAGGAATCCTCTTCACAAGATAAATCCGACAAAAACTGATAAATACGACATTCGTGAGAATTCAATTTTTAAATCTCATAGTTTTTTAACGATTGCTGCAGGACACTCAGAATTTGAACTGTATATCTTAAACAGATTTTCTGTAGAATTTTGATTAAAAGTCATCTTTTTGAGAGAAATTCTGAAAAGATAACTAATAAATACGACATTTGCGATATTTCTAAATAATTATTACTGTTATTCAAACTTTGACAAATTAGAAATTAATGTATTTTCTCTTAAGAGTAACAGCGAAATTACATGCCGAATATTTAACCTATAATTTAATTGAACTCGACTTTAGAGTTTAGGAACAAAAATTGAAATTTCATAGGAAAAAAATGTACTATCTTTCACACATCAATAAAGAAAATCGGCTGGGGCAAAATAAACCTAATTAATAACGTCTTGTTTCATCACGGCTGCCTGTCAGAAAATTCAAAAATCATCATTTCACTCTTTTTAGATTCCGAGATGCAGAGTTGAAAAAATCCATTTGATGGCTAGTGCCTTGCAATTTCTTCCCAGTTCGAAGATACAGAGCTCGATGTCACATAGTGTTTTCCAAAAATATGTAACATTGCTAAATATTGTTACAAATATGTATAGGATTCCCCTCTGGCCACCTGCAAAGGGAACGGTCAGTGGATTCGGACGGCATGCCAGCGGGAGGCTCATCCAAGATGGAGGAAAGCCCCGCGGGTGGTAAGGGGCGTACCCGGACCCAGGTGTCACGCCAGAGCGTGGGATCTTGACCAGCTGCACCGATAAATTCAGGGGCTTCTGAGCAAGCCCCCTGTCATGGTTTAGCCACTGGTAAAACAGTAACATTACACCTTCCAATAATATTAAAGGGGTTTTAATACTTGGAGCGAATGAAAATTTAAGAGGGAGGCGAGATCGACTTTGTAGATTTTTCGAGAGGGACAAATTTAAGTTGGAAAGTGGAGAGTGCCTTTTACGAGCTGATAGAGTGAGGTTGTATAATCGTTGCCGGAGCGAGATGATGTTTCGCCGGTCTTCGTCATGTCATCACACTCGAGCCCTTGCTGGACTCAGAACAGAAGGTAGGCCTTTGGATCCATACATTACTCTATGTTGATTTACTCTCTCTTTTAATTACCGCTACCTGAAAGGATTAATGATCTTGCATTGTGGCCCCAAGCCAAATGCGTTGTTTTAAAAGCCACAAGTCAGACTCTCGAAATATGTATTTTCGTGCTAAATAATACTCTGTAATTTGAAGACGAGATAACCTTTTGAAGTGTGTGACTATTTTTAATATTTGAGAATTGTGAGTAAGATTATGGTCGAATTAATGGTTAATGAATTACGATGTAATAATGATTTACGATGTCTTAATATTTTAAGGGATCAACTTTTAAGCTGAAATCTTTTCATATTTTAATGTTAAATTGTGTAAATATACTTGTTATTGTTATTTTAGATCTAATCGGTGTCCTCATTTCCAAACCTATTAATTACTTCTTAATTTTCAGCTTAAACCATTTACGATCACGACAGCCTTTAACTTAATGTTTCATGAACATATTAAATATTTATAGCGTTCTGACCGGACGTGTGGGATTTGCCACGCAGCACTCGATTCCCTGTTGGGACAGTAAGGTTCTTTATAATGGCGCCCAAATAAATCAAACCTACAGGTTAGTGCAAAATGTTGGAAGCCTGAAAGTGGCCCTAGTAGGACTAACACGGATTCCGTAGACTTTTGGAAATTGAGCGTCGCTTTTAAATCGTGAATACAACAATCACTCAAAAAGCTATCCTGGAAGATAAAAGGAGGCAACATAAGAAGGCTTACATAGCAAACTAAGGCAAACATGCGGTAAACATAGCAGGAGGTGATTTGTCAAATTATCAGTTACACGACAATCTGGCATTAGAGAGTGGAGAATGCAGAAGCCACTTCGACGATAAAAGCTTGTAATTACGTCCAACTTTAGAACTTCGGCTAACCAGTACAAAGATACATGGTTCGGTTCCCGGTTAGAGCAGCAAGGTTCTTTACAGTATTCATCAGAACCTTCAACATAATGCTGCATTGAATATTCAATTTTTAATATACTGCGCACATTAACATTTGCGCACATTAACATTAAGTTTTCAACACCCCCAAACCAAGCATTTTTCGTCATAGTTTACCGGATCGGAAATGAAAGGTAAAGGCGCCAGTGGGCGCTTAATGGTGAAACCGATGAAGTGAGGCGAAATCACAAAAATGGCTTAGAGACTATAAAATGACATTTAAGGGGGCGGTGGGCGTTGAAATGAGCAAAAATCGACTAAAAAAAGTTTTTATATATAACATTATTTTGCACATTTAACATTTGCTTACGGGTGGCACAGCGTTAATCCCAAACGAAGAACCTCCCCAAAAGACAGTTATGTGACATACCCTATCCCAAACAGTTCGACACTCTTTGCAGGCATTGGCGTCCGTGGAAATCGCCGACAGAAACATTGCACCTGCTACACCCCTTTGCAGGCTTGCACCTGCCGGCACATAGATACACACACACACACTGTATATATATATATATATATAGTGTGTGTGTGTCTATGTGTGACTTCAGGCGTCACTTTACAACTTGGAAATCGGGTCAGGCGTTACTGACGGCACCGTCGATAGGTGAGTCAGAACGTCCACCAAAAGATTTGTGTGTGAAGTTCAAGGACAGTCAGAATTTGAATCAATAAATTTACTTTATGAGTTGACAATAAGTTGAAGCAGAATAGATTAGAAAATATTTGTAGAATGTTCGGTGGTGACAATTGAGCCTGTTAATAGCCTGAGGCTCTGCAAGTGTAAGTGATCATCAAACACTTATTACTTGTAGTTTGGTCTATGACCGCGCATCAGCCAAAACATATATAAGGTATATATCTGATTTTATGCTATGCGCATGGGCGTATTTACGGGAGGGAGTCAGGAGAATGCCAATGTACCGCTTAGAAAAAATTTTATTTAACTAGAAGTCATTCCTTATAGAATGTTTTAATACCATTACAAGCGATTTGAGTCTGAACACAATCTTGACAAAATCAATAAATTTTCGTAAAGTTAAAATAATATGATCACAAAAAACCTGATATAAATGTCGTGCAATATGAGAGAAAGAAATACGAAAATTTTTAGAATTGGAACAGTCAGCCACAATTATGCATTTTCTCCCACATGTATATTAATTGGAACAATTTAAACGTATACCTAACTGGAAAACATAGAAGTATTATTGATTTTGATGCGTTTATGAATATCTAATTTGTTAGTTTGGTTGTTCTGTCTCCAGGAGCGCAGGATATTATCAAAGGGAATGGATTTTTAAAGGTGGTGCACACTAATTTTTAAAAAGTAATACATAATAATTTTTTAAATTGCTATGCACAGTAAAATGTGATGCCCATACCATCTATTCATATTTACTTAATAACAATCCTTAAAATCACCCAAAACTGCTCGATCGTCCGCTCAGATGGTATCATTTACTGCACGTCGTAGTTCTCCTAGATTTCCTATCATGTAACTTAATAATGTCTCAATTTTTAATTAGCCTTTGTTTTTCTTTTATTTTAATTAATTGTTTCATCTTACCTTTTAATCATTTGTTTTACTGTCAAATTTTTAATCACTTTAGTAATCAAATCCTTATAACTTTTTCGTAATTATTTCCAAAATATCCATATAAAATATTGTGGAACTGTACCAGTTTGCACCTCGCTGCCAGCCCTGTGTGGCATTTTCATCCTGCAAAAGGTTCGTTTTGCTTCCAAGATTAAAAGAAATAAATCAGTTGATACCCTTACATTTTTGCTGATGAAGGTATACTCCACAGTAAATTTTAACTACAGTTTTAACAAAGAATTACAATAAATGGCTTGTACAGTTACCTTACACCTTTCTGGTAGGTCGGACGTTATGGGTCTCAACAATAACAACAACAATAAATGACTTGTGGTTTCTGATTGTTCATAAAACAGTGTCCTAGAAGATACCAATCAATCTTTTGCCATAAAAAAATTAGGAAAATGCTAAAGCCCTGCGCTGTGCCCATTTCTCTAACACCACCAATATTTCAGATAACTTTTGAAACAGTTGTTTTTCCTTGTCGAATAGAACTTTTGTTTCTGCGAAAATTGAAACAGTGGAAGCAGACGGATTTTTCCCATCTGCTTAAAAAAAAACTTTTTAAAAACTGCGTGTATACATCTTTACTACCTATAGCGTTCTTATTTCCAGATTTAGGGTTAGCTCAATGTACAGCTAAACGTCGCAAAATGTAAAATTATCAATTTACTGATCTGCAAATAAAATACTAAAAGTTATCCTACTTAAAAACGTAAATGATTGGTTTGCTTCTAAGAGAAATAGTTTGCAGGATGCACAATAGATGGCGCTGTCTTCAGATATATTTAAGGAGAAACTGCAACATCTATTGTTCATCCTGCGAACTATTTCTCTTTGTAACAAATCATTCATTTACGTCTTTTTCAAGTAGAAGTTTTATTATTTTAGTTGCGAATAAAAATATCATGTTTCAGCACAAATTAGGTTCAGATTGCATGTCAGATTCAACATTCTCAAGTTTATTGACGAATAATATATATGGCTAAATACGAATAATATATATGACGAATAATATATATGGCTAATTGACTAATAATATATATGGTTCTATAGGGCTAAAAAGGTAAAGTTTCCATGTATGACAACTCGTGTTTCATTCAGTCGTCTATTTTTTTTCTATAATTTATGACTTACACAGCTGGTATATATCTGAAACAATAGTCGTTAGTTCCATCCACAATGTTCAAAATCGTTTAACTCATAAAATTTATGTTATCACGTAGGGAATGATTAGGCATATTACTTTCACCAGGTCTTATTTGTCGAAACACCAATGTTTAGAAACAGTTTCAATATTGTTTCGGATGCATTTGTTCAATTTTAATAACTGAACAAATGAAAAAAAATCGTATTTTTCTTTGTCTGAAATGATCCGTACTTTTTAATATATATTTTAATTCTTATATTCTCATCCCCCTTACATTTTTACCCTCTCGTTTCCTAATCAAATATAAACTACCAAGTTATTATTCCTGGATTTGAATACCTCTGAAAAAATTTTCAGATGCGTTTGTTTATTGCTTTTCTTACAACTAAGAAAAAAAAGTAAATTCGGTCTTTTACTTCTTCTCCTCGTCAGCCGACTTGGGGGTTGAGAGCTCAAGGCAAGCGTTTCCTAGCTGTCTCTAGGTTGTCGGGTTGTGGGTTCCAGTCCCTCTTGCAGGCATGGATGTTTTGGTGTTCGGCGCATTGCGTCCCGCCCCCACTTGTGAGCTGGGGCAACGTCATGTGACTGCTAAATGGTTCACGATGCTCGCAACTCATAAGCAAAGCATAAACTATCAGTTTAAGTAATACTATCAGAAATAATCTTAGCAATTAAAATACAGTTTTTGATTCTGTTAATTGAACTTTTGTTCTACAAATATTAGGAAAAACATATATGGTGACTTTTAGAAGAAGACTTAGTCAAATAAAAAATTTTAGTGTAAAGACGCTCGAAGAATTAAAGAGAGCGTGATGCGAGAAACAACAACGCAGCTCAGAGGAGTGGAAAGAGATGCCCTACGTTTCTTTTCGCCTATCTCATCGCGCGCAAGGGACCGAAGAGGGGGCGGGGGCGTGAGACAGGAGAGAATAAATTTTAAAAAGGGATTCCCATCAATGCAAGCCTTGACTTTTTTATATAGTAGGATGAAGCGTTTTTGCGATATTTCGATTATCTAACAGGGCAGAAAATCACCCAAAACTTATAAAAAGGCTCACTCTTATCAAACGAGCAACTGATGTTAAGAACTTTTATCTAGTAAAGGGTGCGTTTAGTTATCAAAAGCCACTCACGAGATATCACAAATTTAACTTTCCTATGGGAGCGTCATATCTCTCGAAAAAATCAATCGCTTTCTTTAAAATTTGGTATACTTATTTTAAGCAGTACTGACAAGCCTACTGATTCTAAGAGAGGCCGAATTTTAAGAATACTAATTATTCATGTCATTATATACAGATATACAGACAGTGTTGTTTCCTCGAAAATTTTCACAGATCAGCCAAATGATTCCATTTCATCGGCATGAGAGAACTGTTGCCAAAGTAAAAAGTAAAATTATTTCTTCATAAGAGCTTATTATTTATTCAAGTAAATAGAATATCTGGAGAAAGAAGGTTAATAAAAGTTATATAGCTTTTGTATTTAAAGACTTATTATGATATATTCACAATACTACTGTTAAGCACAACTACATTAAAAGCTATTCTATTTATAAATTTGTTGATCTATATAATACCTATTGTGCTGATATTGATATATTTAACTTGACTCTTGCCTGTTTTAAAAAAGCCTGTTTCAATGCGCTTGACATGTTTACTACTTAGTATTCTTTTATCTTATGTTCTGTACATTATAATTTTTGTGTGGATACTGTAACTGGATTTCATCTGTAGTTGCCACGTAAATTGAATAAAACAAAAATAAAAATAAAGATATAAGTAAATCTGAACATATTAGGACATTGAATATATGAAACAATCTTATATTTTTGATGTGTTCATCTGTAGGGAAATTAGTAAGTTGGACACATCTGATTTTCTTATTTTATGCTGATTGGACAACTTGGAGAACTGTCACGAAACAAATAAATACCATCTCGTATGATATACAAAGAACAGAAAAAAATCACGATTATTAAAATGTTCATTTCAAAACACGCTCTTGATGAAGCACCGTACAAATGGTGATTCTTTTTTTCACCTCGCTTGTTAGCTAAATCCATTTTTCCACGTTAACGAGTCCGTTTTACTCCGTTTAATTTATGATGATTGCGATTTCGAATTCTAACTCCAGGTTCATTTCCATCCGAAAAGCATTTCTAATTTTTGAAGAAATTCTTCCGAATCCACCATTAATGCAATTTTCAAAGCAACACTATTTGAGGAATTTACAATTTAAAATGCAAGTAAAGAAACGCAAAGTCTGCAAAGAAAATATAACGTGATGAGGAAACCTTGAATATTTAGATGCCATCCTAGTAAGAAGAGTAAGAAGGAATATGAATGTAAATTGCCACTGAGTATTCATTTGTAAAAATCCAAGTGCAGTTAACGCTTTTAAAAGAGTTTCTATATACGAGGTTATCGAAATTTCGTGCACATTAAATTTTAAATTCATATAATGTACCAAGAAATTGAAGTAGTAAAATTAAAGCGGCCACTGAGTATTCATTTGTAAAGATCCAAGTGCAGCTAACGCTTTTCAAAACGTTTCCATATACAAGGAGATCAAAATTTCGCGCACATCAAATTTTAAAAGTGATATAATGCACCAAAACATTGAAGTAGTAAAATTAAAGCGGCCACTGAGTATTCATTTGAAAATATCCAAGTGCAGTTAACGCTTTTAAAAGAGTTTCTATATACGGGGTAATCGAAATTTCGTGCACATTAAATTTTAAATTCATATAATGTACCAAGAAATTGCAATAGTAAAATCAGAGTTGCCACTGAGTATTCATTTGTACAGATCCAAGTGCAATTAACGCTTTTCAAAACGTTTCCATATACAAGGAGATCAAAATTTCGCGCACATCAAATTTTAAAAGTGATATAATACACCAAGAAATTGAAGTAGTAAAATTAAAGCGGCCACTGAATATTCATTTGTAAAGATCCAAGTGCAGTTAACGCTTTTAAAAACGTTTCCATATACAAGGAGATCAAAATTTCGCGCACATCAAATTTTAAAAGTGATATAATGCACCAAGAAATTGAAGTAGTAAAATTAAAATTGCCACTGAGTATTCATTTGTACAAATCCAAGTGCAGTTAACGCTTTTCAAAACGTTTCCATATACAAGGAGATCAAAATTTCGCGCACATCAAATTTTAAAAGTGATATATAATGCACCAAGAAATTGAAGTAGTAATATTAAAGTGGTCACTGAGTATTCATTTGTAAAGATTCAAGTGCAGTTAACGCTTTTAAAAACGTTTCCGTATACAAGGAGATCAAAATTTCGCGCACTTCAAATTTTAAAAGTGATATAATGCACCAAGAAATTGAAGTAGTAAAATTAAAGCGGCCACTGAGTATTCATTTGTAAAGATCCAAGTGCAGTTAACGCTTTTAAAAACGTTTCCATATACAAAGTGATCTAAATTTCACGCACATCAAATTTTAAAATGCTATAATGTACCAAGAAATTAAATAGTAAACATTTTTTACTGTAACTAGCATCTATGGTTGGGGTATCTCTTATTGAAATCGGAGCTTTAAAAAAAATGTAAACACTTTGGTCGCCTATATCTCCGAACCTAGTAGATAAAAATATTTTACTTGTTTGGCCAGATATATGGTACCATTTACGAACATATGAAACTAATATCAATACCTTAATAATTTGGAGCATTTATGTTTTCGAAAAACTAAAAAGTTTTTGTTGAACTTATTTTCACCCGAAATATCTTCTAAATTATAAAAGAAAGATATAAAAAGTAAGTGACAGAAATATTCAGTAGCATTTTCAGTTTTTAGATTAGTAATTTATTCTTGTAAAGCTCGGGCATTTTTTGGGTAATGGTCTTGTCAATAGCCGTGATACAATTGAGTTCGTGGCGCCATTAACCCCCTGGTGGGGGGCATATTCCCTCACCCAAGGGATACATTATAAAACGCGTGAATTTTTCAAGTCCTTTAAAATGAAGAGTAACATGCTACAATTGTGATCTTCTGGACCAAAGCTACTGAATTTTCAAAAATGTTATTGCAAAACTTGCAAAAATAAAAAAAGATCAGGTATGGGAATGTTGAGTTGAATCAAACTCCAGTTAATTTATGAGTGTATTTTCTTTCCTCAAAATCTATTACCAAACGCATCGTCATTATATAGTAAAAATTCATTAAATTGTTTTCCTGAAAACCTACGACTTCTATTAACTTGTTTTAATTTCAGCTACAGAAAATCAAAATATACTGCGAGAGGACTAGTTGAAAATTCAAAATTTCGGATTTATTGACAGTAAACATAACGACTGCAATCATTCCATTCGATCTTGACGTAGTTATAATTTAAAATTAAGATCATTTCCTCCGTAAATCTGGCAACACTCCAACGCTGAATTCCGTAACTTGCTGCGAAAGAATTAATAAACCATGAAGAGTTAAAATTCGATTTGCAGGTATTAAAATATTTATCCTGAAGGGTAATTTATTATCTTCATCTTTACTACGCTAAGTTTCTAAGAGCAGGCGAAATATTAAATAATATTTCAAAACAAATTTAAAAATTGACAATTGATTTTGAGAACGTTAACATTGCTCTCAAATGAGAGTTTTCAACTTTCTCATACTATGAAAGATAGTATAGAGAAAGTATTGTTTCCATAAAATTTTTCGAATTTCAGATTTTGATGCCAATACTTATTTAAAGACCTCCTGAATTCGTTTTGACTATTTTTGAAGTGATATACGTCTGTTTGTCTGTCTGTGTACACGATTTTTGTGTATACGATAGCAGTAGTCACAACTATTAATGGATATTACGAAACTTTAAGAAAAGACTAGAACTGGATAGAATTTTTTTTAAATTCGAGCAAAAACTTCGAAATTGATTCGAAATTTTATATTTTTTTAACATGACAGCATAGAACAAAATTTAACATAATCCTGCTCAAAGGAGTTTATTTATAGCTAAAAGTTCAATAGTTAGTAAAGTTCAAAGACTTAATAGTTTCAATCACTGTTATGAAAAATAGCCGAGATACTAGTTTCTTTATTCATGACGTCATTAGCCACCCTCGGGGGGCAGTTACCACCCCCCTTCCCAGGGTGGTACGTTGTCAAATGTGTTATCAATCGAAATATTTTTAAGCCCTTTAAAGTGAAGGGTAACACGCCATAATTGTAATCATTTGGACCCTCGATACCGATTTTGCGAAATTTTTCTTGCAAAATTCGGAAGAAAAAATCTATATACTTAATAGAAGATTTGAGTATAAAAACCATTTCAAATAATTGTTTAAAAATGGGGCACATTTTGAAATTTTATTAACATTTAAATATTTATCTCCGATAGCTGTTTATTTCCAATGTTATGAGACGTTTTCTAGCATAATAAAAAAATATGTTTGTCTGTCCGTCGTTGTCGTCTGTCGAAGAAACTCGAAGAGACCGACAACGGTAAAATTTACTACATAGGGGCTTCACGACGCCTTAATGTGCACCTCAACCAGGGTTGACAACCAAAGTGACATTTTAATTCGAATAAATTTGTTTAAAAGTTATGTATGTTTCTAAAATCACAATTTTGTGACCATTTTATCAAATTAAATCTATGCTTTCTTTGCCGCTGTAGACGATAGACGAAAATTTGAGAACAGGGTGTAGATGTTTCCTTTCGAGGAAGAAATCTCTATTACTATGGCTACAAAAGGGATCAAAAACTGCATTAAAAAATGAAATATAAAATACACGTCGTTGCAAAAAAATATATGCAACTATAAAAAATTGAGCTACAGTTATGAACCCCGGCTTACAAATGGCGTTTTAAGAGTTATGCAAACGATCAAACTGTCAGAGCCAATCATGTTATAGAGCTCATGAAACGCTACAAACAACTGTCGGATTTAGAGAGAAGTCGCATCATAGGCCTAAGGCAAGTTGGTTGGTCCAACAGACGTAACAGTAGCCATCTTTGTAGGAGCGATATGGTAGCTTCTCGGCCTTGGCAACAGTGGATCTGAGGACACACAGGTAATCCTCGCAAAAGCTTAGAACGCCCAAATAGACAACTGCTCGAGAGGATTGTGCAGACAGGAGAAGAGCAATGTCCACACCATTCGAAGGCATTTGCCATCCTCCATTCATCTCGTATCAAGGATATACTATTCGGAAACGATTAGTAGAAGTTGGGATTAGGTGTCGACGTCCATTCAGGTGCCTATCACCGACCCCTCAACATAGTCAGAGCCGTCTGGATTGGTGTTGAGCTTAGTTTTGGTGGTGTCAGCTGGACAGTGTCTGATTGGAGTCATATTGATTTTAGTGACGAATCCCGTATCTCTCTCAGTGTTGATGGCCGTCGCATACGTGTGTGCAGGAGGACTGATTATTGTTCCGATCCCGCATTTGATGTCATGTGGCACACGGTTATCACACGTGGTGTGACAGTCAGGAGAGCTATCTCGTAGAACAGCCGTTCTCAGATAGTTGTGCTGCAAGCCAATCTGACAGCTGGCTTTTACGTTGACGATATTCTGCAAACGATTGTTCTGCCTATGTTGTCGAATTGTTTTCATTTACCAACAAGACAACGCTCGACCACATATGGCACGACTTTCTCAACAATGTTTTCGAGGATTTAATACTCTCCCATGGCCATCCAGGTCCCTAGACCTATTACCAACAGAACACGTCTGGGAGATGAGGGATGGCAATTGCAGCCTTTACAGAATACCACTGTAGCTGAGTAGTTGCAACATTTGTGGCAGAATCTTCCACAGAGGGGCATAAGTAATTTAATTGGCTCTATGCCGCAGGGGAAGACTTACTACTTACTAAAATGCCATCTTCTTGTTGCAATCATTTCTTAATTAATCGATTTTTCTTTTGCTCCCAAATTCTAAGTATTTAAATATATCCTCGAAGAATACATACATGTCGAGTTTCGCAGCTGAAGCTCAATTTCTTAAAGGTGTATATATTATTTTGCAACAGAGTGTATAAAAATTGTCTGCTTTAAATGGTAATTACAATATCCTAAGAATGGTTGATCCTAAGTTAATTAAAAAAAGTAAGAATATCTTTTTCTGCGTAAGATGGTAAAAAACATATTTTGTGGTCACGAGTTATATAGCTAGAAGTATGTAGGAACAAAAAAATCCAATTATATATATATATATATATATATATATATATACACTCTTTTGTAAAATAAAAACGAAGCACCATGAAGAAAATGACTGTTTTTATTGAAATTAAATACGCGTTCAGCTCATACACGGGTAATGAAATAATTACAAAACCAAGGCAGGACCCATCAATGTTTAGCAATTGCACATTAAATTTTCAAAACAGTAATTGGTGAAATCCCCCTTGGCGGCAATGCATGCTTGTATACATCTAGGTAAGGAGTGATAAAGTTTCCAAATGTCATCCGGCGATACATTCTGCCAGGCATTCCTCAATTGTTGCTCCAGATCTACAACATTTCTGGGTTCCCGAATCTGGGGGCCTAGCATATCCCATACATGCTCGATTGGCGAAAGGTCTGGTGACCTTGATGGCCAAGGAACAGTATCAATAGCACGGAAACAGTCCACAGATATGCAAGCCGTATGTGACGTAGCATTATCTTTTGGCCCCAGCATGACGTGCCATGAAGGGTAACGCAAACGGCCGCAGGATTTCATCAACATATCGTTGAGCTGTTAAAGTTGCACGCTAGATGACTAGGGGCGACCTGCTGTCATAAGACATAGCATCCCCACACTATCACCCCAGAGGTAATGGCGGCATGCCTGTTTAAAACAAAGGCGAATTGGGACCGCTGGCCCTTGCGCCTCCACATACGTACCCAATGGCCTCATTGCATCTGTTCCTCGAAGGGTTGCTGCTTGTATCGCCGCAAGACGTGGTCCTACTGCCTACTGATCTCCCTGTCTATGGCATTACTGTATTGCATTATCGTTCTGGAATTAACATCACTGATTTATATATGCTATCTCTGTCTGTGTGTTCTTTATCATCACACTGTATTCACTCTTTCATGGTGTTGCATTTTCTGTTTCGGGTAATGTATATATTTAAATATGTGTGGGGGGGATACGCACATGTCTATAACGCACATCGCCATACACAATATGAATAGGGAAATCGAATAGAGCCCTATACTCAAATATTTATCTTTAATATTTATTATTCCTCATGGTAAATATCTGCGTGCACTAATAACTCACTCTCATTTAATTACTAAACGCATCCTTGATCTCCGATAAAACAGTTCACATTCCGTAAAATTATTTCATCCAATGCTTAACTTCCAATCATTTTTTTTAACTGAAAAAAATAAAGATCAAAAGTTGAAAACTCCATACTTCAGATTTATTTACATTAAACATGACACCTGTAATCGTTCCAATCGATCTTGAAGCCATCACACTTCTAAATTGAGATTCTTTCCTCCGTAAATCTGGCAACGCTCCAACGATGATTTACATAACTTGCTGTTATAGATTAAATAAACCGGGAAGATTTAAAATTCGATTTGCAAGTATTAAAATATTTATCTCGAAGGGTAATCTATTGTCTACACATAAATTGCATTAAGAGTGAAAGTAAGGGCAGGAAGTATTTTTAAGGATATTTCAAACGTAATTTGAAAGTTTAAAATCGATTATTCGTTTTATAATAGTGAACGTAATAAATGAAAAACAATCACTGTCTAGCAAATGTCTCATGTTCGCGTTCTAAAAAGGATGCCTTTGCGCTTAAAGATATATATATATATATATATATATATATATAATAATAGTAGTTTGAAAATCCAAAGAACGAAAAGTAAGAAGATGCAACACGATAAACCTAACTTTCTAAAACACCCACAGAATAAAATATAATACAGCAAATCATCAATCAAATGGAAAAAAATACAAAACACAAGCTATCCAGTTACAGAAAATCAACAAAATTAAAAGGTATGGAAACGAAAAAAGAAAAACTTAATAAAACAAACTATATCGCTATACACGTGGAAAAAGGGCTAAGCCTGAACAAATGGAAATGTTCACTTCGTAAAATTCGTTCCCAAGTCCAAGTATTTTACGAAGCAGACACAAAACATGCATGTTTCTGAAGAAATAGATAGATTATATCTATAAACTATTTCTACTTGGACGACATACATAAAGAAGGAATAAAAAAGAAAAAATGAATACCTGGAAAAAGCACAGCGTATGTACAAACGAGTCGAAACCGGGAAATCTGATAGAAGAGACCAGTGTTGCCATTCGTAAAGAAAAAATAAAAAACCATCTACTGTTGCCATTCATAAGAATTGAAAAACAGTTAAGCGAAATGTTAAGAAAAAGTAATAATATACAAAAAGAGCTACTAAAAGGAGGGGCTAATAATAATAATGCTGAAGTGGAAGAGAATGTAAATAAATATTAAAAATACAAGAGAATGGAGATGTCTGGTTAATATAAGATACTATGAATAGAATTATATGATACTATGAAAAGAATTATAAAAATCCAGCTATTTTAAATTTTTTAACAATACTATTTACTAAATAAGAGGGATATTTATATAAATTGCTAGTAATTTTGAGATTATTGATATGCATAGCATCAAATATTTTATCAGATAATCTATAAATTCTAAAAAGCTGATTGAGTATAATATTTCTAAACAATTGAATCGAGTTACAGGAATTAAATGGTAAGATTTTATTAATATTAAAATTATAAAAGTATTTTTTATCATATAAATTTGTAACAATTCTATTAGAAGGATCAATAAAAAGATTTAAATCCAAAAAATTAACATTTTTACTAATAGTAGCTTCATTGGGAATTTATTCCAAATTGTCTGGATAGTAATCTATATCTATGAGATAATTTTCTGTATGTACTAAGCAAATCAGATCATCAACATATCTGTAAAAAGTATAATCTATTGAAGTAAATGACTTTTCATAATGATAAAGGTATAAATTAGCTAACATACTGCTACTGCAGCCACCCTGTGGAACTCCTGAGACTTGTAAGTATAATTTATTTCCTTGAAAAATATAATTATTGAAAATAACAAAGTGAAGAAGTTTAGGAAAATTTATAAATTTAATTTGATTTGAAAGATGTGTAATATAAGCATTATGTAGAGCTAAAATTACATCATATAGATCAGATATCTTAATATTATTAAAAAGATCTTTAAAATCAAAAGTTTGAAATCCTATTATTTTTCTAAGAGATGTTAATTTATTCTTTAATTCTTTACTATTATTTAGAAAATTATTGCTAGTCTCGCTTTAACTATTATTTATTAGATTTAAAGAATTTAGTAATAATTTACTCGCAGTAGTAGAGTAAGTATTATGGCCACTAGTTACTGTTCTAAATTTAATAGGATTTTTATGAAATTTTGGAATAAGCACTATATAAGGAAATTTAAGATATTTATATTTAATATTTAAATCACTATACATATTGATAATTTTCAATTTAATACTATTGATGGAATGTAAATCAGGTTTAAAAAGACTATTATTTTTTAAATAATCTAACAGAAATTGAATATAAAATTTTTTACAGATAATAGCATAATTATTAGAGGCTTTATCAACATAGGTGATACCAAAAGATCTTTGTAAATCATTAATGGAATGTTAATTATTATCAATATTATATAAAGATCTAGACAATTTAATATCTCTAATAGCATTTTTAATTGATTCTAATATAGTAAATTTCCACATATTAAATGCCTCTAATGGCAGAGCGTATTTACAAGCTAATTTATATATATATATTTATCAAGATCTAGATTAATTAATTTTAAAACTTTAAAAGAATTATTACAAGAAGGTATCCTAAATTTAGTGCCAAATGACATAATGGTTCTTACCACAGTGTCACTAACAATGTCTAAATCTCCTGTAACTATATGCCCCAAGTCTGGATTTAGAAATTTAGCAAATTTGTTTAATTTACAAATACATTCACTATCTACAATTGACTGAGTATCATGATCAATAGAGAGCGATTGTGAAGCTTCATTATAATTAAATATAGACCTACCCATAGGCTTGTTGTATTTGAAAGTCATTGAAACACATAAATCTCCAATAGGCAATAAATGTTTGAACTTGTTAAACAAATGTCCAAAATTTAGAGAATTATAAATAGGATATTTGAAAGAGATAACACAATAAGAATTAGTAGTTGTATTATTATAATGAAATTGATTTAGTTTTAAATTTAAAAACTGTGATCTTGTAATAAGCAAATCAAAGAAAATATGATTAAAATGTTCATTAGCAAGATTTAATTTTTAAAAAATGGCATAAACCTTATTTAAATGTTTTTTCTTTACCGCAAAAACCCAGGATCTTATGAATTTCCATTGAAAAGTTCTATTAAACTGATTATGTAGAGTTATAATCTCAGATTTATGATCATTTAGTAAGGAATGTCCCTTTCCTCGTTTAAATATTTTGAATTTGATTGATTCACTATCATTTAAATGGGGTTTCAAAAAAAGATGATTAGAAATAGAATATTTATTATCTACAAAATTATTTTTTACAACATTACCATTTAGATACATTTGATTTAATCCATATGGAAAAAGAGTACACTGTGATTTAATATAGTAGGTTTCAAAATAAATCCTATCTGCTGATTTTGTTTTTATATCTAAAATATGTATAGTAATATTTTCAAAACCGTGTTCGATAAAGTGTTTATATTCAATTTTATTGGAAGTAGGAAGAAAATTATTAGTGAGAATATATTTTTTGACATGATCTCTGTGTACATTCATACGTAGATGAATGGGATTACTAGTTTGTTCTATATATGATAGATTGCATATGTTACAAGATAAACGGTAGATGCAATTGAAAATTTTGCAGAAAGGCAGAAGACTTTCATAGTTTGTAATTCGAGTATTAGAAGCAAATGGGCAGGTTTTGCAATTACATTTATTGAAATTATAATTTTTAGTAGGGTAATCACTATATTCAAAATTACCCATGGCACAAAGTTGGTAATGGGATATCGGTCTAAACAATTCCCAACATAAATTGAAAATACCGGGCAATATCTATCAAATTATATAATAATAAGTATAAATATATTTGCCAGTCACTAAATCATATAATATGTGCAATTCATAATAGTATAAGTAATTTTATGAGTATGACAATATAACATAGATATAATAATAAAAGTAATAAAATAATTGCTTGTATATAAGTATAAACAACTAAGTTCATGTAAAACCTAATCCTAATGAAAATCAGGAGGATATTACAAGATATGCGAAAACATAATGTTATAGTTACATTAGTTCTAAACTAGATTAAATATAGATAAAGTAAAAAAACATTAAGTATTAAATAATACGATAAGTGTAAAAAGTGGATTCACTTAAAATCCTGTCCGAATACGTATTAAGAAAATAATTAATAGAAGATTGTACTAAAAAGTACAGTTGAATGAGCCAAATTAAAGCAATAAACGTCAATACAAGATTACCAACCCTCCAAAAAACGATAACAATATTAAAAGTAAGAATAATAAACTATAGATGGCAGCACTAGATTAGAACCAAAAGTAGTTGCAAATAAAATAATATAAAAATATATTATAAGAATAAAAGCATAATGCTAATGATATAAAAGAAATTAACTAAAATATAAGCAGTATGGAATTGGACAAATTACAATACAAATATTAATATACTAAAAATATAATAAATGCAATAACTTAGGCAGTAAAAAACCGATAAAAAATTAGGAGAATACGTGCAACAAGATTCCTCTAATAACATTGGACGAAAGTAAATTCAAAAATAGAAAAATCAAATATAGAAATAACTAATTCTATTACTACATTTAGCGCAAATGCAGCATAAATTTGAATAGATTGCAAAAAAAATTTCATAGATACTATAGCTTACAAAAATATGAAGGATACTATGCAAATATGATTAAATAAAGAATTTAAAGTTATTAAGTAAAAGGATTGAAAATGCAAAATACTTTTAATTTATTGCGCAAATGCAGCTCATAAATAAAATGATTTCAATAATAATAGTAGTTTGAAAATCCAATGAACAAAAAGTAAGAAGATGCAACACGACAAACCTAACTTTCTAAAACACCTACAGAATAAAATATAATACAGCAAATCATCAATCAAATGGAAAAAAATACAAAACACAAGCTACCAAGTTACAGAAAATCAACAAAATTCAAAGGTATGGAAACGAAAAAAGAAAAACTTAATAAAACAAGCTATATCGCTATACACGTGGAAAAAGGGCTAAGCCTAAACAAATGGAAATATTCACTTCGTAAAATTCGTTCTCAAGTCCAGTATTTTACGAAGCAGACACAAAACATGTATGTTTCTAAAGAAATAGATAGATTATATCTACAAACTATTTCTACTTGGACGACATACATAAAGAAGGAATAAAAAAGAAAAAATGAATACCTGGAAAAAGCACAGCGTATGTACAAACGAGTATATATATATATATATATATATATATATATATATATATATATATATATATATATATATATATATATATATATATATACATATACACACTCTAAGTCAAAAAGTCGACGCACTCCGCAAAATAATCCGATAGTAATGAAACTGAACATGCAAACACCTTTTGACCGAATATGCAAATGATCAAAAATTCGCAGCCAATGAATGAATAGTCGGAACTATAGAGCATTGAAACTGAGTACCATGGTGGTGTATATAAGGAGTGAACCTCGCTTTCAGGAACAAAACTTACGGTGGATTTCGATAACGTTTACGTACCTTGATTGTAACAATGCCTCACAGACGAATTTGCGGCCACTAGGAGCATGTGAAGGAGTTTGAAAGAGCGTGCGGTCGGACTTCATGAGGCTGGAAGGGCATGCCGAAGGATCGCTCGGCATTTGGGTAGAAGCGATGCAGCAATTAGACGATGTTGGCAGGAATTGGTCCGGAATGCCAGATTTCTGCGGCAAGAGGGCAGGGGAATGCCTAGAGCGGCGACAGGACGGAAAGATTGAGGGATTGTCAGAGCAGCTATGACAGCAGGAGATTCGTCGTTATCAACCATCCAACGTGTGACAAACACGGAAGTGACCACCTGGATCATTAATAGAAGACTACGAGAGCGGAATCTATACTCGCGGCCCCCATTACCACGCCTACCACTGACCAGTATCCACCGTCAACAGCAATTGCAATGGTGCCGGACCCCATCAACGTGAAATTGCTCGGATTGGGAACTAATTGTCCTCAGTGATGAGTCCCGATCGACCCAAGCCGGGAGCTTGCCTATAAAGGCTTATAGCAGCTATTTTCCCGACTGGGAAGGCGAATTCACCCCAACCAATAAAACCAGTAAACTCAAAGGGGCGACACAATCTATACAACGGGGCGCGGTAGCCCATTGGTTAGCGCTCTGGAGTTGCACTCGGTAGGCCCGGGTTCGATTCCAGCCACTGCCTAAACTGCCGCCGTGTTCACGCGGAGTACGATCACGTTAAACATGTGGGTCCGTAAGTCCTTCCGAGAGGTTGGTGGTAGGGGAAGGAGGGTACGGTCCCTGTGGATGCCTCCCCCACTGGGTTCCGGTCTAAATTGGAAGGCACTTCCCGGCTGTCCAAACAGTTACCTTACACCTTTCTGGTAGGTCGGACGGTCTGGGTTTCAACAACAACAACAACAACAACCTATACAACAAGACGTAAAATCCTGTGCATCCGTCTCAGCACATGAGTCCTGACCCCACGGCACCCCCAACAATTCAATTTATTCATATAACAATAAGTTTAGGTCAGGGAGTTTACAATGGCAGCAACTACGTCCACACATTATGCGGGAAGTACAGTGATGACTCCCGTTTCGAGTTGAGTCCCGACGACCAGAGCAGACGTATCTGGAGACAGCCCGAACATCGTCAGGATCTTACTGTCACACGCCACACGGCCCGACAACAGGGATTTATGATCTCGGGTGCCATTTCGTTTGATAGCGGGACACCTTTGACAGTCTTCCGTGGCACCATCACAGCACAGCGGTGCGTTGCAGCCATTCTACGACCCGTTGTATTGCCATTCCTTTCACGACACCCCTGGCGAACTTCTCAGCAAAATAATGTCAGACCACATATGCACGCCTCTCTATTGATTGTCTGCGTGCTTACGACACACTTCCTTGGTCAGCAGATCCCCAGATCTCTCGCCTATTGGGCACATTTGAGCTGACATGGGGCGTCGTCTGCGACCATCCCAGGATGTAGACGAATTAGCTCGTCAATTGGAGGCCATTTGGAACGACATGAACACCTCTCTGAACACCATCCGGCAACTTTATGCATCAATGTCACGTCGGGTAACAGCATGCATCGAGGCTAGAGGTGGACCAACGCCATATTGACGTGCTCACTTTGTGCAGATCTTTCAGGGCAAGAAATCATCCAATTGTTCTGAAATTCTAATCATTTATTTTTCTATAATTCACATTACACTTACCAAATTTTGTCTCATTTGGATAATTCTTTCTTGATGAGCCGATTTTTTACTTTCCCTGCAATACATTGTAATGTATAGGGAAAGTATTGGAATCTTGCCGAAAATCGTAACTCGAGTTTTCGACGGATCTACACGTTTCGAGACCTCTAGAATACGAAAACACTATTTTTAGCGTAACGTCTGTGTGTGTGTCTGTGTGTCTGTCTGTGTGTCTGTGTGTCTGTCTGTGTGTCTGTGTGTCTGTCTGTCTGTCTGTGCAGATTTTGTATCCACTCTAACTAAAAAATTAATTAACCGAATTTCATAAAATTTGGTAGGTAAGTCCCTTGTGGGCGAATTTAGTGCTGATTAGTTTTGGGTACGATTCAGAATAAAAGAACCCGCTTTTTTTTTTGCGAAATGGCCCGCAAAAGCTTCTATCCACTCTAACTGAAAAACTACTGGACCGAATTTCGCAAAATTCGGTAGAAGAGTCACTTGTGGGTTATCCTGGTGCTGATTAGATTTTGGTACGATTCGGAGAAAAATAACCTGCCTTTTTTGCAAAATGGCCCGCAAAAATCGTCAAAATCCAAACTAAAGAACTAGGTATACTCAAATATATCCATTAAATGCTCGTTTAATACGTAATTTTTAACGACGAAAATAATAAGACCAACCCCATTACACTAGGACTAGCCGTTCTCGAGATATTTTAGTTCTCCGTATTTTCTCTACGCGACCTTTGAAAATAAGTCCGGTTATCGAATGAGAACGAAAATTTAATTAAAAGTGAAAGAAATTTAATTAAAATATAGAGAACGTTAATATAAGTCTGCAGGGAAAGTCATGTGCTGCCCACAGCAGATTTTTTTTATCTTAGAGTATATATATATATATATATATATATATATATATATATATATATATATATATATATATATATATATATATATATAAATATATAAATATATATATATATATATATATATATATATATATATAAGATATATATATATATATATATATATATATATATATATATATAAAATTTAAAATGAAAAAAGAAAATATATAGGTGGAATGATTGTGTTTACAGGGTTGCAGAAAGGTCAAGGGGGATTGCGACCCCTATTTCCTGGTTAGAAGCTAGCTTTGACTTCATGAAAACGCTCCCAGAGACTCTGCATGCCCGAATGCCCGACACAACAATCGATCATGCCCGTGGGGGAAAAATGGCCGAATCCCAGACAACATAAAAATGATCAAAATAACAAAAATTGGAAATTTTACTAACCAGCAAGACCAGAATCATGGAAGAGTTGCATAAAGCGTATGAACTTCGAATAGGAAAGCATACATAAAAAAGTCACGTCTAACTTATAGAGCCATCTGGATGTGCATCAATCAGATAATCCTAGGTAAGAGTTGAGTTGTAGTGTATGATGTCGGATAAATTAACATAATTTTTATCACTATAATTTCTGCAAAAAACATCATAATAGTGCTGTACAAAGCGGAAGGGATGTGATTGTTCCCGAGTTCCGTTGATTAAATGCATCATGCATTTATTAAATTCTGTAATAGATGAGTTTAATAATCTGTATCTGTTCAAGTGATTTACGATTAAATTACGTTGTACGTTTAAACTCAAGTTGGTAATTAACTCATAGTGCGGCAATTTGCGCCTTTCTCTTTCTTGAATTTCATACTTTTTGGGATTGTATTTCTTTATTTATATATATATATATATATATATATATATATATATATATATATATATATATATATATATATATATATATATATATATAGTTTCAGTTAAAATCTGAACCTCAATCTATATAAAAATATGTCTAACGAGTTTGTGTTCTTCCAAACCCTCTAGAAACCCTTAAAGGCCTGAAACTTTGCACACTTATAGTATCAAACAGGCGACAGAACCTAACGGAGACTGGTTTTTAATATATCCCCAGGTGCGAAGAAAATGTGGGGTGTAAAATATTTCCAAACACCGCAGAAGCTGCTCCTCTGGTTACCTAGGTTGAATATTCGTGCACGTGTATTATTGATAGGGCATAAACTAAGTCGAAGAATTTTCTATTCCTCCCCCTTCCCCTACACACACACTCCGGGAAGGAGAAAATGAAAAATAAACTTCAAAAATTATTATCAGAATTTCCAGAGGCCCTCTGGTAACTTAGAGAACTGAATCTTTGCACATGTATTGTATCGACCACGGGACAAAACCGAACGGAGAAGAATTTTCGGTGAAAACGACGATTTTAGACGTTTAGCGCAATAAACAAAAAACTTATTATGAAAGCAACCTAATTTTTCTGCATTTTAGAGTCCTTGTCTTTGAAAAGCTTATAAATACTAGTAAATATAATATTTTAATACGTTTGAGGGATACCATTACCATGTCCTTTTGTATCTTTATTTTTCTTTTAAAATTTAATATTATAGATAAGTGTCTTACCAGCATTTTAAAACAAATCGCATAAAAATGATGTACTTTTATTTCGTTAAATAATTTTCGATGTTTAATCTTTTTAAAATCCTCTCCAAAATGTATTTTCATCATTTCACATTTTCCATCATTACGAGATGGTTTCGTAGATTCGCTAAATTTTGTTCGGCAAGCAGAAATATCATATATATATATAAAATAACCCATTAGGGTTTTGAATCATAATGTTTATAACTATAGTTAATAGTATCGTCCTGAAAGAGAACATGAAATTTAAATATTGTAAAAAAGAATTTGTTTTTCAATAAGAACAATATATTTGTTCGTTCCTTTATTAGGCTGTTCTATACATATTGTGATGTTAGATTCATCAATTCACCAAACATGGAATCGGTACGATAAAATGTGATGATGTTGAATGTCGCAATATCAGTGAACGATAATAAAGTTTAAATTAACTAGAGTGTGACTCAACTCGACTATCTCATACAAGAATCCATTTTTACTTTTTTTCTGGAAGAAAATTTTGAAAAATCTGTATGCTTGGGTGATATCAGGAGGCACGTTATGCAGTTTTTAATGTTCACGCCGAAACAAAGCGCAGACTATTAGTCACCGTTTTATGAAATATGACTCCAATAAATACATGTTACACAACTTGCAGATGTGGTTGGGGCAAATATCCTAGAGCCAAGACTTAAACCAAGCTTCATTGGAAACTGAAAGAGCCAATAATGCAAAGATGCAACATCGCACTGATATGCATCCAATGAGAGCAAGGAGGGCGTATCTGAACCACCCCAGCCCAAATGATGTGGCTACAGGGAGGAAAGTCACCGAATATACAATTGCAATGATGATTTCAAAAGAATTATTTTTCAAAAAGCGAAAAGAGGGATTCGAGATATCATAAGAATTGCATGTTCAAGAAGTTGAAGAAATAGAGTCGTGATTTCAAGCAGTGTTATTCAGAGAGCGTCGCTATTCATTTGAGTATTGAGAATGTTATAGAAAAAGATTGCCGATTATTTTTCTGACTCCAAATATCAGAAAAATAATCGGCAAAGATTCCAGTCATGCTGAGCTACAGACCCGAAATACAGATATATGTGCCAGTCTTCATGTATGTTAGGTCAGTTTTTGATCTTTGGAATAAGATTCAAAAGACCTGGTCTCACATGGTCCCTTTCTCCCCCTTAAGAGTTTGTTAATAAATTCATGTAATTTTAATTATAATAATATAGAGGTGTAAATAAATGATAATTTATTTTATAGGTTAAAATGTGGATTTTAATGTGTAGCGTTTTGATTTAATGATTAGTTAAGGAACTCGTGCGAAGAAGTAAATGGTGGGTTTCGTGGCCATGATAGCAATGTACAAATGTTAAGGTTCACAACCACTTTAATTAAGATTAATAATTTAATCCACAAAATGTAAATTTAAAAGTAACCCCAAATTAATGTTTTTCCACCACAGTTTGAACCAAATAATCACAATTACAGCTGCGTTTTAAAGGGCTTGAGAAAATCTTTTGATACCACATTTGATAATATATCCCCTCGAGTGGGGACCAACTCCCCCCTCAGGGAAATAATAATATCACGTACATAAAAATTATATCGCGGCTATTTTCAACCACAATAATTGAAACTGTTAAGTTTCGCGATCATTAAGCCATAAATAACAAAGTACCATCTTTTATGCAAAACCATGTAAAATTTTATGCTATGCTGCCACGTTGAAGAAAATATAAGACTTCGAATCAATTTCAGAGTTTTCGTATGAATTTCAAAAATTTTTATCTAGTTCTAGATTTTTCGTTAACGAAGTCGGGTAAAAAGTCGTGCGAAAATCCATTAACGTTTGGGGCAGCTATCGTACGCACAATAAATCGACCACAGACAGACGAATATCACTCTAAAAATAGTCGAAACGTGTTCATGGGGTCCTAAAATATATATTGGTATAAAAAAAAATCTCAAAATCGAAAATTTTGGGGATGACAATACTTTTTCTATACTATATTCTACACTATGAGAAAGCAAAAATAAAAGTCAATCGCCGAAAAACTAATTGAAGCTTTTATGACTGTTTGGCTGTTTACGAAATTCTCCAGCTCAAGTTCATATATCTCCAAAATACTCATAAAATTAATTTAAGAGTATTCTTAGCATTCATTGTGATTTAATATAACCGGTTTTAACAGTAATTGTACAGTAATTTTAACAGTAATTTTAACAGTACTTAACACAAAATCTTACCTTTTCGATGATGTCTCACTATCTGGTTAAATCAGCAACCTAGCGATTATCTTCAAAAATTATGAGAAAACCATATCTCAAGCCTTTTTCTTCTTAATTTTAAATCATTCCTGTTGCCATCTACCTAAAACAAAAAGACCAGTTCAATTTTGTACATCGTTGCTCTTTCATTTATTGCGACATATTTTTGGGGGGGAATATGGCGACAAAAAGGAACGGGATTTTCATCCCGGCATCATCCTAAGAGTAAGGCTTTCTGGGGAAAAGTTGAAATTGAAAATAATGCAGAAAATACATTCGAAAATGTAATCTTATTCAAATGTTTGCTTGGAAATATTCCGAAACACATTTGCGTTTGAGTATCAAAAGATTTTAAATTTCAGTGCAAAACAAGAAATCATTCGAAAAAAACATTTTTAAACTATCTGGATTGTGAAGCTCAACAGAACTTTCATATATAAAGTCTCAAGCAAGGTATAGGTAAAGCAATAATTCGTATTTATAATATAAACACCTTGATTTATCTGTCTGTCTGTATATCTATCCTGGGTAACGCTTGGCGAAAATTTTGGCGACGAATTTGGCGAGATATCGCCAACTTGGCGACTTTTTTGAAAGTGATGTTTCAAAGTTAAGCAAAGCAATAATTCGTACGCTAAATATTAAGGTTATCGCATGCAGGTGCACAGAAAACCTCTATGGCACTACTCAATAAGACCACTTTCGGGGGGTTGACACTCACGTAAGGGGGGTAGGAGGTTATTTCGCTTCCCGTTAGAGATAGAGGGGAAAAATCGATTAGAAAGTTGTAGAGCGTTACAAAATGATAACTCAATACGTTTATCCCCACATCAAATACGTTTATCCCCACATCGCTTTTTATGTATAACTAGCAGCGATTACCCGCCGTTGCTCGGGATTTACAATGCAAAACTCTGATAAGAATTACACCCGAACATATAGGACCGTGAATCATATACATTGTTTTTCACTGTGAAAGAAGTAAATTCATTGCATTACATAAGAAAAACATTGGCCACTCTTTGACCAATCAGATCCATTGGATCATACATACATACTTTCCTTCTTTATATATATATATATAGATAGATAGATAGATATTTTTATATTCATTTATTTATTATTCAAATTAATAAAATTTGTTGAGTAAGCCCATGAAAAATAAACCATGGTGATAGAGTTTCCATTTAAATTCAAATTTCAAATCTGCAATTTTTACAAGTGACTAATACGTTCAATAAACTTCCACAAAACTAGGAAATTTAATTGACTTTCACGTTTTAAACCAACGATTTTCAACCTTTTTCGTTGGGAATCATGGAGTTAGAAAGTAGAACTCCCAGGAAAATGTTTCGTTTTCCATTAATATCTCGACAACCCCTTGTGTTAAAAACTCAAAACTTGGACTAAATTTTAAGTGCGGCTAATTTAAGACTACCCACCAAATTTCATCAAATTCGGTTCAGCCGTTCTCCCGTGATGTTGGATCATATATACATACATACATACTTTTCTTCTTTATATATATAAATTAATGAGAACTGCAGGCATTCTGCGCGTTAGTAATTTAGAAAACGGGTTTTTTCATGGGATATGTTACTATAATAAAGTACAAAACTCAATCACTGTCTGTGTAGCTACGACACAAAAAAAAGTATAGTAATATCCATTATTGCAAATAAATTAAAAAGGACTCCAAGGTCCGGCTTCCTTTTGAGTATGTGTTTGTGTTATCATATGCAGTGTAATGCTCCATAATTCTCCATTGTGGCAAATAAGTTAAAAATGAGTCAAATATCTGAATTTGTTTTCAGAATCTCAAATCACTCAATGTGGAACTACAGAATGTCGATTTGTATACATAGATCATAAAGTTAGAAAGAAGGAGATAAAACTCCTATGGATGAAACGCTTAAAAATACCATAATGCTTTGAGAATTATATCTAGATGTCACTTGTGTTAGTAAAGTAACTGCTATTATTAGTTGACACAACAGAAAGGTGCAGAATTTAGTATATGTGTTTTTGATTTTTTTTAATTAAGGATTCCTTAAATATGAGTATAATTAACTAGTATTTTTTCATAATTGTCAGATAGAGTATAGAATATATGGAGATAAAAATAAATTCAAAGGTAAAATAATTTTGAATGTGTAAAAATATTCTTTATTGTTTCAGTTCTACTTTTCATTACGCTTATAATTTATTTTTACAAAATTGACAGTTTAAATACATATTTCAGGCCCTTCGCCATAGATATATTAGCAATGCAGGGCCACTTATCTTATGCCAACGTCACCTAAATAACTGTCTCAAACGATATTGGAGTTTTCTTTAAATGAAGTTTTAACTCCTTACTTTTACCTCCATGATATATATAGATGTAGTCATATTTTTCTTCCGCATTGTCTAAATGCTTGGTTGTTTAGGGGAGAGGGGGGGGTTAGATCGTATACATTGATTTTCAATCATCCTTTCCATCTTTTACTGCGGGACAGAAATTCTCAGTATGCATTTTGCAACGATATACAAGAACTGTAATTGACTTTTTTCCCTATCTCTAACAAGAAGGCAAGATTGCCCCTCATACCCCGTTAAAGATGAGTCCTCGTTAAAGATCCCCTCCAACCCCCGACAGTTGTCTCATCGTGCATTGGAATTTCCTTCAGAGCTGCATAAAAATATTCGACAACAATTCGAGTTGAAGGCCTGATCCATCATTTTCTTTGACACTCCTGTATAGTTATTCTAATTAACTTTTAAATCTAGGACAATTAACAACAATCAAGTATTTCTTAGGTACAAAAATATAGACAACCTTAAAATTATCTTTTTCTTTTACTTTCTCTACAATAAATTGTATATACAGGGTGATTCCAGAAAGATGGGCTAAACTTTATGAAGTGGTAGTACACACCAAACCAGACGTTTTTCGACTTAGTTTACCGAGACAGAAATGAAACGTTAAGGCGCCAGTGGACGCTTAATGGTGAAACCGATGAGGTGAGGCGAAAACACAAGAATGACTTAGAAATTATAAAATGACATTTAATAAACAATAGTTATATTAATGACTCAAAAGAACGACCGCCAACCTGAATGCATGTCCCACAGCGCCGATGGAGGGATTGACTAACTCTCTCGAACAGACCAGGCATGTTGCGCACTTCGGCAGCAGCGCCCGAAATTCTGGAAACGAGTTCCTCTTCAGATTCAAGGGGAGTGTCATAGACGAGACTTTTGAGATATCCCCAGAAAAAAAAGAAAAAAAAGTCAAGACACGACAGATCGGGCGATCGTGGAGGCCAAGCTATGGGACCACCTAGTCCAATCCATCGCCCTGTAACGCCTTTACGTTTCATTTCTGACCCGGTAAACTATGACGCGAAGTGCTTGGTTTGGGGTATACTATCACCTAATAAAATTTGGTCCATCCTTTTATAATCACTCTGTATAAAGAGAAGGTACTGTAATAGAGTCAAACATCCCCCACCCCCTCCCTCCAAATGCGAATCACCCATTTCTCCCAATGATGTTGCTGTCTAAATATGTCTAAATTCTTATCTGTCTGTATGCCTATGCGTACGATATCTTTTTAACTAATTGATCAAATCTATAAAAATTTATCACAATTCAATCGTTAAACATCAGAGGCTTGGCTTTTAAGAGAACTCGAGCGAAGGAAATGTTTGCGAACGCTTTTTTTATTCGTAATAAAATTTTAAAAAATACTTATATTAAACTTTGTTACAATTTTATTATATTGAAATTTATTTAAAAGCTGATGGCATCATTTACACGATATTAATATTCACCTTTCTTTAGATATTGCAGATTATTGATCCAAAATGGAAAAATCGTCAAAAAACTTATATTTATTCACTATTCACAAATATAGTCAATATTTACAAAGGAATAAATTCCTCATAAGTACTTATAATCGTAAATAAATTGGCATTAGTCATAGTATTTATCACGAGCCGTTCTAAAGATATCAGAAATTTTATTCCTCCACAAGGAACGCGATACCTCATGAAATAAGTAGCGAATTACATGAATTTTGGAAGGCTTATTTTTATCAATATCAGCAAAATCTCATTCAAATTCAAAACTCATGACTATTAGTGAGATTAAGTTATAAGAATGTTCCAATTTATGTTATTGTTTTTCCACATCATCGAAATTTGCTAACCTGTCGGCAAAGTATTGTGTTAGCAATACTATCAGATTATTTTTTTACTGTCCTCGCGCTGAGTTAGAGGAAAGATTGGTGTTAGTAATTCTGAAAAGTACCACTTTTCTTAATAGATATGCTTCTAACAGAAAATTAAGCAAACTATTTATTTTAACCGTTGTGGCTTAAAAAAATATGGTGATTGTGATTTAATCACCAGTAGAATTACTGTATACATAGGTCTGGTCCTAGAAGCCAGAAATTACTTTTGACGTCAACCTGTGGGTGAAAGGGTGGACGGGGGGTCAAATCGTTGACGCTTTGGTAATCTCCAAAACCAAAGAAACTATTTAGACACGATTTGGATGGTAAGCTTCATATATTATGCAAATAAAACTCCGAAGAATGTACAATTTAGCTATAAAGCTGAATTTTGTCAAAATAGTAGGGTCTTCGTAATCCCAAAAACTGGTGAAGCGATTTGGATGTGGATAATGTACTGAGGTATACAATGTCGGTTTGTATGTGGTATATAATATTGGTGTGTATATTGTATCAATGTGGGTGTGAATGTGGTATGCAAAGTGGATGTGCATGTGGTATACAATGTGGTATACAATGTGGGTGTATATGTGGTATACAATGTGGATGGGTATGTGGTATACAATGTGGATGCGTATGTGGTATGCAATGTGGGTGTGTATGTGGTATACAATGTGGTTGTCTATGTGGTATACAATGTGGGTGGTATTCTGTGTCTATATGTGAAAACAGAAGAGATAATTTTAAAAATGTATACAGTTTGACTCAAATGTAGAAAGTCCACTTGTTTCACTATCTATTTTTCTGGGAATTGCGCCGAACCTCTTGTTTCGAACTAAAATGGAAAATATCCTCAAAACTTAAATGTAATCATTATTATCAAAATAGGTACACTATTTCTAAATAAGTTACTGCTTGGTTAGTATAATCATAAATGAAAGGACGCCATTTTTTAAGATTTATCCAAAGCCATTCTCAAAATATTAGAAAATAATATATCGAAAGAGAAGAGCCAAAAGGAGCGCGAAATCTTTTAAAATTATCAGGCTAATTTCATCATATCTGGTAAGCTTTTTTTAATCGGTATTAACAAAACTTTCAATGATTTTTAGTGAGATTGAGGCACAAGAAATCTCCAATTTGTGTTATTGCTTTCCTACAATACAGAAATTTATTGATCTGCAGAGAAAGTATTGTGTTGGACAGATCACATTTTTTTGGTGATGTTTTCCTGTCAAAATCGATTTCAAGTTGTTTCTGTTGCCAACTACCTTTAAACAAAAAGAGGTTCTTTAATTTTGTGCTTCGTTGCATTCACGCATTCATTTGTTGCGATATATTTCTTTGCTTTGTTTTTTTTTTGCTGTTGCTTGTTTTAGTGTAAAAATATGGCAACAGAATAGAGAACGGAATTTTACAAGAGCATCTTTCACACAGTTTAAGGATTCTGGATGAAAGTTGAAATTGGAAATAGTACAGAAAAAAAACATGTCGAAATGTAATCTTATTCAAAATGTTTTTTTCCAAATATGTTCTGAACACATGGAAAAGATTTGCGTTTCAGTCTCGGAAGTTTTTACATTTCCGTACAAATCGTGACATGATTTAAAGAAAACAGTTTTAAAGATCTAGGGTAAGAGTCTCCACTCGATTTTTTTATGCATTCATATTACATTTAGTATCACAATCAGCATCAGAATAAAAAGAACAAAAACAAATAACAGCACATATTTTTTTAATGTACACCCATTTATTATTTGCATATAACTTAATTGTCTGACAAAAGAGTCCGATATACTGCTTCGCTATTGTTATCACACGGCAAAAAAAAGTTTCTCTCTCTTTGTGTGTATATATATATATGTGTGTGTGTGTGTGTGTATGTGTGTGTATGTATGTATATATATATATGTATATATATATGTATATATGTGTGTATATATATATATATGTTTATATGTATATATATATATATATATATACATATATGTTTATATATATATATATATATATATATATATATATGTATATATATACATATATATATATATATACATTTATATATATATATGTATATATATATATATATATATATATATATATATATATATATCAGACAGTTATTAAACTATGGATCAAAATACAGACTTCCCCTTTTATATAATAAAAAGAAAATAATTCAAGCTGTTACCATTGATCTAGATAAGTATATTTAAAAACTATCAGGTAAATACAACTGCCCTATTGAAGCCTTTAAGAGCTGGCAAGTACAAGTCACCCTGGCATGTAAAACAATTGCCTCACCATTTACCTATACCGTTTTATACACACAATTACGAAAATATCTTAAAAAATACCAAATTACTACAAGATAAATTTGTAATATTTTAGGTTTATAAAGCTTTCAGTAATAATGCCTAATTTGCAAAAAGGATTATTTGGATGAACTCAAACAACAGCTTAATACTTCAGTATCTTTAACTCCAATACAAACTAATGTATCTATTATCTGTAAATAAATAAGTGCTTACTACAAGCTGCTTAAATTCAAACATAATATTTTTCCATACTTGATACTTATACCAAAATTCCATAAATCACTAATTACTTTTAGAAGAGTTACTATAGGGTTTGATTCATATACCAATGCAGCGGACAAACAACTTCTATATATTTTAAATAAAATTTATGATCATTTCACTACACAGATAACACATAGTAATAAAAATAGTTTAGAATTGGTTAAAAACTTAAAACAACAACTTTTCGTACATGATAAAAAAACATTTGATTTTAAAGACTTCTTTAATAACATTGACATTAATGATTTATATAAAGTCATACTAATTTCATATGAACAATTTGCTCAATCACAAAACATCACTGTATCAAAATTCAAAATGTTATTAAAATTCATTCTTTTCAACGAGCTTATATCTCAGTAATTGCATTTACAAATTAAAAATGCGAATTCCACAGGAGGAATCTCATCCACATATCTGGCCAATCTTTATCTACACTATTACGAAATTAGCACCAATTCAATTGTCATATGATGTGCAGATTCATTGATGATCTAATTATTATAAAAATTAATAAAGATGCACCAATGTTGTACTTTCATTTTTAACCTCCCGATCTACAACTTATAGAAAATGTTTATTTAACACCCTGGATCATTTACCTTGATGTTAGTTTCAGAATTCAGAATGAAAATAATATAAAATTTTAAATTTATGACAAAACTGCTTAATATAATTTCAAAGTCAACAAGCTTCAACATTATTCTTCAAATCTTTCAAAATCAATATTTCAAATATCATTAATAATCAGTTAATAAAAATCAGACAGTTAAGTACATCATATTACTACAAGATAATATTAAGAAATTAATAACCAGCACCATCCATAAAAATCTGATGTGAGCAGCACATGACTTTCCTTATATAATGCAATGAATTTTTGAATGCAATGAATTTTTTTTTACTTTTATAGTAAAAAATAAATTATTTTTATAGTAGTTATTCATATTCTTTCCAAAACATTGAATTTTCGTCAATAAGTCGTCATTTTCCATGTCGTCGTCATTGATTTAGCCTCATTTTTATCCATTTGACGAGTTTTTCCTTAATTTAGCAACATTTAAAGAAGTCGCCAAGTTAGCGACATTCCACCCAATTCGTCGCCAAAATCTCGCCATGCGTTATGGACGGAGAAATAAGTTATTCTTACAGCAGATAAATGACTATTGGTGTTCACATACAAAAGTATTACTCGAAGTATCTTTTTCATGAATGGAACGAGCTAGATCCACGAGAATGATGTCACCCAATTTATCGCATGGTATTACATATGAAAAGTAAACATGTTTCTCAATAGGAAATATTTTTTTATTTTATATGACTTTTTGATAATTTTTTTGAAAAATGTGCAATATCTCGAGAACGGTTCATGTTAGCGTTCTAAAATTTATGTCAATCGTTTTCTAATGAAAAATTACATAAGAAATGTCTATTTGCGTAACTTGATTAAAGTTTTTGATTTTTTGATGATTTTTTCAAAATTTCACTCGAAAATTTAGGGGGGTTCTGAACATTCGATTGCGTATAAAAACAATAGACTTCCGGTGTTTACGGATTGTGATTTTGTACCAAATTTCGTTCGAATCGGAAAGAGAGAGAGAGAGAGAGACATCACTTCAAATGTGTTTGATTCGTGATCAGGGATGCTTGAAACGTGCTCTCCCATCGAAAACTCGAATTCGAATTTTCGACCCTGTTGTGACGAGATTTCTTAATCTCTCGACACTTGTGTAAAAATATGTCAAAATTATGAAAATCTATATTATATTTTTATATCTATATTTTTATGCATCCTTTAATATTCAATCCTGTTATTATATCCCTCTCGTCTTATATATATGCAATTTATATTCTACATGTATCTATCAGTTTCAAAGGAATATTCAGCCATTTTAATTCTTTTAACGCTCACTGTGAGAGAGAGAATTATTTTCCGTTATAAGTTCAAGGTCTGCATTCGGATGATGAAAAGCCTAGTAAGATTTCATATGTACATGTTCTTCGGCAGTTGAAATCGGAAGTAATGTAAAGGTTTCGATTGTTCTATGTATATGCAAGCGGTCCAACGTACTGAAAGTCTAGACTGAGTGTCGGGGCAAGCCTGCGGCTGATGGTGAGAACTTATTTCTCGGCATGTATGTTTTCTTGTTTGGTTCTGAGTCCTATGAGTCTCGTAAGGTTATATAAGCTTGGAACGCAAAAGTTCGGCGCGCATTTCCATCCTGAATACTACACGGAGATGTGGTAGTTCAATTTACTTTCGATGCTCGCCCAGAGCTCCGGGATCCGACTCTCACTGCGGAATCCGGCTCCATTTCGCCAGCCCCCCCACCTCGGAATTTCAAAATTTCAATGATGCCATTCGTTTGTACTACGTTTGTACCGGATTGTACCGTCAAAATTTTCGTTTGTACCACTTCCGGAACGGGGTTATTCCCATTTCAAAGTGGGGGGGCTGGCGAAACGGCAGCCCCCCCACCTCGGAATTTCAAAATTTCAATGATGCCATTCGTTTGTACTACGTTTGTACCGGATTGTACCGTCAAAATTTTCGTTTGTACCACTTCCGGAACCGGGTTATTCTCATTTCAAAGTGGGGGGGCTGGCGAAACGGCAGCCCCCCCACCTCGGAATTTCAAAATTTCGTCGATGCCATTCGTTTGTACTACGTTTGTACCGGTTTGTACCGTAAAAATTTTCGTTTGTACCACTTCCGGTACGGCGTAATTTTAATTTTAAAATGGGTGACCTTGAGCTCCGACAAACCCAACCTCGAAATTTCAAAATTTCGTCGATGCCATTCGTTTGTATTACGTTTGTACCGGTTTGTACCGTAAAAATTTTCGTTTGTACCACTTCCGGTACGGCGTAATTTTAATTTAAAAGTGGGTGACCTTGAGCTCCGGCAACCCCCCCACGTCGGAATTTCAAAATTTCGTCGATGCCATTCGTTTGTACTACGTTTGTACTGGTTTGTACCGTAAAAATTTTCGTTTGTACCACTTCCGGTACGGCATAATTTTCATTTAAATGTGGGTGACCTTGAGCTCCGGCAACCCCCCACTTCGAAATTTCAAAATTTCGTCGATGCCATTCGTTTGTATTACGTTTGTACCGGTTTGTACCGTAAAAATTTTCGTTTGTACCACTTCCGGTACGGCGTAATTTTTATTTAAAAGTGAGTGACCTTCAGCTCCAGCAACCCCCCACCTCGAAATTTTAAAATTTCGTCGATGCCGTTCGTTTGTACTACGTTTGTACCGGTTTGTACCGAAAAAATTTTCGTTTGTACCACTTCCGGTACGGCGTAATTTTTATTTAAAAATCGGTCACCTTGAGCTTCGGCAACCCCCCCACCTCGAAATTTCAAAATTTCGTCGATGCCATTCGTTTGTACTACATTTGTACTGGTTTGTACCGTAAAAATTTTCGTTTGTACCACTTCCGGTATGGCGTAATTTCTATTTAAAAGTTGGTGACCTTGAGCTCCGGTAACCCCCCACCTCGAAATTTCAAAATTTCGTCGATGCCATTCGTTTGTATAACGTTTGTACTGGTTTGTACCGTAAAAATTTTCGCTTGTACCACTTCCGGTACGGCGTAATTTTTATTTAAAAGTCGGTCACCTTGAGTTTCGGCAAGCCCCCACCTCGAAATTTCAGAATTTAGTTGATGATTCCATTCATTTGTGGGACGTTTGTACCATATTGTACCAAAAAATGTTCGTTTGTACCACTTCCGGTACGGCGTTATTCTCATTTCAAAGTGAGGGGGGAGAAACATCAGCCCCCACCTAAGAATTTGAAAATTTCGTCAATGCCATTCGTTTATACTACGTTTGTACCGGATTGTACTACCGTAAAAATATTCGTTTGTACCACTTCCGGTACGGTGTTGTTCTCATTTCAAAGTGGGCTTGCTTTAGAAACGGCAGCCCCGTTCACCTAGGAATTTCAAAATTTCGTCGATGCCATTGGTTTGTACTACGTTTGTACCAAATGGTACCGTAAAAATTTTCATTTGTACCACTTCCGGTATAGCGTAATTTTTATATAAATGTGGGTGTCCTTGAGCATCGGCAACCCCCCACCTCGTAATTTTAAAATTTCGTCGATGCCATTGGTTTGTACTACGTTTGTACCGGATTGTACCGCAAAAATTTTCGTGTGTACTACTTCCGGTACGGCGTAATATTCATTTCAAAGTGGGGGCTGGAAAAATGGCAGCTTTGACCTCGGAATTTTCATATTTCAGTGACGTCGTTCGCATGTACTTCATTTGCATGGAATGTACCGCTAAAATTTTCATTTATACCGTTTCCTATATATAGTTGTTCCCATTTCAAAGTGGGAGACTCCATTTCGCCCCTTCTCAGTTCCGAATTTCCAATATGCATCAAATAATTAAAGAACATGCTTTTATGACAATAAAATTTATATATGTATTAAAACATACAAATACAAATAAATATATTTTTACAAATCAGCACATTTATTCAGTACATTATTCAAATATTTTGCTTAAGCCGACGCAGTGGTCGAGTGGTCAAGGCGAGTGTTTCCACAGCAATCGCTCGACCGCCGCGTTGTGGGTTCGAGTCCCACGTAAAACATGGATGTTTGTGTTGCGGGCGTAGTGTGTTCCGCCCCCCCTCTGGTGCGCCTGGGGCAACGTCTTAGGACGGCTAAATGGTTCACGTTCTGGCCGCTGACGAAAGGCGAATGACGAAAGTCAAGTGCCTGGCCATTAATATATATATATATATATATATATATATATATATATATTTTGCTTAACATATATTTATACAAATATTCAACTCAATTTACATTTATATAAATATTTAGTTTAATTTACATTTTCACAAATATTTAACTCAATTGACATTTATATAAATATTTAGCTCAATTTGCACTTATACAAAGTAGCACTTATACATACTAATACGAATATGTAGCACATGTACATTGAAAAATTTGAAGATATATTTCGGTACTTGTGAGTATTTAAAATAGGTTTCAGGAAATAAAGTATTTAAAATATTGATTAATTAAAAAATGTTATGTACCCAACACAATTGAGTATAATGTAGTTTTAAAAGTAAAGTAGGAATTAGCTATCATGGATGTGAGAATTTGGTTGCAAATCATTTTAATTGCATTCATTTAATTTTATTTATATAAAAATTAGCGAAATTATTTTGCAGAAGTACTGCTTTTACTGTCCTGCATATTAGTTTCCCTATAGAGTATAGGGAACTTATTTAACTGGGGCAAGTTTTCAACGGAAGAACACGTTTCAAGCATCCTAGAACAAGAACCGAACGTTTATGAAGTCATTTCTGTATGTGTTAGCACGTGTGAATACACGCTAATATACTGTTACGACGTATTCTCTGGAATCGTGGGTGTGCGTCCAGGATACAAGAAAGAATCCAAATTTCTGGATAACTAACACGTTTATAAGCACAACATAAACAGGAATAAGATACAGCAAATGGTTCGATAACTATCTCACAAGATTACTAAACAACTGCTAGGTACAGTAAAATAGCAATTAAATACTCAGTTAATTTCACAAAACAGCGGATGCTATCCTGAAAACAATGACTTATCTCATAATTTCAATGTAGCTCGTATCACGTCAACTGCTCTCCAATTGAGCGATGACTCTTTTTATATATTCTCAGTAGAAACTGCCAGAAGGGGCTCATATCTCGTAGAATACTCGTCATTTTAAGAAGGTTCTCGAACATTCGAAATGTCGCCAATAAAACACCAAATCTGGCAACCATAGCTCGACAGTCCTGAAATGGCATCCCTAGACCCACATCATAGGGATGGCTGCCTGTACGGTGTTTCACTTCTGGTTCTCAAAAGTGCTTCCACTGAAGGCTTCATGATCGGGACAGTACATAGTGTATGTGTGTGCCTGTGAGTCGGCGGAGGTGTTATCTCACACGCGAATGAAGAGTTTTGAATATAATTTGGTACGATTATTGACCTCAGTGTATACTGGATTCCAATTGATTTTAAATGTAATCGAAAGTTTGGAAGACCCCCCCGCCTCCCCCATATTTTGAACGAAAGCTTGAAAAAATCATTAACCAGAACTTTCAATAATGATAAAAAAAAAAAATCATTTCAGACGTAATTGATAGACAAATGATAGAAACTTTAGAATGTTAGAATGAACCATTCTCGAGATACTACACAAGTTTCGAATAAATTTTTGAAAAAATTATTAAAGCAAATTAAGAATCTGAATGCTGTTAAATGTTTAATTATTTCATACATAATATCCACTTAGAAAACGATTGACATACCACATACGACATTTCGAGATATTGCACATTTTTCATGTAAATTTATTCAAAACATAATGTTAAATTAAACAAGAAAGATCAATCATGCATAAGCATTGATTATGAAACACTTTCCAACTGAAATGTAATTTCATTTAAAAATTTCTGAAATGTGATACATTTAGTGGTGATATCTTTTACATTATCACAGTACTACAGTAATTTATTATACTTTTATGTATTTCATTTTTAATGTATTTCATTTTTTCAACCCGGGTTCAATGCAAAACTAATTGGGTGATATTATTCATTTATATTCCCATAGGTCCCACAGACCGTCTGAACAACATACTAAAATTTCATTTTGATAAAGTCATTTTTACTGCAGTTATCGTGCGAACGAACAGACAGAAGGAACAAAGTCATAAACACTTTTCAACTATGCTATAAAGTGTTAATAAGGAAGAATTTCAAAATGTACATTATATAACAAAATTATACAACAAAAATAATAATGGGAATAAATAATATACTATAATTTATGACATAAAAGTCCTATAAAGTTCTTCTGAACAATATTGCCATATACTCTAAATACATAATAATACAAGAAAGATCAATCATGCATAAGCATTGATTATGAAACACTTTCCAACTGAAATGCAATTTCATTTAAAAATCTCTAAAATGTGATACATTCAGTGGTGATATCCTTTACATTATACAGTACATTACACAGTACTACAGTAATTTATTACACTTAAATATTTAAAACTGTATCGAAATATAAATCATCTGATTCTTTATGCAAAATCAATGAATATTTCATTCATATAACTTGTATTCCAGACTCCAGAGCTAAATAATTTTGTGTGAAAAAAATTCAGCAATTCTTATGTAATTCATCTTACAATCGCTTGAGATATTTGCATTCTGCATATGTTAAAATTAGGCTTCGTTGAAGAAATAATAAAATTTTAGGGATCATTTAAAATCACAACTATTGTAATTGCATAGGCACGGAATTTAGGTACACAGATAATATATGTGTGTATGTGTATGTACTCAAAGTATTGGAATCGTGCCGAAGATCGGAACTCGAATTTTCAAAGGATCTACACGTTTTGGGACTTCTAGAACACGAAAAAACTATTTTTAGGAAGACGTCTGTGTGTGTAAGGTTGTATCTGTGTATGTTTCTGTGTGTCTGTGTGGATATTACATCCACTCTAATTGAAAAACTAATAGACCGATTTTCATACAATTTGGTAGGTATGTTTTTTGTGGGAAATCCTGATGTTCATTAGATTATAGTACGATTCGTAATAAAAGAATCTGCCTTCTTTGCGAAATGGCCGCAGAAATTGCCTTTATCCACTCTAGCTAAAAACTAATGGAAAAAATTTAACAAAATTTGGTGCATAATATTTCAATAACCTACAAGTGATTTATATACCAAATTTAACAAAATTTTGTATATAAATCATTTGTAGGTTATTCTACTACGATTCGGGAAAAAGGAACTGGCTAATTTTGCGAAATGGCCCGCAAAAATCGTTATATATAAAAATATAAGACTACGTGTGTTCAATTATATCAATTAAATTCCTATTTTATACGTGATTTTTGACAACAAAAAGAATAAGACTAACCCCATTACTCTAGGACTAGCCGTTCCTGAGATATTCTAGTTTTTTCGCGTTTTCGCTACGCCACCTTTGACAATAAGTCCAGCTATCAAATGAGAACCAAATTTAAGTTTAACGTGTAAATTCAATGTCATTTAAAATACTTATGGTTGTTATTTTATGCAGATAAACTCAAATTATTATTGAATAAATAAAGAGAACGAATATGAGTCTGCAGGGAAAGACATGGGCTGTCCACATCAGAATTTTTAACAATATTACAACAATGATTTATAGAAGTGAACGGGGATTATTTTCAGGCCATTTCGAAAAAAATGTATGATCTATATTTAAAGATCCATTAAATTTTTGTCGAATAAAATGTTCAACAAATTTAAGCTGTGTACCAAATTTTAACTCTCTAGGACGTATGAAAGTGCATTAAAAATGCCATCCAATAAGTATATCATGAAGAGTTATATAAAATTTAAAAAAAATGAAAAATTGTTATCTACAAAATTTATTTTAAAATGTGAAGCCTCTCCCATATGCACTACGTTTAAACAAATGGAAAGATATTTATTATATAATATATCTCTCTTTTCTTTCTGGAAGATATCCCAAAGTCAGAATTTAATTGAATTTGTTTTTTTCCCTATATTAAATAATTTTTAATTAAAAAACTACTTAACATATTTTACTGAATTTTTTTTATATATTCTATGGGATAATGTGAATATTTCCTAAAAATTTCGAAGCAATTCGTGAATTTTAAATTTACTTAAAAAATGTTTGAAAAATTAGGTCCCATAGGGTTCAATGTATTTCATTTTTTCAACCCGGGTTCAATAAAAAACTAATTGGGTGATATTATTTATTTATATTCCCATAGGGCCTACAGACCGTCTGAACAACATACTAAAATTTCATTTTGATAAAGTCATTTTTACGGCAGTTATCGTGCTAACGGACAGACAGACAGACAGACAGACAGACAGAATGAACAAAGTCATAAACACTTTTCAACTTTGTTGTAAAGTGTTAAAAAAAGGGAAGAAAGTATCGCCACATATAACACTTAGTAACAGTGTAGTAACACCTTCCACATACAATATTATGCAACATTATTCATATAAATCTAGATCATTCCATTCACTGGAAAAAATACATTTTGACAGTGATAGTAATTTGACGCCTATGAATTCGCCAATAGTAATTTATTTCATGTAATTGATATTAAACAAATGTTGATGTCATTTCATGATATTGTAATTAAGTAAACGTGAATATGAGAAGGTCATTCGTTTGGACTAGTAATTTGCCCAAAGCACCTAATTTCAATTGACGTCGTATTATTTTAATGCCAAAAACATTGTTCTGTGGACCTTGTACACCATTGTTTCGCCGTGAAAGAAGTAGAATCATTGCATTATGTAGGAAAAGTCATGTTCTGCCCACATCAGATTTTTTAATCCATTCTGAGCCAGCTGATAATTAATTTGCACAAGCAGCTTGCTAGACAATTCTATGAAACCAAACATTGCAAATTTTCTTATTATTAGGCCAATTAGCAATTGCACACCAGGGTATCACCGAAAAAAGTTTAAATATGAATTGCAATTACTGCTTACAGAAAATCCGCCAAGAAAGAAGGAAGGCCGCCACTCTGACGTCGCAACCTTTCAGTGGACTAATCCCATATCCTCGAATGAGTATCAATTTAGTACTTGTGAAATTTCAGAAAATGTAACATTGAGTAATTAGATTGCATGCTATTGAAGAATTATCTCATTGTATACAAAAAATATAAAATAATAATATTATAACTTCTATCAGCATAAGGTTGTACAATGTAGCATTAGTAATATACTAACGTAATATTTTGAACTTTTTTTTTTAAATTAAAGTACCTGTACAAGCAAGTATTTCTTTAATTCTCTATACTTTCACTCGAAATGTCTTCGAAACTAAAGATCGATATAAATAGTAGGCGACAAAAGTATGTATTAGAAAATTTAGTTTCTAATAAATTCCTTTTGAAATTTGCCGCAAAAGGCAACACTCCTCTAGCAGGATGACCATACTTATCTCATACCTAATAGAAATATATTTCCTTGAATTCCTTTAAATTAAAAACACTTGTCAGAAACGTAAGGATTTCCCTCAAAATCTAAACTGCTGATTAATTTTAAATGCAGAAATAATGAAAAAATAGACCAAATTACTAATTAATACTCATAACAAACTAAGATTAATAATTAAAAGCAATTAAAAGAGTTCAAAACATAAAACAATAAGAAGTTATCTTGTTGAACACCAATGTTTGTCACAGAAATGTCAGTTTTATACTGGAACGTGGTGGTGTCCATGTACACAACTAGTTTCAAAAATTATAATATTCCATTAGTAAATAGTCCCCCTTCTCAAATTTAATGTCTTGCATATTTTCTATAAAGCTATAAAAATAATTTTATTACCTATGTAATTGTACAAATAAATATATGATATATGAATATCACTAGAAACATGGTATGATTAATAAAAACAATATGATATTTCTTAATGACAGATTAATTGATTTGCATAATTTTGAATCCAGGTGAATTTGAATTACAAAGTACAAGATCTTATTGGCATTAATAATCACCTAATGACATTTTGCCTTACAGAAAAGACTATGATGGAAAATTAAACTGTAACATTAAGAAGATATATCATGTAAGCTTAAGATGTACAGCATGTAAGCTTAGATGTACGGCATGTAAGCTTAAGAATTGGTACAAACGAAAATTTTTATGGTATAATATCCGGTAATTATACGGTTCAAACGTAGTCCAAACGCATGGCATCGACGAAATTTTGAAATTCCGAGGTGGGAGGATTACCGATGCTCAAGGCCACTCACTTTTAAATAAAAATTACGCCGTACCGGAATTGATACAAACGAAAACTTTCACGGTACAATCCAGTACAAACATAGTACAAACGAATGGAATCAACGAAATTTTGAAATTTCGAGGTGGGGGTTGCCGATGCTCAAGGTCACAGACTTTTAAATAAAAATTACGCCGTACCGGAAATGGTACAAACGAAAATTTTCACGATACAATCCGGTACAAACGTCCTACAAACGAATGCAATCATGAACTAAATTCTGAAATTTCGAGGTGGGGGGCTTGCCGAAGCTCAAGGTAACCGACTTTTAAATAAAAATTACGCCGTACCGGAAGTGGTACAAACGAAAATTTTTACGGTACAAACGTAGTACAAACGAATGGCATTAACGAAATTCTGAAATTTCGAGGTGGGGGATTGCCGAAGCTCAAGGTGACCGACATTTAATTAAAAATTACGCCGTACCGGAAGTGGTACATACGAAAATTTTTACGGTACAAACCGGTACAAACGTAGTACAAACGAACGGCATCGACGAAATTTTGAAATTTCGAGGTGGGGTGTTGCTGGAGCTGAAGGTCACCCACTTTTAAATAAAAATTACGCCGTACCGGAAGTGGTACAAACGAAAATTTTTACGGTACAAACCGGTACAAACGTAATATAAACGAATGGCATCGACGAAATTTTGAAATTTCGAGGTGGGAAGTTACCGGAGCTCAAGGTCATCCACTTTTAAATAAAAATTACGCCGTACCGGAAGTGGTACAAACGAAAATTTTTACGGTACAAACCAGTACAAATGTAGTACAAACGAATGGCATCGACGAAATTTTGAAATTTCGAGGTGGGGGGTTGCCGAATCTCAAGGTGACCGATTTTTAAATAAAAATTACGCCGTACCGGAAGTGGTACAAACGAAAATTTTTACGGTACAAACCGGTACAAACGTAGTACAAACGAATGGCATTGACGAAATTTTCAAATTCTTAGGAGGGGGCTGATATTTCTCTCCTCTCACTTTGAAATGAGAATAACGCCGTACCGGAAGTGGTACAAACGAACATTTTTTGGTACAATCCGGTACAAATGTCCCACAAACGAATGGAATCATCAATTAAATTCTGAAATTTCGAGGTGGGGACTTGCCGAAACTCAAGGTGACCCACTTTTAAATAAAAATTACGCCGTACCGGAAGTGGTACAAACGAAAATTTTTTCGGTACAAACCGGTACAAACATAATACAAACGAATGGCATCGACGAAATTTTGAAATTTCTAAGTGGGAGGTTGCCGGAGCTCAAGGTCACCCACATTTAAATGAAAATTATGCCGTACCGGAAGTGGTACAAACGAAAATTTTTACGGTACAAACCAGTACAAATGTAGTACAAACGAATGGCATCGACGAAATTTTGAAATTTCGAGGTGGGGGGGTTGCCGAAGCTCAAGGTGACCGATTTTTAAATAAAAATTACGCCGTACCGGAAGTGGTACAAACGAAAATTTTTTCGGTACAAACCGGTACAAACGTAGTACAAACGAACGGCATCGACGAAATTTTGAAATTTCGAGGTGGGGGGTTGCTGGAGCTGAAGGTCACTCACTTTTAAATAAAAATTACGCCGTACCGGAAGTGGTACAAACGAAAATTTTTACGGTACAAACCGGTACAAACGTAATACAAACGAATGGCATCGACGAAATTTTGAAATTTCGAAGTGGGGGGTTGCCGGAGCTCAAGGTCACCCACATTTAAATGAAAATTATGCCGTACCGGAAGTGGTACAAACGAAAATTTTTACGGTACAAACCAGTACAAACGTAGTACAAACGAATGGCATCGACGAAATTTTGAAATTCCGACGTGGGGGGGTTGCCGGAGCTCAAGGTCACCCACTTTTAAATTAAAATTACGCCGTACCGGAAGTGGTACAAACGAAAATTTTTACGGTACAAACCGGTACAAACGTAATACAAACGAATGGCATCGACGAAATTTTGAAATTTCGAGGTTGGGTTTGTCGGAGCTCAAGGTCACCCATTTTAAAATTAAAATTACGCCATACCGGAAGTGGTACAAACGAAAATTTTTACGGTACAAACCGGTACAAACGTAGTACAAACGAATGGCATAGACGAAAATTTGAAATTCCGAGGTGGGGGGGCTGCCGTTTCGCCAGCCCCCCCACTTTGAAATGAGAATAACCCCGTTCCGGAAGTGGTACAAACGAAAATTTTGACGGTACAATCCGGTACAAACGTAGTACAAACGAATGGCATCATTGAAATTTTGAAATTCCGAGGTGGGGGGGCTGCCGTTTCGCCAGCCCCCCCACTTTGAAATGGGAATAACCCCGTTCCGGAAGTGGTACAAACGAAAATTTTGACGGTACAATCCGGTACAAACGTAGTACAAACGAATGGCATCATTGAAATTTTGAAATTCCGAGGTGGGGGGGCTGGCGAAATGGAGCTGCGGAATCCGGGGTTCGCGAGTTGGGAATGTCGCCACCGCCGCCACGGAGAAGAAGGGGTCCGAGGTAGCATTGCCGGACATTGCCGAAAATTCTCATGCCCGAACATCTGTCCGAGAATTCATCTGATACGCCGACTTAGATCTTCTGCGATGCCTTTTCGTCCCTGCCGGACCGGGAACTGAGATGACCTGTACTGTGAGCAATCAATGACGTAATTCTCTCCTATTCACACTATCCTGTGTACGAAGGTAAGCTCCTTTACATGCATTGGCGGAGCCATTAGACTTTCTCCGAAATTCCTTAAGTTCTAACAGATATCTCCAAGAACGGAGAACTATCATATTTACAGATCTTTGTGTTAACTCCTAGAATCAGCAATTCTAAATAGTATTATTATTTGTGATTATAATTCTCTCCTGTGCTCTGCCCTTGTCTGCCTATTACCATACTTTAGACCATACCTTATTTTATTCAATTGTGGTTGTATATGAAATGTGTGTGCCACGTAACGTATTAAATTCTTGGTATTATATTTATCATTTGCTGGCAAATTGTGTTATAATATCCTGCCGGTGTCCAGTGCGTTGATATAATTTAGGAATAGGTGTAACTCCATAATATAACTTATTAATTACGTATTTAATAAAGATTGGATTAGTTAATTACTGTGTGCTTATTGAGTTCGGTGGTGATTATTTGCAATATTCTGTGTTTTCTATATCTCCATGCTTTAGCTGAAGAATCATCCAATCAAGGTAAGGGTTTATTATTATTACGCTTTGTATTTGCGGCAGGTCATCTGTGAGTTTTACTTGCAGACGAGAGAAGTTTTGAACCTGGGTTGTATAAATTGGAGAAAGTTAGAATTCTCCGGTCGGCCGTGTCGACGGGAAACCGTTTTGACAACCCCATCGCAATAATTTCCTTATACATTATTGTATATAAGAAAAGTAATGAATACTCGCCCAATCTTAATGTTTCCTTTATAAAAACCCATTATAATTTTAAATTCAACGCCATGCTTCACTTACGGCAACTTATTGAAAGATCAGTCTCAACAACTATTGAAAATAAAAAATAAAAAATGAAAATAAGATTAAAATCAAAGTGACCACTAAGCGTCCACACAAGAAAAAAAGTATAACTTCAAAATCGGAAAAACCACATAAATTATTTGATTATTTAATAAATAATTTTTTTATTATATAATTATTTTATTATGGAATTTCTATAATGTAAACTATTTCTATTCACCTTGTTTCATTTCAACCAGTTACACACTTAGACTGTAACCTTAACTGCAGGCATTTTTGAGTTGGCTCACTGCAATGTAATTATCAATTTTTCACTTCAACTGTTTCCAGAGCAAGTGGTAACTCACTTTATGTTATTGTATTCTTATTCTTTTTAATCATATAATGTTATTCTTTTATTATAACATGACATATAACTGGTTTATTTATTTTATTTTCATTGTTTATTAATAAATTCTGATCTATTTTCTACATTCTTCTACTTTGGGCCATGTGCATAATTTCCGTAATACAACAGTTATGCAGACAGAAACGAAGAATTTCGGTATTACCGAACCAGGTATGGCCCTTGAAAACGTACATAATTTCGGAAATACTTTTCACATTTACTAATTTATCATTCTTTATCATTTATAATTAATTTTCATGTATGTAAAAAATTTTGGAAGCCAGGAAGGCCTAGCTCCATGTGAAGATTTTCAGTTTGAATCTTTTCCATCTATTACACTATTCATGAACTTACACCATGTATGTTAATTCAGAGAGCAAGGAGTATAATACCTGTAGTACCTATATTACATATATGATTCATAATACTTAAATAGTGGCTGTTGTTAGAGGCTTATTTTTACCAGGCTTTCACACCATGAAATCCAATTTTCAATTGCCTACATTATATATGCAACGGAAAAAGAAGGGTATTTAATACCCATTTAGTACCTGTTTTACATATAAGGAATTATTTCTCCAGCCAAATGGAGTCTTTCTCCATCAAAACGTTGAGTCTATTTTATTTTCACATATGCTCTTTAGACCATTTTCAATTCAAGATTATATATATATATATATATATATATATATATATATATTCCACAAATTCTTGGTTTCCAAACCTTTGATTTTAAAGACCTATTTAATAATATTGTCATTAAAGATTTACATAAAGTTATTATCTCTCTATATCATGACTATATATCTTCCAATCATGTTGCTTTTAATGTCAAAAATTTTCCTATGCTCTTGCACTTTGTGTTATACAACAATTATATTATCCAAGGTGATAACATTTATTTACAAACATCTGGTGTACCACAAGGTGGCTGTAGTAGTAGTATACTCGCTAACTTATATCTTTATTATTATGAATGTCATTTTAACTCTAATTCATATATTATATATAGATAAGTTGACGACTTAATTTGTATTATCATTGATGATTCCTATCCCATTAATATTGATTTTTACCCGTCTAACCTAGAATTAATTCCTAATGAGCCTTGCGTTAGTCAGACTGTTAATTTTTTAGACCTAAATTTAGATACCCTCAATAATCATGTAATCACCAATCTATATGATAAAAAAGATTCTTACAACTTCACTATCATAAAGCTGCTATCATATCAATCTTGTAATTCTATTCAATTGTTTAGAAACATCATTTTAAACCAGCTATTTCGAATACATCGACTTTCTGATCCTCAGTTTCACTTTCTCCACATCAATAATCTTAAACGCATTTGTCAAAATTACCAATATCCGGAAGTATTTGTAAATAATATTATTAATAATTTCAAATATACCACGTAATAATTTTACACATGCATTATTTATCTTTGATTGGTTAACTCATTTTTGAAAATTCACCTATTCTTATCACCTCACTTACCACTTGGCCTGAGTCTAATACTGTTTACTATTTTCGAATGACTATTTTCCACCTGTCCTGAGTCCTATACTGATTACTATTTTTGAAAGTCTCCATACATATTATGTATCGTTCAAATGTATTCATTCCGGTGCCCACTCGCATTGACGAAGTGAGGTGATATGCTCAGTCACTAGTTTATCTTACACGTGGTGCTATGCTTGTGATTTCATATTTCTGTTCGAGGAGGTATTGTTTTTCAGATTTGTATAATTCAATTGATTTATTTTTCTCCTTCCACTAGCCATTAGACAGTTCCAATGGTGTCTATAGTTAAATACTATCGCCATTGTCAGAAACTGGCTATTCTATCGGTTTTAATTCGAATTGTATGGCTGTCCTGATGAGAATGCAATTTCGAACTAACCGCCATTTTTTGTGTAGTTTCAATTGATTGTTCTCTATTCTTAATCTCTTATCTTGAGCTGATTATTATTGCCTATTCTCATTTTTGCCGAGTTTTATTTTTATTTACTTTTATATACTTTTAATTGTGATTTTTGAATCCTAAAATTCTTCTCATTCCCCTTTCCATTGTAGTGATATGTTACCTTCTATCTTTATCCTTAGTCTTGGACTATAGTTACTCATTTGTAACAGATATGCTAGAGATGGGTTTTTTTGTACATACAGTATTTTATGCATAATTTTCGATTAAAATCCTTCAATTTATATCCTTCAATATATATATATATATATATATATATATTAGTTCAAATTATCGCTTCCCTCGTATAAACTGTATACTACTGTCATTGTTTCGGAAATTATCAATGTTTTACATAGGAATTAATACAATAAAAATTTTTAAATTAGAACCATTCGATTTCAAATTGTGAAAATTACTAAATTTTCTACCTAGTTCTAGTTTGTCATATAATGTGTCTGCCTATAGAACATGATAGCGGTAAGAACATTTATTCTTGCACTGATTTCTCTATATTTCACATGAATGCGCACGCACACACACGAACGATTGAACACAGACACACACATCAACACACACATAGAGAGATGGATGGAAATCTTTCCAAAAGTGTTCGAAATGGTATCGGGAGCTTTTAAACCATTATCCATCAGAATCGCAAATTCACAAATTTGCTGATAAATATGGCTTTCTCCATACAATAGTATGAGAAAGTAGAAATGTATGAATCGAAAATCTCCTCTCAACCTGGAGAGTTTGAAAACAATGATTTCTCTATACAATAGTATGAGAAAATAAAAATGTATGAATCGAAAATCTCCTCTCGACCTGGTGAATTCGCTGAAAACAACGCTTTCTCTATACAATAGTACAAGAAAGTAGAAATGTATGAATCAAAAATCTCCTCTCGATCCGAGAACTTTCTGGAAAACAGCGCTTTCGCTATACAATAGTATGAGAAAATAAAAATGTATGAATCGAAAATCTCCTCTCGACCTGAAGAATTTCCTGAAAAACAAAGCTTTCTCTGTAGAATAGTATAAGAAGGTAAAAATGTATGAATCGAGAATCTCTTCTTGATCTGATTCTTCCTGCCTGATGCGAAGAAGAGTTAGGATCCTTCAACAGTATACCCTAGACAGAAAAGTACAATTTCGGTCCTGTGGGGACTCGGCATGTATCATTTTAAGATCTCATAACTTTTTTGGAAAGATGTTTTTGTTTCAAGTACTTGACGGGGTGATTTTTTTACCAAGGAGTGACATCTCTCGTGAGATATAATATGCAAATTGATAAAACATTCTATCTTCAGTTCTAGATCATCCAAAAACTAAATTTAAAATTGATCTAAATTCAATCCATGAATAGTTATGGCCGCACTTTATTACTTTCCTTAGATACATATAATGTATAAGGAAAGTATTGTGACAGGGACGAAAATTCGAATTTGAGTTTTCGACGGGAGAGCACGTTTCAAGCACCCCTGAATACGAATCGGACGTTTTTGAGGTAATGTCTGTGTGTGGGGGGAGGGGGTGAATGTGAAAGTATGGGGGGGGTGTCAGTGAGTCTGTGGAACCGATAACTGAGGAACGAATAGACGGATTCGAACGAAATTTGGCATATAAATCACAATTCATGAGTACTGGAAGCCTATTGTTTTTATATGCAATCGCATGTTCAGAATCCCCCTAAATTTTCGAGTGAAATTTTAAAAAAATTCTCAAAAAATCAAAACCTCTAATAAAGTTACGAAAATAGGCATTTCTTATGTAATTTTTCATTAGAAAACGATTGACATAAATTTTAGAACGCTAACATGAACCGTTCTCGAGATATTGTACATTTTTCAAAAAAATTATCAAAAAATCATATAAAATTAAAAAAAATATTACCAATTGTTGAAATATGTTCACTTTTCATAAGTAATATCACGCAATAAATTGGGTGACATCATTCTCGTGGATCTAGCTAGATCCATTCATGAAAAAATACACTTTAGGTAATACTTTTGTATTTGGACGCCAATATTCAGTTATCTGCTACAAGAATAACGTATTTCTCCGCCCATAATGCTTGACAAGATTTTGGCGGAATGTCGTCAACTTGGCGACTTTTTTAAATGGTGTCAAATTAACGAAAATATCGCCAAATTGATAAAAATGACGCTAAATCAATGAAAATGACGACTAGATGAAGTAATTATTAAAATATTTTAATATATGGACTATATTGCTTATTGAGGATGCTATCAATATTTATGATTGTTTAGAGTTGCTCGAAGTACAAGTTAATTGAGTATTTTGAAATAGTTTTACATGTTGTCATCCTAAAAATCGCCCAATATACAACTCAACGATAAAAACACAGCGCCGTAGAACTTATACATTATATTTTTATTGTAAAACTGGTAAATCCATTGTATTATATAAGGAAAACAAAGAACATTACTCCAAAAGTTGTTAAAAAAGAATTTAGGCCTTAAGTCATCAATTCCTACTCTCAAATTAAAGTCTTACTCTCAAATTTTAAAATTTTATGTAAATCAGAAGTTTATTCAATTTTCGTGAGTAAACGAAAACAGATGAAATATTTTATAAATTAACCGACAGACAAATATTGCGACACAGTGCGTTAGTAAGGAAAACTACAAAAAAAAAACCTTGTGTAATCAGCATATCGTCTTCCTACAGTCAAATGTCTTTGCAGTAGCGTAGCGTGATATTTTTGACTGGGGAGGCTGAGCGATGGGCGTTTTCGTATAAGTGAAATTTATATTAGAATTCTCACTTTCAATGATTTTTATTTCCTTCGTGAGTAAAATAAAATAATTTTACATAAAAATGCTAAGAGTGAATGAAATGCACAATATTTTAAATTATGTTACTGATGTAAGATAAATACATACAAAACATAACATTTTAAATTTTTTCTTATTTCGAAATTAGTTGAACTCTTTCAACCATTTCATTGAATTTTAAGACATTGTCAAGTTAGACAATGTTGTATATTTTATTCTTGAGCTTATACCCCCCCCCAGCCCTGGAGGGGTATAAACAGTGGTTAGCGCGCGGAAATTGCACTCGGTAGGCCCGGGTTCGATTCCCGCCACTGCCAAAAGCGCCACCGTCTTCACGCGGAGTACGATCACGTTAAACATGTGTGTCGGTAAGGCCTAGAGAGTCGGTAAGGCCTATTGGTGGTAGGGGAAGGAGGGTACGGTCCCTGTGGATGCCTCCCCCACTGGGTTCCGGTCTAAATTGGGTGGCACTTCTTCCCGAACGTCCAAACGGTTACCTTACACCTTTCTGGTAGCTCGGACGGTCTGGTTCTCAACACACACACCCTCGGAAAATGTTCTACGTTAGCCCATGTATGAAAGAAAGAGTGTACTGAAAATTGGTGAAAAATCTGGAACGTAAGCTTAGTTGAAAATCACTATAGTCAACAACGTCCTTAAACAATATTGTATATTAATTATTCACAATTTTTTTATGAAAACTTAAAAATATCTTATAATTACAATATGCTACGAATCTGCTAGAAAATTATCAACCATTTATCTAACCGAGATTCTCGTGTAACATGCGATTTTTGAAGTGAAATCAGATTTATTCTTTCTAAAACTCCCAAATACGCAAACGGATGCTTCGCCATATTGATGCCGATATAAAGAGCTAAATCTACTTTGCAAAGTACTTCAGTTTAATGGTAGTCATTATTAGTATATTTCTTCTTCTTGATGTTGTTTAAATAGGTAAATGCTATTCGTGAAAAATGGCTCGAATTCTTTAGTATTACAAATAATAATTGCTTTCTGCGAATATTAATTAACAGAATAACATATGACCCAAAATGGGGGGATTCATTAGCCTTGCCCGAGAAATGTTCTTTTATCCAATTATTGACTGTTTACAAATGGCTGAAAATGGTAGAAGCAATAGCCACGTCTTTCTGAAGGCTAGCTTGCCTGTTAGTTAATCAGCTAGGGAGGAGTTTAACAGCTGGGTCTGTTTAATGCCATGCTTCTCCTTATAGACCACGAAGACTGGATAATTTTGTTTCTATAACATTGAAATATGCGTTTTAATGGGGAAAATACTTTGAAAAGTACTTTAAGCAAGTGAAATGTGACAATTTTCTAAATATGCGTATATTCGAAAGTTATTTAAAAAGTTATAATAAATAGAAGTACATTTAAATAGTTTTTTAAACTTAATTTTAAGCAGAGGAGGCTCAGCTTTTAGTCTCAATGGACGCTACGCCATTGTATATTCGTGTTCTATTTATGTACATAAATTCAAGTTTTGTCGCATTAAATAATACATGTAAAAGGTGCTTATTTGAAATCATATAAAATTTGTAATTTTAAAATTACTTCTTTTTCATGTGGCAATTTAATTATTCTATCTAATTATACGATCTAATTATACGATCTAATTATCGATCGCTTATTTCAGGATTAAGTAATAAATTCAACAACGAAAGCTTTATCTTTTTAAAAAGCTTTACTTATCAAATGTTTCGCAACTTTTAAAGGATTATATTTAAATAGCAAGAAATTTTGTACAATACATAGTAGAAACGCTATATATCTAGCTCTATAAAGTTCTTTTATTTAATAGAGACTAGATAGCCAATTAAGTTATCAAGATTATTTATAATGGTCTCTTAAATTCTGTAGACTAAAATGCGAAAGAAAAGGGAAAGTTCATGGCTCAACTTTAAATTGAAGGCTTAAATTTTAATAAAAATTTATCTTTAACTTATAACAGATTCTAGATAATACCATACAAAAGGCATTTCTCAAAGGTAATAGATTAGCGAAAGGTATTTTTTCACTAGTGCAAAAGCGTAAAATTGTCGTAATACATAATTTAAATATACGCATTTGAAAAAGAAAGTGCTATTATGAATATTCTGAGATTGAAAAATAAGCCAAACAAAAATTTTGTAAATTAGTTTAAAGTTAAAATTAAAAATTGATTTTGCTGGCTTAGTCTCACTGCATTGGAAAATGGAAAATTAAATTTCTACTTATATATTTTTTTCATATTCAATAGAATTATGTATTTTTCAGATTGATAATCAAACGCGAATTAGTTAGTATGACAATCATATAGTCATTATACAAAATCGCTAAATGTGCAAATGAAATGATAAAGTGAAATTAAAAAAAAATCGTTTGTGGTTCAATACAGTCAAAATGATTTTACACGGTTAACATCTTGTAGAATAAAACTGAAATGTGTCTCACTACAGACTCATAGGACACTTATGGTCGTAATTTTATTCACTTAACAGTTGATTTGAATCCTTTGTTGAACATTCACTTTCCTCTTTGGTATTTTGCCGTTCTTTCATGGTGTCTAGCCTTTTGTTACTACATCCTTGGTTTTCTACATCTTTTCCTCCTCTCACTGTTGGTAACACCATTTCCCTGCTTCAGTCACGTTTTTTGTTCAAACATCCGTTACCTATCTAGTTCTCACGAGTGAATGTTGCGTTTTTGTTGTATCCTCACAAAAAAAGGAGGTTTTCTACCTTTGAAACCTGTCAACACTATTAATTTTATGTTGCATGTTGCTTTCAATGAAGGTATTTTAGTTTTAATATAACCACTATATTTCTAAACAAAAGGCCTAATCCAAAATCAAATTATAGTATAGCCTTGCAGGGCTTCTAAGCGGTTAAAAACTACTCCCTTACTATAATACACATACATACGGGCATCACCTTAAAAACGATAGAACGTTCAGGGGTACTTACTTAAAACGTTCTCTTCCATCGGAAAGTCAAATTCGAATTTTTTTGCCACGTCACAATACTTTTCCTATCCACTATACTATGTAATATATAGAGAAAAGTAAAAAAAAATTTCAAAAATTATATATTAGGAATAAAATTAAATTCTTATCAAATTTCTGTATCAATTCTATTCAAAGTTTCTTTTTCTAATTTGTTGAAAATTTACAAACTGAGAACAGGACAATTTAAAATATCCCAATCACCCTAATGCCTCATGACCCTTTTAAGTTCCAAGTACTAAAAAGATACTGCAAAAGCATTTAAATAGCATGCGCTTTAAATAATAGAACAACGTTTAAAATTTAAGTGCATCCAATTCTTCCATTAAGTGGAATGTCTTTTTAAAAATCTCTTACTTAAGTACTTTAGATTCTTTATAAAAGAACGATAAAGCAAGCAGGAAACGTTAAATGCTCTTTGGAATGAATTTGGAGTACTTAAACCTTCAATAAAGTGATTAGTAGTAAGCAATGGTAATTCATTAGAATGTTTTCTAAAGTCAGAGATTGAATGATAAAAATCCCAGTAACTGATTGTATTTTGGATCATGCTCGCATTGCAGATAATAGCGCATAGGTTTTGCGTTCATTATGTCATCGTCATTAAGCGGTAGCCGATAGGCAGCAAGAAAACTCTGTGCTACAATATTTCGAACCTGTAAGTAGACAAACATATTTAACACTGCGATGCTGGTTCTTTAAAAATTAATTTCTTGAAAACAACAGGCTAATGTGGCCCACATGTAACTTTCCCTACATAATGTAATGGCTTTATTTCTCTACATCAAAACAATGGTGCATAAGAACCACGGCGTAATGTTTTTGGGCATTGAATTAACATCATGTAAATTGAAATTTGGCTACTTATTATCCAAATGAAATTACTTATTCATGCTCACGTGCAAACTCCTCACCAAACTACAAACTGTCAATAACTATCCCAGGAAATAAATGACAATAGTCGAATTATTGGGCGTCAAAATGCAAAACGAGTACATAAAGTGTCTGCTCTCATGAATGGAATGAGCTAGATTCAGGAGAATGGTAATGGCTGATTTGTTGCGCATGTAGAAAGTAAACATATTGTCTACCACTTACTACTCTTTTTTATTTTTATGTCATATTTTTTATAAAAAGGTTTAAAAATCATGCAATATCTGGAGGATGGATTGTGCTAATGTTCTAAAACTGTATTCATTCGTTTTCTAATGAAAATGTTCGTCGAAAATGATTATTTATTTATCATTACTGAAGGCGCTGATTTTTATGATGTCAAAATTAAATTCGAAAATTTGAAGGGACTCTTCCAAACATCCTATTACGATCAATCCTATTCAAAGTTTTTTTTCTAATTTCTTTAAAGGTTACAAATTGAGAGCAGGACCATTTAAAATATCTCAATCACCGTAATATCTCTTGACACTTTCAAGTTCAGAGTACTGAAATAATACTGAAAAAGCATTTACATAGCATACGCTATAAGTAATGGAGCAACGCTTAAAATTTAAGTGAACCCTATTCTTTCATTAAGTTGGATGTCTTTTTAAAAATCTCCTACGTAAGTACTTCAGACTCTTTATAGAGGAACGTTAAAGAAAGAAGGAAACGTTAAATGATCTTTAGAATGAATTTAGAGTACTTAAACCATCACTAAAGTGATTAATAATCAATGGTAATTCATTATAATGTTCTCTAAAGTGAAAGATTGAATGATAAAAATCCCATTAATTGATTGTATGTAGGACCACGCTCGCATTGCAGATAACAGCGTATAGGGACCGGTTTCGTTCTCATTATATCATCGTCAGCAAGCAGTAAACGATTCCTAGGATGGCAACAAGAAAACTTGAGATGTGCCACAATTTTACTACCATTTAAGGAGACAGACTAATTTAGCACCATCATGCAGCTGGAATCAAATTTCTTTTAAAGAATCTGCTATGGGTAGCACATGACTTTCCCTACATAATGCAATGGCTTTATTTCATTTATATCAACATGGTTTCCAAAATCTACGACACAATGTTGTTGGCATTGAATTAACATCAGGTAAATTGAAACTGGCTACTTATTATCCAAATAGAATGACTTATTAATACTTACTTGCAAAATCCTCACCAAAATGTAATTAACTCTTAATAAATATCCCGTGAAATAAATCACTACGAACAAATTATTGACGTCAAAGTACTTACTACTTTTGTAATTTTATGTAATTTGTTTTTATAGAAATGTTCAAAAGACATGCAATATCTCGGGAACGGATCACGCTAACGTTCTGAAATGGGTGTCATACGTTTTCTAATAAAATTTTTCGTCGCAAATGATTTTTTATTTATCATTAATGAAGGTCTTGATTTTTTATGATGTTTTCAAAATTTCATACGAAAATTGAGAGAGGGATGCATCTTCCGAACATTCGATTGCGTTTAAAATCAATTGTAATATTCGTACCAAATTATTTTCGAATCTATATATTCATTCGTAAGACATCGCGTTCACACACATAAACACACACACACACACACAGTAAAACACACACTAACACACTAAAACACACACTAACACCAACACACACACATTGACACACTCTATCACTATTCTGGTAGGTCGGACGGTCTGGGTCTCAACAACAACAACACACTATCACTAATACACACACACACACTAAAACATACATGCACACACTAAAACACACATACACACACTAACAAACACACTAACACACACACACACACACTAAAACACACACACACACTAAAACACACACACACACACTAATACACACACATACACTAAAACACACACATGCACATACTAAAACACACACATACACACACTAAAACACACACATGCACATACTAAAATACACACATACACACACTAAAACACACACACACACACTAACGCACACACACACACGCACACTAACATACACACACACTAAAACATACATGCACACCTAAAACACACTAACAAACACACTAACACACACACACTAATACACACAAATACACACACACACACACTAAAACACACGCATGCACATACTAAAACACACACATGCACACACTAAAATACACGCACACTAAAACACACACATGCACATACTAAAATACACACACACGCACACTAACATACACACTAACACACGCAAATACTAACATACACACAAACAGATACTAACACTAACATACACATATATACACACACATATATCACCTCAGAAACGTTCATTTCAAGTTTATAGATGCTTAGTACTCGTCCGTCGAAAACTCTCATTCGAATTTTCGACCTCGTCATAATACTTTCCCTATGTATTATACTACGTGTTGAAGAAAAATTGAAAGGATTGATCTTAGGCAATCCAAGGCTGCAGTGACCAAGTACATATTCACAGAATCACTTTATAAGGGTTACGATATGATTACGTTTCCCTTGTAGATAACAGCATCCATGGATTGATTTTGAGCATATTATAAGCCCAATAGCTTCAAATATTCGGTACTAGCAACGTTTACCGAACACTATTTGTGCGAATGTCACGTTTTATTAGGGGGTTGTATAGTATTTACGTTCTGCTTATGAGTCGTAAAAATAAATACGTTTTGATAGGGGATCGCACACAGTAATTATGTTTTGTTAGGGGGTTGTTTAATAATCTATATCATACAGCTGAGTGAGACTGGCTGACTGGCGTACTAAGTCACACAGTCCAAATTAATGAAGGTAGAAACTTGAAACTTTCCATAGACATAGGACTTGACCTGTAGATATCGAAAAAAAATCTAAAATTTTGGAATTTTGTTAGAAAAATTTATAAATTGTTATTTTTTTTTCCTATATAAAATAGCTAAGCGAGACTGGAGACTGACAGACCTATGAATTACGCATTCAAAACTGCTGAAAGTAGAAAATTAAAACTTTGCATACACGTGGAACTTGGCCAATAAATAATGATAAGAATTATTATTTATTGGCCAAGTCCTACGACTGGAACTTCCGACTATCGAAGTTCCACACGTGGAAGCAATAAATAATGATACGTGTTGGCCAAGTTCCACGTGTGGAACTTCGACTATCGAACCATCCTGGCTATAGAACCATCAAACTATTCGACCTATCTAGAAACTTTGTTCGATAAATTTATAAACAGCGGAATTTTTTATTTTAACATTCGTTCAGCTATCTCTCGAGAACGGCTGTATGTAGGTACGGAAAATTTGTTTGTACCTAAGCACACACCATCAGACTATCAGACGCAGAGAAAAATGTCCTTAATTTTTCGAATGAACTCTACTGATGTTCGATCACCCGTTCTTTATTAAACATCAAGAACGGTTGATTGAACCTTTTCTGATGGTTGACTGAACCGTTCTTGATGGTTGGTTGAACCCTTTCTGATGGCTGACTGAACCGTTTTTGACAGTTGGTTGAACCGTTTCTGATGGTTGACTGAACCATTCTTGATGGTTGGTTGAACCCTTTATGATGGTTGACTGAACCGTTTTGACAGTTGGTTGAACCGTTTCTGATGGTTGACTGAACCGTTCTTGATGGTTGGTTGAACCGTTCATTTTTAAAAGTGCAACCACTGTAGGCAGGGAATGGGATATAATCTTTTACATAGCTTTATACTTCCAGTCAAATGACGGGCTTAATATAAAACAACTATTTTGTGTGCAATATAAAACAAAAATATTATTCCGAAAAATCTGTTGTTTTTCTTTTACTTATTGGGTTTTTAAGGAAAATAATACCGTGGAGAAAAATTGATCTCGATTTTAATTAATTGTTCCTAACAGAAATTGTTTTTGAAAATGTCTAAATCAATTATATTTGGAATTTAAAATACATGCATATTTCTAGCAAGAGCAAGCAATCTGTACAATTTTTAAATTTTAAGCATTAAACGTACAGAAATATCTTATTTATATTTATCCAATGTTAGAAAAACTTAAATTAATTTTTTTATTTATACTATAAAATGATTCTTGGAAAAAAAATATGTCATAGATTCGAAATAAAGTTATAATTTGTTAGAAAAACTTCTTACAAAACCTGAAAATTTGAATCCGGCAGTAATCAGCATTCCACATTTACAAACTTTAAATGCTCCTATTTTAATATTTAAAGAAAAATGAGAATTTAATTAAATATTTTTGTTTCGCTCAAAAAATCTATTGATCGAAATATTTGCATTTTTTCGTTTTATTTATATTTCTAAAAACGATAAATACAGAATCTTGCCAAAACTAGAAATTTAAAACTCATATGATCCCCAAGTTTAATTAAAAATACAATAAAATAGGAAAACATATTTCTTAACTTCATATAAAACATTATAAAATACAAAAACAATGGTGTCAATCAGTTTTGAAGGCAAAAATTCTGATGTGGGCAGCATATGACTTCCCCTACAGATTCAAATTCATTTCCTTTTTTTTTCTTTAATAATTCAATAAATTGAGTTTAATTTCACTGAATAACATGTATAATTGTTTGAAATGACACTGAATTTACACTTTTATTTCAATTTTCGTTTTCATTTGGTAATTGGACGTATTTTTAAAACCTAGTCCTAGAGTAATGGGGTTGGTCTCATTCTTTTCATTGTCAAAAATTACGCATAAAACAAGCATTTTACTGATACATTTAAACATACGTAGTCTCTTATTTTAGATTTTGACGATTTCTACGGGCCATTTTTCAAAAACAGGCAGGTTCTTTTTCCCCGCATCATACCAAAATTTTATCAGCGCAGCATAACAAGTGACTTATCTACCAAATTTTGTAACATTTAGTCAATTAATTTTTTAGCTAGAGTGGATACATACATTACACACACACGGACGTCACGCTAAAAATATATTTTTAGTGTTCTAAAAATGTCAAAACGTGTAGATCCGTCGAAAACCCAAGGTGTGATTTTCGACATGATTCCAAGTATCGACATGATTCCAAGATCGCATATAGTTTCTGAAACAAGTTGTTAGTACTTTATTTCATTTTAAGCCCTACTAGTTTTACGTGGTAATTTATAAACGGTTATTTTTAATGCTGATTTGTACGATTGGACCTCTAGAATTCAAAAAACTGTTTTAACGTGAAATGTGTGTGTGTGTCTTTATCAACTGAAAAACTAATTGACCGTATTTCCTAAAATTTGGTAGATAAGTCACATGTAGGTTATCCTGGTGCTGATTACATTTCGGTACGGTTCGAAATAAAAGAACCTGCGCTTTTTGTAAAATAGCCTGCAAACATTGTATGTGTCCACTCTAACTGAAAAGAAATCTGATGTTGGCAACACATGACTTTCCTTATATAATGCAATATATTTACTACTTTTAAAGTAAAAAAATAGGTTTTTCTTATAGTAGATACTTATATTCTTTCCAAGATATTGAATTTTCGACTATTAGTCGTCATTTTCATTGATTTAGCGTCATTTTTATCTATTTGGCGAGATTTTCGTTAATTTGGCAACATTTTTGAAAAAGTCGTCAAGTTGGCGACATGCCGCCAAATTCGTCGCCAAAATCTCGCCAAGCGTTATGGACGGAGAAATAAGTCATTGTTATATCAGATAAATGACTATTGGAGTTCAAATACAAAAGTATTACTCAAAGTATCTTTTCTCATGAATGGAACGAGCTAAATCCACGAGAATGATATCACCCAATTTATCGCATGGTATTACATATGAAAAGTGAACATGTTTCTCAATAGGAAATATTTTTTTTCTATTTTATATGACTTTTTGATAATTTTTTTGAAAAATGTACAATATCTCGAGAACGGTTCGTGTTAGCGTTCTAAAATTTATGTCAATCGTTTTCTAATGAAAAATTACATAAGAAATGTCTATTTGTTTAACTTTACTTGCGGTTTTGATTTTTTGACGATTTTTTCAAAATTTCACTCGAAAATTTAGAGGGGTTCTGAACATTCGATTTCGTATAAAAGCAATAGACTTCCAGTGTTTACGGATTGTGATTTTTGCACCATATTTCGTTCGAATCGGTCCATTCGTTCGTCAGTTATCGTCTCCACAGACTCACTGATACACATACACACACACATACTTTCACACACACACACAGACATCACTTCAAAAATGTTCGATTCGTGATCAGGGATGCTTGAAACGTGCTCTCCCGTCGAAAACTCGAATTCGAATTTTCGACCCCGTCACAATACTTTCCTTATACATTATGTATATAAGGAAAGTAATTAACTGACTAAAGTTTACAGAAATTGAAAAATAAGTCACTTGTGGGTTATTCTGGTGCTGATTAGATTTTGATATCACTCAGGATAAAAGAATCTGCCTTTTTTTCAACAAAAAATGTATCTATTCACTCTAACTGAAAAACTAATTGGCCGAAGTTCACAAAATTTGGAAGATAAGTCGCTTATATGTTATCCTGCTGCTGATTAGATTTTGGTACTATTAGGAAAATAAGATCTTTTTTATGCGAAATGGCCCGCAAAAATCGTTAAAATCTGAAATAAAAGATTATGTGTGCTCAAATGCATTAATTACATGTAATTTTTTACGATTAAAATAATAATACTAACCCCATTACTCTAGGATAAACCGTTCTCGAGATATTTTAGTCTTTTCGCATTTTTATTTTTGCTAAGCAGGTTTTAAGAATCAGTATCCGGTTACCATATGAAATCGAAAGCTGAATTAAAAATGTAAATTCAGTATAATTTGAATTAATTATGCGTGCTATTTAGTACAATTAAACTCAATTTAAAGAATTATTAAAGAAAGAGAAATTGAATTTTAATCTGCAGAAAAGTTATGTGCTGTCTACATCAGAGTTTTCCTTCTCGCGCCATTACCAGCGCCTTTTCCAACTTCCACCATGTATTCTATTCTACTGACAGATTCTGTGCATTCTCTAATCTGCAATATTGTTAAAAATGTGTTCCGCGGAACACTAAGGTTCCGTGACGTAATAGTTTCATGTACATGTGGTTAAAAAATGAAAAAAGCGTTAAAATTTGAACACATAATTTGGAACACAGTGGATTTTTTCTCATTTTGGAGTTTCGCCATTGCATTGGATTTTAAAGCGTTCCGCGACCACAAAAGTTTAAAAAACACTGCTCTGGTGAATGAGTATAGGTCGTGCTTTTTGCTAGTTCTAACGAAGAAGGCTGATTTTTGACTTCGAAACCAGTTGATATCTTTAATTGTGCATTTTACGCTGTTTTATATAAAGTTTTATAAACTTTGTTTTTAACGGCACTTTGAATTTTGTGGAAGAATACAAGTGCAGACTTCACTAATATTTATACCGATCTATTGATATAACGCTTAAAATAATTCCCTCAGATTTCTGACTAAATCAGTTGAAAAATTAAACACTTTATTGGTAAAACAGTATAAAGCAATTAGGTTAAAATATCAACTTGTTTAAGAAGCAAAATGAGAGTCACTTTTATCAGAAAAAATGGGTCAGAATAATTACTCCAGAAAATTCTTCATAGCCTTTATTACTTTCCTTATATACATAATGTATAAGGAAAGTATTGTGACGGGGTCGAAAATTCGAATTCGAGTTTTCGACGGGAGAGCACGTTTCAAGCATCCCTGATCACGAATCAAACATTTTTGAGGTGATGTCTCTGTGTGTGTGTGTGTGTGTGTCAGTGAGTCTGTGGAGACGATGACTCACGAACGAATGGACCGATTCGAACGAAATTTGGTACAAAAATTACAATCCGTAAACACTAGAAGCCTATTGTTTTTATACGCAATCGAATGTTCAGAACCCCCTTAAATTTTCAAGTGAAATTTTGAAAAAATCATGAAAAAATCAAAACCGCTAATAAAGTTACGCAAATAGACATTTCTTATGTAATTTTTCATTAGAAAACGATTGACATAAATTTTAGAACGCTAACATAAATCCCTCTTGAGATATTGCACATTTTCAAAAAACTATCAAAAAGTTTTATAAAATAAAAAATATTTCCTATTGAGAAACATGTTAACTTTTCATATGTAATACCATGCGATAAATTGGGTGACATCATTCTCGTGGATCTAGCTCGTTCCATTCATGAAAAAAGATACTTTGAGTAATACTTTTGTATTTGAACGCCAAAAGTCATTTATCTGCTGTAAGAATAACTTATTTCTCCGTCCATAACGCTTGGCGAGATTTTGGCGACGAATTGGGCGGAATGTCGCCAACTTGGCGACATTTTTATCTGTTGCCAAATTAACAAAAATCTCGCCAAATTGATAAAAATGACGCTAAATTAATGAAAATGACGACTAATTGAAAAAAATTCAATATCTTGGAAAGAATATAAGTATCTACTATAAGAATAACATTTTTTTTAACTGTAAAAGTAGTAAATTCATTGCATTATATAAGGAAAGTCATGTGTTGCCCACATCAGATTTGTTTTAATTGCCTTTGTTTTACTTTTCCTACAGTGCATAGTATATGTAAAGGGAAAGCATCGTAATAAAATCAAAACTCCTTTCGAAATTTGAAATAGCTACACATTTTAAGCATCCTCGAATGAGAATCAACCATATTTTTAATTATGTCTGTGGATCTGTCTGTGCGCACGATATTTCTCTAACGAATCGCGAAAAATAAAATGAAACTTGATAGTAATATTTTAATACAAGAAATTATTATTAGAACTTTCTAAAATGAGATATCTACAGAGCGGAGCATATCATAAAATATACATAAAATATCATAAAATATACCAAAACATACATAAAATATCATAATATATATACAAAACATATCATAAAATATACCAAAAATTTGGAAAGTAGTATAATTATTTTCCTGTTGAATGGCACTAATATACCCTCAAAAATATATCAGAAATACGTCAGCAGAAGATCATTACAAAGCTTTAATTTATCAATTGAAACACATTGCATTTTCTCACAGTGAAATAATTTATGTCATTTAGAGCAACATTTCTCTAGCCATTCCTATAAGAGTGTCGTTGTAGAGTTTCAGAAGAAATGCACATGCTCGAAAACCCCTAACAATTCAACAATTACGAAGTTATTAAAGCATTTTCCAGAAACTAGAATAATTGCCAGCAAAGCGAGAACAGGCGGTCCTTTTATTTTAACTCAGAATAAACTATCTATAATAAAGACTGCATTGCGGAAAATCTTCGGAAACTCTTAAATACCTCTCTCATAAGAATGACTAGAAAAATATAGCTTTAAAATAAAAATTATTTCATTCTGGGAAAAGGCCATATTCTTCGAAAAAGATGTCTGAAATTATCGCCTGACGTATTAAAAACAGCAGACGATGCGATTTTTCAATCGCATGGTATATCATCGAGCAAGAGTTTCAGACCCCGCAAGAAGATAAAAGAATTACTGCCGATATTCAAAGATTTACTAAACATCAGTGACGAATTTCTACCATTTTCTGCAAAGCACCCTATAAACTTAAAATATATAATTAACATGTAAAGAGTGTAAGCTGTACTTAAATCGAAGCCTCCCTCTTTGATACATACGCCTTCAGTTATTGAACTTCAATTACTACGATCTCATGGATGAAAAATTTGGCGCCAAATAAAGACGTAATTAAATCATGATCTATTTCGGATCATAAAGCGTTGCAGTTTGTACTGATGACAAGGATATTACAGAACGAAAGCAATTCGTTTGAAATGTCTGGTATTTTGGCCGTTTTAGTCATCTGAATTAAACCTGCAAGTTGACATGGTAGAATTATAAACTTCTGTAAAATAGAAGCAGTTACCATCGCATGCAAATAGTTTGTGTTTCTATATAAATAGAAGCAAAATTGCTCTGAATTGTTTAAAATAGGTACTCTAATTAAAATAAATATACAAGGTTTAAAAATAAGGTCAATAATTGACAGTTCTAAATCTACTTGCTTGCTTATAGATAGATCATCGATGTTTCAACCTTTTTTTTTTATCTTGAGCTCACCTTGACTGTACATTTCCTTCAATCGAACCCAGACTGTCTATTTCCTTTAATTGTACCACTGACTGTCCATTTCTTCCACGACTTCGAATAAAAAACTCGATTTAGGAATGGTATCTATTAAAACACGTAAAAACTATTTATGAAAAACTTCGAAATGTCTTATATAAAATTGCGCCAAAAGTTTAAAAACGCAATGCTTTTTGTACAGTGCAATTATAATTAGTGAAACCTACGGGCGATCTGCCCTATAAGTAATTCCAAAGCCAAGGTCTGCCACGTCTTTTAATAGTAAGTTGAATAAATTGCATCTTAAAATACATCTTAACGTAAGCAATAAATAAAGGATGTAAGAGATCAGCCGATTTGAAATCATGATTAGTGTTTTTTGTTTATAAAAAGTAAAAAATCTGATGTGGGCAGCACATGACTTTCCCTGCAGACTTATATTCACGTTCTATTTATTTAAATTAAATTTAATTCACTTTTAATTCAATTTGCGTTCTCATTTGAAAACTGGACTTATTTTCAAAAATGGTGTAGGAAAAATACGAAAAACAAAAATATCTCGAGAACGGCTAGACCTAGTGTAATGGGGTTGGTCTTATTCTTTTCTTCGCTAAAAATTACGTATTACACAAGCATTTAATGGCTATATTTGAGCATACGTAGTTCTTAAGTTTAGATTTTGATGATTTTTGCGGGCCATTTTGCAAAAAAAGGCAGATTATTTTTTTCCGAATTATACCAAAATCTAATCAGCACCAGGGTGGCCTACAAATGACTTATCTACTAAATTTTGTGAAATGCGGTCCATTAGTTTTTAAGTTAGAGTGGATACAAGCTTTTACGGGCCATTTCGCAAAAAAAGGCGGGTTCTTTTAACCCGAGTCATACCCAAAACTAATCAGCACCTGATTCGTGCACAAGTGACTTACCTACCAAATTTTATGAAATTCGGTCAATAATTTTTTAGTTGGAGTGGATACAAAATCTGCACAGACAGACAGACAGACACACACACAGACAGACAGACACACACACACAGACGTCACGCTAAAAATAGTTTTTTCGTATTCTAGAGGTCTCGAAACGTGTAGATCCGTCGAAAACTCGAGTTGCGATTTTCGACATGATTCCAATACTTTCCCTATACATTACCATTTATTGCAGGGAAAGTAAAAAGACGTTAGATACCTTGACAGTATTTTATTGCGATATTGGTACATCCACTATTATATACTCTACGCCTCATTGCTCTCTCATTAATGTCATATGCAAGCGAACACCATCTAGCAAAAACCTGTTTGGAAAAGATTTCTTACCCATTATTCCGGGAAACCCAATTTTTTCACCACGGTGACCTATATTTTTGGAAAATATGATTCCATACCTATAAATGCTCTTCGACTAAATACCAAAGTTCCATAAATTTAATCAAATCAAATTAAATCAATGGAGATCCATAAATTTAGTCGTAGTATATCACTCAAATAAAATCAAGTGCCATATATTCTTATTATTATTCGTGCATTAATTAAGAACTAATGTTATTGCTGTCAAACTTTTTGCCTTACAATTGTGTTTACTAAAGATGTTTCTTTGAAACATCTATTTTCCTGAATCTGCTTTAGAGATTAGATAATGAATGATATAGATTCAACATCAAATTTCGGAGGAGATAGGAGGTTCCCTAAAGATTTCCACATCCGTTCTTTTCCCATTTCTGGTTCAAAAATTTTCATTTTACTTGAAATATTTATTTCTTACGATTGAATGTAGATAAAGCTTAGATAACATAAAAACTCATATAAATTCAGCATCAAATTCCAGAGGAGGTAGTGGGTTTTACTAAAGATATCCACTTCCCGTTGTTCTCTCACTTCTGATTCTAAAAACATTTTTTGAAACATCAATTTCTTTGGATTGGCCATAGATAGCTTAAATAAAGGTGACTGATATGGATTCAGCATCGAATTCCAAACAAGGAGGGTTTCACTAAGGATTTCCACTTGAGGTTCTGAAGACGCCCCTTCCGGTTTTCTGAAAATTCGTATAACTGTATGAAATAGGGTATGCAAAGTAAAATAAAAATGCTGAATGACACCACACCATCAAAAATGATGTGTGCACACCATTTGCTACTATATATCGGCTCCTTTATACCTTTCTTATTAACACTTTCTAATATAGTTGAAAAGTGTTTATGACATTGTTCGTTCTGTCTGTCTGTATGTATGTATTCCGTTCGGACGGTAACTACCGTAAAAATGACTTTATCAAAATGAAATTTTAGTATATTGTTGAGACGGTATGTGGGACATATGGAAATGTAAAATTAATAATATCACCCAATTAGTTTTGGATTGAACCCGTGTTGAAAAAGTGAAGTACTACATTGAACCCTGTGGGACCCCATTTTTCAAACATTTCTTAAACGAAGTTAAAACTCATAAATTGCTTCGAAAATTTTAGGAAATATTCAAATTATTCCATAAAATGTATAAAAAAGTTTTCAACTAAATACGTTTAGTAGTTTTTTAAATAAAAATTAAAATAATAGTGACACCCATATTATATGAAAAGACCACGTGCCCGATTTCAAAATAAAATATGGCATCCATCTTTTTTCACAGTGTAGAAATCGTGATTTTTAAAGTTCTTTTAAATTTATATTAAAGTTGCATCCATCCTAAAACCGCTTTATTTTTACGTATTTTCTGTGCATCTATATTCTGTGCAAACGCAATTACAATATTTTTTAGTTTAAATAATCATCAAACTTTGCCTAATTTTAATAGATGCAAAACGTAAGTGATTCATGTGTTCAGTGATTATCAAGTGATTATAAGATGAGTTGTATAAGAATTGCTGAATTTTTTTCACGCAAAATTATTTAGTTCTGGTGTCTGAAATAAAAGTGATATGCATGAAAGATGCGTTGCGTTTACATAGAGAGCCAGACGATTTATATTTCAATGACGTCATTTGAAGAAAGTTTATTTTTTTCGATGAAGTTTTAAGTTTTCAAATATAATAAATTATTGTAGTACTGTGATAATTTAAAATATATCAGCGCTGAATGTATCGCATTTTAGAGATGTTTAAATAAAATTGCATTTCAGTTGGAAAGTGTTTCATAATCAATGCTTTATGCATGATTGATTTTTCTTGTTTTTATTTAAATTTTACATCTATATATATAAAGAAGAAAAGTGTGTATGTATGAGCCACCATAACTGGAGAACGGCTGAACCGAATTTCATGAAATTTGTCTTGGTAGTCTTGAAATCCCCCCACAAAAAACATAGGCTATGTTTTGAGTTTCTACGACCAGTAGTTCGAGATATTAGTGAAAAACGACACTTTTTCCTAGGAGTTCTACTCTCTAACTCCATGATTCACAACGAAAAAGGTTGGACATCATTGGTTTAAAACGTGAAAGTCAATTAAATCTCTGAGTTTTATGGGAGTTTATTGAACGTATTAGACACTTTTGAAAATCGCAGGTTTGAGATATGAATTTAAATGGAAATTTTCACCATGGTTTATTTCTCACAGGTTTACTCAACACTGAGTTTTGTGGGAATTTATTGAACGTATTAGAAAATTTTGAAAATCGCAGGTTTGAGATATGAATTTAAAAGGAAACTTTCACCGTGGTTTATTTCTCACAGTCTTACTCAACAACGAAAAGTATTAAGAAATCGCAAGAAAGATCAATCATGCATAAAGCATTGATTATGAAACACTTTCCAACTTTAATTTTATTTAAACATCTTTAAAATGCGATACATTCAACGGTAATATATCACAATCTGCCCTATATGTTCCGGTGTAATTTTTATCATAGTTTTGCATGGTAAATCTCGAGCAACGCCGGGTAATCGCTGTTAGTGTGTGCATAAATAAATTTTATTTAGAAAGAAACGAGTTAAATTTTAATTTTGTGGAACAACTTTTTTTAATATGGTTATAAAAAAGAGTGAAAATGGATATTTTCTAAACACATCAAAATACTTTATCACAATGCGTAAGAAAAGTTCTACCCCCCCCCCCCCCACATTAGTTTTTTAGTTTCAAACACAGCTGTAGAGAGTGAATCTTTTACGCCGCTCATAAAATTGTTGCGAGAAACGTCAGGTTCATATTTCCTCAAAATGCTACGAGGTATTCGTGCTCCGTTTGCAAAAATATATAACGGAAAGAACACTGTGCGACATTGATTTTATATAAAAAGAAGAAATTTAAACCGTGGAACATAAAAGTGCATAAATTTCTGTAAGAAAGTCGAGATTTGAATGGGGGTGTCATTTCACAGGGTGAAATTTGAGCAGACCAGCTTCCATTTTAAGAGTCTCCAATATGGATTCTATGGTGAACAAAAGCAATTTTTCCGCTAATGGAGACTACGGCACCCTTTCCCCATCCCATGTACAACGCCTATGTATCAAAGTGCAGGAAATCTTTAAGAATTATACAGTTTTGCAAAAGAATAAGAATATATGACAACGGCTAAAACTCTAGAGCATTAAGGGAACTCCAGAGCATTTCTAAGTCAGTAAATAATTAATTTTTATTTATTTATTTATTGACTTAGAAACATGAAAATTTGTATAAATATTCTTCTTAACATTACTATATAAAATACCATTCATTTTTTTTCAATTTTGTTATAATTTTGTATTTTTTTTAATTTAATTTTTTTAACGAAAATTTGAAAATGCTCCTTGCGTGCCATTTGTTCACATTTTTGATTAATTTTACATTATGATCACTCAAAAAGACATTATGAATAAATTTGGGTATTCGTTTTTAAATCCTTTAGAAAGTTAATTTTTTAAAAATATTTTTCTGCATTAAAACTTCATTTTCATCATTTAATTAGGTTATTATTCACTTTTAATTACCTTAATAAAGTTCAATTATAAAATGCATACCCAGTTTCATTAAAACGTATGAAAGGTGCCTTCTTACCAAATTTCATGCATCTCAAACAAAAATTAAGACACATGGAGCATTTTAAAAATGTAAAAAAAATGTTTCGAAAAAAAATGCATTTAACTTTTTGCTTACGGGTGGGACAGCGTCCATCCCAAATGAAGAACCTTCCAAAAAGACAGGTATTTAACATACCCTATCCCAAACAGTCCCTAACAAACTATCCCTAACAAACATTGCACCTGCTGCAGCAGGTGCAATGCTTCTGCCGGCGATTTCCATGGACGCCAATGTCTGCAAAGGGGGGGGTCGAACTGTTTGGGATAGGGTATGTTAAATACCTGTCTTTTAGGGAGGTTCTTCATTTGGGATGGACGCTGTCCCACCCGTAAGCAAAGGTTAAATGTGTAAAACAATGTTATATATTAAAAAAAAAAAACTTTTTTAGTCGATTTTTGCTCGTTTCAACGTCCACCGTCTCCTTAAACGTGTTCTTTAAAAGTTTGAATGATGGGTATGTGATATAGATATATGATTAATAATATCAAAAACTGAATCAATTTATAAACACAAGATGCCATAAATAACGTACACAACTTAATGTTGTATTTATAAGGAAACAGCGATGGATAAGAACATTCAGTAATTATTGCGCACAATGTGTCCACAAAAGTTTTGCAATATGTGCAAAAACAATTATGGAAGTGTTTTTCTTTTTGTGATAGGCGGCGCTAAGTGTCATACAGCTTCGAACACAGAACAAATATGTACTATAGTGATAAGTTTTATTTAATAAAGTTAAATAATTTGGATTCGTACATTAAACTTAATTTGGCCTCGTAATAGTATGTACAAAACTTGCTACATGTCCGACATGTAACCCACATTCTCCATAGTCCGATATCCACATGCAAAAAAATATCAGTCCAAAAAAACTGAACGTGAATTATCAACAACTTACTTGAAGATACCTTTTTTTTTTCTTTACTTAATTATTTATTTTGAAAAACATATACTTTTCTGTCACGTGGTCAAAACTATAATTGATCAATACCATAACTATGCAAAGACTCAGCCTTCTACGTCACTGGGACATTATTTAAAGGGCCTGGAAATACTTACAGATACCCCACACACTAACAAATATGGGTGAAAACACACAAATAACTGGGTTTACTGTCATTAGAATGACACATTTAAACAGGTAAATTATTAGATACACACTTATATAAAGGCAATGATATTATTCTTTTATACGAACACTGCACAGAATAATGGGTATATTTTATTTTACGCTAAAAAGACAGTTTTAAAGAGGTAGAGATGTAATATGAGATGTCGATTTTATGCCCTTGTTTACTTTCCTCAATGGATCCTTATAAAGGACCCGTTTAAGCAGGTAAGCAAGTGGGTAGCAGGTAAACAGGTACGTGAGATGAACATCTCATGCTGCCTCTTTACCTATTTAAAATGGTATTTTCAGCGTAAAATAAAATATACTCATAATTCCGTGCAATTCTCATATGAAAGAATAAAATAACACATTCATACAGATAAAGTTACATTTTTAACATTTTCGAACATAGTTGAAAAGTGTTTACGACTTTGGTCATTCTGTCTGCCCGTTCGCACAATAACTACCATAAAATTTGACTTTATCAAAATGAAATTTTAGTATGTTGTTGAGACGGTCTGTGGGACATGTAGAAATGAAAGTGAATAATGTCACCTAATTAGTTTCGGATTTTACCAGGGTTGAAAAAATGAAATACATTGAACCCTATGCGACTTAATTTTTCAACCATTTTTAAGCGAAGTTAAAATTCACGAATTGCTTCGAAAATTTTAGAAAATACTCAAATTATCACATAAAATGCAGAAAAGAATTATTATAAATATGTTGTTATTTATCATAAATTTTTATATTTAAAATATGTTGGGTAGTTTTGAAATAAAAATTGAAATAATAATTACACTCATGATATATGAAGCGATAACGTGACTCACTGCAAAATAAAATATGGCGTCCATTTTTTTTTTCAGAGTATAAAGATAGTGATATTTGAGGATCTTTTAAATTTATATTTAGTATTGTATCCGTCCTAAAACCGCTTTATTTTTGCGTATTATCTGTGTATCTAAATTCTGTGCCAACGCAATTATAATATTTTTTATTTTAAATGATCCCTAAACTTTGATTATTTCTACCACGCAGCCTAATTTTAACGTATGCAGAATGTAAACAAATCAAGCTATTATAAGGTGATTTGTATAAGAATTGCTGAATTGTTTTCACGAAAAACTATTTAGCTCTGAAGTCTGGAATATAAGTGATATGAATGAAATATTCATTGATTTTACATAGAGAGGCAGACGATGTATATTTCGATAATTTAAGTTTGATGTTTTTAAATATAATAAATTACTGTAGTACTGTCACAATTTTAAAAATATTACCGCTTGATATGTGAGTCGTCACACGCCAGGTATTGGCGCTATATAGACCGATCTCGTAAAGTGGAGTAAATAAAGAAATACATAATACCAGTAATTAAAATGAAGAGGCTTAATTTTAAACAATAACAAAGAATTTATTTCATTAAGACAAAACCTTATTTAATAACTATTAACATCTGGTAAATTTCATATACCAACATCTTTAGTGTAGTACATTAAGACAATCAAATCTCCTCATTCTATGATCATAATATGAGCATTACAATTATTAACCTATTAATGTGCATTAACTCACTATTCTTACTAGCCTACGTCTTAATGGCCCAGGTTAACCTTATTTAGGAGGGTCAGAGAGATAATAATAATCAAAGTGCAAAAATATGTGTAGAATTGTCCTACCTCGATCATCTTTGCCGATGTCGGACTTTATGACCGCGCGCTCCGGCTCTGTCCCGTGGGCTCGCTCTCTCCGAGATCCGTCGCTCTTGCGACCTTTTCTTTTCACTCACAAACTTCAAGTCCTCGATTTCAAAAACTTAAAGTCCAAAGTTGCTCTCTGTCTCTACCCCCTTAACAAGGCGCCCCTGTCCATAATTGGCTAAGTAAATTAAGGGCTACGCCCTTCAGGCTATATTATTGGTCAAGGCTCCCCTGAAATATGAGATATGCAGTCTCCAGTTTTAAAATCGTTGAAAGTTCTCATGGGAATTTTCCCAAGGTTCAAGTGATATTAATTGACTCTGGGGTCAAGAAGTTCAACCCCCTCCGTTTGTTGTAACACCTAACGCTGACATGAACTTGAGAAGCACCCTCTCTTTTCGAAATGAATGTCCGGTGCAGCTGCGTTCGAGGGAATGTTACAAAAATTGCCTCACATCATGAGGGACCGTCTTCTTAGGTCCACTTCCTTTTTCAAAAGAGCAATGTTATATTGGGAATTGAAAATTACAATATAACAATTACCCTTCTTCCCCCCCCAAAATTTTGGTGGGAAAAAAGCCAATTACAAAGTGCCAGCTCATAGTTGCTGCAGGTGTGTCCACTGTGTAGTCCAACAACTCGTCTTGCTCTCATCTGTATCTACTGTAAAAATGCACTATATACACATATACACAAATCATATTATCATATATATACTCTTATATGCCATCAAAAGAACACGAAAATACTATACAAAAATACAATTCTCAATGTGTCTGCAAATAACGATATCTGTGTCGTTTAGTTGTACTTAATATCGATTAAAAGTCTATTCATGTAAGCACAAGTTCGTCCACTGGTGATATGTCTTTTTTTTTTTTTTTAAACAATATAGTTCCACACAAGTTCAAGGTGTATATCTGTAAAATTGTTCACTTATGATAACCAAAGTCACTTTGACCGTCACTTGGATAATTGTTGGGATCAGGGACTTACGCATATGGTCCCTAATAATATCACTTTGTCCCCTTGTAGTTATGGTGGAAAGTGTAAAATATCTTTCCTTTGGAAAAAAAAAACACTGATATCACTGCAGACTTGGAAACCGCTGAAATGTAAATCGCTCCACTGCTGGAACTCGTTGCAGAACTGGATCGCTGTCTAACTGGAATTCGCTGAACTGTAAGGCGATGAACTGCTGGAACTCGCTGAAGGTTTGGACCGCTGTCTAACTGGAATTCGCTGAACTGTAAGGCGCTGAACTGCTGGAGTCACTGACCAAATGAGAATCTTTGTGCACCAGGAATCGTTGAGCAATGTGAATCGGTGATCAACAGGAATTGCTGACCATTTGAGAATCGTTAGGCAACCGGATCTGTACGCTGTCTCATGTTTTGTTTAGGACAATCAATACATATACATTACACTCAAGCTTATTAAAATACTCTCTTCTCTTAAAACTCCCTTAAGTATCATTTTTTTTTTATAAATTCAATTTCTATAATTTTAATTTGTCACCCGGCCCACGAAACATTACAAAAAAAACTCTTTTTTTTTTTTCAAACTCCTTTTAAATTTGTTAACACTCTCAAAAATTGCCCCATTGAAATTTCTACACTTTATCTACTTTAAATCCTTCCATATACTATATACATTTTTTACTTAAATTTGCTACTCTCTTCAAACTTAAATTTTTCAAATTCCTACTATTTATTTATTTTACATCTCTGCCTTATGTATATATATATATATATATATATATATATTTTTTTTTTTTACATTATATACACTTCTTATCTAACATCCAATCCATCATGTGTTCTGAACCGGACATGCCATAAATATAACTCATGTACATATTTATAATAAAATACTTAAACAATTACACTATCCTCTCAAATACTATCAAAATAAGACTTATATAACTCCAAAAATTTCCGCAATATACTTTAAAATTTTCCTACAAACTGAGATGACAGAAAAAAAAAACCCATGTAATCATTTAATTATTATCCTACTGAAAATCTTATAACTCCCCTGCGATTCTATATTACACTATTCATAATTATACATTTTCTTTCACATATCCCCTGATTTAATCCAAATCTTATACTTGGATACGGAATTTCCCGAATTCCTTACATTATTCACTTTCCCACTTAATGAAACCATACTTAAATTTTTTGTAAATCTTATCACTCACTGAAATTCTCTCAATGCCTACAAAATTACGAATTTTCTCTCAAAAACCATCTAACTCAATTCAAATCCCATACTTGAATACCAAAATGTACATTTTCTTTTCTTATATCCCCTGTAATTGAATGCAAAGTCTCCTGAATTAATTCACTTCTCCTCTTTCCTTTTTCAACTGCCAAACTTTTGTGTATTTTATTCTAGCATCTAAATTCCCTGTTCAAACAGAAAAATCTAGCCCCCAGAGAAAATCAAGTAGTGGTATACAAGGTCAACATGTCCTTCTGCCATTGTGTCATTTTCCCTGGAAAGCGGTCCCCTTTCTGGCCTGCGGCTAATACGGGCATTTCTTCGTGTAACTTCCCATGGCCAATTAGCTGTACAAATTTTTGAAGATGTCGTTTTGGCAAAATGGTACAAATGTTCTCGTCCACGTTTCCGCCATGTTGTGTAAAGTGTTCAGTGGCATATGAATTGTGTGCTGTGTGAAAGTGCTCTACCGAGGCCCCCAAATGGATTAAAAACTCTGGGAATACATACTTTCATTCACAGGATTAATTAAAAATGCGGTTAGTGTTATTTTTGTTCTTACATTCTATTTTCCTTATATATATCTTGTTTATTTCCCGTTAAGTGAACCTAAATCCAAGACTTCCCTCGACTTCAACTGTACGACGCTCCGCCCGACGTCCCTTTACAACGTTCGCTTCTCTCAAAACAATCCATGTGAGCTCCTGTCAAAATATATGTAAAAAAAAACGCTTTTTTTTTTTTTTTTTTTTTTTTCCATGAAATGTGACGTATCTTCTCTGTTATTTATGTTCTTTCCAAAATTTGAATTTAATATATATCCACATCTTTAACCTAGCATCTCTAAAATTTCTTTTGTCCTACAACGATACTTGTTATTTATTTTGTAACAATTATTTATTTTTTTAAATCACAATTTTTATTCATAATTCCCAATTATTTATAGTTCCGTATTTATTTAAACTTTCTTGTTTTCATTTAAACTTTCAACTAATTAATGTATGATTTATTTAAAATTTCCTCAATTTTTTTTTTTTATTTCACAATTTGTTTATACTTTCTTAATTAATGTAATATTTATTTACATTTCTTTAATTTATAATTCCATGTTTATTTAAAATTTCCTTTATTTACCATCCAATATTTATTTAAAATTTGCGTTCCATCTTTCGCGTTGCATTTTGTGAATGGCGATTTTTCTTTGTTACTAATATTTTCAAAATTTTGAATTACGGTTTGTCCGCGTTCTTACCTATGTTTAAACTTCTTTCGTGTTTTAATTGAATCAATTTAAATTTAAATTCTTTAAAGATCTCAAATCATATCTGTGTTTCGGCCTAACCGGTGTTGGAAGTAGTACTGTGCGTGAACAACTTGTACTGTTTATATCGTCCCCTTGTAAATTTTGTGCTGATTCATCCTTCCTTTGCGTGCTTCCCCGATCCATTTGTATACAACCCCCATCTATTTGTGTTGGTCCCTCTTGCGCATCTCGTTCTATTTCTCCCGCCTTTTCATTCGTGTTTGCTTCAATTCGTGTACCGTCCCCCTGTTCTGAAAGTTCCAAATTCTCGTGTGTTTCTAGCGTGCTATGTCTGCCTGATTCCCCCCCTGCTGAAAGAATGTTTGCGTTCTGAGAGTCTTTTGGAGGGATGATTGCATTCTCTCGTGCGCTCTGAGTTGTTTCGTTTTGTACTTGTGCGGTAGCTGGTTTCGCGGATCCGAGAGTAAGAGTGTTTTCGTGCGTATGGTGTGGTTTCGTGTTGTGTGCACTGGTTTGACAAGACTCTCTGTACTGTCCGTTTGCTATTTCCTCTTCCAACATGATAAACGGAATATTCTCATTTTGACCGTGGTCTTTCTTTAGTTCCGGTTTCGGTTCAGAGTTTTGTGCGTTTTTAGGAGTGGGGAGAAGAGGTGACTTGTATTTGTTTATGTAGGGCATTTTTAGATGTGGCTTGCGGTCGGGAAGAGTCCTTAATCTATTTATGTGGGCTTTTATGATTTTAGAATTTGGTTTGTCACACAGTTTTATTTCATATATAAATCTATTTATTCTATTAATTACTCGATAAGGTCCCGTGTGGTTCCCTTTTTTATATTTATTATTATTGTTTTCCATGAATACCCTGGACCCGATTTCCAAATCCCTGAATTTAGCTCTTTGGAGTTGTTGACTTTCTTGGCGTTCTTTCGCGAGAATTAAATTTTTATTTGCCTCCTTAAATGCGTTATTCATCACTGTTATTTTTTTTGATATATAATCCTGATATGTTGTTTCTGTATTATTTTCTGTTACATTAGTTTCAAAAAAAGTTGGAAGGTCTCTTCCAAAAAAAAGAAAGTTTGGTGTTTCTTTGGTGCTTGAATGTACTGTCGCGTTGTAAACAGCTACGTGGCATTGTACTGCAGTATCCCAGTATGGAGAATTCTCCGCTAATGTCGCTAAGGTGTGTTTCAATTGTTTGTTAGTAACCTCCACTATACCGTTAACCCATGGCGAACGTACCGATGCTATTCTGGCAACTATTCCGAGTTTCTCTGTCATAATCTGATGTATATTAGATGTAAATTGAGAGCCTGCGTCCGATAACACTGTCTTAGGACATCCCCAATTCATAAAGTAATTTAAGAGTCTATCCGCAACCGTAGTGGCCGTTATATCCGGGATAGGAAACATTTGTATATGTTTGGAGAAGTGGTCTACCACCGATAACACATATTTATTATTTGAAGTGCTAGTTTGAAACGGTCCGCAAATGTCTGTTGACAAAATTTGCACGGGCCCATCAGGTATAGGATTTCTTCCCAGGGGAACGGGCTGATTTTTTCCCTTTTTCTTTCTACACTGTTCGCAGGATGTAATAAAATTTTGTGTGTCACTGTACATACCCGTCCAAAAATATCTGTCCGATAAAAGTTTATAAGTTTTATCGATCCCTGCATGTGTTACATGTGTAATCGCTAAAATTTCTTTCTGTAAATTTCTGGGTATAACTATAGTTTTGTTCAAATTGTCTCTCCAAGGTCTGTCCTTCCAGTTTCCTACGTGCATTAATAAATTAGTTTCCTCGTCAATATATAATGTGTCATAATGTTTACCCTCTTTAAAATTCCGGTTTTGTAAATTTTCTCTGATTATTTTTAATTTTGGATCTTTAATTTGTTCCTCTAAAATTCTATCTAATGCCGGGATTTCTGTTATTGTGTTTATCTGTGCAATATAGACACTATCCTCATTCACATATCCATTTCTTTTCACCGTGTTTTCTCCCTTAATTTGTTCTATCAGGTTAATTTCTCCCCTTGGATTCTCAATGTTTTGTTTTCCCTCATTCTGCTCTGTTTGTTTATTTTCAAAATCATCTCTACTTAAAAAATCCGCTAATAAATTATCTTTACCCGGGACGTGAATAAATTCATAATCATATTCAGATATCTCTAAAAGCCACCTCTGTAATACGCTGGGTGGGTTTTGTATTTTTAAATGCTGTCCCAAAGGTAAATGGTCAGAAAGCACAAAAAACTTTCGTCCGAAAAGAAAATTCCTAAAAAATTTCATTCCCTGATGCATAGCAAGTAATTCAATTTTCATGGCCGGGTATTTTTGCTCCTGTATCGATAATTTCCTGCTAAAATATGCAATTGGTTTTAAAATTCCCTCTCTGTATTGTAAAAGAGCGCCTCCTATGGACTGAATGCTGCCATCGATATTCAGATAAAAGTCTTTGTCAAAATCTGGCTGTATCAGTAAAGGTTTCTTGAAAAAACATTCTTGGAGTTCCTGAAATGCCTCCTCACATTTATTATCCCATTTAAATTTATTATCCTTTCTTGTTAAGTCTGATAAAACCGCGGTTAATTGAGCATAATTTTTTATTGAATTTCTGTAAAAATTACAAATGCCTAAAAATCTTTTTAATTTTCTTAATGTTTTTGGTACTGGAAAAGAAGTGATTTTGTTTATATTTTCATCTGTTGGTGTAATGCCTTTTTGACTAATTTCAAATCCTAAATATGCTACTTTTTCTACAAAAAATTTACATTTGCTGGGTGTCAGAGTTAGGTTGTATTTTCTTAATTTATCGAATACTAATTTTAATTTATGTATTAATTCTGAATAAGAGTTAGCCGGGATTATTATGTCGTCGATGTAAGCTTGTATGTTTTCCTCTCTTAAGTCCGCTAAAATGGTGTCCATAACCTGTTGAAAAATTGGAGCGGAGCTTACATGTCCAAAAACGAGTCTTTCAAATTGGTAGTTGCCATAGGGCGTTGTAAAAGCAAATAATTCTTTTGTGTCTTCAGGTAAAACCAATTGGTTGAATGCACTATGAAAATCCAGTTTCGAATAGTATCTATGTCCGGCTAATTTAGTTATAATTTCATTTACACGGGGAATTTTGTAAGGAAAAAGAGTGGATATGTTATTAATTAATCTCAGATCTAAACATAAACGGTACTCTCCACTTGTTTTACGCACTAAAATCATCGGCGATGCAAAATTTGATTTTGTTCTGGCAATTATCCCTGCTTCTTCTAACTCTTTTAATTGATTTTTTGCGGTATCCTGCAGTGCGTACGGAACGTCGTATGGCCTGGAACGTATTGCGTGGTCATGTGCAAGCTTTATCACCGGTTTTACGATGTCCGTCGCTCCTAAAGTTTTTAATGATTTTGAAAAAACGTCCGAATATTGCATTACAAATTTGAGGAAATCTTGTTTAATGTTTGGGTCCATGTGGTCAGTATTAAAATCTTCTGTTTTCAAATCTTTTTTTCTTTCTTCAATTATCTCCGGTTTAGCCTGTATTAAATTTATCATCTCTTCGTATTTATGTGTCCGTTCACTAATTTCTGGTTCTTTAATGTCCTGTTGTTGTATCGTAAAATCTGTCGTAATGTTTCCTAAAGCCATGTTTTTATTTAATGTAATTGTCGCATTCGTGTTATTCTGAACTTCAATTTTAATTTTGTTCTCATTCATGTGGTGTATTCCATAATTCATTACAATGTATGATTTTTCTTTGGGTTCGAACAAAACCTCTGTTCCATTTTCTAGACTTTCCTCACTATATACTACAACATTCTCCCTCGAATTCGGTTTGATTTGTACTTTTCTTAAAATTTTGGCTAGATTCGGTCTTTCCTGTATTATCTCATTTATTTGTCTATCAATTTGCCTATCAGAATTTAAAATTATTTCTATGTCGCCCATCTTCAGAATGTTCTTTTGTGTATTCAAAATGGCTTGATTTTTCTGTAAAAAGTCAAAACCCAATACTCCCTTAAATTTTTGTGTAAATCTTGCTGTTGTGACAAAAAAAATATGTTTGAACTGTTTTCCCTGAATTTTAAATGGAATTTCCACAGTCTTTATATATTCAATACTATGTCCTGTTAAAGTTGATATTGTAACACTCCTTGACACATATTTAATTTTGACATTATCTTTAATTTTATTGAACCATTCTAATGATAATACACTAACGCTCGCTCCAGAGTCAATCATGAGTTCGCTTTGTATATTTTTAAATTGAGCTATTATTGTTGGCAATTCTGTTTTTTCAATTTGTTCTCCTACAGATGCAATCGTTTCCTCATGTTTTTCAGTACTTTCATCGTTATGTATCTCCAATTTCTTATTTTCTGTTTGTACAGGAATTTCAATTTTTCTCGGGAACTTTACCCTGTAATTTTTCTCTCTTTGTAAGTTATTATTTAAAGCTCCCACAATTAGTTTAAATTATCTCTTCTATTAGGGAAATTTCTGTATTCAAATCTTGTATTCATCTCTCTCCCATTGTTTCTTTGCCCGCCCGATTCTCTGATTCTGTTTTGGTTTGACTCGTCCCTATTATATCGTTGTTCCCTAGAAAATCTACTTTGTGGAGGGGGTGCTGCATAGTAATTTCTGCTCTGTTGATAGTTTCCAAAGGCGTGGTTTGGCCTATAATCGTATGTGTCCGGCTGGGAGGAGTAAGTTCTGTGGTCATCATACGGCTGGGTTTGAAATGAGTGGGGAGGAGACTGTATTTGATTATGCCACTGTGTCCTCGCGTTGTTTATGTTTTGACTCTGTGTTTGCTTAAAAAGATCCGCTTTGTATATTCGACATTCTCTCATGAAATGTCCCTGTCTATTACAGTAGTGACATGTTACGGGTTTTTTTGTTTGTGTCGTGGGAATTTGTACTTTTTCTTGGATTTTTAATGTGTTTATTTCTTGGGTAATTGAATTTAAAATATGTGCGTTAAATTCCTGTTGCTCTTTGCGGAGCGTCTCAATTTCTTGTCTATATGTAGCACTATTTACATTTGCCGTTATCGCAGCTAAATTTGCCTGTTCCAAGTATGTGGCCATTTTTTTACAGCTTAATCAAAATTATTCCCTGTTGTTACACTTTAAAATCCTCCCCCAAAATATTTAAATACAATATCACATAAATTCAAAACATAATTCTAATCATTTCACTATCTACGCATGCAAATACTTCACTCCTCATAATTAACTCCTCAAATATTACACAAATATTTATATAATTCAAAAATTTCTTAAAAGCTTCAAGTTCCCTAATAATTATATTTTCACATACAATATGGCATGTCTCATTAAGAACACATAATGATTCACTATTTGCTTGCTTCTCATACTGTGAAATAAATTTTCTTAAATTTACTTATATTTATTTTAATTTTAAAATTATTTCTTTAATTTAATCCTTATTTTACACAAAAAAAAATTTTATTCAATATTTTCATTTTTCATTAATTCCAAATATTTTTATTCTCTTCACGCCAGGTATTGGCGCTATATAGACCGATCTCGTAAAGTGGAGTAAATAAAGAAATACATAATACCAGTAATTAAAATGAAGAGGCTTAATTTTAAACAATAACAAAGAATTTATTTCATTAAGACAAAACCTTATTTAATAACTATTAACATCTGGTAAATTTCATATACCAACATCTTTAGTGTAGTACATTAAGACAATCAAATCTCCTCATTCTATGATCATAATATGAGCATTACAATTATTAACCTATTAATGTGCATTAACTCACTATTCTTACTAGCCTACGTCTTAATGGCCCAGGTTAACCTTATTTAGGAGGGTCAGAGAGATAATAATAATCAAAGTGCAAAAATATGTGTAGAATTGTCCTACCTCGATCATCTTTGCCGATGTCGGACTTTATGACCGCGCGCTCCGGCTCTGTCCCGTGGGCTCGCTCTCTCCGAGATCCGTCGCTCTTGCGACCTTTTCTTTTCACTCACAAACTTCAAGTCCTCGATTTCAAAAACTTAAAGTCCAAAGTTGCTCTCTGTCTCTACCCCCTTAACAAGGCGCCCCTGTCCATAATTGGCTAAGTAAATTAAGGGCTACGCCCTTCAGGCTATATTATTGGTCAAGGCTCCCCTGAAATATGAGATATGCAGTCTCCAGTTTTAAAATCGTTGAAAGTTCTCATGGGAATTTTCCCAAGGTTCAAGTGATATTAATTGACTCTGGGGTCAAGAAGTTCAACCCCCTCCGTTTGTTGTAACACCTAACGCTGACATGAACTTGAGAAGCACCCTCTCTTTTCGAAATGAATGTCCGGTGCAGCTGCGTTCGAGGGAATGTTACAAAAATTGCCTCACATCATGAGGGACCGTCTTCTTAGGTCCACTTCCTTTTTCAAAAGAGCAATGTTATATTGGGAATTGAAAATTACAATATAACACCGCTGAATGTATCACATTTTAAAAATGTTTAAATAAAATTGCATTTCAATTGGAAAGTGTTTCATAATCAATGATTTTTACATAATTGATCTTTCTTGTTAAGTGTTCAACTGCAAATATACCTGTTTAAACGTATCACTCTAGTGCAGTAAACCCATTTTTTGTATATTCTTACCCATATTTACTTTCTCATATTATAGAATGTAATATAGAAAAAGTATTATTTCCACGAAAATTTTTGATTTTGATATTTTGATGCTAGGTAATGTATGGGTGTATATTGCTAGTATATGTTTTAAAACCTCCTTAATACGTTTTTACTATTTTTAGACTGATGTCGATCTGCTTGTCTATCTGTGGTCACTTTCTTGTGAACATTTTCAACTGAATAAAACACTGATGAAATTTTCCGAAACTCCGGCTTTGTTATATCCGGCTTTATAACCGGAAAATCTGGAACTAGATGGAATTTTTTGAAATTTGAGAGAAAACTTCGAAATTGACTCGAAATTTTATATTTCTTTAACATGGCAGCATAGGGCAAAATTTGACATAATTATGCATAAAAAACGTTATTTATGACTTAATGATCACAAAAATTTTTATCATTGTACTTTTATCAAAGACTTTTAATCATTGTAGTGAAAAATTGTCTGTATATACTTTTGTGTTCCTGACGTCATTAGCGTCCTCGGGAGGAGCACTCCCCTCCCCCCTCGAAGGGGTATATTGTCAAACTTGGTATCAGTCCAAAGATTCTTTTAACCCTTTTAAAATAAAGAGAAACATCTTATGTGGGCAGCACATGACTTTCCCTGTAGACTGAAATTCATTTTTTCTTTATTTCTTTAATAATTTATTAAATTGAGTTTAATTGCACGAAATAACACTAAATTTGCATTTTTATTAATTCAATTTCTGTTTTTATTTGGTAATTGGACATTTTTCTAAAAGTGGCATAACTAAATGCGAAAAATCGAAAATATCTCGAGAACGGTTACTCCTAGAGTAGTAGAGTTGTTCTTATTCTTTTCCTCATCAAAAATTATGTACAAAACAAGCATTTAATTGATATATTTGAACATACGTAGCTTTTTTTCTTTAGATTTAGGCGATTTTTGAGGGCCATTTCGCAAAAACAGGCAGGTTGTTCTTTTCCGAATAATACCAAAATCTAATCAGCACCAGAGTATCGTACAAGTAACTTATCTGCCAAATTTTGTGAAATTTGGTCAATTAGTATTTTAGCTAGAGTGGATACATGAAATTTTTACGGACCATTTCGGAAAAAAAGGCGGGTTCTGTTTATACTAATCGTACCCAAAACTAATCAGCACCAGGGTCATACCCAAGTAACTTACCTACCGAATTTTATGAAATTCGGTCCATAAGTTTTTGAATTAGGGTGGATACCTACATTGCACAGACAGACACACAGACACACACACATACGTCACGCTAGAAATAGTTTTTTCGTATTCTAGAGGTCTCGAATCGTATAGATCCGTCGAAAACTCGAGTTGCGATTTCGGCATGATTCCAATACTTTCCCTATACATTACCATGTATTGCAGGGAAAGTAAAAATCTGATGTGGGCAGCACATGACTTTCCCTGCAGACTGAAATTCATACTTTCTTTATTTCTTTAACAATTCATTAGATTGAGTTTAATTGCACCAAATAACACTAAATTTGCATTTTTAATTCAATTTTTGTTTTTATTTGGTAATTGGGCATTTTTCCGATAGCGGTGTAACAAAAATGTAGGAAATCTCAAATATCTTGGTTAGTCGTAAAGTATAATGTAGTGTGTTATATTCTTTTCCTCGTCAAAAATTGCGTATAAAACAAGAATTGATTTGATACAATTTTAGCATACGTAGTCTTTTTTTTTTTTAGATTTTGGCGATTTTTGTGGGCCATTTCGTAAAAAAAGGTAGGTTGTTATTTTCCGAATCGTACCAAAATCGAATCAGCACCAGTGTCCCACAAGTAACTTATCTACCAAATATTGTGAAATTTAGTCAATTAGTATTTCAGTTAGGGCGGATACATAAAATTTTTGCGGGCCATATCGTAAAAAAAGGCGGGTTCTTCTTTTCCGAATCGTATCAAATCCTAATCAGCACCAGAGTATCCAACAAGTAAGTTATCTGGCAAATTTTGTGAAATTTGGTAAATTAGTATTTTAGCTAGAGCGGATAAATGAAATTTTTACTGGCCATTTCGCAAAAAAGGAGAGTTCTGCTTTTACGAGTTGTATCAAAAACTAATCAGCACCAGGATCACATTCAAGTGACTTACCTACCAAATTTTATGAAATTCGGTCCATTATTTTTTGAGTTAAAGTGGATACATACATTGACAGACAGACAGACAGACAGACAGACAGACACACACACAGACGTCACGCTAAAAATAGTTATTTCGTATTCTAGAGGTTTCAAAACGTGCAGATCCGTCGAAAACTCGAGTTACGATTTTCGGCATGATTCCAATACTTCCCCTATACATTACCATGTATTGCAGGGAAGTAAAACGGGTAACTTATAAATATATAATAACTATAATTATAATAACTATAATTGTGTTTATTTGGACCAATAATACAGGTTTTCAAATTATTTCGTCTAAAATTTGCAAAAGAATAAACACAGTTTTGAAGCAGTAAAAGAATAAACGCGATAACGCAGTTTTGAGTTAGTGTAAATATATACATTGCACATACAGACACACACAGAGTCACACAAACACACACACACAAACACAAACACACTCACATACGTCATGCTACTAGTTTTTTTTTCCAGATGTCCCACAACGTGTAGATCCGTCGAAATCTCCAGTTGCGAATTTCGACACGATTCCAATACTTTCCCTATACATTACCATGTATTACAAAGAAAGTAAAAATTCTGAAATTTTATTCTTATTGCAATAAAATTATCTTACCTGATAAGTTGTAAAATTACCTGTACAAACTCTCTAAATGCTTTTTTTACTTTTTTTTTATATATAATTCTTGTTCTTCCATTTTGGAAAAAAAATAATAATCAGCTACCTCTGATCCTTTCTGCTGAGTATATTCCAAAATATTTGCAAAATTAAATACAACTAAAATATATGTATATAGTTGTATTTAGTGTTGCATTAATATACAATTAAATGAGTATAAAACAAAAATATTTTTTACACTTTATTATGGCCCGAAATACATATTGGCTTATGTAAGACAGTTTTGATTTAATTTCTGACTCACTGTTGTCCAGCAGTACAATGTAACAGTACAGTGTAACATAGTATGTCCAACAGTACAGTGTAACGTAGCACTATGTCCAACAGTACAGTGTAACATAGTATATCCAACAGTACAGTGTACAAGCGGCTTAACAATATACACTACGTGACAGGGAAAATGAGTCACCTAGAAGAAGTGGGCAGAAAGTGATGAAAATCAGCAAACAGAGAGAGACAGCAACGAACAATAAGGGATGTTTATTGCAATACACCTATACACTGCGATACACCTATACACTGAGCGATAAAGTCGTCTGATCAACAGGTTGTAGGACCTCCGCGGGCGGCGATACAATGAGCAACACGCCTATAGGTACAGAGTTAATGAGCGGGAGGATGGTGTCCTGAGGGATGGCTGTCCAGTCTTTGTCAACCATTTGCCAGAGTTCGTCTTCTAAACCAGGCGGTGGCAGCGCACGCAAGCGACGTCCAATCACGTCCCAGACGTGTTCGATTGTTGAGCTATCAGGGGAGACTGCTGGCCAGAGAAGCAACTGGGTACCTTGCAGAACATGTTGACTGATGCGTGCCTTGTGTGGTCGTGCGTTATCCTGCTGGTAAATGGCATTAGGCAACCCCTTAAGAAAAGGTAGTATCACTGGTCGCATCACGTCATCCACGTAACAGTGCCCTCAATACGGAACAGAGGTGACCTGATATGTAGGCGATGGCGCCCCAAACCATGATGCCGTATTGTCGAGCGGTGTGTCGTTCCACAGATGCGGCCGGATTGGACCTGTCACCACTTCTGTGCCAGACTCGTACACGGAGACTGTCATTGCTAAAACAGAAGCGTGACTCGTCTGAGAATAGGACCCTGTGCCATTCCACTGTCCACGTGGCTCTATTCCGACACCATTGCAAACGAAGGCGCCTGTGCTGTTAGCTCAATAGCAGTCTTCTTAACGGACGCCATGAGTACAGGTCGCCGGTAACCAATCGGTGAATAATGGTTCTGGTTAATATGGAAGCATCAAGGGTGTTCTGCACATGCTGCAAAAAGGCAACAGAAGTGGCCTGCGTATTCGCCAACACTTGCCGGCGGATGCATCAGTCCACACGTGCTGACGTCGCTCTGGTCGTACAGGCACCCCTCAAACGTGCCACATTCCCTTGTTCCAACCATCTTCGCCACAGCCGGTGCACCGTGGACGCGTGTAGGTACCTGTCCGCTGAGATTTGACGTATGGAACAAACTGCTCTTCTGAGTCCGATCACCATACCCCTCGTGAAATCGTCTGTCTGCTGAAACTGCCTCGGTTGGCGGCGACCTGGCATTCATTGCTACTACACGTTTCCTCTGAGACAAAACTAAATTGCAAAATGATATTTCTGGCAGACAGAGCGGCGCGACTATTGCCGATTTTACAGGTTCCTTCCCTTAAATCGCACTCAACGTGCACAGCTGCGCATTTTGCATCATTTACATAACTCGGTGAGCAGCGTCTACTCTGCAATTTGCATATTTTTCTGTCCACTCCTTCTTAGTGTATCATTTTCACTGTCCCATAGTGTATTCTGGTATGAGTTAGTCGTGTTGAGCCACACTTAATTTCAGTATGTACGTAAATTATAGATACTCGCGTTTATTTTTATCCCACCCTAAATCGATTAAATGCTTATTCATCTAATTCACTCGTGCTCCCTTTACATAAACTATTCATTACACTTTTACTTCTTAATTATTCTAATATTTGTTGAAGCTTTTAAGTTGAAGGAGTGTATATTATGTACGAACATTAAAGAGTTACACGCACAAGCGGTTCTATTAATAATTAACCTCGATATATTAATATCTGAAGGCAATGACCAGGTTTTTTTTTCTGAAAATCTCTAATTTGTTAGAATTGAAGGAGAAACTCTACTGAGTTCACTAGCCGTGATTTAATTATTTCACGAGGACAATAAAATTTCGCTCGAGAGCAGTTAAAACCACATTTAAAAAAATCTGATGTGGGATGGACATAACTTTCTCCGCAGACTTAAATACATTTTCTCTTTATTTCATTAATAATAATTCATTAAATGAAGTTTTATTGCACTAAATAACACTCATAATTATTTGCAATTACACTGAATTTACCCTTTTAATTCTATTTTCATTTTGTAACTGGATGTGTTTTTAAAACCGACGTAGCAAAATTTTAAAAAAATATTGAATATCTTAAGAATGGTTAATCCTAGAGTAATGAGGTTGATCTCATTCTTTTCATCGTCAAAAATTACGTATAAAACAAGTATTTAATTGATACATTTCAACTTCTGTTTTAGATTTTGACGATTTTTGCGGGCCATTTCGCAAAAAAAGACATGTTCTTTTTTCCGAATCAAACCAAAATTCATCAGCACCAGGGTAACCCACAAGTGACTTATTTATCACATTTTATGAAATTTGATCAATTAGTTTTTTTAGCTGGAGTTGATACATGCGATTTTTGTGGGTCATTTGGCCAAAAAAAGCTAGTTCCTTTATTCCGAATAATATCTTAATCTAATCAGCACCAGGGTCACCCGCAAGTGACTCATTTATAAAATTTTATGAAATTTACTCCATTAGTTTTTGAGTTAGAGTGAATACATACATTGCACAGACAGACACACGCAGAGACACACATACACACTCACAGGCGTCACGCTAAAATTATTTTTTTTCTGGAAGTTACAAAACGTGTAGGTCTCTCGAAATCGCCAGTTGCGATTTTCGACACGATTCCAATACTTTTCCTATGCATTACCATGTATTGCAAAGAAACTAAAAATTCTGAAATTTTATTTTTATTGTAATAAAATTGGCTTACCTGATAAAATAAAACAGCTGAAGTCAGGAATTGAGCTACGCCACTGTTCCGTACCATTTTTACCCCGTTATAACAATAATTTAAACATGTTTAGAAGTACATAAGCTTATAAAACATGTTCAAACTAAAACAGGTGGATAAAAAATTGTAAATATCAATAATTACCATAATTTTATATTCCATGGTCATGTGATATAATCCAATCAGAAATATAACACATTTCATTTATAAATTATATACATATTTTCATTATTTAAAACGTATAAATTGAATGAAAAAAATTTCGCTGTAGGATCTCGTATATTAAAAACTACTCAATGATACAAAATTTGGTAGACTGTTACATCAATATGAGTATCTTGAAAAGACTTTAAAACAAAGTTCAAAAAGAGAGAAAAATGTATTTTCCTTGGAAATATTTTTTAATGGAGCGGTAGTCACATAAACGTCTAGAACCACTATTTAATTTATTTGTTACAGTGGTATTAGTCTATTGCACAGAAACGCAAATCTAATGTATCAATAAAAAATCAATTTCAGATTTTACAAAATTTATCTTAATCCTGCCATTTATGCTTCTAAATTGAATTCTTACTTCTTGAATAACACCAAATGCTACAGATTGTGAACAAATAGACTTATTATTCTATAATATATTATCGTTATCCCAAACTGTGCACAAATTAAATGTAATTTAATTATACTACGTTCCTTCGCTCCAAATTTATCAGCGTGAAACAGAAGTTCATTAAAAGAAGATGATCCGGTGTGTCTTTAATCAAATTGCTCTTATTTCTATATTTAATTTGTAAAACGTATGGAATGCTTTGAAGTAGATGTTCGCAATTTCTTTATTCATGTTTGGTAAGCATTTGAAAAAATCCTAAAAAATGTGTTTATAACTTTCTAAGACTAAGAAAAGTGTTTATTTCAATAGAGTGATATTATTTTTAAATAAATAAATAATAAAACATGAATTGCTGTGATTAATGTTGGCACGTTTAGTGTGTACATATGAAAAGTTGTAGACTCCGGACATAATGCGTGTGCCGTCTTCTACACATCTTCCATTCGTCATGAATTAAGTTTCAGACGCTTCATGTGGCAACAAAAATCTGAAGATACAAGAAAATTGATTTAAAGGAAAAACTTGTTCGAAATGACAAATCGCTTGATGTATTACCTACATGTGTCTTCACTTTTGTTCCAAATCATGTTGCATGTTCCGCTGATAGGTTCATACTACGAAACTTCGTTGGGGCTAAAGTTTTATTTGCAACTAATTTGTAAAGCGGAATTTACTTATTATTAACCTTGACATATCATAATGTCCAGTTTGTGTGGTTTTCTTTTAATTAGAATATACTAAATTCATTTTCCTTCATTTCATTCCGTATTTTCAAGAAAATTCTAACAAAACAACAGTTTTCCTAAATTAAAACAATTAAAAACCGTACATATAGGGATTCTATAAAATTCCTTAAGCCCCCCCCCCTATTAAATTAGTAAGAAAAAGTCCATGAGTGTAAAAGTTGGGTATAGCTATAGTAAAATGGCCATACCCGATAGAATAAAAGGAATTGCCGCACTCTTAGAGGATAGTTTTAACAAATAGCATAACAAATTCGGTAGTAAATCGAGATAAATAAAAAAAAATTACAAATTTGTAGAACATTATCTAATAAATGTAAATCGACACATCAGGAACGAATGACCGGCGTGTTTAAAAGGCAATAAATATCTGTCAAAAAGTCCTGTCATCAGGGACCGTAACACGGTGACACCTACCGTGTTTATCAAACTTCTTTCTCGCATTCAAATGTGCATTGTTTCTGTACGGAGGGCTATTAAATGACATGTATATTATATTCCTAAGCATGTAAGTGTTTATTTTAGCATTCCTAAATAAGACCATTATTGTGACAAATCAATGCCACATATAGCAGTTGCAGAGTAGATTCCTATCAGATTTCCTATCCATTCCTAACTTTTTTGTTATGCGGAACCTTTGACATATTTTGTAAAATCTCACAGAGCAATTGAAATCTTTCGAAAAATCTCTTGGAACCTCTATTTAGCCAACATATACTAAATTTGATAGGGGTAAAATACAAATTGAAAATAGACGTGTAAAGCAGCAGAGTTCATAAATATTAACTAACTCATACTTTTGAATGAAATATTGCAAGAGCAGTAGAGTTCATAAATATTAACTAACTCATACTTTTGAATTAAATATTGCAAGAACAGCAGAGTTCATAAATATTAACTAACTCATAATTTTGAATGTATTACAAGAGCAGTGGAGTTTATAAATATTAACTAACTCATACTTTTGAATGAAATATTGCAAGAGCAGTAGAGTTCATAAATATTAACTAACTAATACTTTAAAATGAAATATTACAAGAGCAGTGGAGTTTATAAATATTAACTAACACATACTTTTGAATGAAATATTGCAGGAACAGTAGAGTTCATAAATATTAACTAACTCATACTTTTGAATTAAATATTGCAAGAACAGCAGAGTTCATAAATATTAACTAACTCATAATTTTGAATGTATTACAAGAGCAGTGGAGTTTATAAATATTAACTAACTCATACTTTTGAATGAAATATTGCAAGAGCAGTAGAGTTCATAAATATTAACTAACTAATACTTTAAAATGAAATATTACAAGAGCAGTGGAGTTTATACATATTATTTGAAATATTGCAGGAACAGTAGAGTTCATAAATATTAACTAACTCATACTTTTGAATTAAATATTGCAAGAACAGCAGAGTTCATAAATATTAACTAACTCATAATTTTGAATGTATTAAAAGAGCAGTGGAGTTTATAAATATTAACTAACTCATACTTTTAAATGAAATATTGCAAGAACAGCAGAGTTCATAAATATTAACTAACTGATAGTTTTGAATGTATTACAAGAGCAGTGGAGTTTATAAATATTAACTAATTCATACTTTTGAATGAAATATTGCAGGAACAGTATAGTTCATAAATATTAAATAACTCATACTTTTAAATTAAACATTGCACGAACAGCAGAGTTCATAAATATTAACTAACTCACTTTTAAACGAAATATTGCAAGAGCAGTAGAGTTCATAAATATTAACTAACTAATACTTTAAAATGAAATATTACAAGAGCAGTGGAGTTTATAAATATTAACTAACACATACTTTTGAATGCAATATTGCAGGAGCAGTAGAGTTCATAAATATTAACTAACTCATACTTTTCAATATAATATTGCAAGAGCAGCAGAGTTCATAAATATTAACTAATTCACTTTTAGACGAAACATTGCAAGAGCAGTAGAGTTCATAAATATTAACTAACTCATACTTTTGAATAAAATATTTATTTATTTATTGCAGGAGTGTTTATTGCCTACTTCTTTTTATTTATCACTAATAAAACAAATGGCAAACATTATTGCTTTGCATATGATTTATTTATTAGTTATAAACAAACATTGTGTACATATTTTGTAAGGATTTTGTATTAATATATTTATTTTTATGTAAAATTGTTGACAAAAAACAAGCCACATTTTATTTTTTTTTCTTATACATTCACATTTTCATGCGATTAAAAAAAATAAATATTTCAAAATGTTTAACTGGCAACCCTATGAGTGGTAGCTGCCGGGGGTGCCGATAATGATCATTACTGCCAACTGAATTCTTTGCCTCTATAAAAATTTTCAGTTTCAACAAAATTTCTTTTTCCAATTTAATCTTTCGCTGCTAAGATTTTAACTGTCAAGCTAAAGTCTAATTAAGTTCAACTTTCAACATGCTTCATTGTTTTGATGGGAATAAAATATATGCTTGGGATTTCTACAGTGGAAATCGGAGTGTTTTTTCGGACAATTTATACGATTATACCTCTGAACCTAATTGATAAAAATGTAAATAATGTTTCTTATTTTGTCTGCAATAGGATTCAGTTTATTAAAATATAAAAATAATTTCAATATTTTAATATTTTGAACTATTTTTTTTTAAACTTCAAAGCACATCTGTCCCTTGAAATATCTTCGAAGATAAATGTAAATAGTAAACCACAAAAATATGCATCAGAAAATTTAGTTTCTAAATATATATTTATTTTTTAAAAGATCTCACAGTTTTCAAGTAATCGTTTTGTCAAGTTGAAGAAGATTGAAAACTTTCCGTTTGAAAAATATCCATCAATATTTCGCATTGAACAGGTAAAGTGGGATAACAAGTACATTTTGTGGGATAAACTCACGCGCTGGCCGCATCTAATTTTTTTATTAGGACTAAATTCACCAGGTTTTGTGAATTGCTTTTAAAATGGTAAAAGTTCTTATATGATCTGAAGTTTTCTGTTGAATTGTAGGAGTTTTTAAAATTGTTTCAAAATATAACCGGGGTAATGTGGGACCACGGTTGATTATATTGATCGTACTATTCAAAATCCGTCCGGCCTACCGGGAGATGTAAGGTATCTGTTTGAACGGCCGAGAGAGAGTCATTCAATTTAGACCGGAACGCAATGGAGGTAGAAACGCAGAAGCCCTACCATCGTTCCCCTCGTTCCCCTTACCCATCGACATTCGGACATTAATAATATAAACACCATATATCTGTCTGTTTATCTATCTATCTCTAGGTAACGCTGGTACAAAATGTTGCCAAACGTGTTTCAATCACGGATAAACATTTTAATTTTTATTATATAACCATGGAGCTTTACGCAGTGTATGACATCATATACTGAAAGTGAGGCCATGATGTGGGTGACCTATTTCTTACGTAATGCAGTTATTATGCTTCTTTCACAGCGAAATTATGATGTAACCATGGAGCTTCGCGTAGCGTATGACATCAGATACTGAAAGTGAGACCTTGATGTTATTTTATTTCATATCATTTTATATATTTTTATTTGCAACTCAGAGTGCCACGCCCACTTCGTTAACATGTTTAACCAAGGCTTAACTGTATCCCGTGTCCCGCGCTCACTTATCAACGGAACGCGCATTTAAAATAGTTCAAGTTTCTTCCAACAAAAATAGGAAATATTATTTTTGCCTGCTTTTAGTTTATTTCTTTTAGGGCAGAATGCCCACAGGTCTGACTAGACAAAAATTGACAAAAATGTCGCAAAATTAATAAAAATGTCCCCCAAATTGATAAAAACGTCGCTAAAATGATAGAAATGACGCTAAAACAATAAAAATGACGACAAATTAATGAAACTTCAATATATTTTAAATAATATAAGAACCTACTATAAGAATAATCTATTTCTTCGGCCATAAAGCTTGTCAAAACTCTGGCAACAAATTTTGGTTGCATATCGTCAACTTGGCGAGTTTTTTTTTAATGCTGGCAAATTGGCGAAAATGTCGCCAAATTGATAAAAATGACAATAAATCAATGGAAATAACGAATGTATGAAAATTCAATATCTTGGAAAAAACATAGTAAACGACCTAAAGGATAACCCATTTCTCCGCTCGTATGTAATGCTTGGCGAAAAATTTAGCGGGATGTCGCAAACTTGGCGACTTTTTAAAATATTACCAGATTGACGAAAATGTCGCCAAATTGATAAAAATATCACAAAATTGATAAAAATGACACTAAATAGGATGTCTTTTAGTCGTCTTTTCTATATCGTCTTTTTTCGCCCTTTCGACGCCAAGGAAAAAGTCACAACATTCCATTCTGGCAACGTTTTTCGCGTTTTTGTCGCCCCCTTTGTCCTATTTTGTCACCCTTTTGTCGTCTTTTGTTGCCGTTTTGTCGTCTTTTGTCGTCCTTTTGTGGCCAACGTAAAACTCGCCCTTTTGTCGCCAAGATAAAAATCAGAAAATTTTCTGATTTTTATGTTGTGCTCTATCCCCTATGAGCCACAGAACACCTGTTGCACCAAAAGCTATTGCTACGTGAGACCTCCGACAGCCAGCAGGGACGAATTGTGATGTTTTTTTAGTGGACGTAGGCCCATGTTTGAATTGCTACAGATCAACTGCTGCACAAAAGGCAATTTTTACGTTGGCAACAAAATGGCGACAAAAACCGACAAAGGATCGATAAAAAAACGTTGCCAGAATTGAATGTTGTGATTTTTACCTTGGAGGCAAAAGAGCGAAAAAAGGGGCGTAAAAAAGCGACAAAAGATGCGGAAAGAGTTTCCAGATTGGAATGTTCTCCAAGTCATAGCAGAAATTGGCAGAATTTCACTTAAAATCGCCAAAAATGCAAAAGGGATTATACTATATATGTACCTTATTTTATAATGAAGCACGATTTTAAGCGATATCATCCCAAATAGCTTCCTTAGCAATCAAAAGTATTGTCAGAGTTTCCAACTACATCTGTTCCTGAAATAACTAAAAAACTAATCCGAATTTTTAAAAAAGATCACCAAGGTCTGTCGTGTCTGAAGTTCAGTTAACCCAGTATTGAATTTTGCGTCTTATATTTTCCGCTACAGACGATGATACACACGCACAGGAAGACAAACATCTTCGTTTGTTATGTAAGATGCATTGCTGCACATTATGAACAAGGTAAAATCATTAACTTTTGTGAAGCAGAAGAATACAAACACAATTAACGAAAATTAACTCTTAACAGTGGCTTCTGAGAGAAGAGTAAACTCCCAGGAGTTCTGTTTTGATGAATATCTCCCTTCAGTTTGATCTGTTGCGAAAGTTTTTACTGTTGAGACATAACTACAAGTTGAGAGCAGTTCTACGGCGTTCTCAAGAGGATGCATATTGGCACGGAAGAAACAGAAACCTAATTTTGTTACGGTTACTGAAGATCTTAATTACTTAATTAGTTTAAACTACGAAAGAGGTTTTGTTTTAATTTGTCTTTGACTAATTGATGTTAAAGCCACAAAACCCACCGGTTGAAGGTGTTTACGTCTGTTGCTCCGATATTCCATTGGTAGTTTTGTTTGTGACTGATTTCTCAGAACACTGCCTTTCAGTTGGTTCTCCGTTAAGTTAAATAGTCAACTATTAAGTTTCTAAAAATTATTGGAAGATAACTGAAAATTCCTGAAATAAAAGAAAATTCCTTCTTGAATTATGCTCAAAAATTAGAGTGCAACCCACCTTTACATACAAATTGTCTAATGCCGTGCTTTTCAACCTTTATGAGACCGCGTTCCAGCAATTTTTTTTTATGAGGCGAGGACCCGACACAAACAAATTTACTCTTAAATATCTTTCTAATATTTTTAAGTTCATAATTAAACTAACATAAGTATTAATAATTAATCATAGCATAATCATAAAACGTATTAGTACAATTATGTATACGATGTGGTATGTTTATAAATATAAAATTACATTTCAATAAGTTATTAATCACTGCACTCGTGAAATCCCACAGCACATTTTAATTTCCCCAGCCCAACATCATTCAATTAATGTGTGCTGATTTTCATAGATATATCCCATTCTGATCACCACAAATTTGAATTTTATTAAGTATAAAACTGAATATTGTGTTATTAAATTGATTTTACTGATGTTGGTTAGAAAAAAAAACAAGAAAGATCAATCATGCTTAAAGCATTGATTATGAAACACTTTCCAACTTAAAAGCAGCATTTCACTGCAATTTTATTTAAACATCTCTAAAATACAATATAATCCTAAGTAATATTTTAAAACTTATCACAATACTACATTAATTTATTATATTTGAAAACTAAACCTTCATCGAAAAATATGAACCTTCATTCAAATGACGGCATTGAAATATAAATTGCCTGGTTTAAACATCTCTAAAACGCGATACATTCCTCGGTAATAGTTTTAAAATCATCATAATACTATAATTATTTATTATATTTGAAAACTTCATCGAAAGCAACTGACATTCATTCAAATGACGTAATAGAAAAAATAACATGCCTGTCTCTCTCTATAAAAGCAGCATTTCATTCATAACATTTTCCCAATCATTTCATTCATCACAGTACAAAAATCATTTATTTTATTTAAAAAATAAGACCATGGAGAGCTACAAATAATTAAACTCTATGCTTAAAACTTCATCGAAAAAAAACCGTCCTTCTCTCCGTAAAATCAATGAATATTTCATTCATATCAGCTATTGCGACTCCATGAGTTAAATACTTTTGCGTTAAAAAAATACAGCAATTCTTATACAACTCATCCTACATATTTTGCTGTTTACATTTTACATAAGTGAAAAATAGGCTTCATTGTAGACATAATCAAATTTGGATGATCATTTAAACTCAAATATATTGTCATTGCGTTGTTTCAGTATGTAGATGCACTGAATTTAAGCAAAAATAAGCGGTTTTAGGACGAATACAACACTCAATATGAATTAAAAAGAACTTTAAAAATCACGATTTTGAGACAAGATGGATGCCATATTTTATTTTGAAGTGGGTCACGTGATCTTTTCATATCATGGTCACGTGATCGCTCCATATAAGAGGTGTAATTATTATTTTAATTTTTATTTAAAAAACTACTGAATATATTTTGCTGAAATTTTTTTTATATATTTTATGGAATAATTTGAATATTACCTAAAATTTTCGAAGCAATTTGTGAATTTTAAATCCGCTTAAAAAATGTTCGAAAAAATAGGTCCCATAGGGTTCAATGTATTTCATTTTTTCAACCCGGGTTCAATCCAAAACTAATTGGGTGATATTATTCATTTATATTCCCATAGGTTCTACAGACCGTCTGAACAACATACTAAAATTTCATTTTGATTAATTCATTTTTACGGCAGTCATCGTGCTAACGGACAGACAGGCAGACAGACAGAATGAACAAAGTCATAAACACTTTTCAACTTTGTTGTATAGTGTTAAAAAATACGGTATTAGGAAAAATATTCATCCGTTGTAATTCACCATAGAAGTCAGCAGTAACTTATCCATATTAAAATTTAAATGCTGCTTGGTCACTGATATTTGCTATACAGATATTATTAGAACAATTAAAGCATTCTGGTTCTTCGCTTTTCGACACATTCACGAATATTCTTCTCCTTAGAAAATTTACACTATGAAATATTTTAATGTCTTTTTGTCTTTCCAGTCCCCCTGGTGACCTAGTGCATATATATACTATATATTAGATACCTTACATTTTCTTCCAAAACGGTCCGCAGATCTTTCTTAGTGTACATTGACTAAATGGTTTCCATAGTGACGAATTCGCTTTAAATATCAATTAGGAATAATTGTTTATTGAAATATGAAAGAACATGAATATACACATTTTAATTTTAATCATAAGAATGGGTTGATTTAAACTCAAACCACTGGTCTCATACAAGAAAATGTGGGTTTTCAATCATTAATAGTGTTTCATAGATGGACCATATGGGGGGGGGGGATTGCTCAGTAGTTACTGCGACGGGATTGCACGAGGAAGATCAGAACTCGATTCTCACCGCCAACTCACCCATAACTATGCCCATACCTACACAGAGTAAGCACGATTATTCTGTATATCTAAAAGTCCTTCCGAGATATAATGGGTCAGGGGAAGGAAGATACGGTTCCTATGATTACGACCCCCATTGGGTTACAGACGTATATAACCTATATAATATATACCGTACATTTTCTTCCAAAACGGTCCAAATATCTTTCTTAGGTGGGTTGGCCCTAAATAGAAGGTTTTCCCCTGATGATCCCTATTTCCACGAAGTAATTAAGAAAGAGTATCGGCACTTATGATCCAAACGGATGGGTGACGTTCAAATCCCATTAGAGTACGAAACGAAGGCGTGGACATGAAGTGATTAACAGTTGACGAGCTGTCTGTCAAGTCAAAATAGCCAATCAGATACTATTTTCGACACTTCCTCGCCGAAACCACGAGGTCAAAATGAGAGTTCAGAGTGAGATGCTACCCCCCGGATTTCTAGCATTGTAAAACATACGAAAAAACTCCATCTATTCTTTAGGATATCCACTACCTAATAGAATGAAACTTTGCATAATTATAGTATCGACAATAGGACAGAATATAACGGAGACTGACTTTTCATTCCACTCCCCAGCTTCTCAGAAATGATAGAAATGGAGGGCTTTCTAAATGTCTTTTACTGTTCTCTTCAGAAGTTCCCGAGCCCCGTCACCCAGTAGGTTGAATCTTTGCACAACTTATAGTATCGACCCAGGTGACGATCGACCCCAGGACATAACCTAATAGGACCGGATATGCGATTTTTCCTATGGAAGCGGCCAAACTGGACAGTATTGGTAAAGTCTTTCCCAACCATCCAAAATACCCTATTGGCAACCAAGAAGACTAAACTTTACAGACTTATAGTATGGACTACGGGCTAGAACCGATGATAGTATCTCGACCTAAATATTCCTGTCATCCTCCTAACTAAAAATTGGTTGCTTTCAATGCATTTGTTCATCGTACTTTGAGCGTTTGTTCTATTATGTGTTTGCTCAATTCTGAGCTCAACTATTTTAAAGCTGTTGATATCACTCGGGGTTTCTCTACTAGTATTATTGATCGTGCTATTCAAAAAGTCTCTAAACCTTCCTATAAAACACTATCATTTTACCACTTCTGCCAAAAGTCAATTAGCAGATTGCTAAAATCCTTAAAAAATCCTTAGAAGTTTAATATCTTCTAAATAAACTCAGATTTTCTAATCTTACATATCCTGTATAAATTTCTAATAGTTGGGGATATTTACAGTATTTCTTGCCAGTGTGGTCTTTCTTATATTGGTCAAACTAAACATGCTTTAAAATTTCTTATTAAGTAACATGAAAATACTGTTGCGGAACTCCAGGGGTTCCACGGAAAGCACTTTGAAAAACGATGCATTAAAAAGTGTTCTACAACTTTGGATTGTCTCGTCTATCTCACTTTGTTGCATAGTTCATGATCAACTTTTGAAATTCTCCCTCACACTAGAAAGCTCTGCAATCACTTTTATTCGATTCTTCTGCACTTCATTATATTATAAGGCCTAACATGTACACTAATGGACTTGTCCTAACAAAGTCACGTGGGTATTTAGGAACCAGTGTTTCTCTCAGGCATACTTCCGGGGATGAAAGCCCCTCCCCCAATCCGGACATTTTACGTTAACCTAGTTTGTATTTATGTGACACAGCATTTAGATATATTTATATAGGGCAAATATAAAACTTACCCCCCCCCTAAAATTTCACCCCCCCCGGTCCCCCCAGGTCCCGGCCATCCATTTAATTGCTCTATGTCCTAGGATGAGTCGGATGGTCTGGGCTTTCGACCCCCCTCCCCCGCTATCAAAAAATCATGAAAGAACACTGTTAGGAGCTTTCCTAGGAACACTGTATTAGTAGTTATGATAATAAGTGATATACAGTATATTATTATTTGATATTATATTACCCGAGTTCGATTCCATTGGATAATATTTTCATGTAGTTATTTCGAAAAAATGGATTTACATAGATTGTATTTTGAACCTATAGAAAAAATAGACAAAATTACATGGTATAGTGAAAATAGCATTACAGAAAAGAAAACAGTCACTTGACTAAAACGAATCTCTGATCTATTTATAGTACAATTGAAATAAGTTTCTAGTAGTATTCTTGTTTTTTATTTTTTATTTTTTTTCCAATTTAGCAATGTCAGTCTCCCGCAAATAAATTTGAAAATCGAAGGAAAAGTAGCATGCAAAATAGGAATAGAATCGGAAAACACTTTAGGAAGAAGGAAATATTCGAGGAAAAAGGGTAGATAAAGGGTGACTCTTTCACCGAATATTTTACCACTTCAGTGTAGCTAACCCAATCTTTTCATTCTAGAATGTAAATGATATTTTCTTTTTCTTTTCCGTGGCAATATTTCCTGTTCCTTGATGTAACATTATTTTTTTCCGATGCAGAAAATACATGTAAATCTGAAAATATTGTGGCGGGATTAAAAATTAAAACCTAAATTAAATCGTTCACAAATGCATTTTCGGAAAACTTCCAATTTTTACTTTCCTTATATACATAATGTATAAGGAAAGTATTGTGACGGGGTCGAAAATTCGAAATCGAGTTTTCGACGGGAGAGCACGCTTCAAGCATCCCTGATCACGAATCAAGCATTTTTGAAGTGATGTCTGTGTGTGTGTGTGTGTGTGTGTGTGTGAAAGTATGTGTGTGTGTGTGTGTGTGTGTATGTGTGTGTCAGTGAGTCTGTGGAGACGATAACTGACGAGCGAATGGACCGATTCGAACCAAATTTGGTACAAAAATCACAATCCATAAACACTGGAAGCCTATTGTTTTTATACGTAATCGAATGTTCAGAACTCCCCTAAATTTTCGAATAAAATTTTGAGAAAATCATCAAAAAATCAAAACCACTAATAAAGTTACGCAAATAGATATTTCTTATGTAAATTTTCATTAGAAAACGATTGACATAAATTTTAGAACGCTAACATGAACCGTTCTCGAGATATTGCACATTTTTCAAAAAAATTATTAAAAAGTCATATAAAATGAAAAAAAAATATTTCCTATTGAGAAACATGTTCACTTTTCATATGTAATACCATGCGATAAATTGGGTGACATCATTTTCGTGGATCTAGTTCGTTCCATTTATGAAAAAGATACTTTGAGTAATACTTTTGTATTTGAACGCCAATAGTCATTTATCTGCTGTAAAAACAACTTATTTCTTCGTCCATAACGCTTGGCGAGATTTTGGCGACGAATTAGGCAGAATGTCGCCAACTTGGCGACTTTTTGAAATGTTGCCAAATTAACGAAAATCTCGCCAAATGGATAAAAACGACGCTAAATCAATGAAAATGACGACTAATTGTCGAAAATTCAATATCTTGGAAAGAATATTAGTATCTACTATAAGGAAAACCTATTTTTTTTACTGTAAAAGTAGTAAATTCATTACATTATATAAGGAAAGTCATGTGCTGCCCACATCAGATTTTTCAATCTGTAAGAGGATGCCGTACTGATGCAAGTATATTTCTAATATTTTAATGAATTCATTTATCATTCTCTTATTCACAAGAATTGCCCAGAGAAACTTCGGAAGTGTTTAATCGCCAAGAAAGTTTCTCATGTCAAATTGCTCATTAGAATTTATTCGAACTTTGAATCTAATGATTTAAAACTCACATAATGGAAGGAATTTTGATATGGCTTCTATGAAGTAGAGGCGAATTTTAATATATTGCACTTATTATGTACAAAGAGACTTAATCTTTAAAAGAATATAGTGAAGCCTCCCGAGAAAATCCATTCGGTTATAACGTAATACGCTGCAATAACCCGTTTCTCCAAAAATCTGATGTAGGCAGCATATGACTTTCCCTACAGATTCAAATTCATTTTCTCTTTATTTCTTTAATAACTGAGTTTAATTGAGCAAAATAACACGCATAATTATTTTAAATGACACTTAATTTGCACTTTTAATTCAGTTTTCGTTTTCATTTGGTAACGGGACGTAATTTCAAAGGCGGCGCAGCAAAAAATGCGAAAAAACTTAAATATCTCGAGAATGGCTCGTCCTAGAGAAATGAGGCTGGCCTTATTCTTAGATTTCGACGATTTTTACAGAGCATTTTGCAAAAAAAAGTAGATTCTCTTTCCCGAATCTTACCAAAATCTAATCAACACCACGGCGGTAACCCACAACTATCTACTAAACTTATCTACCAAATTTTGCGAAATTTGGTCAATTAGTTTTTTAGTTAGAGTGGATACATACAATTTCTGCTCGGCCATTTCACAAAAAAAGGCAGATTGCTTTGTCCCGAATCATACCAAAATCAGCATCAGGGTAACCCACAAGTGACTTATCAATAAAATTTTCTAAAATTTGGTCAATTAGATTTTGAGTTACAGTTAATACATATTTTGAACAGCCAGACAGATGCACACAGAAACACACATACACAGACGTCAAAATAATTTTTTGAATATGATGTTTTAAATAATCCATATTACGATTGTGCCAATAATAAAATTGAGAAGTTTCAAAATAATTTTTTGAGATATATTTGTTATAAGGGTAGTAGTATTTTTAACCGTGATATGTCCAATACATTACTCCTGACCACCAATGGTATTAAATCTCTGGAATGTAGACGGTTGTACTTTGTCTTTTTGTTACTTTATGAGTCAATACATAATAATATTGACTGTCCGGACTTGCTAAGGGAAATTAATATCTATGTACCTGTTTATGGGATGAGAAATAGGTGTGTATTCTTTGAGGGGTTTCATGATAAAAAAAATTCGAAAAATCAACCTATAACGTCAGAGCGGTCAATGGGTTACCTTTTAATCTTGACATATTTAGTGATCGGCCAAAGGTTTTTAGATCTTATTTGATATGAATTATAATTGTGTTTTAATGAATACGTTTTTTATTTGTGTACTTTTTATGCGTGTTTGTATGTATATGTGTTGTTTTCTACCCTTCTCTGTAATTTCCTGTTGAGATGTAAATAAATAATTAATTAATTAATTAAATTACACTTACGTTACTAGAGAAGTATTTATTTTTGTAATTTTCATAATATTCAGCTCGTAGCTTGAATTCTCATTTCACGACATTGTATATTTTTGCACATTGCATATTCTTTTATAAATACAAGATTATTTTATTGTGATAGTGATACAAATGAGTGTAAATTAAAAGTGACATGAATGTATAAGAAAATTAAGATTACACTCATAAGCAAAACATTTTATTTTTAACCATCCGAATAATTGTGGAATTTACTGTGAAATCATTGTAATTTGGAATCATTTTAAAGAGAGTCTTTATCCATTCATACTATATGACCAACACTTGGAGATAAAAGGATAAAAAGGACACAAAGCTCATCCAATATCGCCAACATTTCAATGAACTTTATGGCTTGAACCGTAACAAAAAATGGCTAGATTTCATGGATAGCTTTTATGGATAATTGCCATCTAGACATATTTGGGTACAGAACGTTAAAAAAAATCTGCTGTACCTCCAATCCGATGGAGCCGAAATGGTTTAGCCCGAATAGCAATTTTCTCTGTGTGTGATTTGTCTTTTTGGGGCAATTTTCAAAGCGATACAAAATATTAAATATCGAAATTATAACCACTTTTCAAAACAGTTCAAAATATTAAAATATCGAAATTATTACCACTTGTCAAAACAGTTCAAAATATTAAAAATATTGAAATTATAACCACCTGTCAAGACAGTTCAAAATATTAAAATATCAAAATCATAACCACCTTTCAAAATTGCTCAAAATACTAAAATATCGAAATTATAACCACTCTCTTTCGAAACCTAAGAACCCAATCCAAAATTCAATTATGTATATTCTTGTTGGACTTTCAAAGGGCTACAAATTACTTCTTATAGTTCATAGCTAGCACTTCTTGCTTCTGAGAAATAAGTATTACGATCTCAAAAAACGGAAAATTTTCAATCTTCTTGAAATCGACAAACCGATTCCTCAGACACTATAAAAATTTTGTAAAATCGAATTATAGATCTAGAAATTAGATTTCCTACTAATTAATTTTATCGCTTACTGTTTATATTTATATTTTATAATTTAAAATGTATTTTGTGTAAAAGTAAGGACAGTGGGGCAAAATCGCGCTCGGACATAAACTTTTTAGTTTTTTTCGAAAAAAAGTTCAACATATTAAAATCTTAAAATTATTTTTTTATATTCATAAACAGTACCACATTTTTGACAAAACAATCAATTCAAACTGTTTACATTTTTCGTAGCACTTCAATTTCAACCAGTGATACCCCTACCATAGATGTCATTGACATAAAATTAACCGTATGGCATAGATAAATCTAATACATGCAAACTCATCAAGCATTCACAAAATAACCGTCTTCAAAAGCTGAACCCAGGTTATTAGAATTGCTGAACGAAAGATTTACGTTAAGAAAACTTATTAGTTTTAAACTTTAAAATTAATTCTGGTATTTGACGGATTTCCAGTTTTAAACTTTACAACCGTGGCATCTTTTCCAAAATCTCCCACCTCAAAGGTAAAGTTTTCCGAAACTCAGCTACTCAGCAGTGTCGAACTGTTGCCACTATTGAATTAGAGATATTAAAATAATGAAATCTGTCTCTTAATAGATAGTTCACTTACATTTACCAGGAAGATTAATGAGCGCGCTAAGATGAAGTTTCTACAGTGTTCAAGCAGGGTCACTAAAATCTGAAAATTAAAATCCTTTGCCTCATATAGTTGATTGAAGATATCAAGCGGTTACAGAGACAAAAAACATCCACATTCATGAGTTTTTTTGGGGGTACGCAGCCAGTTCAATTAAAATCGGAAGTTTCTTTTGTCTCCTAAAACAGTTGATACATTTTCTTAACTATATGTTGCACTAATATAGTGCTTTAATTTTCAGATTGTGTGAAGCAGCAATTTGGAAGATATATTTTATCTTGTCTAAAATGTTGAAAAGCAAAAAAATAAAACCTGATGTGATCAAAATGCATTACTGTACCTACAGATCAACTTGTATATTGTGGGAATACAATAATATAAAATAAATATTTATTGCAACTCGATATTGTAATAAGTCAAGCTGTTATTTGTTGTTGGTTGACGATTAAAATAAGCAGTCCAATTTTTTTCGAAAGCCTTCATATAGTATATCACGCTTCTTGTGTAAAAGTGGAATTTCAAATGTCTCTAAAACGGCTTGTGGGAACTAATAAACAATGTTGTTTGTTCATGTTCGGTAAAAAGTTCGTTCACCTTTTATAATAGCATGTATATTAAATTTATTTATCCTTCAAATTATTGTCTTCAATTATGATTATTATACTGAAAATAAAATTCTCCATTTTAGGTGAAACGCGCATAATATTTCGAAAATGTCCAACAAATGATCTTATTCAAAACTAGCTTTGTTTTTCATTTTATTTTCAAACAAAAAGTTAATAAATATTAGCTGCCCGGTTTTTTTTTTCTTTTTTTTTCTGTTTTGTTTTCTTTTACTCACTTTGCACTACCAATTTTTAGATTCATATTGCAGTAAATTTCCGTTAATCCGTTATCCATTCGCTTGGCACGCCAGATAGTACAGCATACCGCTCGAACGTCATTCAGGTCTTTTCGACTGTACTGACGTACATTTAATGTAATAGACTAACTAATTTTATATGAAATTTATATTCATTGAATTTTACTTTATAATTTTTAAATTAAATTATTAATTAAGTGCTTAATTAAATAATTGTTTTTTCACATACAGTAGGGTATAATCCAGACTGTGCAACTCTTTAGTATATCACATTCGATGTCTATTAATTTGCTGCACTTGCCGGTTTATAGGAAGTTTACTGTTTAATCAAAAACTGTGAAGTTTAATTAAATAACTATTTAATTGTTTAATTAAATAATTGTTTTCACATACTGTACGGCGTAATCCAGACTGTGCAACTCTTTAATATATCCCATTCACTGCCCATTAATCTGTTTTAAATTGATTTCTCTCATTTTCCTCTGCATTCCCGCTTGACATCTGATTATCCGACACATTTGGTACTCCGGCACCGCTGAAATCCTGCACGTGCAGGTTTATCGGAAGTTTACTGTACATTGTTGAGGATACTCTGATACTGAAAAATGGTCGAGACATAGCAATTGGAAACTCTATTTTTGATTGTAACCGATTATTTGGTATAAAATTCAGTATAAGGACACGCTGTATTACATGTGATTTACTATCATCTCTTCTGAATAATTCTATATAAACATGTCTACTTCAGACTCTTCTTAAGGTATTCAAGATAGGAATGCAAAAGTGAATGTCAACATTTGAATGTAACTGTCTCGAATCCTCTAAGGAATGTTCCATAATTCGTCTGGGGGAGAGCACGGAGCTGCAATACGTTCAGCTAGGGAAAAGCAATGCATCAACAATGAACCCAGCTGTGAATAATGTTGAATTCGTAAGGAAAGGTCATAACGAAATGGTGCGGAATTTTAGAGATTAAATGCCTTAAATAAGTACATTATTCAAGAAATAATGAGCACAACTGAAATACAGTGCTCGTTTATATATATTAAGATGTGAATAAAATGAGGTATTTAAATAGAACCACTCAAATTGTTGCCAAAATACATTAAAAGTTAAATGTTCTTTTAAAACACAGCATAAAAGTAATTAATAACGATATCAACCGGTTTCAAATGTAAAATCAGCCTCCTTCAGGATGAAAAGACTCAACAAGCACGCCAAATAAAAGCAATAAGAAGGTCTTCAGTAAATAATTAACCATCACGTGCCCCCAGAAAAAAAAATTGTTGTCAAACGAAAAAAATAAAAGATAAGAAAGGAAATATAGGAATAAGGAAAAACAATGTATGATAGAATAATTTGGAATTACATAAAACGAGGGACCAAAATTAACAAATAAAAAGTTTCATGCTGAATTTTTTAATAAGATTACCAATAAAATAAAACATAATAACTGAGTTGCAATGAAAATAAATTTACGATATTTCGCAATTTTGTTATTGCAGTGAAACTCCGGTTTTGTGTTTCTCTATGAAACCGATCTGAAAACGTTATATTCTTCTTCTTCGGTCTGACAGTCTCACTTCTTCTTCGGTCTGGCAGTCTCACTCCTTCTTCGACCCAGACCGTCCGACCTACCCGAAAGTGCAAGATATCTATTTGGACTGCCGAGAAGTGTCACCCACTTTACACTGGAACCCAGTGGGGGCAGCATCTACAGAGGCACTACAGAGGCAGCACAGAGACATCTACAGAGGCAGCATCTACTGAAGAGGGATTTGGACGAACTTTGGAGAACCAAACTAGTTTATTAGAGGGGGAGGGTTTGCAAAGAAGAAAATTTTTAGAAAAAGGACAATCGAAAATATAATGGTCAACGTCACCGAATTTATTGCAAATACAGTTAGAGGTGGATTTAATTTTGAAAAGGTATAGGTAATCAAGAAAGAGGCCATGACCAGTAAGAAAGTAAATGAGGTATTTATTAAAAATTTCTAAATTAGGATTCACGATAGGGAGGTAAGACAGGATTCTAGCCGGATCACCAGTCCTGTTGGAAATATAATCATTAAGATAATTTTGCCAAAGATTAAGGATATGAGATTTACAAAATTTTGAAGGGAGCGAGTAAAGGAAGGGAATAGTAAGAGGGAAACCAGAGATAGCAGCAGTTTTGTCATAGTAATCAGCAATTTTATTTCCAGATATATTATTGTGAGCTTTTACCCAAGAAATATTGACAAGGTTTTTGGCAAGGAGAGCTTTGGATTTAATGGAATTAAGATAATTAGATTTATTTTTTATTGAGTTAAGAGCTTGAATGAGATGTCGGAGGTCTGAAAGTGACCTTAGTGCGACTAGTACAGATTCAGTGGACTCTGGAAGATTAAGCACCTATTTCAACTTGAGAGGATAACGACCACGCAGGATGCTAACCTGGGTAAAAATAGTAGCAGGAGGCTAACCTGGGGTAAAAATAGCAGGAAGTGATCAGTCAGATTGTCAGTTGCCCGCCAATCTGACATTAGAGGGTGGAGAATGGAGAGTCCACTTCGAAGATAAGAACTTGCAATTTCGTCCCAGTAGCTCAACGGTAGAGCGTCGGCTGGCCAGTTCGGAGATCCATGGTTCGATTCCCGGTTGGGACAGCCAGGCTCTTTACAATGTTATTAATATCAACACTATCATTGACATAAATTTAAGTTACATTTAAATTACGTCATTGGTGGTGCTACTATTAAAGACCGTTTATACAAAACGACTTGGTTGTCTTTGCTATATCTTTTAAAGTATTTTCTAAATTAGCGTGTTGCCATTATTATTGGTTTAAATATATATCACTCCTGAACAATAAATACATCGACGCAGGGCGAAACGCCAGTCGGAGACAATATCTGTCTACATCTCCTTTCATTTACACAGAAAACATTTTATATATTGATTTCTAATAATATATAATTAAAATAAAAGTTACTTGACGCTTCTTCACTGTAAGACTACAAATTTAAATGCCCTATGATAAAATAAATAAATACATGAGCAGCATAAACTGATTCAATAACTATGCTCATAAAAATATTGTAAGAATAATTTGAATAAAAACTACAAAATTATGTAGTATATCTTATAATAACAAAAGAAGATGTCTGTCGGTATTCATGACCCAGGAAAATACGCCTTGGCGAGATTTTTTTAAATTCAAATTATGAAGATATGAATTTAATAGTCGAAATTCGGCACTATCCCATACCTCAATAGAACGATCAATTTTGACTGGTACCACCATCTATTGCACGTTGATAAAACTAAAGCTAATATAAGTTGAAACGGCGTTAAATTAAAAGTATTCTGATTAATGTTTTGGCGTTTAAGAATTTATTGATATTTTGAGACCGAATTACAATTTAAATTAGTTTATTTTGCGTATAGTCATCATAATTAATTTATTTTGCATATCGTCATCATAATTCCTTCCAATGGGCATATTAGTCATATCAAGAGATCAATTGGCGCCTCAGAGGAAGAAAATATTTCTTTCAGAATTTATATCATAACACCATCAGAAAGACTTTGAACGGAATGCACACGATCAACAAACGATTTTTCATGAATTTTTAAAAATCTTGTTTTAACGGGCACCGTGATAAGGAAAAAAATTATTTGCAACAGGACCGGCAATATAATATCCAGCGAACCGAATAATATCCGGCAATATAATATCCAGTGAATCGAATAATATCCTGCAATATAATATCCAGCGAACCGAATAATATCCGGCAATATAATATCCAGCGAACCGAATAATATCCGGCAATATAATATCCAGCGAACCGAATAATATCCGGCAATATAATATCCAGCGAACCGAATAATATCCGGCAATATAATATCCAGCGAACCGAATAATATCCGGCAATATAATATCCAGCGAACCGAATAATATCCGGCAATATAATATCCAGCGAACCGAATAATATCCGGCAATATAATATCCAGCGAACCGAATAATATCCGGCAATATAATATCCAGCGAACCGAATAATATCCGGCAATATAATATCCAGCGAACCGAATAATATCCGGCTATATAATATCCAGCGAACCGAATAATATCCGGCAATATAATATCCAGCGAACCGAATAATATCCGGCAATATAATATCCAGCGAACCGAATAATATCCGGCAATATAATATCCAGCGAACCGAATAATATCCGGCAATATAATATCCAGCGAACCGAATAATATCCGGCAATATAATATCCAGCGAACCGAATAATATCCGGCAATATAATATCCAGCGAACCGAATAATATCCGGCAATATAATATCCAGCGAACCGAATAATATCCGGCAATATAATATCCAGCGAACCGAATAATATCCGGCAATATAATATCCAGCGAACCGAATAATATCCGGCAATATAATATCCAGCGAACCGAATAATATCCGACAATATAATATCCAGCGAACCGAATAATATCCGGCAATATAATATCCAGCGAACCGAATAATATCCGGCAATATAATATCCAGCGAACCGAATAATATCCGGCAATATAATATCCAGCGAACCGAATAATATCCGGCAATATAATATCCAGCGAACCGAATAATATCCGGCTATATAATATCCAGCGAACCGAATAATATCCGGCAATATAATATCCAGCGAACCGAATAATATCCGGCAATATAATATCCAGCGAACCGAATAATATCCGGCAATATAATATCCAGCGAACCGAATAATATCCGGCAATATAATATCAGGCGATGATGATGCCTTCTAAAGTGTTATTTAAAGACGACAACGTCGATGTTCTTGTGTAATTTTAATCAGAGTTCTGCATTTTAAATTCCGAGCAACGACGAGTATTCATTGCTAGTAACAAAATAAGAAATCAAATTGTTTCGGAAAATGAAACTCAAAACTATTTTGAACAACATTTTCAAAAACATTCGTTAAAATTACCATAAAAATACCAGTTTCTAAACGACCAAGAAAATTAAGAAATTAACAAAACATAAAGAAACACGATCGGTTTCGAAAAGCACGATCTACTTTTGCAACTAAATTCAAATAACATTCGATCAAACTACTTTTAAAATACCAATGAATAAAATACAGTAGAATTAAAAAATATATAACGAAAAATGGGGAAACAATCGATTTCGGAACCTGTGATACTATCTAACTAAATTTTAGAGGATTGGAATAAACTATGGGGGAATAAAAAACTGGAGAATTAAGAAAAATATAATAATAAAAATTCACGGAAAGAACCGGTTTCGGAAAACTACATGAGCTACTTCTTCCATTCAATTAAAAAAACATCCAAACAGAATATTTTAAGAATATTAATGAGTAAAATTCTGGCACAGATAAGTCAAATGTATCCATAGGCAACGGTAGCCAGCTAAAAGGAAACTTCACAGAATTTCTACCAAATATTTAAAACTGTATAATTTGGATATAAAATCTGAAAAATAAGCATAATTTATTTTTGCATTCTGATAACGATCGAGACATATGTAGAACTAAACACTAGGGAAGATGAATGCATGAGAAAGTCGACTGGAGACTCAAATCTCAAAAAAACTTTTGTAATTTAAACATATCTTTAATTAACTGGTGTGTGGCTCAGCTCGACTTTCTCGTACTAGAATCCATTTTTATGTAACTAATGATTTTTTGTTTGTTCGCTTTTCAACAAATTTTAAAAGAAAAATTTTAAAAAATCTGTATTATTGGTTCAAATGATCACAATTAATTATAACATGTTACCCTTCATTTTAAAGGGCTTAAAAAACTCTTTACATTAATACCAAGTTTGACAATGTACCGACTTGGAGGAGGTAACTTCCCCCCACCCCCACCCCTCGGGGGGCCAATGATGGTACGAACAGCAATTGCATAGAGGCTACTTTTTACTATAATGATTAAAACTGTTAAGCTTCCTTATCATTAGGCCATAAATAATCCATTTTATGTATAATTATGTCACCTTTTGTCCTATGCTGTCATATTAAGAAAATATAAAATTTCGAGTCAATTTCGAAGTTTTCGGCTTATTTCAAAACAATATGTCTAGTTCCAGTTTTTTCATCAACAAAGTCGGATAAAAATTTTTGGAAAATCCATTAATATTTGCAGCAGCTACAAAAGCAATCGCGCCACAGACAGACGGACACCACTCTAAAAACATTCGAAACGTGTTCAGGAGGTCTTAAAACAAATATTGAGATCAAAATCTCGAAATCGAAAATTTTCGTGAAAACAATACTTTCTCTGTACTATATTCTATATGAGAAAGTAAAAATTACAGTGAACTGTTAAAACCACAAGTAAGCGGGCAATCCTCCTGCAGTAAATGTTTTCTTAAAGAAATGCATTTAGATAAGATAATTGCCGCAAAATTCTCTATGATGTAATTCTCTATTTTTATGGGAGTTAGAAATTAGATTGAAATCCTGAATGGGAGTAAAATAAATGTACAGTCTTAAACAACAGGATCGTTAAAAGCCCCTTTTGACTTCAATGGAGTTTTGCTTTTTCCTCACAAGATCAATACGCGGCGAACTCAATCACTGTCAGCAGAATGATATAGAACTAGTTCTTCAGGAAACTTTTAGATGAAGGAACGGTGAACGCTTCTTTTTTTTTTTCTTACGCTTGACACAAGTGCTCCGGTTGTTGAAAGCATGTTTTTGCTTTTCCCTTTTTCTCTTCGGATATTTTACGGTGTTTTTGTAGTGATGTAAAAGTCATACAAGAATGAATTATATTCTAATTTTATTTTTCCTACTCCATAGCGATAAAGTTAACTGACGTGTGTCTCATCTCAACTTTCTTATACCAAAATCCATTTTAGTAGCTTCTTTTTTTTTTCTAATTTTTCAAGAAAATTTTTAAAAAATCGGTATCCCAAATGATTACAATTATAAAGTGTTACCTTCAAAGAGCTTGAAAAAATATTTCGAATGATACCATGCTTGACAATAAACCTTCTGGGGGCGTTTATCTTGCCCCCTGGGGCTAATGACGTCACGAACAAAAGAAATGTATGGCGGCTATTTTTCACAGTAATAGTCCAAACTATAAAGTCTCGTAATCAAGTAAACCCTTTTATGTATGATTAAATTTTGTCCTATGCTGCTATGTTATAAAAATATAAAATTTCAAATAAATTTCAAAATTTTCGCTCGAATTTAAAAACGGTCTATCTAGTTCTAGATTTTTTTTTTTTAATAACAAAGCGGGATATAAAGTTTTGTGAAAATCCATTAATTTTTGTAACAGCTATCGCGTACACAAGAAATAGGCCACACACATACAGACAGACAGCGCTCCAAAAATAGTCAAAACGTGTTCAGGAGATCTTACAACATATATTGTCATCAAAATCTCGAAATAGAATCCATTTTCGTGAAAACAGTACTTTCTCAGTACTACGTATGGCAAAGTAAAAATAATGTATGATAAAAAGTAAAATACTGTAAACTAAATAATTTGGCAACACGTCTGATGTTATAATAGCAAAAATTAAGCACACATCCACAAAAGAAGGTCTTTATTTTACTTCCTATAAGACGTACAAAAGTTTTAAAAAAAGGCCAGAGCGCTTTCGAGCATAAGTACTTCCTATAAAACGTACAATGAAGAGCGTACTTATGCTCGAAAGCGCTCTGGCCTTTTTTTAAAACTTTTGTACGTCTTATAGGAAGTAAAATAAAGACCTTCTGTTGTCGATGTGGGCTTAATTTTTGCTATACTATAAACTGTTAAAACTGCAAGTAAGCACACAAAGAGCTGAACCCTCTCGTAGTGAATATTTAAAAAAAAATACATTTAGATAAGATTATTGCAGCAAAATTTTGCATGATGTAATTATTTATTTTTATGAGAACTAGAAATTAGATTGAAATCCTGAATGGGAGGAAAATAAAAGCCCAGTCTTAAACAATAGGATCATTAAAATCCCATTTTGGCTTCGATAGAGATTTGCTTTTTCTTCGCAAGATCAATACACGGCGAGCGCAATCACTGTCATCAGAATGGTATAGAACTAGTTCTTGAGAAAACTTTTAGATGAAGGAACAAAGAACATTTATTTTTCCTTTTTCCTTACGCTTGACACAAGTGCTCCGGTTGTTGAAAGCATTATCTTTCCTTTTCCCCTTTTACCTCAAATATTTCATGGTGTTTTTGTAGGGATATACAAACCACGCAAAAGTGAATTATATTCTAATTTTATTTATCTTACGCCAAAGTGCAAAGAAAATGATGTTTCTTTACAATGTAGATCGGCCAACAAAAATTTTGAAAAACAAAATAATAAAGGTAAACATGCCAAATTGAATTTAATAAGTAATATTTCTGTATGTGATATTTTATGAGAAAAAGAATGAAACTACTTCCATCAAGATGCAATGACTCCGGTTCTTAAGATATTATTATTTTATAAAATACTACCGCGATGTATCGTCTGAATATAGTGTTGTATTCTTAGGATACAAGAAAAAGTTCGACAATCTGAATAAATTGTTGTAAGCCACAACATAAAAAGCAGTATAAAACCCGTTGTTGTAAATAAATAAAAATGAGTCCGATATCCGGCTTCGTTTCCAGTATCTAATGTCATACGTAACATAGAATTTCAGAATACTGTCCTTTATATTTAGATTAGCTTTAATTTGACTGAACTTAATTAGCCTTATTATGGGCGAGTTAAGCGAAGTCCATTCTCCATTCCTCACGAAGCGAAATCAACATTTGCCTGATTTTTTTTATCATTTTTACTAGGAAACTACAATAGGTAGGAAGATAAATATTTACTCACCTACGGAAAATGGTACACAAATGTACAAAATCAGAATTCCAATAATCAAAACGAACTGTAACAGTGTGAAATGCTTATTTTTATACCGTTCATGCTCATTACGCTTCGTACAAACAACAACTTTTAAACAGCTAATCAAAGAGTGTACACTTGCATACATTTGAAATTCATCCAATTTTCGGATTACCTACAGTAATTTTAATAATATAAACATTTCTTTTTACTTTCCCTGTCAATACATGGTAACGTATAGGGAAAGTATTGGAATCATGTCGGAAATCGCAACTCGAGTTTTCGACGGATCTACACGTTTCGAGACCTCTAGAATACGAAAAAACTATTTTTAGCGTGACGTCTGTGTGTATGTCTGTCTGTGTGTCTGTCTGTGTGTCTATGCAATGTATGTATCCACTCTAACTCAAAAACTAATGGACCGAATTTCACAAAATTTGGTAAGTAAGACCCTAGGATGTGACCTTGGTGCTGATTAGTTTTTAGTACAATTCATAAAAAAAGAACCCGCCTTTTTTTGCGAAATGGCCCGCAAAAATCTCATGTGTATACTCTAGCTGAAATGCAAATTGACCAAATTTCACAAAATTTGGTAGGTAAATCACATGTGGGATATTTTGGTGCTGATTAGATTTTGGTACGATTCGGAAAAGAACAATCTGTCTTTTCTTACGAAATGGCCCACAAAAATCGCCAATATTTAAAAAAAGACTACGTATGTTCAAATGTATCAATTAAATGCTTGTTTTTGTTTTATGCATAATTTTTGACGAGGAAAAGAATAAGAACAACTCTATTACTCTAGGACTAACCGTTCTCGAGATATTTGAGATTTTTCGCATTTTTTTATGCCGTCTTTGGAAAAATGTCCAATTACCAAATAAAAGCAGAAATTGAATTAAAAATGCAAATTTAGTGTCATTTTGTGCAATTAAACTCAATTTAATTTGTTCTCGCAGAAATAAAGAAAAAATGAATTTGAGTCTGCAGGGAAAGTCATGTGCTGCCTACATCAGATTTTTTATTCCATAAACAAATAATTTAATCCTTTAATATCTTTAATATCTTTGTTTAGTAAATGATTTGGCTTTAAATGATTTGGCTGGAATTTTCAATCTAAATAAAGAAATTAAGTTATAAACTCTATTTTGAGTTTATAACTTAATATCTTTATTTAGATTGAAAATTAATGATAGATTTGATTTGGAGTAAATTTAAATGGATGTATTTTTTTTCCGCTGTTACGTCTTTCATTTTGTCGCCTTTTAAGAAAACACATATGAAATGTAACTTTCTATATGGGCATCTTAGAGTAAAAATTAGAACCATAAGTCTATACAATCAATCGTTCAAAAATATTTAGTCGTGCAATTTTTTTAAACATCTTGCACGGCATCTATAAAAATATTCCCAAAACCTAGGTAAATCGGGAAATTATTAACCAATCGTTTGGATTCTCAAATTTTCTCTCTCAACACTCCGTTAAATTCGTAACCCAGCTCCCGCAACTCGGGTCCCTTCGTGATGGCAATTAGTTACTATCCTTTTTTTGAATGGAGAGTATTAAAACAGGGAGAAAATTATCTTGCATTTGCGTCTTGAAACAATACCTGTTGGTAAGCCGCATTAAAACAGGGAGAGAATTTTCTTGCACTTGCGTCTTAAAACAATACTTGTTGGTAAGCCGCAGTGGTTCAAGAAGATTCAATGCCAACATTCTTCCCTCTTCCTCTACATCGAACATCATCAAAACACATCGCGCTACTGGCACAAGAGTTGTCAAATAATATCTAAAAATAGCCAAATGAGTCTGAAGAATTCGGAAGCAGTTAAGCGTTAAAGTTAACAGACACTTAGCAGATGACGTTGCTTTGTAATATTAAATTCGATTGTAATATGCAATTTATGCCTCACATTGTATTTCAGTTTTTACTTACTTGCTCTAAAAATATTTGTATTACATCTTTTTTATAGAGCTCTTCTTTACCAATGTTGGTGTCAATTTTAATTCATTCGAATTGATCCTGCCTCTGGCATCTCAAAACGCTATTAAGATACTAAGATCTCGATGGAACATGATAAAAAAATTTTAGTGCTTCAACAAAGAATTGCAGAATAACTTCCCTAAAAAATTTTAATAGAAAACAGGCAAAATAAAATATTTTAATCAATAAAACATGAAACATAAGCTTATGAATCTCACATAATAAATTTTTATTTGGTTGTTTAAATAAGTTATATTAAACTATGCAACAATTCTGCTTATGACATTGTTCAAGCTTATAGTGAGCGCTCGTAAGACAGTACTAAATGCCTTGAGCTGGAGACGTATTTAGCTCAGCGCTATAATGCTGGCCCACTACGCTTTGAACCCAAGATCAAATCCCGGCTACTGCCAAGTTGGTAATTTCGCTTTCTTAGCTACATTGGTGACTTTAGAAGGAGACAAATCATTTCTTTGCTCTAGTATTTCCAGTTATTCAGCTTTCTGACTATTATATATGCATTGTATAAATGTGTTTTCTGTACTTTTCATGAGATGGCGCCAGAAAGAAGTTGAACGAAGGACTGTGCCACACTTTCTTCATCGGGAACGTAATTAACAACACAATTATCGTAACACGCTTTGTTACGGCCTCATAATCGCTCCTTCCTTTCAACTTATAGCTCGCACGCCTCATCTGTAACCCAGTAACAACCTTCGGTAATCCACAATTTACTGAAAGGTAAAATACAACAACTAAAGTTTATAAGGCAGTGTTAAATGCCTTGATCTACAGACGATTTTAGTTCAACAAAATTATGCTGGCCTACCAAGCTTTATCCCCGGGGTCAAATTCCAGTACTACTAAGTTGGTAACTTCGTTTTCATCGCTATAAGCTTTTAATTTCAAAACTAAAATCCTAAATTCAAGCTTTTTTCATTGGTATCATATCCTAATTCCATGAAAACCTTATCCGCGCAACATGTTAATATACTGTGTGAACTGAGAATCAATACATAATATTGCCTTTACATAATATGGTTACAAAGAATCCTCTGGAATCGTGGATATATTCTCAGGATACACGAATAAATCCAAATTTTTGGCTAACTAACGCTTTATTTAAAGCACTAATAAGCATAAATATGAACAATATACAACGAATAGCTCGATAACTACCTTACAAAATCACTCAACAACTGTTAGATACAATTACATGCTTAACTTATTCACAAAATAGCAGATACCATTCTTAAAATACTAACATATCTCACAATTCAATTTAGCTCGTATTATACCAACAACTTAACGTTGACTAACATAGTACATATCCTGTGTGGAAATTTCTAGAAAAAACTACGAAACTTGAGAAATTCTTAACCAAGCTAAAAAATTCAAGAAATTTCTCGTCAAGTTGGCGATATTTCGTCGAATTTGTCGACAAAGCTTACATATCGTTGCCAAGGTTTACAATTTGTCTCCAAAATCAAGAGACTCGAACCTTCAAGTAATAACAGTGATCACCAGTAAATGTCGATTTTCCTTGAGGAAAAGCAACATATGCTGTGAAGATATTTCACGCATTCCTAAAAGTATTGTGAAACATTTTAAAACAATTTTCAGATATAAAATTAAAACGTAACTTGAGATGAAATTAAAATCCTAGAATTGAAGATTACTTAATTTAATCTCTATTCAATACAAAGTTCCATTAAGACATTAATCTGTTTCTCATCTACTTACATAATTTATTACTAAAAGGGGCTTTCGTTACTCTATACAAACGTTAATTAACATTCTTTATTAAAAGAGTATAATTAAGTTCGTGTCATTTAATGCATTAACCCTAAAGTACCGCAGACATGGCTTTTAAATGGCTTACCGTAATTTCAAGGCTTTTACCAGGTTATTAACCATTGGAGAATTGCCGCAAAATATTTTATGGACCAGCTGGCAAGACAGTTTTTGTTTGAAACATGAAAGTTTCTGCAGAAATTGAGTGACACCAAGTGAATTTATATAGTTCCGATAATATATACATTTTGATATACAATAAAACCTCTATAAGTCATCACTCAAGGGACTAAGAAATTTCGATGAAATTTACTATATTCTTAACAATTATATAAATTAATAATCAAAAGTACTGATAAATTAAATAAATGATTAAAAAAAGGTTAACTTTACCTCTTTTGAGGTTTAATTTGAACATACTTCAAGCTTTAATACCCTAATTTTATATACCTATTATGATTACCATGGGCATGTCTAAATTTGACTGAAACATGCTTGTTAGTCAAATTTACTTTCCCATATCAAACATTTAGAGCTCTAAATTCATCATATGTAGTATTTTAAACTGAAGTAAGGTAATATCGAATGGTTTCTACATTTCTATGCTTCAAGAACTTGTGTTTTATTCGGTGGTAAAAGAATTTCTACCTTTAACTTCCATTATTAGCAGTGAGACCATGAAACATTAATTCAGTTTTAATATTACGAAGATTTACAATATATATACCAAACGAAACAAAGTGCAGAGTCGTATGCGCCATTTTACGGCAGTCTTGGCCCGGGATGTCATGACCGCAATAAATTCTGTGCACCTAAATTGCAGGTGTGGTTGGGTTAGAGATCTCCTTGGGACCAAGGCTTATACCATGCAGATTGGATAATAAGGTAGCCAATGAAGAAGTGTTGCTGCATCCCCCTGAGGATCAACCAATAGAGATACGGAGGGCGTATCTGGATCTCAGGCGAAATGATGTAGCAACAAGCAGAACAATTCACATATTCAGTGAATTAAGAATGACCGGCTAAGAGTGTTGTGCTTTAAAAAAGTGGATTAAGAATGGCCATCGAAAGTGTTGTAGTAAGAAATAGAAGGCGATGATGTCCTAGAAAGTGTAATGTTTTAGAGTCTGAATTCAGAATGACCGGTGTGCTTGCAAAGTCAATTGGAGGCTAGGCATGTCCAAGTGTTGTATACCAGTAAAGCTGGAGTCCAGAATGTCCAAGACGACAAACAGAGGTATGTGCAAATCTGCATTAAATATTAGATCAGATATATGATTTTGGGCAAATATAAAATTCTGGTCTCACACTTGCAGGTTCTCCTCCTTAAAAGTGTGTGTAAAAAATGTAAATTTGATTGTAATCATAATATGTATAATAAATAATATTTTAATTAAAAAGTTAAACTTGTGGAATTCAATGTGTAGCATGTTAATTAATAATTATATTTTAGAAACTCGCACAAAGAATTGATGGTGGGTTATAATGCGGCAACAATGCAATGTACGAATGTACGATTCACGATTAATAATAATTAAGAATGATAATTAATTCAGCTCAAAGATTTTTATTTATTATTTAATAATAATAATTGTGGCTACTATCGTGTACACAGAAACTCGACCACAGACATCCAGCAGACAGACCGACGGATATCCCTCCAAAAATAGTCAAATTGTATTCAAAAGGTCTTAAAATATACATATTGGCATCAAAATCTCGAAATTGAAAATTTTCGTGAAAGCAAAACTTTTTCAATACGTATGAAAAAGTAAAAATTAAAGGACATGCTGATTTTTCTATAGTTTTTGTTAGAAAAACATCTGGCAAACTAACACTATTATCTTCTTTCACCTTATTTAAGGGTAAACATTAATTTTAACCATAATCATCTGTCCATCTTTAATAATATGATGAAACTATTAATGATGGACAAATTGCTGAAAAAAAAATCGTTTCAAAATCCAACGAAATGATTTCTGTGAATCAATTTAATTTGTGGATGGCTCCTGGATGCATGAATTACGGTGATTATGGACGTATTGAAAGGCCATGATAAAGTGGTGTAAGTCAGAAAGTTTGACAATTTATTTTGTCTTTAATTTGAACATTTGAGATCCAATTTTTATGTACTATTTTTAAAGTATGGAGAACATTTTTGTAATTTAATTAGAAAGTCTGTATAAAAGAATAATTTATAGAAAAGATTCTACAAAAGTATTGCACATTATTTAAATTACTATTGTAAAATATCCTACATTATTTAAAACATTTTTACAATCTGAACTATATGCCTATAACCAACGGTTTAAAAAAATCTTTCATTGTTCATATTTTTTTAAACATCCTGCATATTAAAAATTCTATCAAGTTCTAGTTTTTCACATAACGTATCTAGGTCATTCCATATAAAATCACCCAGTGGTGGTTGCATGACCATTTTTGAAAATTTTTATATTTTGCACAAATGTTCCTACACATTTCAGCAGATGAAAACGATTTTTAAAAAATTCATCTAACTCATTTATTTGGTACAGCTATTTTTAACACTTTACAACAAAGTTGAAAAGTGTTTATGACTTTGTTCATTCTGTCTGTCTGTCTGTCTGTCTGTCTGTCTGTCTGTCTGTCTGTCTGTCCGTTAGCACGATAACTGCCGTAAAAATGAGTTTATCAAAATGAAATTTTAGTATGTTGTTCAGACGGTCTGTAGGACCTATGGGAATATAAATAAATAATATCACCCAATTAGTTTTTTATTGAACCCGGGTTGAAAAAATGAAATACATTGAACCCTATGGGACCTAATTTTTCAAACATTTTTTAAGTAAATTTAAAATTCACGAATTGCTTCGAAATTTTTAGGAAATATTCACATTATCCCATAGAATATATAAAAAAAAATTCAGTAAAATATGTTAAGTAGTTTTTTAATTAAAAAAATTATTTAATATAGGGAAAAAAACAAATTCAATTAAATTCTGACTTTGGGATATCTTCCAGAAAGAAAAGAAAGAGATATTATATAATAAATATCTCTCCATTTGTTTAAACGTTTAGCATATGGGAGTGGCTTCATATTTTAAAATAAATTTGGTAGATAACAATTTTTCATTTTTTTTAAATTTTATATAACTCTTCATGATAAATTTAATTGATGGCATTTTAAATGCACTTTCCTACGTCCTAGAGAGTTAAAATTTGGTACACAGCTTAAATTTGTTGAACATTTTATTCGACAAAAATTTGATGGATCTTTAAATATAGATCATACATTTTTTTCGAAATGGCCTGAAAATAATCCCCGTTCACTTCTATAAATCATTGGTGTAATATTGTTAAAAATTCTGATGTGGACAGCACATGTCTTTCACTGCAGACTCATATTCGTTCTCTTTATTTATTCAATGATAATTTGAGTTTATCTGCACAACATAAGTATTTTAAATGACATTGAATTTACACGTTAAACTTAAATTTGGTTCTCATTTGATAGCTGGACTTATTGTCAAAGGTGGCGTAGCGAAAACGCGAAAAAACTAGAATATCTCAAGAATGGCTAGTCCTAGAGTAATGGGGTTAGTCTTATTCTTTTTGTTGTCAAAAATCACATATAAAATAGGAATTTAATTGATATAATTGAGCACACGTAGTCTTTTATTTTTATATATAACGATTTTTGCTGGCCATTTCGCAAAAATAGCCCGTTCCTTTTCCCCGAATTTTAGTAGAATAACCTACAAATGATTTATATACAAAATTTTGTTAAATTTGGTATATAAATCACTTGTAGGTTATTGAAATATTATACTCCAAATTTTGTTAAATTTGGTTCATTAGTTTTTAGCTAGAGTGGATAAAGGCAATTTCTGCGGCCATTTCGCAAAGAAGGCAGATTCTTTTATTACGAATCGTACTATAATCTAATGAACATCAGGATTTCCCACAAAAAACATACCTACCAAATTGTATGAAATTCGGTCCATTAGTTTTTCAATTAGAGTGGATGTAATATCCACACAGACACACAGAAACATACACAGATACACCCTTACACACACAGACGTCTTCCTAAAAGTAGTTTTTTCGTGTTCTAGAAGTCCCAAAACGTGTAGATCCTTTGAAAATTCGAGTTCCGATCTTCGGCACGATTCCAATACTTTGAGTACATACACATACACATATATATTATCTGTGTATTATCTGTGTATCTAAATTCCGTGCCTATGCAATTACAATAGTTGTGATTTTAAATGATCCCTAAACTTTTATTATTTCTTCAAGGAAGCCTAATTTTAACATATGCAGAATGCAAATATCTCAAGCGATTGTAAGATGAATTACATAAGAATTGCTGAATTTTTTTCACACAAAATTATTTAGCTCTGGAGTCTGGAATACAAGTTATATGAATGAAATATTCATTGATTTTGCATAAAGAATCAGATGATTTATATTTCGATACAGTTTTAAATATTTAAGTATAATAAATTACTGTAGTACTGTGATAATGTAAAAGATATTACCACTGAATGAATCACATTTTAGAAATTTTTAAATGAAATTACATTTCAGTTGGAAAGTGTTTCATAATCAATGCTTATGCATGATTGATCTTTCTTGTTTCAACATGGCGGACTCCAAATTTGATGAATTTTGATGTTCAAGCAAATTCAAATATCTTGGAACTCAAAAGAGTTAGATACTTGGAATAAAACTACTTTTCTGGCCTTAAAATGGTCTACATTTCATGCTATTGTAAAGTTTGTGTATAACTGCAGTCTGAGTGGCTGAAATGTAGCGTTGAAATTCACCATCAGTTTAGCTAAAAATGCAGTTTTTAGGCTTTTTAAAAATAACGAAGAGAACAATTTTAAATCTTCAAATTTTCACCATATCTTACCCTGTTTACAATGGAATAAATAATAAATGGAATAAATTTAAAGACTGAGAATTTTCTTCTTTTTATTTTAGTAAGTTTCAAACATAGCGACCTTTTCAAATTTACATATTTTATTATATTTTAGCCTTATTATTATATTTTAGCCTTATTATTATATTTTAGCCTTAATATCTCTGGTGGTGAAACAGGGAAAAATCTGAAACATGCAGAGAATCATGTACTACATAAGAACTAATTGTTGTAAAAATTTGGAGTTTGAGGCTTTTTTTATTTAATTGATATGGAGCAATGAGTAAGTCCTAAAAGTAACAAATCTTAATTTTCACTTATCTATAAAGTTTGATACCTTTTATTAAAAATAGTCATTGTACAATCGTGATATTTCATTAGAGTTTGTCAGTAATCTGGTAGCTCTGTAAGTGCATAAACTTCCAGAGACGTGTATTTTCTCAGTACTTTTAATGAAGGAACCCATTATGCATCGGATGCCTTTTGGAAGAACATTATTCGACCTGGTGACTTGAAGATTGCAGATATAGGTGTTCATTTACAAAACACATTTTTAAAATTTCATTATGACACTATAGTTTATCTTAAATATAAATTACTACTGGTATATCTACATATTCCAAAGATATAGATGTTTGGTAACATCTTATATTGGATTTGCTGAGAGGTAAAAATCTGTGCTTTTCTCTCGTTTGAAGTACAGATTTACATTTTTCAAATCTAGGTTTCAACACTTTCTCATTTAATTTCACTTCCTCCATTGAAACAAAAATATAGGATATTCCTTTAATGTTTTCCACAGTAAAATAGTTTAAATCTTTTAGGGTAAGGATCCGATTTTCATAAGCTCTTTGCAAGCTTGCTTTTGCCGCTTCCCTTTTTGTAATACCTCTTACTAGTATGTAAGGACTGTACACTCCTTACAGGCGTTCTTCCCATGAGCAGTAGCAAAAAAATTCCACTCAGCATCTAGATCAAAATCAAAATTATGATGACGCATTTTTGTTTTTATATTGACTGGTAGCTCCATCATTAAAATAAAAAAAAATTCTTCACTGGTGGAAGAGCTTTCTTAGGGTGGCTTGTAAGATACTTCTGAAATATGTGAAATGCTACTGTGTTGTATTCTAAGTAATCCCTTATGATGCACATGCTGTGACTCTTTAAAACATCCCCTGACTTGAAGTAATACACAAAAAGATGGAGAGTGACCTGTGTGAATACCCAATGAAAACTTTGAATTTCATCTTGAATTATGAAAATGTAGTTTTCAGAAAAATCTACTAGAACTATACACTCAATTTCAGCAAGGTTTTCATTTGTGGCTCTTAAAAACTGTTATTGAGTTTTGGAGACAAAACGCTGCTTCTTTACAGCCAAGATTTTCTTGGTGAGGTTTTTAAGAAACTCACTTGACGTTTGTGTGATAGTTATTAGGTTCGCACGATCTGTACTCACCCACTGTTTATATTAGGTTTCTTCTAACATCTCATCCATTTCCTCTGTGTGGAAATCCATTTCCTCTCATCTATTTCCTCTGAGTATTCGAGGAACCAGCCAGAACACGCCATTTTGACCTGAGCGCACAAAACTTAGATAAACCTACTTTTAAAGATAGGTAAATGATCTTAAAATGAGCATACAGTTCTCTTAAATTACATAGAACTAAACGTTTTTGTCTGTGCTCTTTGACACCATTAGCTTCGAGTGAGACATAACCTTTTTCACATTGACATATCCTACTGTTATCATCGTGTTCATAAAATTCTTCTATAGCTAATATTGCAATTCCTTCTAATATTTTTCTGCATTTTCTTTCTGGTAAATCAGGAAGAATGCCATCTTTTCGCACAAGTTCTCTTGTAATCCTAACTAAGTATTCAGAAACCTTCAGCTCTTCGCATATTTTTATGTAGACCAACAGCTAGGCATTAAACTGATAATCTTTACTTTTGTTCATTGCTAGCTATTTTGCATTTCTCTTTTAGTTTGTCAATTAAAGTAGTATATTTATTACACAAAATAGATAAACCCTTTTCATTATCTACTTGCATGTACACAGCACCTTAGAAATTTTCTTTGTTTTGCATATTAAAACTCTTGATTTATTTTCTAAACTTAATCGTTTAATTTTTGATACTGGTGAAATATCCAATACAAAACAAACTGCATCAGCTAACATGTTCTAGAACAAAAACGTCTTCAGATTTTTCATGATTGCCTAAACATTTGTTACAAAAATGTATTTTTATAACAAGTAGGGCATAAAATTTTTCCTGAAACAAGGTGTACCTGATGCTGTCTGTTTTTCTTTAAATGTTCCAACGTAATTTCACGACAACGTTTGCAGCCCTTTCTTCTTTGATCCAATTGTGATAGCTAAAGGGATCACCACACATCTGTCCAAAAAGATGACTATACCTATTAATGAATTTTTCTCGTTCTATTTACAAACTATTTTCAAGTGATCTGTACCAAATCTTAACTTCAGTAATGTTTTACCAACTTCACTAAAATTCCCCAAATTAGTACAATCCTTCCTGACTTTACCATAAGTATGCTTATAGCAAACTGCTTTAATAAATTTACCAATAGAACATTTCATTTTTATGAACTTTAAATATCAATTTTTTAAATAATTAAACAGCATAAGACATCGAATACATCTACTCACCACTTGAAACTGTGTAGAACTGAGAGAAATGATATGAGATGATTCATGCGTCTCAGTTCAAAATTGTCATAACATTCTGCAACAAGTAGTAATAAAAATGGCGCTCTTTCATATATGCATGTTATATTTTTCTTCTTTCAAATACAAACCAGGGTTGTCAGGTTTAGCTACGTTTAGCCAATTTGGTTATTTTTTTTTATCATAATTGGTTAATTTCTTTAACTTTAAATTTTAAAGCTAAATTGTGAAATGATTTTTCTTTAATAACATTAATTTACAATTTTGAATTATTTATAATTCAAAATTTTATGATTTGGAGGATTAATAATAAGAATAAATAGAAAATTTGTAACAATGTTATGCATGTTTGATAAATAAATAAGCAAGATTTTAGGACTTGCTCATTATTCCATATCTATAAAACCAGAAAAGTCTCAAACTCCAAATTTTTACTACAATTAGTTATTATGTAGTACTTGATTCTCTGCCAGTTTCAGATTTTTCCCGGTTCCCTCACCAGAGATATTAAGGCTTAAATACTTGTAAATTTGAAAAAGTCGCCATGTTTAAGATTTAATAAAATAAAAAGGAAAAAGTTCACAGTCTCGAAATTTCTCCAGAATTTTTCTTTCTTTTTCTTCTTCCACATTGGGAGTAGAGTAAGATATGGTGAAAATTTAAAGATTTAAAATTATTCCCTTCATTATTTTTAACAAGCCTAAAACATGCATTTTAGCTAGACTGATGCTGAATTTCAACGTTAAATTTTAGCAACCCAGGTCTCAGTTACACAAACTTTACAATAACATGAAATATAAATTACTTTAAGGCCAGTAAAATAGTTTTTATTCCAAGTATCTAACTATTTTGAGTTCCAAGATATTTGAATTGGCTTGAACAACAAAATTCATCAAATTTAGAGTTCGCCATGTTGAAAAAATTGCCGTACCAAATAAACGACCTAGATGAAAAATTTTTAAAAATCATTTTTCATCTACTGAAATATGTAGAAACATTTGTGCAAAATATAAAAACTTTCAAAAATGGTCATACAACCAAATATTATTATTTTTTGTGTGTGTGTGTGATTTTGGATGGAATTCAGATGAACAACAAATGACAAATCACACGGATTCAAATAGTCATTTTATTTTTAAAAAGCATCCTACGGACGTATAAATAATAGCCAAAGCGCTTTCGGACATTTTACATATACGTCCGTAGGATGTTTTTTAAAAATAAAATGACTATTTGAATCCGTGTGATTTGTCATTTATTGTTCATCTGTATTTAATACTGTGACGTGTCGCCACTCTTAACATTTAGATAGAATGACCCATCTATAATATTTCACTTTTAATTTTATGTAATTTTCGTATATTTTCTTTAAAATGTACAATACCGTTAGAATGGTTTAAGCTAGCGTTCTAAAATTTATGTCAGTCGTTTTCTAATGAAAAATTATATAATAAATTATATAAGATATTTATCTATGTAACATTATTGAAGGTTTGTTTTTTCAAACTTTTATTCGAAAATTTGGAGGTCTTCAGAACGTTTGAATGTGTTCAAAATCAACAGACTTCCAGTATTCACTTATTGTAATTTCTGTACTATATGTCGTTAGAAACACTCCATTTGTTCGTGAGATATCGTCTCCACAGACTCATGGACACACACATTCACACATACTTACACACACATCCTCTCTAAGAGATTCAATTCGAATTAACTAATGCTTGAAAAGTGCTGTTGCGTCGAAAACTCGAGTTCGAATTTTGAACACCGTCACAATACTTTCCCTAACATTATGCTATATATGTAGGGAAAGTAAAAATTTATTTCTTAGTCTTACTTTTAATCTTATATATTTAGTTAAAAATGTAAGTAAAAAGTAAATAAAATTAAGTAAAAAATAGATAAACATTTACTTCTTTATCTAAGGGCGTTAGTTTCCCTGTCTTTGACAGGTGTAAATATGTACTAGTTGGATGTATAAAGGCAAAACTGAGTAAAAAACCGTTCGTAGCTTCTATACTGCATTCAAATTAACCTTGCCCGAAGTATACTTAACTTTTCTAAGTAGCGTTTCTATATTATACCACTCTTAACTTAAATTCTTTCATTATTACAATTTATTTGGATCCTAATCTGACTTCTTCTCGACTATTTAATGAAGAATGGAAGTGCTCTTCACAAATGTTAATTAAGGTTCTTGATTAGCGTAACATAATAAAGTTCGTATCCTTCTAATTGAATGTACTAAACCTAAAATACAAAAGAATTTACTGCTAAATTACTTACCTTAATTCCAAGACTTTTACCCAGTATCGGCTCTTGTAGAACAATGCGAAATATTTTAAAAGTTGAGAGAAGTGTTTATGTTTGATTACTTCAACCGAAATACTTATGAAGGAGCCTTGATATGGCGAGAAGTGGTGCGAATATTTCATTTCGACGAAGCAATTAAGTATGTTTTTAAAAGCTCTTTTTCACTGGTGTGTATACTTCATTTCGATGGAACTATTAAGCATGTTTATAAACTTTTTCACTGGTGTGTGCACTTTATTTCGACAGAACTATTAAGCATGTTTTTAAACTATATTTTACTGGTGTATATAATTCATTTCGACGGAACTCTTAAACATGTTTTTAAACTCGCTTTCACTGGAGTGTACACTTCATTTTGATGGAACTATTAAGCTTGTTTTCAAACTCTTTTCACTGGTGTGTATACTTCATTTCTACGGAACTACGTATTAAACTTGTTTTCAAACTCTTTTCACTGTTGTGTACACTTCATTTAGACGGAAATATTAAGCTTGTTTTCAAACTCTTTTTCACTAGTGTGTATAACTCTTTTTCACTGGTGTATATACTTCTTTTCGACGGAACTATTAAGCTTGTTTTCAAACTCTTTTTCACTGGTGTGTATACTTCAATTCGACGGAACTATTAAGCTTGTTTTCAAACTCTTTTCACTGTTGTGTACACTTCATTTAGACGGAAATATTAAGCATGTTTATAAACTCTTTTTCACTGTTGTGTAAACTTCATTTCGACAGAATTATTAAGCTTATTTTTAAACTCTCTTTCACTGGTGTGTATACTTCATTTCAATGGAACTCTTAAGCATGTTTATGAACTCTTTTTCACAGTTGTGTACACTTCATTTCGATGGAAATATTAAGCATGTTTTTAAACCCGTTTTCACTTGCGTGTACACTTCATTTCGAAATAGCTATTAAGCATTTTTTTAAAATATATTCACTGGTATGTATACTAAATTTCAATGGTACTATTTAGCATTTTTAAACTCTCTTTCACACTTATTTCGTACAATCGTACGAATTTTAGGGAAAAACCGGATGTGACATCCGCAAAATAGATAGGATCCTTAGTGAAGTTTTATTCAAATATTTTACTTTCTCTGCGAAACAAAGTATATGCATAAAAAGCACTGAAATTAGTTAAAATATTTAAGTTTGACTTTTTACTCGTTTTACACATTTTTCCCATCCTAGAATAAATATCATTTATTTTTCTCACGATGTCTTCATATTTTTATTAAGTATGTTCCCATACTAGAACGAGTACTATCTGTCTGAATTGCATTAAATTTGGCCTTCCGCTAAGTCAAATTAAACTGATGCTGATTGATTTTTGATACTATTCTTAAAATAGAACTGATTTTTTTTTCAAAATGATGTACAAAAATCAAATCACAAAAAATAAATTAATAACTGTTCTTATATGTATTAATTTGTTTTTTTAATTTTATACGCAATTGATAACAAAATGAACAAAATCTACTTCAATTGCTCTAAAATAAACCATACTGGAGAAACTTCAGTTTTGGGGAATTTTAACGGCATTCAGTTAAGTCAAATTAAACTGGTGCTGATTGATTTTTAATACTATTCCGAAAATAGAATTGATTTTTTTTTCAAAATGATGTACGAAAATCAAAACACACACAAAAAAAATAGTAACGGTTTTTGTATGTATTAATTTTTTTGTAATTGTATACGCAATTCGTACCAAAACGAACAAAATCTACTTCAATCGCTCTAAAATAAACCATTCTGAAGAAATTTCAGTTTTGGGAATTTTTAACGATTTGGCGCCATTTTCATTTATGCATATTTTAAACGAATTTTACGCAAATCCAAACCATTCTCTTTGAAAAAAAATTTCTGGAACTTATCAAAGAGATGTTTAAAAAGATTAAATTCTTTTGATGTTAGATATTTTCTAAAATTCGTCATATTGTAGAAAAATAACATTCCATTAAATCAGATTTCCTGGTTTCAATTTCTTTTAAACTAGCTGCGATGCAAAAGTATTAACGCAAAAAACAGATTTTCAGTTTTGAACGTAATAAATTTTGTGAAAAGACAAAAAAATTGCGAATGAAGAACTTTTATTGAATACTATCTATCTTCGCATATCATTCGTTTTAGCTGTACATAATATTTTTGTATGTATTTTTAAAAATAATTCTTACTGTACTTTTAAAACCATATAACATACACTGTGAAAAAACAAATTATGCTAACAGAATATATCTTCTTACAGTATAACACTTTATACCATAATCTGGATGGAAAAATGTTTATAATAACTATGAAAATAATAGCTATATAGTCTAATTGCACAAAGTTTTTAAAAATTTCAATATGTATATATGAAAATTAAAAAGCATAAAGATTATTCTATTCCAATATAACTTTGGAGCAAAGAATGCACTATATAGCATTTATAGATGAAAGTATGGTTTTTCACATTTAAGAAGCTTTCAGACATCAAAAGAACATTTAAGAAGCTTTCAGACATCAAAAAATCATTTAAGAAGCTTTCAGACATCAAAAGAACATTAAAAGCATATTTTTTCAAATAAACGTTATAACATCTCTCAGTAAATGAATGTCAATATGAAAAAATATGATATAAACATGCACAGTCCACTTCGATAATAAGAGCTTGCAATTTCGTCCCAGTAGCTCAAAGGTAGAGCTTCGACTGGCCAGTTCGAAGATCCAAGGTTCGATTCCCGGTTGGGGCAGCACGGTTCTTTACCATGGCGCCTGAACAACCCTGTATATTAGTGCAAAGATCTGAAAGTGACCCTAGTACAACTAGCATGAATTCAGTGGACTTTGGTATGTGCAGCGCCGATTTCAAATCAAGGGGTTAACGACCACGCAGGAAATTAGCCTGGAGGATAAACATAGCATCAGGGGGATAACCTAAAGTAAAAATAGCAGGAGGTGATCAGTCAGATTGTCAGTTACACGCCAATCTGGCATTAGAGGGTGGAGAATGCAGAGTCCACTTCGAAAATAAGAGCTAGAAATTTCGTCTCATTAGCTCAATGATAGAGCGTTGGCTGACCAGTTCGAAGCTCAAGGGTTCGATTTCCGGTTGGGACAGCAAGGTTTACAAGCAGAACCTAACTTTACATAATGTAATGACTTTACGCTATTCACCTTTGAAATAATAATCTAAACTTTATCTATAAAGCCAATCTTAAGAAATGGATGTTTCAAAAGAAAATTTTAACCCGAAAATAGAGTTTTAGAGAGTCCCCCATTCTTAGTGAATCCCCATTCTCTTTCGGAATTTTATACTACATTCATGTTGGTTAAAATCTAAGCTTTATGTCTAGCTAATTCTGAGAAATTGCTGTTTCAAGGAAAATTTTTGAACTGGGAAAAAAAAAAAGCCGATATGAAAATTCTTAAATGAACCACGTGAAACCATAGTGAAATTTCTCCTTCCCCCCCCCCCTCCCCAGAATCTAATGAGGAACCCGTATCAACGATTGTTTAAGCTATATTTATAGCAGATCCTGAGAAATAGATGTTTCCAAGGAAAATAAATTAGTATGGTAAAATCTATGTTACCAACAAACGATTTTTGTTATCAAGGTTTGTTTGTGTCTGATCAGATTTTGGTGCAAATCTATGAGGTTGCTAATTATATGTTAATACAAATTGAAAGTTTTTTCCTTCCAATGGCTAGGCACTTAATTTGTATTCATTCGCCTGTACAGGGACCAAAGCCGGAACACCTTTGTTTTTATACAGCGTTGCTCTAGGCTCACCACAGGAAGCGGATCATATTGCATCCTTAAACCCCCAATTTCAGCAGGAACCCAGTGGGGGCAACATCCACAAGGACCGTACCTTCCTACTCCTGCCATAAACCTCTCGGAAAGACTTTCGAACCCACAGATTTAACTACTCCAATATATTTCAAAAACAAATATGATATAACAAATATGATGTAACATATATGATATAACATATATGATATAACAAGTATGATACAACATAGATGATATAACATATATGATATAGCATATATGATATAACATATATGATATAGCATATATGATATAATAAATATGATACAACATATATGATATAATAAATATAACATATATAATATAACATATATGATATAACAAATATGATATAACATATATGATATAACAAATATGGTATAACGTATATGATATGACAAATATGATACAACATATATGATATAACATATATGACATACCAAATATGATACAACGTATATAATGTAACAAATATAACATATATAATATAACAAATATAATATATTTCCAAAAACAAATAATATTATACAACTGTTCTTTGTATTTTTCTGACACGAACTGTACAACCTACCCGGAAGTGTAAGGTATCTGATTGGGCCGGTCGGGAGAGGGCCCAATTTAGACCGGAACCCATAGTGGTAATGACATTTACAAGGACTGTACTCTCTTTCCCTTGCATCTCGGAAGGACTTTCGGATCCACCGATTTAGCGTGCCTGTACCCCACATAGACACGGGGATAGTTTGGGAAGCTCCGGGAATCAAACTTGGATCCTCCGAGTGCAATCGCCGTACCTTAACCACTGGGCTATCCCGCCCATATAAATCGAAAATATGGAAGAGGCTTTTTTATTCGAAATGACCCATATAAACAAACAAAAATTAAATAAAAGAAAATCTTTTATTTTCTACATAAATAAAATAATTGTATAGTACTTAATTTTCTACAACCAACCAAATGAAATCTACTCATGCTATGATAGATGACTTAAAAAATGTGAAAAATCGTGTGATAAGAAGAAGAATGTGAGTACTCAAAAAATAAGAAAAAAATTTTTTTAATGTGATACCTCATTAAATAATGTGGTAATTCATTAAATAAAAAATGTGATTACTTAAAAAATTAAAATAAAGTTATCCAATTTATTTTTTTAAAAAAATGTCATAACTCAGTAAATAAGAAAAAATGTAATAACTCATTAAATAAGAAAAAAGAAATTAAATAAATTTCGAATCGATGCGAATTCGAATAGGTATTCATTTTATATTAAAGCTATTTGAGTATGTAGAAAAATACCATCTACTGCTTACTCACACGTCGCATTTTTCTTCCTTTTTTAAAAAGATACACGCCTTCGATTTCCTGCAAGAAACACCCTCTCTTGTCAAATAGATTACATAGCTTGCAGTCATTTCCAAGTTATTGGATTCTCATAATCCCCTGTTTCCTTTCCCATTCAATTCATTCTTACTGAAACACAATTTATTGGATTGTAAGGGAATTTTAAACGCAGTCATTTAGACAGAATATTGCAAAAGAATTTTAAACGCACTCATTTCAGAATATTGTAAGGGAATTTTAAACGCAGCCATTTAGACAGAATATTGTAAGGGAATTTTAAACGCAAACATTTAGACAGAATGCTGTAAGGGAATTTTAAACGCAGTCATTTAGACAGAATATTGTAAGGGAATTTTAAACGCAATCATTTAGACAGAATATTGTGAGGGAATTTTAAACGCAGTCATTTAGACAGAATATTGTAAGAGAATTTTAAACGCCGTCATTTAGACAGAATATTGTGGGGGAATTTTAAACACATTCATTTAGACAGAATATTGTAAGGAAATTTTAAACGCAATCATTTAGACAGAATATGGTAAGGAAATTTTAAACGCAGTCATTTAGACAAAATATATTAAGGAAATTTTAAACGCAATCATTTAGACAGAATATTGTAAGGAAATTTTAAACGCAGTCATTTAGACAAAATATATTAAGGGAATTTTAAACGCAGTCATTTAGACATAATAAAGTACTTTAAAAATAAAGACCACCAAAAAATTTTGACCACAATTAAAAGTATTTTATTAAAATCTCCTTTATACGACTGCTACTGATGAAGGGTAATACATAGTAATATCCGAAAGCGCTATGGCCGTGTAATTTTTGTACGTCATACAAAGGGGATTTTAATAAAAGACTTTTAATTGTGGCCAAAAGTTTTGGGGGCTTTATTTTTACACTTCACCACTGATGAAGGGCATAGTAATGCCCAAAAGCGCTATGGCCGTGTGACTTTTGTACGCCGTAGAAAGGAGATTTTAATGAAAGACTTGAAATTGTGGCCAAATTTTTTGGTGATCTTTATTTTTAAAGTACAGGGTGTACATAAAAGAATATCGGGGGGTTTTAATTTGTTATAGTATCTCTTAGATGATGTGTACAGTATTGATTCAAGGCCAGAATCAAAGAGCAGAGGCGACAGTTTTAGTCGGACGGGCAGTTTAAGTTGCGAGTGCAGTTTTAGTTGTGGGCATACCCCAATGTTTGCCAGTCTTCCGGCCTGACAGCAGTAGTACATGCTGATTAAAGTTTGGGAAAAATCTATATATCAGTTGGACATGCTCCTCGTTTCTAAAGGAGCTCACATTGAACACTTGTAGGGAAAAGCTGTAGGGGTTACTCTTTCATTTTATTTGTAATTCATTATTGTAATTCAAAGTTAAAAGATATTAAACAGCTTTAAAATCCAGCTATTATTTTATATACACCCTGTATTAACTAATTTGACGTTTTACCATACTATTTCATTTTTTATTTTCCTTATATACATAATGTATAAGAAAAGTATTGTAACGGGGTCGAAAATTAGAATTCAAGTTTTCGACGGGAGAGCACGTTTCAAGCATCCCTGATCACGAATCAAACATTTTTGAAGTGATATCTGTGTGTGTGTGTATGTGTGTGTGTATGTGTCAGTGAGACTGTGGAGACGATAACTGACGAACAAATTTACCGATTCGAACGACATTTGGTACAAAAATCACAATCCGTGAATACTGGAAGCCTATTGTTTTTAAACGTAATCGAATGTTCAGAACCCCCCTAATTTGTCTAGTGAAATTTTGAAAAAATTATCAAAAAATCAAAACCTTTAATAAAGTTACTCAAATAGGCATTTCTAATATAATTTTTCCTTAGAAAATGATTGACATAAACTTTAGAACGCTAGCATGAACCTTTCTCGAGATATTGCACATTTTAAAAATAAATTTATCAAAAAATCCCATAAATTAAAAAAAATATATTAACTGTTGAGAAACATGTTCACTTTTCATATGTAATATCATGCGATAAATTGGGTAACATTCTCGTGAATCTAGCTCGTTCCAGTCATGAGAAAAGACACTTTGAGTAATACTTTTGCATTTGAACGCCAATAGTTATTTATCTGGTATAAGAATAACTTATTTTTCCGTCCATAACGCTTGACGAGATTTTGACGCCGAATTTGGCGGAATGTCGCCAAATTGGCGACTTTTTTAAATGTTGCCAAATTAAAGGAAATCTCGCCAAATGGATAAAAATGACACTAAATCAGTGAAAATGACGACTAATTGACGAAAATTCAATTTTTTGAAAAGAATATAAATAGCTACTATAAGAAAAATCTATTACTTTCCTTATACATAATGTATAAGGAAAGTATTGTGACGGGGTCGAAAATTCGAATTCGAGTTTTGGGAAGAGCACGTTTCAAGCATCCCTGATCATGAATCGAACATTTTTGAAGTGATGTCTGTTTATGTGTGTGAGTGTGTGTGTGTGTGTGTCAGTGAGTCTGTGGAGACGATAACTGACGAACAATTGGGCCGATTCAAACGAAATTTGGTACAAAAATTACAATCCGTAAACACTGGAAACCTATTGTTTTTATACGTAATCGAATGTTCAGGATCCCCCTAAAATTTCAAGTGAAATTTTGAAAAAATCGTCAAAAAATCAAAACCTCTAATAAAGTTACGTAAATAGACATTTTTTATTTAATTTTTCATTAGAAAACGATTGACATAAAATTTAGAACGCTAACATGAACCGTTCTCGAGATATTGCACATTTTTCAAAAAAATCAAAAAATCATATAAAATAAAAAAAAAATATTTCCTATTGAGAAACATGTTCACTTTTCATATGTAATACCATGCGATAAATTTGGGTGACATCATTCTCATGGATCTAGTTCGTTCCATTCATAAGAAAAGATACTTTGATTAATACTTTTATATTTGAACGCCAATAATCATTTATCTGCTGTAAGAATAACTTATTTCTCCGTCCATAACGCTTGGCGAGATTTTGGCGACGAATTTGGTGGAATGTCGCCAACTTGGCGACTGTTTTGAATGTTGCTAAATTAACGAAAAACTCGCTAAATAGATTAAAATGGCGCTAAATCAATGAAAATGACGATTTATTGACGAAAATTCAATATCTTGGAAAGAATAGAATACTATAAAAATATTTTTTTTACTGTAAATGTAGTAAATTCATTGCATTATATAAGGAAAGTCATGTGCTGCCCACATCAGATTTTTTTTATTGTAAAAATAGTAAATTCATTGCATTATATAAGGAAAATCATGTGTTGTCCATGTCAGATTTTTTTACAGAATAAAATGGTTTAAATTGTAAGAAGTATTTTTGGATGTGGAACATAGGGCTTGGGGTACAGAGTTAAATCATGAAATAAATGTGATGGTAATAAAAAGGAAATGTGTAACGGAAGTGACATCATATTGTTATAGATACGTAATAGAAAACCGTTGGTATAATCTAAAGGTCTGGATCGCGTGACTTTGGTGACAAACTCAATCCCCCTGATGGCTTATTTAACGAAATATCGCAAGCTAATCTCGAGTTTTGTAGATTGGCTAAGAATTTCAAGTGTTACGTGTTTTTTCCAGAGTTCTTATTTAATATTTTAATCTTTAATATAAATAAAAATCTGATATAGGCAGTACATGACTTTTCCGATATAATGCAATGACTTTACTTCTTCCACAACGAAATAATCACGTACGAGATCCAAGGCGCAATGTTTTTGGTATTAAATTAATATCACGTAAATATAAATTGGACTCATAAGTTTCCAAAAGAGCCTAAACAGAATTATTTGTTCATGCACCCGTGCAAAATGTTCAACAAAATGGGATGGATCTTTAATTAACCATTAAATAAATGACTAATAAATGTTAAATAAAATAACCCCGTTAAATAAAATGCTAATAGCAACTTCTTTGGCGTCAAAGTACAAAACTATTATAAAAAGCGTATTTTCTCGTGAATAGAAATGAACTAGATCCATGAGATGGGAGTTTTCTGATGACCCCTATTATGATCCTGCACATATGATCCGCGCAGACAGTCGAAGTGTAAATCCCGTTAGTGTACGAAAATAAGGCGTGGATATAAATTGATTAACAATTGAAAAACACAACGTCATAAACAAGTAGCAAATCAGAGAAGATTTTTGACACGTTCTCATCAAAACCACAAGATCAAAGTCAGAGTGAGATGTTACCCTCCGCATTTCTATTATTGAAAAATATAGAAGGACTCCATCTACTCTTTAGGATATCTACAAATTATACATACACACACAGACACCTCCTCAAAAATGTTCAATTCGAGTTCAGGCATGTCTGAAACATCCTCTTCCGTTGATAACTTGAATTCAAGATTTCGATCCGTTACAATACTTTCCAATTATATATACCATGTATACCCTCTATATATACTATGCATACTTTATATATGCACTATATATTCCCTTCATTGTATATACTATGTATACTATGTGTATATATATATATATACTATGAATGTAGGGAAAGTAAAACATCAAAAGAAATAATTTTACTTCCATTCAGAGAGGAACTTGTATATTTAAATCGACAATCGCATACTCTTTAGGATAAGTACGAAATATACATACGCATACAGACACCTCCGCAAAAATGTCCAATTCGAGTTCAAGCATGCTTGAAACGTCCTCTTCCGTCAATAACTTATTCAAAATTTCGATCCGTTACAACACTTTCCCTCTATATATACTAGGTATGCTATATATATATATATTTCTATGTATACTCTATATATTCCCTCTCTTTTATATTCTATGTATACTATATGTATTCTATGTATGTAGGAAAAGTAAAACTTAAAGGAATCATTTTACTTCCATTCAAAGAGGAACGTGTATATTTGTTGTGTGTTGTTCGTAAAATTGTTCAATTCGAGTTCAAGCATGCTTAAAACGTCCTCTTCCGTCGATAACCTGAATTCAAGCTTTCGATCCTTTACAATACTTTATCTCTATATATACTATGTATGCCCTCTATATATACTATGTGTGCCCTCTGCATATACTATGTATACTCTATATATACTCTATATATTCCCTCTATATATGCTATATATACTATGTATACAGGGGGAGTAAAACATCAAAAGAAATCATTTTACTTCCATTTAGAGAGGCACTTGCATATTTAAATCGACAATCGCATTAAATAAATCGGAAATATCTCTGCGATAACCATAGCTCATCCTCTTGACTATTTTCCCATCATACTGTATTTATCCGCTTCCTGCAATCGGATCTCGTTTAGACTGTGTACATACAAACGCCTCTTCAACTCCATTGCACACACTAATATAGATCGGAATATAAGGCTGTAAAGAGCTGCTATCTAGAAGCTAAAATATTTGCTTTAATGTTAAGGGTGGACACGAGCTGAACAAGGCTGAGAAGATTATTTTTATTCCAGGTGGTGTATGTATGTATACGCTTGTTTATTTTAGTTATAAACGTTTTATTTGCTTTGTTTGAAAAATATTGTGTAGGTAGTATTTAAGTCTGTCATAGGCAGGGAAAATAACACTAAAAATTAAATTTTTCGTAGAAAATAATGCTATGAAAACCTTAAAATTCGAATAGTTTGAGTTCTTATCATAAGAGTTACTAAATATTATATCTCTAGTTCTAATTTGCACATAATGTATATGCACATAAAATTTCATAGTGATAGGTGTATTCATTCTTATGTTATTGTCTCTACAAGTCCCGCTCTCCACACACACACACACACGGAAATAGTATTTCCAAAAATGTTCGAAATGTGTTGATCTTAACGCGTGCTTATCCTTCAAAATCTCAAAACAGAATCTGCCGGATCCATAATGAAGTTTTTATTCTAATATTTTTACTTTCTCTGAGAAACAAAGTATATGCATAAAAAGCACGGAAATGAGTTAAAACATTTAAATCTGAATTTTCACTCGTTTTACACGTTTTGCCCATCCTAGAATACATATCATTTATTTTTATCACGACGTCTTCATAATTTTACTGAGTATGTTCCCACACTAGAACAAGGACTATCTGTCTGAATTCTATCAAATTTAACCCTCAGCTAAGACAAATTAAACTGGTGCTGATTGATTTTTTATATTATTCTAAAAACAGAATTGACCTTTTTTTAACACTTTACAACAAAGTTGAAAAGTGTTTATGACTTTGTTCATTCTGTCTGTCTGTCTGTCTGTCTGTCTGTCCGTTAGCACGATAACTGAAGTAAAAATGACTTAATCAAAATGAAATTTTAATATGTTGTTCAGACGGTCTGTAGAACCTATGGGAATATAAATGAATAATATCACCCAATTAGTTTTGGATTGAACCCGGGTCGAAAAAATGAAATACATTGAGCCCTATGGGACCTAATTTTTCAAACATTTTTTAAGCAAATTTAAAATTCACAAATTGCTTTGAAAATTTTAGGTAATATTCAAATTGTTCCATAAAATATATAAAAAAAACTTCAGCGAAATATATTCAGTAGTTTTTTAAATAAAAATTAAAATAATAATTACACCTCTTATATGAAACGATCACGTGACCATGATATGAAACGATCACATGACCCACTTCAAAATGATATATGGCATCCATCTTGTTTCAAAATCGTGATTTTTTTTAAGCTCTTTTTAATTCATATTGAGTGTTGTATCCGTCCTAAAACTACTTTATTTTTGCTTAAATTCTGTGCATCTACATACTGAAACAACGCAATGACAATATATTTGAGTTTAAATGCTCATCTAAATTTGACTATTTCTACAACTAAGCCTATTTTTCACCTATGTAAAATGTAAACAGCAAAATATACAGAATGAGTTGTATTAGAATTCCTGTATTTTTTAACACAAAATAATTTAGTCCATGGAGTCTGCATGGCTGATATGAATGAAATATTAATTGATTTCATAAAGAGAAGGACGATTTTTTCGATGAAGTTTCAAGCATAGAGTTTAATTTTTTGTAGCTCCATGGTCTTAAACAAAATGTTTAAATAAAATAAATTATTATAGTATTGTGATGAATGAAATGAATGGGAGAAAGTTATGAATGAAATCCTGTTTTTATAGAGAGATCCAGGCGTGTTATTTTTTCTATGACGTCATTTGAATTAATTTCAGTTGTTTTCGATGAAGTTTTCAAATATAATAAATTATCGTAGTATTATGATAATTCTAAAACTAGTACCGAGGAATGTATAACATTTTAGAGATGTTTAAACCAGGCAATTTATATTTCAATGCCGTCATTTGAATGAAGTTCATTTTTTTCGATGAAGGTTTAAGTTTTCAAATATAATAAATTAATGCAGTATTGTGATAAGTTTCAAAATATTACCGAGGAATGTATTGCATTTTAGACTTGTTTAAATAAAATTGCATTGAAGTTGGAAAGTGCTTCATAATCAATGCTTTAAGCATGATTGATCTTTCTTGTTTTTTACTTTCCCTGCAATACATGGTAATGTATAGGGAAAGTATTGGAATCATACCGAAAATCGCAACTCGAGTTTTCGACGGATCTACACGTTTCAAGACCACTAGAATACGAAAAAACCATTTTAAGCGTGACGTCTGTGTGTGTGTCTGTGTGTCTGTGTGTCTGTCTGTCTGTCTGTGTGTCTGTTTGTGTGTCTGTCTGTCTGTCTGTCTGTGCAGATTTTGTATCCAATCTAACTAAAAAACTAATGAACCGAATTTTACAAAATTTGGTTGGTAAGTCACTTGTGAGCGAGTCTGGTGCTGATTAGTTTTGGGTACGAATTGGAATAAAAGAACTCGCTTTTTTTGCGAAATAGCCTGCAAAAGTTTGTATCCACTCTAACTGAAAAACTATTGGACCGAATTTCACAAAATTCGGTAGATGAGTCACTTGTAGGTTACCCTGGTGCTGATTGGATTTTGGTACGATCCGGAAAAAAATAACCTGCCTCTTTTTGCAAAATGGCCCGCAAAAATCGTCAAAATCTAAACTAATGAACTAGGTATACTCAAATACATCCATTAAATGCTCGTTTAATACGTAATTTTTTACGAAGAAAAGAATAAGATCAACACCTTTACACTAGGACTAGCCGTTCTCGAGATATTCTAGTTTTTCGTATTTTCTCTACGCCACATTTGAAAATAAGTCCGCTTACCGAATGAGAAAGAAAATTGAATTAAAAATGAAATAAATTTAATTAAAAAGAAGAGAATGTGGATATAAGTCTGCAGGGAAAGTCATGTGCTGCCCACATCAGATTTTACTTTCCCTGCAATACATGATAATGTATAGGGAATGTATTGGAATCATGCCGAAAATCACAACTCGAGTTTTCGACGGATCTACACGTTTCAAGACCTCTAGAATACGAAAGAACCATTTTTAGCGTGACGTCTGTGTGTGTGTCTGTGTGTCTGTCTGTCTGTCTGTGTGTCTGTCTGTGTATCTGTCTGTGTGTCTGTCTGTCTGTCTGTGCAGATATTGTATCCACTCTAACTAAAAAACTAATGAACCGAATTTCACAAAATTTGGTTGGTAAGTCACTTGTGAGCGAGTCTGGTGCTGATTAGTTTTGGGTACGAATTGGAATAAAAGAACTCGCCTTTTCTGCGAAATGGTCCGCAAAAGTTTGTATCCACTCTAACTGAAAAACTACTGGACCGAATTTCACAAAATTCGGTAGATGAGTCACTTGTAGGTTACCCTGGTGCTGATTAGATTTTGGTACGATCCGGAAAAAAATAACCTGCCTTTTTTTGTAAAATGGCCCGCAAAAATCGTCAAAATCTAAACTAAAGAACTAGGTATACTTAAATACATCCACTAAATGCTCGTTTAATACGTAATTTTTAACGAAGAAAAGAATAAGGTCAACACCTTTACACTAGGACTAGCCGTTCTCGAGATATTCTACTTTTTCGTATTTTCTCTACGTCACCTTTGAAAATAAGTCCGGTTACCGAATGAGAAAGAAAATTGAATTAAAAATGAAATAAATTTAATTAAAATAAAGAGAATGTGGATATAAGTCTGTAGGGAAAGTCATGTGCTGCCCACATCAGATTTTTGAAAATGATGTACAAAAAATCCAAACAGAAAAAATAAAATAATAACTGTTCTTGTATCTATTAATTTTTTTAATTAATGTGCTAAAACGTGCTTATCCTTCAAAATCTCAAATTTTCTGAAAAATAACACTTTCTTAATACAAAAGTATAAGAAAGTAAAAATAAGGGTATCAACAAATTTAGGGGACAAAAGCAGCCGCAATCTTCTGGACAATAAACGCACCCAACAGTAAACCAGAGCGAGACTGGCAACTAAAGCCGCTCTTCCTCTGGTGAGTGTCGGTCTCGATGGCTTTTTGTCTGGAAGAAAAGGGCTGATGCATCTAAAACCAGTAGATACCCTTATTGTGTTGTGTGCAGTTTCACACTAAGCTTTTTGAACATTTTTTAAAGATTTTGTAAGAAATAGGAATTATTACATATGAATTATGAATCATACAGGGTCTTTCATAGACAGGATGTCAAAGTCAATACGTCAAATACACTTTGCGCTAAGGATGTGAAACCTAAAGCAATTTATATAACCAGAAATAAGACAATAATGCAGCACACAGCTATTTCAAGAATGTGTTAGATTCCCTTCGTCAGTGCAAGAAAACTAACAAACCCGAAGTTCAAAAGAGGAATAGTTCCAAGGTTCCAAGGCTTTTTACTTTCCCTGCAATACATGGTAATGTATAGGGAAAGTATTGGAATCATGTCGAAAATCGCAACTCGAGTTTTCGACGGATCTACACGTTTCAAAACCTCTAGAATACGAAAAAACCATTTTTAGCGTGACGTCTGTGTGCCTGTCTGTCTGTGTGTCTGTGTGTCTGTCTGTGTGTGCAGATTTTGTATCCATTCTAACTAAAAAACTAATGGACCGAATTTCACAAAATTTGGTAGGTAAGTCACTTGTGAGCGAGTCTGGTGCTGATTAGTTTTGGATACGATTTGGAATAAAAAAACCCGCCTTTTTTTGCGAAATGGCCCGCAAAAGCTTGTATCCACTCTAACTGAAAAACTACTGGACCGCATTTCAAAAAATTCGGTAGATGAGTCACTTGTGGGTTGCCCTGGTGCTGATTAAATTTTGGTACGATTTGGAAAAAAATAACCTGCCTTTTTTTGCAAAATGGCCCGCAAAAATCGTCAAAATCTAAACTAAAGAACTAGGTATACTCAAATATATCCATTAAATGCTCGTTTAATACGTAATTTTTAACGACGAAAATAATAAGATCAACCCCATTACACTAGGACTAGTCGTTCTCGAGATATTTTAGTTTTCCGTATTTTCTCTACGCCACCTTTGAAAATAAGTCCGGTTACCGAATGAGAACGAAAATTGAATTAAAAGTGAAATAAATTTAATTAAAATAAAGAGAACGTTAATATAAGTCTGCAGGAAAAGTCATGTGCTGCCCACATCAGACTTTTCGTTTCGGGGCACCTGTGAGAAAACTTACGTATCCTCAAATCGGAAATAGAAATTCATCGAATAATTTTTGTAATAAAATACGATGTGATGCATTCCTTCTGGATGGATGGTGCTTGAAAGTTTTGCAGTCAAGATGGCTTAGGCTTCAGTCAAAAAGTACCTTGGAAGATGGACCATCAATGTTGAGAGGTAGACAAAAAGAGAAAATTGTAATGGAGAGTTTACTGAGAGTCAAGTTCTCTGAAAGAAGATGGGTTCCAAGTGTGAAAATACGCTTGACTCAACGTAGTCAATTTCAATTCAGTGGTCACGAGGTCAAGGGGAGAGATGATAATGTTGAAAGCAACATTATCATACAAGATCAAAAATTTTGAGTTAAACCGATGCAGGCAGATCAGGCAGCCGAACTCTTTTATCTCTAGGCTCGCAAGTTCTTCTAGGTTCAGAGATGATGTGTCTGGGTCTGCGTTTCCTGTTAACAGGTTTGAGATTATAATTGAGATCAGTATCTGCCATGCAAGGTTTCAAGTTTTTAATGTAGAAATTTTGGTTGATTAATCTAAAATGCTCTTCAATGCCAGAGACTTTAAGATCATGATGTATGACCTCGTTTTGGATAAACCAAGGAGAATTGGTTATCATACATAAGATTTTATGTTGGATAACTTGCAGTTTCCCAATATCTGATTTGGCAGCAGCTCCCCAAACAGGACATGCATCCAAAATCATAGGTGCGATGATTTACTTAAAAGAGGAATGGGCGTAAGTATAAGAAACGGAGTGGGTTATATACACAAGACCTGGATTAAACGCTCACTTGAGAGAAGAATCAGAAGCAGAAGGAAGAATCACCAATCAGAAAGCAGAAGGAAGAACAGTCCAAACAATCCGAAACAAGAAGTATCACATAAGGTTTGTATTTTCGCCGCCATATATTCTGTTCTACAATCGAGAAAAAAAATACTTATTACTTCCATTTATAATTATGGAACGTAAATTTAAATATCTAATGTGAACAGCATATGACTTTCCCTGCAGATTCAAATTCATTTTCTCTTTACTTCATTAATAATTCATTAAATTGTGCTTAATTGCACTAAATAACACGCATAATTAATTGGCATTACACTGAATTTATACTTCTAATTCAGCTTCCGTTTGCATTTGGTAACTGGACTTATTCTCAAAACCGGCGTTACAAAAATGCGGAAAAAAAATAAAATATAGAAAGAACGGCTAGTCGTAGAGTAATGGTGTTGGTCTTATTATTTTCATCGTCAAAAATTACATATAAGACAAGCCTTTAATGTATGCATTTGAGTATACGTAGTCTTTTATTTTAGATTTTGACGATTTTTGCGGTCCTTTCGCAAAAAAAGCAGGTTTTTTTCTTTCCGAATTGTACCAAAATCTAATCAACACCAGGATAATCAACAAGCGACTTATCTACCAAATTTTCTGAAATTGGATCAATTAGTTTCTCAGTTAGAATGGATGCAGCAATTTTTGCGGGCCATTTCTAAAAAAAATCCAGGTTCTTTTATCCCGAATCGTACCAAAATCTAATCAGCATCAGGGTCACTTACACTTGACTTACCTATAAAATTTCATGAAATTCGGTCAATTAGCTTTTGAGTCAGAATGGATACATACATTGCACAGACACACAAACACACACAGATACACACACAAACACACACAAGACACACAAACACACACCGAGAAAGAGAGAGAGAGAGAGACGCCAAGCTAAAAATCGTTTTTTTTTTCGTGTTTTAGAGGTCTTAAAATGCATAGATCCGTCGAAAACTCGAGTTTCGATTTTTCGATTTTCGACAAGATTCCACAACTTTCCCTATACTATTTCCATGTATTGCAGGGAAAGTAAAAGTGATCAAAAATACATATACTAAACAGCCTGCCTTCCTGTTATTTTAAATTAGAAAAAATTGGACTTTACTATCAGTATAGCGACACCCCATATATAATTCTCAAAGCATTGTGGTATTTTCAATCTTTTCATCCGATGAATTATTATTTTCTTCTGTCTAACTCCATGTGTGGAATATTCGCTTTAGTAAATATTCCATCCATATGAAACGGAAATCGTTCCGGAATGTCCAGCTCATCCTATTCGCCATTTTCGCATCATGCAATATTAATCCCGTTCCTCCAATAGGATGTCATCCAGGCCGAGTACAATAAATACAAACACTTTTTCAACCTCGTTGCAAACTAATAAAGATCGGAAGTAAAAGGCGGCTAAGAATCGCTCCAAGAACTGGTACTCAAATATTTGATTTATTCTTATGTCTCAATAAGGGCTGAAAAGAGCAAAAGTGATGTTCCTTTTTCTCCACGTTCGTGTATATACATTGGTTTTTATTTCAGTTATGTTTTATTTATTCAGTCTCCAAGCGAAATTTAATGTGGGCAATATAACTCTTTCCCTACAGACTCATATTTATTACTTTTCCTATACATATACACAGTATGATATATAGAGAAAGTATTATGACGGATTAAAAAATTAGATTTTTCGAAGGTAAAGCACGTTTAAAGCATTTCTACACTCGAATCGAACGTTTTTGAGGTGATGCCTGTGTGTGTGCGTGTGTGTGTGTGTGTGTGAAATTTAGTACAAATATTACAATCAGTGAATACTGGAATCCTATTGATTTTAAATGCAATCAAATATTTTTAAAACACTCAAATTTTTAAATGTAATTTTTAAAATATCATTAAAAACTCAGAATCTTCAATAATGTTACGTAAATGATCATTTCGTATGTAATTTTTCATTAGATAGCAAATGGCAAACTTTAGAACGCTAGCATGAATCGTAACAAGATATTGCACATTTTTCACGTAAATTTAGCAAAAAATCAAGTAAAATTGGCAAGTATTTATTGCGACATTCACTTTTCACATGTAATAAAGTTATAATTCTGATAATGTTGATAAATAAATACTGTGGATAAATTTGTTATTATTTCCATGGATCTAGTTCGTTCCACTCACGAGAGAAGTTGCATTGGGAAATGCCTAAGAACTCGCCAGTAGTCAATTATATATATATGTAAGGCTATTTTCTCCGTTTTTCTGCAGCCCTTGGCGATAAATTTGGTTACTTGGCGACTCATTTAGCAACGAAAATCGTTAAGTTGGTGATGTTTCGCCCCCAGATTGATGAAAATATCATAAAATTGCAAAAATGTCGCTAAATTAACGAACATGATATTAAATTGATAAATGAATTATTAAATTATGTTAATATATGGACTTTATTGCTTATTACGGATCAATATTGCTAAATTGTCTAGTTAGAGTTGCTTGAAATATAAGTTAATTAGATACATCGAAACAGTTTTGCACGTTGTCATTCGAAAAAGCGCCAAATGTGCAATTCAACATTAAAAACATTGTGCGATGGATCTTATGCATCATTTTTTCACCGCGAAAAAGGTACATTCATTGCATTATAGAGGGAGATTCATGTGCTGATCACATCAGCTTTATACTTCTAATATATGCATTAAGTTCCTCAGCATAAATTTACACAATATTTTTTATTTGAATTTATATTCAAATTACAGTTTTAAAACATTTTTCATTTTAAAAATATCGCCAAAATTTCAAAAATATGAAACATTTCGAGCACCGTTTGTTTTAAACTAATGGAGTTATCTTTTCGTTTACTCGTCAAGATTTGCGTATAAAAAAAGCATTTAATTAATTCATTTAACGATATATGATGGTTTACAGGAAAAAGATTTATTTGCCGGAAATTTCAAAATTGAGTTTAAGACCTTGTTAGATACAGCTTTTAGACTAATTCTGAAAAATAATACTACATATCTTTACGATAATTATAATTCCTCTTACAAATTTTTCATTATTAATGAAGCTAGAGGATTAAAACAAAGAAAAACAGATTGAAAGTATTTTAATTGATAGCAAAGCTGATTTAAACCATTGTTTGTTTTCAAACCATTTATTTAAACCATTGGGTTTTTTTAACACTTTACAGCATAGTTGAAAAGTATTTATGACTTTGTTCATTCTGTCTGTCTGTCCGTTAGCACGATAACTGCCGTAAAAATGACTTATCAAAATGAAATTTTAGTATGTTGTTCAAACGGTCTGTGAGACCTATTGGAATATAAATGAATAATATCACCCAATTAGTTTTGGATTGAACTCGGGTTGAAAAAATGAAATACATAACATGAAATACATAAATATGAAATACCTAATTTTTCAAACATTTTTAAGCGAATTTAAAATTCACAAATTGCTTCGAAAATTTTAGAAAATATTCAAATTATCCCATAAAATATATATAAAACAAATTTCAGCAAAATATATGCAGTAGTTTTTAAATAAAATTTAAGATAATAATTACACCCTTTATAGAAGAGATCACTTGACAATTATATGAAGAGATTGCGTGACCATTATATGATGAGATCACGTGACCCACTTCAAAATAAAATATGCCATCCATCTTGTACCAAAATCGTGATTTTAAAGTCTTTTTAATTCATATTTAGTGTTGTATCCGTCCAAACTCTGCTTTATTTTTGCTTAAATTCTGTGCGCCTACATACTGAAACAACTCAATGACAATATATTTGAGTTTAAATGATTATAAAACTGATTATTTCTACAACGAAGCCTAATTTTCACTTATGGAAAATGTAAACACCAAAAGATGTAGAATGAGTTATATAAGAATTGCTGAATTTCTTTAACGCAAAATTATTTAGCTTATGGAGTCTGCAATATAGCTGATATGAATGAAACATTCATTAATTTTACACAAAGAACCAAGACGATGTTGTCGATGAAGTTTTATGCATAAAGTTAAATTACTTGTACCTCTATGGTTTTAAGTTTTTAAATAAAATAAGTTATTTTAATATTGGGATGAATGAAAGGATTGGGAAAAAGTTTATGAATGAAATGCTGCTTTTATAGAGAGCCAGTCGATTTATATTTCGATGACGTCATTTGAATAAAGTTAATTTGTTTTCGATGAAGTTTTCAAATACAATAAATTACTGTAATATTATGATAATTTTAAAAATATTACCGTGGAATGTATCGCATTTTAGAGATGTTTAAGCCAGGCAATTTATATTTCAATGCCGTCATTTGAATGAAGTTCCATATTTTCGATGAAGTTTTAAGTTTTCAAATATAATAAATAAATGTAGTAGTGTGATAATTTTAAAAATATTACCGAAGAATGTATCGCATTTTAGAGATGTTTAAATAAAATGACATTGAAGTTGGAAAGTGTTTCATAATAAATGCTTTATGCATGATTGATCTTTCTCGTTTTTACTGCTTATTTCTTTCAACTCTTGTTTCTTCTTCTTTTTTATTCATTTTTTCTAACTCTGTTGATAGAGAAAAATCAATTTCTCGGAATTGGCAACATCTCGAAAGCCATCACCTATTTAGTCTATTATTTAACTTTCTGACTATTGGTGTAGAAATATTTAAAGAAATAAGCCGGTTCTATTTCTATTTCAAATCGTAGCCAATATCAAATTAGCATTAAGATAACACATAAGAGACCAAATTTCGTCGAATATTGTTTGCTCTTGTAGTGATACACATATATTAACAAACTATTCTATTTCCGTATAAAAGCGGAAATATACGTTTTATTACTTTCCTTGCAATATATAGTAATGCATATGGAAAGTAATATAATAGAATCGAAATTTTTAACTCGAATTTTTGAAGGATCTACATGTTTTGGGATCTATAAGTTTTTCTACTCTAGAGTAGTGTTTCTTCTCCTTGTTTTACTCGTAGCCCATTTCCACATTTGATCTATCTCTATGGCCTCCTCTCTTCTATAGATTAAACTCTATTTCAGCTTAAAATATAATGTGGAATTAAATAGAAATAAAGTGACCTTGCTTTCTCATGGGTTGATCTGTTTTGTTTTGCGGGTTGAACACAATCCTTGTCCCCACTTCAACATATTATTTACCTCTATGGACCCCGTCCCTTCTATAGAGTAAACTCCTTTTCAGCTTAGAATACAGTGTGAAATTAAATAAGAATAAAATGACCTTGCTTTTTCATAAGTTGATCTGTTTTGTTTTGCCGGTTGGGCACAATCCTTGTCCCCACTTCAACATATTATTTACCTCTATGGACCCCGTCCCTTCTATAGAGTAAACTCCTTTTCAGCTTAGAATACAGTGTGAAATTAAATAAGAATAAAATGACCTTGCTTTTTCATAAGTTGATCTGTTTTGTTTTGCCGGTTGGGCACAATCCTTGTCCCCACTTCAACATATTATTTATATCTATGGGCCCCCTCCCTTCTATAAATTAAACACCGTTTCAGCTTAGAATATAGTGTGGAATTAAATAAGAATAAAGTGACCTTGCTCTCTCATGGGTTGATATGTGTTGTTTAACTGGTTGAGCACAAACCCTATAATTATAATAAAAAATAAAGAAATTAAATCAGAACTTAAAATAATTTCTATAATATAAACATCAAAAGTCTGACAGTTTGAAATTATATTTTACATACTTAAATTGCTTAATAATTAAACTTAACAATATGAAATGTGTAATATGATGTTTCTGTGACCCCTTCAATATTCTATTTTTATTCATGGCTTCTAAAAAATCCTCCGTGGCCCCCTAGGGGGGCATACAGAACTCGTTTAGAACCACTTCACTAGAGCACAAACACACTACTTTTAGAAGAACATTTGTGTGCACGTATGTCTGTCTGCGTTTGTGGCTCTACAATGTATATATCCACTCTAGTTAAAAGAACTGTCGAACGAAATTTCATTATATTTGGCAATTCAGTCACTTATGCTGCTGATTACAATTCACACTTTACCCAGTGCCCCACAGAGTTCGAATTATCCCTGTAAAACGAAAATTTTGCAGTACATAGCGTAAAAAACCATCATTTAATTTTACATTGGCGGTATTTTAAATCAAATGCGAAAAAAACAATCAAAACTTCTTACTATCCATATATCTCTTGATTACACGGAAACATAAAATGCTTGATATCGTGAGGGATCTCATACGAAACATACATTTTATCGCTACCTGCTCATTTATTGCCTCTTATAAAAGTAAAGTCAGACTTTATAGCTTTTGAGTATATGATTTATAACCCTAGGCTAAATTCTGAAACGTACACTAAAACGTCATGATTTTGTGGCAGTAATATAACGAACTATATACAGGGTTATTAGAAAAAGTTAAGCTCCTCAATATCTTTGTAATGGAAAGCCCATGAATGTACACGTTAGATCTATATATAGTAAAGTAGCCATACCCTATCTAATAAAAATGATTGCAGTGCCCCTAGCGGTGAATTAAAAAGCTAAGATAACGGACTCTGTAAAACTGTGAGATAAACGAGAAAAGAAATTTGCACAAGTTGTAGAACATTGTCTAATGCAGTGGTGCCCAAACTTTTTTGATCTCGTACTCTTAATTTCTACGTTTCACATCGCGTACTCATAAAAAATACATTTGTACATCACGTACCCCTAAAAACATTTTTACGCCGGGTACAACTAAAAACATTTTTACGACGCGTATCCCTAAAAACGTTTTTACGCCGCGTACCCCTAAAAACATTTTTGCGCAACGTACCCCTAAAAACATTTTTACGCCGCGTACCCCTAAAAACATTTTGCGCAACGTACCCCTAAAAACATTTTTACGCCGCGTACCCCTAAAAACATTTTTACGCCACGTACCCCTATGGTAAATACAGATGCAGATTTTTTCAATGTTTTTGTCTAAACGGGCGTTCTAACAAAATAATATTCATATAATCATAATATTTATTATGTTCATAATCGTGTAATTAAAAAATACAAGTTATTATTTGTAATTAATGTTCTTTTTTCCTATTTCTGTGAGTTTAAAACCTGTCTTCAAAATAAAGTATAAAAACAAAATAACAAATTTTCTTAGCATATCCCCCACGTATCGTACAGGGTTCCTAGAAAAGTACTTAAGCGCCTCAATATCTTTATAAGGAAAGGCACATACACGTTAGGTCGATTTACAGTAAAATAACCATCGAACAATATGATTGCAGCACTCCTTATTGAGAATTTAAAAATCTAGGATAAAGAAATATGCAGCAAAGCGCCAAATAGGCAATAAATGCCAATTACAAAATTGTAAAGTATTGTCTAATTAGTAGATTCCGGCAATAAAACAGTTACAGGAAGCATTTATTTAACACAATATGTATATTTGAGAATTACTGCCCTACTTAGGAGTGCTAAAATAAACACTTACATATGCATAGGAATATAATGCACAGTTTATCAAAAAATAATCAAACACAATATGGCAACAAAATCTTAATACTAAGCACATAAATTAGTTTCTAAAATGAAGAACACTTGCATATGCACAGAAATATAATGTACAGTTTCTAAAAAAAGCAACAAAATCTTAATTCTAAGCACATAAATTAGTTTCCCAAAATAACACAACTTTAACAGTAAAGCATAACTTCACGATCGGTGAGACTCTGAATTTTGTGTGAATGTAGATAGTTCGAAAAGCAATTTCAGTTTTCTAATATTTACTACTTTAGGAGTGCCGCAGACTAAAATGTTCGAATTGCCAAAGCCGAATAAATGATAAAAGCTCTCTTTTAAGTGAGATGAAAACTTGAAATTTGGTGTACTGATCAATCATTTTCATTAGAGAGTGGAGGTTTGACAACACTAAAACGTTTGAGATGTAAAATAATAGAAAAACATACTTCCTGGTGAACTAGAAACTTCAAATTTGGTGTAAGGGTAATTAGCTCGAAAGAAAGAAAGTCTATAATTTCAATTTGCCAAGTTCCTAATTTTGGAATTGCACCATACCAAAAAAATGAAATACGCCTTCTTAAGTAAAATTGAGACTTTAAATTTGATGAGGGCCATTTGAGGGGCTGTCCTACATCAAAACGTTCAAAATGGGAATTAAGAAAGAGGGACCTTAATTTAATACACGGATCAGCCTGTTCGATAATACATTCTAAGAAAAGTCGAATTTGTCAAAAAAGTTCAATCAAAGCAGCGCTCTACACCAAATCGTTTGAAATGTGAAAAGATAGTTACTCTTCTTTTTGAGACGATGATTTTTAACGGATATTCGGCTAATATTATTAATTATTAACGCTACATTTACAAAATTATTTACTAAAACTTAGGCATCCACAAATAGTTATTAAACAAAATTTTCCTCAGTTTAGCGTCATTTTATGTATGCCTGTATAGATATTAAGAACAAATATTTTTCTTTTAATTTTTATTGGAGTACAATAGTTTGATTATATTTTTAAGGGATTGTACAACCTGTTCAAAACGTCCTCTGTTAGAAACAATGCATTTGAATTGAAAAGACTGGTCTCGCGTTCTTTGACAAGCATTACAGGTGCGTTACAGCCCCTGACATTTTTGACAGAGATTTATTACCTTCCACATACGCGTTTCGGTCGTTCCTGGTGTCGACTCCGATTCATTAAATAATGCTCTACAATTCTGCAAACGGTTTTTATTCGTCTACCGTACTTAGTTGCTGCGTGTTTATACTACTTTTTAAATTTTCTGCTAGGGGCACTGCAATCATTTTAATTCGTCAGTGTATGGTCGCTTTACTGTAGAAAGACCTAAAGCGTTCACTCATAGAACTTTCCTAAAACAGTTATTGTGTTTTTAGAGAAACTTGCTGTCCCAACTGGGAATTGAACTGCGCATCCTCCGACGCTCTGCCGTTAAGCTACTGAGACGATATTGCAAGCTCTTATCGTCGAAGTGGACTCAGCATTCTCCACCCCACCCCCTAATGTCGGATTGACGTGCAACTGACAATCTGACTGATCCCTCCTGCTATTCTTACCTCAGGTTAGCCTCTGCTGCTATTTTAAGTTAGGCTGCTATTTTTATCTTCCAGGTTAGCTTTATGCGTGATCAATTTACCTCCCAATTTCAGTCGGAGCTCAATATACAAGAGTCCACTGAATCTATGCTAGTAGGACTAGGGTTACTTTTAGACCTCCAACATCTTTGCACTACCTTACAGGGTCGATTCGTTCTGGCGCTATTGTCAAAAGCGTTGCTGCCCCAACCGCGAATCGAACCCTGGATCTTTGAACTGGCCAGCCGATGCTCTACCGTTGAGCTCCTGGAACGAAATTGCAAGCTCTTATTGTCGAAGTGGACTCTGCATTCTCCACCTTCTAATGTCAGATTGGCGTGCAACTGACAATCTGACTGAGCACCTCCTGCTATTTTTACTTCATGTTATCCTCCTGATGCTATGTTTATCCACCAGATTAACTTCCTCCAAGGTTGTTATCCCCTCGATTTGTAATCGGCTCTCCATATCCCAAAGTCCGCTGAATTTATGCTAGTCGTTCTAGGGTCACTTTTAGACCTTCGACAGATTTACACTAACCTACAGTGTTGATTTCACCGTGTATGGGGCGGGATGTAGAATAACCCTATCACTCCCCTGTGTTTCGTAGAAGGCGAAAAATGTGGCATCAGTGCCTGGGGGGGATAGCCAGGTACCCTGCCCCTGGGGATTATATCAGGACACTGGTCCTCCAGGTTGGGGGTTGGGCGTGGGGCTAGCAACTCAAAAAAATTCCTGTTACGAAACCTTTAAGAAAAACCGGACTGATCTTTGGAAACGACCGCTGAAAGGAAAATTGAAAAATGATTTTGGGATTGCGAGTTGGAATGTGTTGAGTCTAAATCGAGCGGGATGATGGGGGTGGAAGAGAGGAGAGTTACTAGAAGGCTTTTGGGGAGAAACCCAGGTGGGTCAAGATCCCGAGGAAGACCTAGGGTCAGATGGAAAGAACAGGTAGAGCAGGATTTGAAACTGCTTGATATTAGCAATTATAAGAGGAAAGCGGCCAATAGAAAGGAATGGTCAAATATCTTAAAGGAGGTCAATGATGATGGCAATGTTGATTGGTTCTGGCGCCATTGCAAAGAAATTTGTTGCCCAACCGGGAATTGAACCACGAATCTTCGTACTCTACCGTTGAGCTACTGGGATGAAATTGCAAGCTCTTATTGTCCAAGTGGACTCTACATGCTGCCTAGAGACTCTTCAATGAACTCTGTATATCTATCTCTTAATTATACGTTGGCACAAAATGCTAGGTTTTTTTGCGAAACATACTCTTTATCGGAACCTTTTCACTGATTCGCTGTTATAGAAAGTTTTCTAGCTTTTTAGTGTGATTTATAATCCCTTGAATAAATCCAGAAGTGTACACTGAAACGTTATGGTTCCGTGATAGCAATCTGCGGCTAAGAATGTACTCCGCTCTTTTCCTGTCTCGTAAATTTTCCGAAAAATAAAATGAATTTGTACGTTACTCCAAGTAACATTTTTCATGAAGTTTCAATCTAAATTGTCACTATTCCCTGCATTTATTGCATTAAAGGAAAATTTATTATACAAGGTGCTTCAAAATTTAAGGGTAACTTCGGATATCTGTTTATCTGTTTGCGTTTAAACTTAATAAAGTTCAAATTTTCACTGACTTTTCACCACTTAAATTTCAAAAACATTTAAGCCAATGTACATGCATTTTATGGGGCATGCATATTATGGGGCACATGTTTTGTTAAAGGGATCAAGACATGATAATATTAAAGAAAAAAACGATTTTTTTTAATAATTAAAATAATATATTATTTCTGGTGGTTACAAAAAAATATAATTTTTGTACCTTTCATCTCACAGAAAGCAAAATTTTTAAGCTTAAAGATGTAACAAATAATGTAAACTTATATTTAAAAGGCAATTAATTCGAAGAGTGTTCTCTCAAAATGCGTTATTACCTACTTTGGTACATTTTCGTAAATTCTATAGCATCTACATTCGTGAAATTTTGCAAAAGCATAAAATTTATCATTGTGCATGGGGTGATCAAAAACTTTTCTACTTAAATTGTTTGGTATTTCAGAAAAATTCATACGAGCTTATGAAAATTATATGAGCAATAATTTCCAAACTCGTATACTTTTTTTTTCAAAATATCAAGAAATTTAAGTAGAAAAGATTAGGTTCACTAAATGCATAATCATAAAATTTATGCTGCTGCAAAATTTCATAATGTAGATGCTATACAGTTTGCATAAAATGTGCCAAAGCAGGTAAAAACATATTTTAAGAAAACTTTTTTTGAACGGCCTTTAAAGTGGACATGGCGCTTGCTGTTTACATCTTAAAGCTTATTTTTTCCTTTTCATAATATGTAAGGGTACATAAATTATATATATTTGTAATCAACAGAACTTATTTTATTTTCAAATTACTAAATGAAAAATTAATTTTTTGAATGTTTAACACGTCTTGATCACCTATATCATCCAGTCGTGTTTCTCTTCAATGGAGCACCTAGCCTCATAAGGGGGTTACCACCCCCATATGAGGCCCTTACCACCCCCTTATGGTATGATTCGATTGGGTCAGCCAATGAGACTGCCAAGAGTGGGACAGCTCAGTGGTTAGCGCGTGGAAATTACACTTAAAGACCCGGATTCGATTCTGAGCTCTACCCAAACTGCCCTCGTGTTCATGCGGAGTACGGTCGTGTTAAATATGTGGGTCCCTGAGTCCTTTCGAGAGATTTGTGGTAAAGGAAGGAGAGGAAGGTCATTGTGGGTGCCACATCCACAGGGTTCCGGTTTAAATTAGGTGGTACTTCCCCATCGTCCAAACAGATACCTTACACCTTTGGTAGGTCGGACGATCTGGGTCGAAGAAATGAGACTACCAGATCGATCTGTCCTATTGGCTCCTGGAAGTCCGAATCTGATAACAAAATTGATCACCTGCTGAAAACAGAGCAGGTTTATGACTAAAAGTATCTCAGATTTGGTACAATTTTAATTTTATTTCAGTAATGTTCCAGGCATCACCGTTTCTGCTAGTCACATACGGCTCACTATAAACAAGAAATCGACGTTTTCAATGGAAATAAACATCTCACTTATCCATAAATCAATTTCCACTGCGTGTAATTCAAGTAAAATGGTGAATCTTGTATTTTAGTTTAAAGGTGTCAATGGAAATGCTTTTCACCCACACCTTTTACGGAGATAGAGTTCTGTTTCTGTGTCCACCTGCATTTGTCTAGTTCTTTGGTACGAAAGATACTTAGGCAAGACAACAAAAGTCGAGAGGAATTCACAGATTGAACGGGACATTCATTTATCCTTATTCTTATATGGACGTCCTTTAGATTAGACGTGGCGTTTGCTGTTTGCATCTTTAAGCTTAAAATTTTTACTTGTTACGACATGAAAGGTACATAAATTATGTATTTTGTAATCAGCAGAACTTATTTTTGTGTTACTAAACGAAAAATCAATTTTGAAATGCTTATCAGGCCTTGGTCGTCAGCTGAAAAGAGCAAGTTTATTGCTAAAAATATTTCAGATTTGGTACATTGTTAATTTTATTTCATTACTACCCCCGGGTACCATCACGTATTTCTGCTAGTCGCATGCAGACGGCTCACTATAAATAAGAAATCATTTTCACTGGAAATAAACATCTCACTTTATCCACAAACCAATTTCCACTGCGTGTAATTCAAGTAAAATGAAGTAAATCATCCCTGTCAGTCCAAATACTTTAGAGGTGTCAAGGAGAATGTTTTTCTCCTACATTTTTCCAAAGATATAGTTCTGTTTCTGTGTCCACATGCATTTGTCTAGTTCGTTGGCACAAAAGATACTTAGACAAGACAGCAAATATCGAGAAGAATTGACAGATTGAACGATATATTTATTTATCCTTATACAAAATACATAAGTGCAAAATATAGACCGTTCTTTATATATTAATTACTTACTATTTCTCATTCTATTGCATTGAGAAAGTATAATTTTCCCCAAATTTTACAAATACGAGGTTTTAATGGATAATCACGTGTGTTTTAAGAGTCTGGACATTATAACTCAATAACGGACGCAGTTACAGCTACTAAATTTTATGCGCAGATACAGTATGCAAAAATCTGATGGTGGCAGCACATGACTTTCCCTGGAGGCTCAAATTAATATTCCCATTCTTTCTTTCACATGTCATCAAATTCAGTTTAATTGCACAAAATGAGCTGGAAGATTATTTGAAATTAGTGTAAATTTGCTGTTTCAATTCCATTTTCCTTTTCATGTGGAGATTGAACGTATTTTCAAAGGAAACGTGCACAAATGTGAAACAACTGGAATATCCCAAAAACGGTTAGCCTTAGAGTTATTTGGTTGTTCATATTCCTTCTGTTGTCAAAAAGTGCGAATAAAACAAGCCTTTAAAAAATACATTTGTGCATATGTGGTCTTTTATTTTAGATTTTGACAATTTTTGCGATCCATATTGCACAAAAAGGTTATTTTTTTCTAATCATACCAAAATCTAATCAGCACTAGGGTAACTTACGAGTGAATTATCTAACAAAATTTTGTGAAATTTGATCTATTAGTTTCTCAGCTAGAGTGGATGCATGCATTGCACAGACAGACACACAGACATACATCACTCAAAAAATACACACTGTGTGCAAAAATGTATATGCGCCCATAAGATATTGAGCTACAGCCACGAAACTCGGCATGTACGTATCGTTTGAGGAGTTATGCAAATGATTGGAATTTGGGAGCAAAAAACGCCTTATTAAGAAAATACGGCAACAAGAAGATGACATTTAAATAATTGGTAAATCTTTCTTATACATGCAGATATTCAGTGCGGCATAGAGTTAATTAAGCTACTTATGCCCTTCTGTGGAATATTTGTCGCATTGATTGAAGCCACAAATGTTGCAACTGGTCAGCTATTCTGAAAAGGTTGCAATTGCCGTCCCAGCATGTCCCAGAGGTGTTCTATTGTGATAGGTCTGCGCACCTGGAAGGCCATGGGAAGGTATTAAATCCTCGAAGACATTATTGGAAAAATCGTGCCGTATATGGTTGAGCGTTGTCTTGTTGGTAAATGGAACCAGTGTGACTTAACAACATTTGCACCTGCTGTAGAATCCTGTCGACGTACAAGCGAGCCGTCCGATTGACTTACATCGCAATTAGAGGAGGCTGACCCATGAGTTGGCTCCCCAGACTATCACGCCACGTATGATGGCCGTCTGCCGCTCGACAACAAATGTGGGATCTTAACGCTACCCTGTCCGTCAATGTCCCCGGCCATCCAAATAGCTGCTCTAAGTCTACGGACGAGTCAGGAGGTCTGGGCTTTCGACACGTCAATGTCCAGAATTGTAAAGAAAACGGTATTCGTCGCTAAAGACAACATGCTCCAATCGGACACTGTTCAGGCTGGCCGAACTTAACACCGATCCAGACGGCTATGCCGATTTTTAGGAGTCAGTGATAGGCATCTTAATGTCAACCGCTAATCCCATACCTTCCATCAGTCATCCTCGAATAATACCCCTTGATACAGGATGCATGAAAGATGACAAATGCCTTTGAAGGGCTGATAGTGACGCCATTTGTATGGACGTGGCTCCTCTCCTGACTGCATGATCCTCTCGAGAAATTGTCTATTTGAGGCATCCTGAGCCTCTGCAATGGTTACAAAAGCCTTCAAAGATCCACTATTAACAATACCGAGCAACTACCATATCGCTCCGATCGGGATGGCGATTGATACATGTATTGAACAAACCAACTACACTTAGGCCTATGATGCGAATCCTCTCTGAATGCAACAATTGCTCGTAGCGTCGTCGAGAACGCCTTAAAGGCATATCTGTACACAATTTGCAGCATCAAAGCATAAAATCAGTTCTAATTGTCTGCGAGTAAGAACTCCGATTGTTTTAAATGCTGCACAATGCGTTGATCTCATGCGTGTTGCATGAGCCCTATAACGTCATTGGCAGTAATAGTTTGATTATCTGCATAACTCTTATAGCGACATTTGCATGTCGAGTTTTGCAGCAATTTTTATGGCTGTATATATTGTTTTGCAAGTATGGTTTTGCAAGTATTTTTATGGCTGTATATATTGTTTTGCAGTGTAGTTTTATCAAGTTCTAGAGTGATCGAACCTTACAAATTCGTTGAAAACTGGATTTCCGATTTTCGACGCGATTCCAATACTTTCCTTATACATTACCATGTATTGTAAGGAAAGTTAAAAAAATGGAATTAGACGGAATTTTTGATAATTTCCATGATTAAAACTCGAACTACTTTCTCTACTAACTGCTAACTCTACTAACTGCTTCTCTACTGACTCGAACTAAGATTTCCATATCATTATTTCCTATGGAAAACATTGACAATTCCTGATAAAATGATAGTTAATATACTAAGCTCCTGGAACAACCTAAGCACCTCAATGACTTCTTAAAAAAAGCTCCATGAATGTACACGTTATATTTAACCACAGTAAAGTGACCATGTCTGGTCGAATGAAAATGATTTTAGCGTCACTAGGGGCAAATTAAAAAGTTAGGATAACAAACAAGGGAACAACATAAAAAGCCAATTAATGTTATAGAGCATTATTTAATGAGTAGCAATCGACACCATGCGAACAAACAAAAGGCGTATACAGAAAGCAATAAGTATCTCTCAAAAAGTTGTATCACAAAAGCCTATAACACATTGCGAGACCTGCAATGCACATCACGCAGAAGTATCATTTTAACTTTCACTGCAATATATCGGAAAATTATTCGAGAAAATTATCTTTATTCCCGGAGATTATCTTTATAAATAGATTATCTTTATTCCCGGTCGTGTATGTGTGTGCGTTTGTTTGTTTTAGTTATAAACGTTTTATTTGCTTTTGTTTGAAAAATATTATGTAGCTAGTTTTTAAGTCTGTCATAGGCAGGGAAAATAACACCCTTTCAAAAATTAGGCTGCAACTATTTTTACTTTCCCTGCAATACATGGTAATGTATAAGGAAAACATTGGAATCGTGCAGAAAATCGCAACTCGAGGTTTCGACGGATTTACACGCTTTAGAACCTCTGGAAGACGAAAAAACATTTTTAGCATGACGTACGTAAGTGTGTGTGTGTGTGCGTGCGTGTGTTGTTATTGAGACCCAGACCGTCCAACCTACCAGAAAGGTGTTGAAGGCCCAGACCACACGACCAACCCAGGGGGTTTATGGTATCAAGTTGTGTGGCCGGGACCAGAAAGGTGTGCGGTAACTGTTTGGACGACCGGGAAGTGCCACCCAATTTAGACCGGAACCCAGTGGGGGAGGCATTAACACGGACTGTACCCTCCTTCCCCTACCACCAACCTCTCGGAAGGACTTACGGACTGACATGTTTAAAGTGATCGAACTCCGCATGAACACGTCGGCAGTTTTCGCAGTGGCGGGAATCGAACCCGGGTCTACCAAGTGCAATTTCCGAATGTTAGCCACTGGACTATAGTGTGTATCTACTCAAGCTCAGAAACTAATTGACTGAATTTCGTAAAGTTTTATAAGTCACTTGTAAGTGACCCTGGTGCTGATTAGATTTTGCTACAATTTGGGACAAAAAATAATTAGCCTTTTTCTGCGAAGTGGCTCGCAAAAATCATATATATCCATTCTAGCTAAAGAACTAATAGCCAAATTTCGCAAAATTTAGAATATAAGTTACTTGTGGGTTACCCTAGTGCTAATCAGATTTTGATACGATTCGGAGGAAAAGAACCTGCCTTTTCTTGCGAAATAACCTGCAAATCAACAGAATCTAAAAAAAAAGACCTATCATGCTCAAATATATCCATTAAATACTTGTTTTATACGTAATTTTTGACGATGAAAAGAATAAGACCAACCCCCATTACTCTAGGCCTAGCCGTTCTCGAGATATTTTAGTTTTTTCGCATTTTTACTCTCACCGCGTTTGAAAATACGTCCAATTACCAAATGAAAACGAAAATCGAACTAAAAGTGGAAATTCAGTGTCATTTCAAATAATTATGCGTGTTATTTTGTGCAATTAAACCCAATTTAATAAATTATTTAATAAATAAAAGGAAAATGAATTTGAGTTCGTAAGGAAAGTCATGTGCTGCCCACATCAGATTTTTTTTTCGAATTCTAATGGGCATTCTTGCTGAAGGAGAGCATTTTGAACATGCTGTATATTAGATTCTTGTGCAGGTAATTGTTGTTTATTTAAGCATTCCTGAGTAAGACGGTCATTTGACAATAACCCTATTGAGTGGAGCTTTCTGTAACAGTTTTGGGGTAAATTCCCACTCATTAGTCAATGCTAACTTTGTAATTACATTTTTGGTTGTCTATCTCGCTCCTACCGATTTCGTTATCCAAACTTTTTATTACTTTCCCAACAATACATGGTAATGTATGGGGAAAGTATTGAAATCGTGTCGAAAATCGAAATTCGAGTTTTCGATGGATCTACACGTTTCGAGCATTCTAGAACAAGAAAAAGCGTATTTTTAGCGTGACGTCTGTGTATGTGCCTGTCTGTGTACAATCCAATCTAGCTGAAAAGCAACGTGACAAATTTCACAACATTTTGTAAACAGGTCACTTGTAGCTCACTTATTACCCTGGTGCTAATTAGATTTTGGTAAAAAAGATTTTCGTTAAAAAAAGGAACCTGTCTTTTCTTTGCGAAATGGCCCGAAAAAAACTCATATATCCGCTCTAGATGATCAACAAATTGACCAAATTTCACAAAATTTGAAAAATAAATCACCTGTTGGATACTCGTGGTTTGCCTTCGTGCTGATTTTATTTTGAAATGATTCGAAAAGAAAGTACCTACCTTTTCCTTCTATTGTTTTACGGAATGGCTCGCAAAATTTTTCAAACTCTAAAATAAACGACTACGCGTGCTAAAATATATCAATTAAATGCTTCTTTTACACGTAAATTTTGGCCACAAAAATATTAAGATCCAGCACTATAACTGAAGACTAACCTTTCTCAAGATAGTTCAGCTTTTTTGAATTTTTGCCACATTACCATAGGTTCAATCACCAAATGAAATAGAACAGTGAAATAAAACTAAAAATGCAGTGTCATTTCATATAAATATCCTTGTCATTTTGTGAAAAAAAAGTAACTCAATTTAATGATTTATGGAGGAAAGAAGGAATTTGAGTCTGTATGGAAAGCCGTGTGGTGCCCACATCAGATTTTTAATTCTCCACTAAGGGCGTTGCAATTCCTTTCATTCGAAAGGGCATGGTCACTTTAGTAAATATGGACCTAACGTGTACACTCCTGAACCTTTCCTTGCAATGTTATTGGAGTGCTTAAAGACTTTCGTTGGAACTTTATATTATTTTATGATGGAATCCCATACAAACGTTTCTGTATAACTTAGAAACCTGCCTATTCCCTGAAAAAAAAACAAAGTACCTCCCCAGAGTTGAATTCCTGCTGTGTACTATTCAAATAAAATACAATAAATCATGCTTGATAGTCCAAATGAGACAGTAAGACGTTTGGACTAATGAGACAGTCAACGTTTGGACTAAAGTGAATATTAGACTAAAGTGAATGTCTTTATAGAATAAATACAATTTTTTTCTCGAATGCAATTTGTCAAGTCACGTTAGCGAGAAAGTTACACCCTTGAACAAGGATAAACAAAATACCTCTCCAAAGTTGAATTCCTGTGTGCAATTCAAATAAAATGCAATGAATCGTGCCTGCAATCCCAAATGAGACAGCAGGACTAATGTCAACGTTTGGACTAAAGTGAATGCTGCACTAAAGTGAATGTTTTTATAAACTCGTCAAAATTGGAATTGCAACACCATGAAGGAACGAACGTAATCATATACAAATCACAGTACCGGTAGAAGAGAGAGTCATATGCAAATGATAAAGTTTTCGTACGTATCGGGTCACGTGACACCCAGTTTCGGGTGATACAGAGCAGCAGACGATAGTCTCGTAAATACAATCAGAGACGATTTGCAGCAGCCGATCTTTCGTAAAAGTGCAGAAACGATGCCTCGAAGACGTCAGTGAATTGAATGCCAGCAGTTAGCGACTGGGGAACGATACTGTATCCTGGAGCTGCGTGACGTGGGTTTGTCGATGCATGCAATTGCCAATCTTGTTGGGCACGACGTGAGTACCATTTAGTGATGTGTGGCACGATGGACGCAGGAACAGCAGAAAACACGACGAAGAGGAAGTGGATCGAGCCGGCGCACAGACCGGCAGATTCGCCCAAACGGCTTATCGAAACCCCTTTGCAACGGCAAGTGACATCCGAAACAGTCTGCCCCCATCAACGGTTGCACATGCGTGCACCCAAATCATTCGCAACAGGTTGCATGAAATACAGCAGCGCGCACGGCTCCAACTACTGGGGTGCCTTTAACCGCTCGACACAAGTATGCACATCTGGTGTGGTGTCGTTGTCATTCAACTGGACCATTAAATAACATCAGGTACTGTTTACGGATAAATCTCGCTTCTGCCTATAGAGGAATGACTGCCGTCGATGGGAGAGGCGGCTTCCCGGGGAACGCCACTTGCCCATATCACCAAATGTCACATCGGTCCCACACCGAACATCATGGTTTGGGGCTGTATCATGTTCGATCAGCGGGCAGCTTTGTATATTGCAGGTAATCTGACAGCGGACCGGTACGTCACACAGGTTGTGAGGCCTGTGGTTCGACCCCACTGTTGCAGGCCGTCCTCGGCACGGTGTTCCAGCAAAACAATGCCACACCGCACGGTGAGCTATTAACACCCTGAATGGAAATCACATCCTTTCTGGCAGGCAGCCTCGCTGGATTTCTCTCCCATCGAACACGTTTGGGCCCTCATCGGACGTCAGGTGCACCGGGGGCCGCCAGTACATACTGTAGATGAATTGTGTGCCGCAATGGATGCTGCTTAGCAAGGATTACCTCAAGAAACCATTAATAGCTTCATCAATAGTGTGCCTCGACGTTTAGCGGCCTGTATAGCAGTCCGTGGGTGGCAACATTCTTTACTGAATAAACAGGTTCTTTTTTTTTTTGCATATCTCTGCTTGTTTTTTTTAATCATTTGCATATGACTCTCTCTTCTACCAGTACTGTGATTTGCATATGGATACATGAATTCTCTCATACTGTTGCAATTTCACTTTTGACGAGTGGATAATAAATTCTATTTTCTTTCCTCGAATTCAATTTGTCAAGTTCTCTTAGAGAGTGAGTTACACCCTTGGTCAAGAATAAACAAAGTACCTCTCCAGAATTGAATTCCTGCTGTGTGCAATTCAAATAAAATGCAATGAATCATGCCTGCCAGTCCATATAAGACATCAAAACAAAAGTCAACGTTTGGACGAAAGTGAATGCTAAACTAAAGTGAATGTCTTTATAGAATAAATGCTATTTTTTTTCTCGAATTCCATTTGTCAAGCTCCGCTAGCGAGAAAGTTACACCCTTGCACAAGAATAAACAAAGTACCTCCCGAGAGTTGAATTCCTGCTGTGTGGAATTCAAGTAAAATGCAAAGAATCATCCCTGTCAGTCGAAATGACATAGCAAGACTAAACTGAACGTTTAGGCGAAAGAGAATGCAAAACTAAAGTGAATGTCTTTGTAGAATAATTACTATTTTTTTTCCTCGAATGCAATTTGTCAAATTCAGATAGCGAGACAGTTACACCCATGAACAAGACTAAACAAAGCACCTCTCCAGAGTTGAATTCCTGCTATGCGCAATTTAAGTAAAATGCAACGAACTATGCCTATCAGTCTAAATGAGACAGCAAGACGAAAATGACCATTTTGACTAAAGTTAATGCAAGACTGAAGTAAATGCTTTTATAAAATAAATGCTATTTTTTCTCGAATACAATTATTCAAGTACCATTAGCGAGAGAATTACGCCCTTGAACAAATTAATGCTAGAATATCTAGAGTAGGAGTCTTCAATTGACTTTACCCGAGTCCGTATTTTTGAGGTTCTAATCTAAATCAATATTTACTAGCTGTCTTTCTCAAGCTAATCTTTTAAAGTATTTTCAAAATATCTCAAAATAATATTAATTATAATTATACAGGGTAGCCACTGAAAGACTGAAGGGTTTGAAAAAGTCATAACTTGTTCATTTTCAATCTTTTTGTTTTCATTTTTTACAGGATATAGGGCATCCCTTGGTGATTAAAATGACTAAGTATGATGTCCAGCAACGAGTCAAACTCATTGGGTTTTTCTATTCCAGTGAAAAATCAATTATTGAAACTCAGAGAAAATGCCGGCAACATTTTAATGGATCTTCCCGGTTTGATAACTAGACTTATTACTTTCCCTGCAATACATGGTAATGTATAGGGAAAGTACTGGAATCATGCCGAAAATCGCAACTCGAGTTTTCGACGAATCTACACGTTTCGAGACCTCTAGAATACGAAAAAACTATTTTTAGCGTGACGTCTGTCTGTGTGTCTATCTGTGTTTCTGTCTGTGTAATGTATGTATCCACTCTAACTCAAAAACTAATAGACCGAATTTCATAAAATTTGGTAGATAAGGCTCTTGGGCGTGATCCTGGTACTGATTAGTTTTTGGTACTATTCGGAAAAAAGAACCCGCCTTTTTTGCGAAATGGCCCGCAAAAATCTCATGCATCCACTCTAGCTGAAATACTAATTGACCAAATTTCACAAAATTTGGTGGATAAACCACTTGTGGGATACTCTGGTGCTGATTAGATTCTGGTACGATTCGAAAAAGAACAACCTGCCTTTTTTTAAGAAATGACCCGCAAAAATCGCCAATATAAAAAAAACGACTACCTATGTTCAAATGTATCAATTAACTGCTTGTTAAGTGAGTTAGATTAAGTGTTAACTTGTATTTACTATCTGATTTTTTTTTCAATTAACAGCTTTGCTACTAGTTAATGTTTATATTATAATCAATTGTAATTATTATATATTAATATTGATGTATAGTAGCTATATGCATGTGGATTTTCCTGATCAACTCTTACAAATCTCTCTGATCAGCTCTGCAAATATAAATATTTAATTATTTGTTAATAATTTATATGAAATGAAATATGTAATAACTGTTATGGTTTAGGATTGCTAATGATTAACAGCGTTTTAAATGAGTCTCTCTCTTTCAAAACTGTTGAGCCCCCTCCCCCCCCCCCCCCCGCCCTTGAATTTCATTACAGCCCCTCTTGAATTTCGTTTCTTACTACGGACCTGGGTGAACATATAAATTAATTAATCAACTAAATGCTATAAAATAAGACAATATTGAGTATAAAGTACTATTATTACAAAAGGATAGTTTAAAATAATGTAATTTCTTACTTTATAAAATTCGAATGAATTAAACAAACCCCAAATCATCGAACTTATGTTGCATCCGGTCCACATCAGAGTGTGCATATGCTTGTTGCCTTTTCAGCAAACGATAATAACGTGCGTAAATTACTCACATTCGAAATTGTGTTATTTGATCAACGTCGTATTTTGAATAGACAGCCATTCCGTAGGGATTTCGGAGGTATTTTCGTCAAAAATAAGTAAAATCGAAAAGTTACAATGTCATTGAGATTTTCTTGAAAATTTTCAGATTGAAGGCGAAAATTGAGACCCCCGTCCATCCCCTTAAATACGCCACTGATGATATGTTATGTTAGAAGCTGATCTTTAGCTTGAATGCATATCAAAACTTAATCTCGATGTCCCAAAAGTTTGGCACCACTACGCTAAACGCTTGTCTCCACTTTAATTTCACGATTATTTGATTCCCAAGTAATATCTAATATGTTTTTGCGAATAAAATATATTGTAATGATATATACTCCGGTTTGGAGAGTGTAGCTTCGGGATACAAAAACGAATTAAAAAATCGGAGGTGGCTCCATTCCGATAGAGCTGAAATGGTTTCGAACGTCTTTTAAAATAAGCCTCCAACAAAGTTCAATAACGTACAGCTCAAACTGCTGATAAATCAATACTAGTAAAATAACATCGTTAAAAGCATAATACAACACAAAATTAATAGTATCGATCGGTTTCGAAGGCAAAAATGTTCTCTCTTCTTCAGAACACACAAGAAGCGCAACCTTCTCAGGTGAGGAAAAAGTTTCTGGATTTGATTACCTTACTGTGTTTGTTTATTTCATTTTTCTTTTCTCGCCGGTGGTAACACTCTTTCCCTACTTCTGTCACGTTTGGTGTTCGTGCATCAGTCGCCAATCGTTCTCTCACAAGTGAAGGCTGCGCCAGAGGGGGGTCTCGTTCCAGGCATGACTGACTGCATGTTTTTTACTTAGCTCTGTGCATATTATGTCAATGGTAGAGGAAAGGCGCGCATTTTGTTTTCGGGCTCTCAGGGGATGGGAGCCGAACTTGTTAACTATGATTGTCATTCTACTTCACCGAAACAACTAAATCTCCTTGGACGTCACTGGGTCTTACGTGCACAACATAATTCAAAATCTCTGTTAAAGTTGTTTACGTCTGGATATTACCACTTCAAAATTAACGAACAATTTTTAGCTGCAGTAATGCGAAAACTTACTGTGATTCGGCAACTCCTCTCAAAGTCCTCCCTAGAAAATGACGTCACTAATAACGAAATTCTCTCCCACTGATGTCAAGCTGACAACTTTTTGATTCATTGCCGGATTGACTGCTCTATTAAAGAACAATGGGTTGCGATTCTTGTGTGTCCTGACAAAGAAGGCTGTTTTTTACTTTCGAAACCGGTCGATGCTGCCAATTTTACGTTGTATGCAGCTTTTAACTAAGTTATTTCAGTTGTATTAGTTGTAATTAAGTTCAATGAGTTTATTAACTGTTTTCAGTTTCAGTTATTTGTTTATAACAGATAATAGGGACCTAAAGTAAAATATATAACTGAAGCAATTTAATCCTTAAATTATGAACGAATATCAATCCGATACATGTTTGGCAGCAAGTAGTAGATTTTACTGGATCTAATGCAAATTTTTAGTTGAACATCGTCTGCATAAAGTCTAATAATTTTACATTTTCTGGCTTGTTGATCTCTATATTAAAATGCAATTAATACACATTTTTAGTTGAACCTCGTCTGCATAAAGTCTATTAATTTTACATTTTCTGACTTGTTGATCTCTACATTAAAATATCAAAAATTTTCGCACATTTTAAAAATAGCTGAAAATATTAAAATATCGGAGTTTTCATATTTCAAAACTAGGAACCCGCGGATTCTGAAATCCAATTATATATTCCTGTAGGACTTTCAAAGGACTACAGATTACATGCTTACTTTTCATTCTCATTTTAAGTTTTCGAGATATACGCATTACAAACTTTAAGAGCGAATAATATTCAATCTTACACAACTTGACAAGACGATTACTCAGAAACTGTAAGACCTTATAAAAAAAAAATTATTGCTATAAACTAGATTTCCTACTGAACATATTTTGTCTCTTACTATTTATGTCTACATTTTATAGTTTAGAATATATTTTGAGTGAAATAAAGTAAAGTAAAACGAAAACTTTTTCAGGCAAAAAAAAAAAAAAATTCCGGAAAGAAATCATTCAAAATAATAAAATATTGAAACTATTTTTGTATATTTATGAATGGTACGCTATTTACCAAATCTTCGTAACACTCCGATTTCAGTCGGATATTCCGACCATATACTTTATCACGTCAAAATCCTACTACACCTTTAATAATACTACTGCATAGCTACACCATTAATAATACTATTACATAACTACACCTTTAAAAATACTACTACATAACTACACCTTTAGTAATAATACTACATAACTACACCTTTTTTTAAAGTCGAAATAAGGATAAACAGAAAATAAATACAAATAATAACTTTCTACTATTCTTATTTTGATAAAAACCATCGAAAGTCTAACCTGCTTTACCTCGATATTTACAGTCATTTAATTATATTCGTGTCTAAGAAGCTGAGAACTTTCCTCCAATGCTCTAAAACAAATTCTCTTTGATTTCAGTGCAATCTAATAATAAAAGTCCCTGGAAATGTCAGAGAAGTTTCTTCCACCCATTCGCTGGTTCCCAATATTTGCATTACTGTTAAGGCCCGGCTTTCCGCAAACAAGATCGAGGTTCAGTTCCCAAGGGAGAGCTCCTTTGGTTCATGAGGGAAGTTAGTTCCACATGTACGAAATATTAATTTGTATAAATAAAATTTTAGATTATTATGTAAGACTAGTCTTAAAGCCTGTCAAAGTCAGAGAAATTAACTAAAATTTAAGTTGCAGTTTTATTTTCCAAGTTTTATTTTGTTTAACTAGGGGGGCTCCGCTCCCTGCTCACTGACGTTTACCAACCCCGAAACTCGCTTCACAAGTAGCTCTCGTTAGGATTGCTTCGTGAGCTTTTTCGTGACGCCTTCTACGCAGGTGTAATACACCAGTTGGTTATCCAACCACTGGCACCACGAGAACATTCCTACGGCCCCTCCCAAAAAGTCAGAAATTAATTGCTAATGCAGTCCACTTTTGAAATCCGTCTTCACCAGCGCAGTAAGCGCGATATACTCTAAATATGAGTAAACATTGCATGTCAATCGGATTTTTACTATAGATAGCCTTACAAAGCGTCTTTTATACAAATATATAACAGTCAGGTACATATTTACAACAACAATAGAACATTTAAAATCGAACGATAACGATAACCAAAAATAACTAAAGTCACAACGATAGCTTCATTAGTTTTGCCATTAAGTTAGTTCCCTTTATCTCCATGATTATAGCTCTGAACAATAAATTTATTTTTAGTGACGTCATTTAAATATTAATTCTTTTGAAATGGCAACAGTGTTTTCAACAATGAAATATTAGATTTTGTAGACAAATGGCGGTCATGGAGGTAAAAGTAAGGAGTTAAAACTTCATATTATGAAAACACCAATATCGTTTGAGACAATAATTTAGGTGGCGCAGGGATAAGATAAGTAGCTCTGTGTTATATGCATTTCTATGGTGAAAGGCCTAAAATATTTATTACTGTCAATTTTGTAAAAATGAATTATTTGCGCGATTCAAAGTAGAACTGAAACAATAAAGAGTATTCCTAAGTATTCAAAATTATTTTACCTTTCAATTCATTTTCATCTTCCTATTTTCTGTACTTTATCCTACAATTATGAAAAAATACTGATTAATTATACTCATAATTAAGGAACCCTTCATTTAAATATAATCAAAAATTCATGCACTAAGTATTACACTTTTCTGTTGGGTTAACTAACAATAGCGGCTACTTTACTAACACTAGCGACACCTAAATATAATTCTCAAAACATTATGGCATTTTCAAGCGTTTTATCCATAGGAGATTTATCTCCATCTTTCTAACTCCATGATGACGGTATTAGAAAATTTTATCCGATTGTAACTAAAATAGGAGGCAACACATGGTAATGCAACCTGGATCATCGTGCAAAATTGCAAATCATTTGATTTTATAGATCTGGAGCTAACCTTGACAGAAAAACTCTCTACTTTAAAAGGATTTGGTCAGCGGCTGCACCTAGTTGTTTCATTAGGGGGCTCCGCCCCCTGCACGCCAATCCCCGGAACTCGCTTCGCCGCCTACTTACCACTCGCTTCGCGAATTCTTTCGCAAGTTAATACTTCTGTTGTGGACTGTTCCTTGTTCTGTAACACTCACCAATCCCCGGATATCGATTTGCGAGCAATTTCACCCCGGCTGGTATACAGGACATCCTGTTCGTTGACGCTCACTAACTCCCAGGGCTCGGTGACTTCGCCCTCTGTTCTATGCAGCCCATTAACCACCGGAAATAGCTTTGCCAGCTCTTTCGTTGCGCCTGCTACACATATGTTGGATCTTCTCCTCTAGTTTGCTAATCCTCACCAAGTCCCGGAAATCGCTTGGAGAGCTCCTTCACCCCACCCGGCCTCCCATGCCCGCACCTTTGAAATACAGATAATACCTGTAGCACAAGCAGACGATAACTGACTGGGCCGGTAGGTGTCATAATGGCGGTTGTGTCAGCCTATATATGTAGGAGACTTACACCAACCATTGACAATATCCACGTCACGTAAGATAATCGGTAATCACATCAAAGGTTGAATAACTCTTGCTTCATTAAAAAGTTGAAATAAGTGTAAACAGAAAATAAATGCAAATAATAACATTATTCATATTTCACAATCACCATTGCAAGTCTGACCCTCTTTATCAAGATATTTACAGTCATTTAATTATATCCATGTCCAAGAAGCTGAAAACTATCCTCCAATACCCTCAAACAAATTCCCTTTGATTTCAGTGCAATCTAATAATAAAAGTCCTTGGAAATGTCAAAGAAGTTTCTTCCACCTATTCACTGGAACCAAATATTTGCATTACTGTTAAGTCCCAGCCGCCCGCAAACAAGATCACGGTTCAGTCCCCAGAGGGGAGCTCCTTCGGTTCATGAGGGAAAGGACTCTGTGTGTACTGGATATTAACTTATATGGATTAGATTTTAGACTAGCATGGGAGGTTGGTGTTTAACAATGTCAGAGACAGAGAAACTAATACTCTGAAAAAATTATGTTGCAACTATTATTTTGTTTAGCAATTTACGATACTGGTCAATAATTGGCTTTGCAGTCGAAAATTGGCTCAATTAGATTCCGCCATAAGCTCGAGACTTTATTTATTACCCAAGTCGCCCAGCTCACCCAAATGAGGTAGAGCAGCACCAGGAAAAACGCAGAAAGACAATGCACATATACATACATAGACATACAAAGACAATATACTGGGCATACAACAGAAAAACAAATTATAAATGGGTTATTGATAATAAATAAAATGATACAAAATATAAGGTTGATACTATAAATATACAAAATTTCAGCCTTCTTGGTCTCCGGGGGGGGGGGGTGGCTTCTCTGGGGTCTAAAAATACTTTTCTATGCTCCATTCTCTCAGCTCCACGAGGAAGAAATCGAAAATCCGGTTCCGTTATATTTTGTTTATTGGTAGATACTACAAGTCTTCAAAGATTGATTTAACCTTTTAAGTAACTAAGAATGTAAGAGAGGGGTCTGAAGGGGATTTTTCGAAAATCTCTCAGTTTTCCCCGCATTTCGAAGAAATCAAAAATCTTTCTCCGTTATGTCCTGTGATCGACACTAAAAGTGCTGTTGTTGAGACCCAGACCGTCCGACCTACCAGAAAGGTGTAAGGTAACCGTTTGGACGGCCGGGAAGTACTATCCTATTTAGACCAGAACCCGGTGGGGGAGGCATTCACAGGGACCGTACCCTCCTTCCCCTACCACCAACCTCTCGGAAGGACTTACGGATCCACATGTTTAACGTGATCGTACTCCGCATGAACACGGCGGAAGTTGTGGCAGCGTGCAAATCCAGCGCTCAAACCACCAGGATACAGCGCCCGAAATGTCCCAACAGCACGCGGTGTTCCCAGGTGGTCACCCACCCAAGTATTAACCGCGCCCGATGCTGCTTGACTTCGGTGATCTAACGAGAACCGGTGTTTTCAGCACGGTACGTTTTCAGACAGGGGCCAGAGGGAACTAAGCCCCCCCCCCCCAACAAGAGGTATACTCAACCCCCCCCCCCCCCCTGACAAAAAATATTAAATTTTTAGTAATGATGTAAAATTTTACATAGCATAGCATTCACATTTTGCATAAAAAATTTCTTTGAGATTTCTTTTTATAAATTACTTCGTTTTAAAGATTTTTTAATTTAGCTGAATTTGTAATTATACTAATGATCAATTTGTTTACATATATAATTTAAAAATGTTTAAAAATTATGACAATAGAATGTAGGATACTTTTGTATTATTTTGGGGGTTCACTGTTATACATTATACAAGATGTCCCAAAAAGATTGAAACGCTCTTTGATTCTTTACCTGTTGGAGATAAGTGGACAATGTAAATTGCAAAAATGTTGAAAATAAGGTAGGAAATAAGACTACGTTAACGAAATATTCCTCCCATTAATTTTCAAAAAGTTACACTTTTTAAATTTTTATACACTTAGACAAATACCCACTTAGACAAATTTGGTCAATCAGAAAATTTTTATTTTTAATGCAACAAGATCATTAAAAAAACCGCATATCTGTATCTTTAAAATTAAGTGAGTTATATTTAATTGAAAATTGAACATTGTGAATGGGAAACCTATATCAAATTAGAAATGTAAATTTGTGACATATCACAATAAAGATAAAACTGGATGATAATACATAGGATACTAACAGCGCAGTGGGTACCACTGCTTTATATGATCTCTGTCTGTGTAATTATTAGATGCATTTGTGATAAAAAATTTTGACACATATTAAAGTATTTTTGATCTAAACAATTTCCATCGTCAATTTTTTTTTTTATGATCCCTATTTTCACTGATGAAACAGTCTTTCACATGGTACGGAAAAGTGGCATAAGTCAGATTTTTTTCTTTATCATAATTCAGTTGATTTTAAAGATACGGATATGCGGGTTTTTTTAATGATCTTGTTGCGTTAAAAATAAAAATAAAAATGTGATTGACCAAATTTGTCTAAGGGGGTCGTATAAGAATTTAAAAAGAGTAACTTTTTTAAAATTAATGGAAGGACTATTTCATTAACGTAGTCTTATTTCCTACCTTACTTTCAACATTTTTCCAAGTTACATTGCCCACTTATCTCCAACAGGTAAAAAATTAAAGCGCGTTTCAATCTTTTTGGGACATCCTGTAGAGTCAAAATCAACTGATAAGTAGTTAAGAGTTTGTCATAGTGAATATGACATTTTATGTAATTTTAACTAGTGCACATTGATTTTAAAATATTTTAATTTCTTTTGATTAAATTTTAATTATGAATTTAATCTTTTAATCAAAATTGTATATACCCAATTTACTTTTTTAGAGACTTCTAAAGGCATTTGCCTGGCCAAAGAGCCATTTTTTCCAATTTACCTTCTCACGCTTATTTAACGTCTGTAGGATGAGTTGCCCACAGCTGCAAATTCACCAGGGTGGTAACGAGTTACTCGCCCCCTCTTAAAAACAAGTGAAGGATTTTTACATGCTTGGTCAAAATTCCTTCGCAGCCAAAGGCTTTGTTTCCCACAGAAACCGAAAACCTAACATTCTGCTTCATTCACGTTAACATAGGCAATCATATGATGAAGGCAATTATCGCTGTCAACTTAAGAAAATAATGTGCTAAAGTTACTCCCACCTTACAGTACAGCTAGACAGAGTTCTCAGAGGGGTCCACGATTCTCCAAGGGGGGAATCAACATCATATTCCCCTTTGATTTTAGCATTATAACATGCTATGACTAATGAGAGCTACTATAAGTCCAGGAGTAGCCAATTATGTATTTCCTGAGACAGATCATCACTAGCGCAGTAAACAAAATAATAATAAAAAGGAAGTCTGGAGAACGACGACGAGCATGACGGCTCTGTGCCGGTCATTATGCTCTTTTTTCATATTGGTTTTATGGTGTAGAGTTTTTAGTCAGAGAGACCTCAGAATGTTGGTCCTGCGCTGATCTGATCCGCTTCAGGTGATGGGATCTAGTTCCCTACAAAGCCTCTAGACAGGTATCTGGAAAACCACGATGGGTATGTCTTCCTTTAATCCATAATGGATGACATTTGCCTGGTATACTGCAACTCCGAATGATGATGCTATGGAACGACTGATAGTCAGGGACATGGGTCCAATCCTTTTGAAATCTGCCAAAACCGCACCAAGGACAATGGATGGAATATGATTCCATACAAAGCGACTCGAATAGGACATCGGTTCCTATATGGCTCCAACTAAGAAAGATCGGCGCCTGATTACAAGCATGTTAAATAAAAAGACTAACAAAATTATCATAGCCACAGCATGAGGCTTACCAGCTTACATTTTCTTCGGATCAACAACGTAAGTGGCCTTCTTCCACACATCGTATACATTTCGTAATTACATTTTGTGAATTAACTATATAAAGTTGTAAAGATCTAAATACTAAATTGAAGAGTGTTTACCAATTTAACATAAAATACAAAATTTAATCTAATCATTTGACTTATATCTTATTTTTAATAATATTAAATTTATCACAATGCTCAAGTTTAAAATGTATTTAGGTAGTTTAAATAATTTCCCCCACCCAGGGAAAAATATATATTCTATCTTGTTATATTTGCACATGATGTATAGTCTTGGATATTGAAATAAGATAATTATTGATGAATTCGATTGTATGTAATATAGTAGTTATAAAATAATGAATTGCATTATATATTACTTCGAGCATCGCCATAAATCTATATATAATATTAATAAATGATTAATATGGATCCACACCTGCCTCTTATTTTGTCTCATAACCTTTTGGAATTAATGACTTATATGCTTTATTTTCAGCTACTTTGGAGGGTAAGTCTCCCTTTTTAAGAAAACTAACCACTCGATTGATCATATAAATTAAGTAACAGACCAAAATAATTATGCCTTTATGAAGTATTCATATTAAGTAATTACTGAGCTGTTTTACGTGGTTTATTATTTTGTATCAAGAGTACTTACGGCCATTACATCCTGATAGAGTTAATATTAAACATTACCTTATATTAACTTTCAGAAATTTTCTTCGATTAATTAACAGCTTTTACACTAGTTAATGCTTGCATTAAAATTAATTGTAATTATTATATATTAATATTGATGTATAGTAACTATATGGATATTAATGATCAGCTCTTAGCTTGCAAATATAAATATGCAATTATTTGTTAATAATTTATATAATTGATATATACAATAGCAACTATTATGATTTATAAAGGCTAATGATTAATTGTATTTTTGGTGAGCCCCTCCTTTAAGACTGTTGAGACTCTCTTGAATTTCCCTCCAGCCCTCTTCAATTTCGTCTCTGGCTACGACCCTGTATCCATATATGGTATGGGGAGAGGCATTTTAAACATGATGTACCGTAACGTTTCTGAAACGCTACTACTTTTAAAATCTGGTAATACGGACTTGGAGCAGGATAGCGGGATCGTGATTGGCTGCCCGGTACAGATTCCAACTTTTCTAGCCCTTTACAGGGGGAAATTATACCCAAACCCTGTGCAGTTTGGGTATAATTTCCTTGTTAACTTGTAAGATGATTATCCATATTTTAAATTGACAATAGTCGATATAATTGCAAGAATTGAGTATGTGAATACAGGTTAATGAACGCTTACTGTATTACAATATTAAAATGCAATCACTTCATTCAATACACAATCAAGGGAAGGCAAATTTGTAAAATCTTACATAATAAAAGAAGATGTGTGGTCTGTGTGTCTATAGTCTGTACACTGTAAAATATTTGCACGCACGTTACTGAAAGTTTCAGAGGAATCAGTATATATATATAATATTACAAAATTAAGAATTTTTAGAGTTTGAAATAAAAATATATATTAACACTGTATCTAAATATGTGTGGCGCATAGCAGTCATACTCCTTCAGCCACCTATATAAATTTCCAAAAGGATCGAATGAATAAATAAGTGACATACCACAATTTTGTCGTGGGGGGAGGGGGTTGTGATCCCCACTCCCCGGTTAAGCATGTTTTACACCGAGGTAACACTCCCGGGAACCGGTACATCACAGGTGAAATGGCAAAAACCCCAAAACATATAAATGACGTGAAGGAAAAAGACCACCGGAATAAAACACAGAAGTAAACCATCATTGAATTACATTCAAAACACCAATTTTTTTTGTGTAAACAGATAAAAGATATATATCAAATAAAAACATATACCTGAATACACCAAACCATCTTAATTACCTCTATCAAACTTCATAGCTACTAGTACCCCGGTTAAGCATGCCGTGTAAAGCATGCTTAACAGGTGAGTGGGGGGTCACAACGCCCCCACGACCAATTTGTGGTACGTCACTTCATTATTCATTCGATCTTTTTGGAAATATATATATATATATATATATATATATATATATATATATATATATATATATAATATCTAAATAGTAGCAAGAAAAACACATGAAATTGAATGCAACAAATGAAAAGAACCACCAATTGGCCGGGGGGGAGTTGTGACTCCCACTCTCCGGTTGAGCATGCTTTATGTCATGGCAATACTCCCGGTAGTCTGCTACCGGGAGTGTTGCCATGGCATAAAGCATAATTTTCGCCAAACTTTCTCATATATTGTAGAGCATTCCATACATTGTGCTTCAAAACTTAATATCAATGGCTTCTTTGTGTGCCCTTAGTGTGCCCTTCATTGTAGAGCCCTTAGAGAAGAATTGAAAAAATTAGGAACAAGAACTCGGCAGCAAAGCGAAATAGAAGAAACATATATCAATCACGAAGTTGTAAAGCACTGTTCAATTAGTATGAATCCCAAAACGAGTACATAGAAGGTAATAAACACTAGTTATACTTCATCGGTATCTAAATGCTGTAACACGGTGACACCTGCTACGCTTCTCAAAGCACGCGATAATAATTTGTCTCAATTTCAAATGTGTATTATCACTGATTAAGGGCGTTTTTAGCATACTGTACACCACACTCCTGTTCGTTTAAGTATTGTTCATTGTATCATTTCTAAATATGAGAAAAAAAATCGCCTGTAGCCATAATGTGTCAAATAAATGTCTTGTGTAACTAATTTAGTATCGATTTCAAAAAATTAGACAATGCTCTACAAATTGGGAATTGACATTCAATTTTTATAATTTACATTCTGTAAAGAACCTGTGGGGCCTATATAACATTTCGTTATTATGTCCCTCAGTTGCGTTACATTTTATGTTTACTTTTTAGCAACTTCGGGCTGGTTCGGTTAAGTAGACCAATCACCGAGACAAGTAACATCTGCGTTCCTGGTTTGTAAACAGGATATGTTTCGAATAGCGAGTGAGTAATAAGTGATAGAGGAAGTGATAGAGAGATAGCCGAAGGGAAGCTGAGAGAGAGCTGGTTACGCTGGATGAGTCTTGAAGCGTAAAGTCGCTAAATGCGTGTGAACGACGGAAAGGCCAAGACCGCGAAACCAGCACTAGAATGGATACTACAATGACGAAAAGAGTCTAGTATCCCTGGGTGGCAAAGACAATATTTAGCAACGAAGAGGGAACTGGGTAAGCAGCACGATTTATAAATCTTACACTGGGTATTTAAATATAAGATATCGCTGGGCCCGTCAAAGTGCATTGAATGATCTGTTGTACTCCATAATGGGTATGTACAATGCTGGCTGTTTGGTATTTGTCTCTATTTAGTTAAACAGCCAGCAGCTGTAATTTGAGTGAGCACACAATAAATGTGTTTTGATTTAACTTATTACATATGTGTGTTATTGACCCTGACCGCGAAGTGCCGTGTGTATCTATTACTTACAAAAGTCTGGAGTTAGGTCCTTTTTGCTTGTCAGATCTAAGTGTATATACCGCAACAAAAATAACAAATATACCGCAACAAGTGGTTGTTACTTTTGTTGCGGTAAAGTGTATATACCGCAACAAAAGTAGCAACCGTAATCCCCGCAACAAAAGTTAACAAATCCGTACAATATAGCTCTAACCAAGGTTTATTAATTTACAATGTAGCGCGATCGAGGCTCTGAACTTTACAAACCTTGATGCTCCAACCGGGAATCGAACCACAGATCTTCGTACTGGTCAGTCGACGCTCTACCGTTGAACTACCGGGACGAATTGCAAGCTCTCATCGTCGAGGTGGACTCTGCAGTTCGTTCCTAATTTCTTTAATTCCACGCTAAGTGCACTGAAATCCTTTTTATTTAATCGGACATGGTCACTTTATATAGATACAATATTTACACTCATAGGTTTTTTCATACAAAATTATTGAAGCACTTCAGAACTTTCCTAGAGGTCCTAGGATGCAGAATTCCTAGGATGCAGAATTTATGTAAATAACTTTATAGGTTACCATACAGGCAAGAAAAGTAAAAATTCACTTAGATTCTTTAAAAATTTAAAAAGATATACATAATGTCAAGTCATCAAATTATTAAAACATCAAATACGAAGCAATGGAAATATGCATCTATTTTCTATATAATTTGGATGAAAGGATGTAGGTTATTCCAATGGGTATAAAACCAAATATAGAATATTGTCATTAGAGTCACCCTACTAACAAGCCCAAAAACTTTTCGCTAAACAAATTCCCTTCGATTTCAATACAATCTAATAAAAGTCTCCGAAAATGACAGACAATTTTCTCCCACAATACGTAGTGGCATCCAATATTTGAGTAGTTGTTAAGCCCCGGCCGGCCGCAAACAAGACCTGGGCTCCGTCCCCCGGGGAGAGTCGCTTTATTTCAGGCAAAAGGCGCATCAGAAGAAATGGATATTAAGTTACGTGGATTAAACTGGGAAAACAAAATAGATCTTAAAACGCGCTTATCCATCAAAATCTTGAATTCGGAATTTTATCACAGAGTTTGCAAAGTCAACTTCATCGATAAAAGCATGCAATTCCGTCCAAGTAGCTCAACGATAGAGCGTCGGCTGGCCAGTATAAAGATCCGTGGTTCGATTACCGGTTGGGGCAGCAAGGTTCTTTACAACGGCATCCGAACAAATTAACCCTGTAGGTTAGTGCAAAGATTCTGGAGGTCTGAACGTGACCTGTCCTTACTACGACTAGCACGGATTCAGTGGACTCTGGGATATTGAGCTCTAATTTCAAATCGAGAGGACAACGACCACGTAGGAAGCTAACATGGAGAATAAAAATAGCATCAGAAGGCTAACCTGAGGTAAAAATAACAGGAGATGGTCAGTCAAACTATCAGTTGCACGCCAATCTGACCTTAGAGGATGAAGGGTAGAGTTTGTTGCCCCGGTTGGGGCAGCGAGGTTCTTTACAAGTTTCCTCTTGAACACAACCGAAAAGATGAGATAATGCTCCTTCCAATGAACTTTTAATGGAATCCGTGAGACTGAAATCAGTTTTTTGAACAAGGGCGTATCCAGGAATTTCATTTCGAAGGGGGGGGAGGGTCCAAAGTATAGTGCACTTTCAATCCAAAAAAAAAGTTTGAAGAAAAACTAACTAAACTTGACTAAATTGATACTGGATCACAATTGAACGAGGAAACATGAGAGCACAGGCAAGGACGTATCCAGAAATTTCATTTCGTGGGGGTCTGGATCCACCGGCCCCCCCTCTATGAATGCATCGTAGTTTTTTAAAATACTTCACTAAACACGATTTCACAAAAAAAAAATTTTTGAATTCACCCATCCGTGAATTAAAGATTCTCACAATATTTTTCCACCTATAGGTTTAAAAATAATCGTGAGAATATCATGAAAATATCGGAAGAAAAAAATATCAAAAATATTGAAAGAATTGCATCGAAAATATCGGTAAATGTCGTGAGAATATCGGAAAATATCGTGAGAATTTTCCCACCTGTAAGTGAGAAAATACCTTGAGAATCTTCAACGACATTCGACAGTAATATACTGTTGCAAAATTTCACTTTTTACTTTCTCATACCACAGAATATGGTATAGAGAAAATATTGTTCTCACAAAAATTTTTGATTTCGAAATTTTGATGACAATATGCGTGTTAGGACTTCCTAAACACATTTTGATTATTTTTAGTGTGATGTCCGTCTATATGTTTGCCATCTGTCTGTCTGTGGTCGATTTTTTGTATACACGATGACAACCAGAAATATTAGTAGATTTTCACGAAATTTTATATCCGTCTTTGTTATCAAAAAATGTAGAACTAGATACACATTTTCGAAATTCGAGCGAAAATTTTGAAATTTATTCGGAATTTTACATTTTCTTAAAATGGCAGTATAGAACAAAATTTGCCATAATTATGCATAAAAGGGGTTTTTTCTGGCTTAATGGTCAAGAAACTTAAGCAGTTTTAATAATTATAGTGAAAAATAGCCGCGATACAATTTTATTGAAGGTGTCGTCATTAGCCGCCCGAGGGGGTGCATTATTAAACTTTGTATCAATCCAAAGATTTCCTCAAATCCTTTAAAACGAGGGGTAAAATGCTATGATTGTGATAGTTTGGACCAACAATGCAATTTTTTCAAAAATTTTCTTGCAAAATTTGAAAAAAAAAAATCACAAACTACTAGAAGCTAGATTTTGGTATGAGGAGGTCGAGTTGAGCCACACTTTAGGTGTCTAAAAAATCTCGTAATTGAGTAGAAATTTCCATTTAAAATTTCTAAGAAATTTACATGTTTTGAACAATCTAGAATTCGAATTTTAAAGCTGCGGAAATAATCCAAGTTCTTACTAAATATTTCCGGATGTAAAACCAGAACATACAGATTACCTCTAGGGTAAATATACTTACAATTTATTTTCTTAAACTTCAGACCAACTCTGTTAGGTTTGGAGAACTTCATATGGAATAGAAAGTACCGTCAGTGTGCATTTGAAATTGTCTGTATATTTAAAGAGTTATTGAATCTCTTATCTGACTTTCTTCTATGAGAATTGAATAGTTATTGAAACCAACAATCAGAAAAATGAAAAGAACGGCTGAAATATATTTTTAAATATAAGTGGTACTCAGGTCAGGACCTTAACCAGAGACGAAATTGAAGAGGGGCTGAAGGGAAATTCAAGGGGAGGGACTCAACAGTCTTAAAGGAGGAGCTCACCAAAAACACAATTAATAAAGAGAATTTATAAATCATAACAGTTACTATTATATATTTCAATTCATATAAATTATTAACAAATAATTGCATATTTATATTTGCAAGCTAAGAGCTACTAGCAATTAATAAGCTACTATACATCAATATTACACATCAATATTATACATCAATATTATGATAATTACAATTGATTTTAATGTAAGCATTAACTAGTAAGAAAGCTGTTAATAATTTGTAGAAACAGTCTGAAAGTTAACACAAGTTAATGCTTAATATTAACTCTTACTACTTATCATTTGATTTTGACTCTATAATGTATAACAGTGAACCCCACAATAATATAAAAGTATCCTAAATATTATTGTCATAATTTTTAAATTAAATATGTAAATAAATTGATCATTAGTATAATCACAAATTCAGCTAAATTAAAGAATCTTTAAAACGAAGTAATTTATAAAATAATCTCAAAGAAATTTCTTATGAAAATTTGAATGATATTTTATATGAAATTTCAAATCACTATTAAAAGTTTAATATTTTTATCAGGAAGGCTGAGTATACCTCTTGAGGGGGGGCTTAGCCCCCTCTGGCTTCTACCTGGCTACGGTCCTGAGTCTCAGGTCATATCTAAGGGATACACGTATTGAATATGGTCTACAAAATTTTATTTCCAAAGAATATGTATTATATGAATCTTCAAGCGATTTTCATATAAATTCATATTCCAGAAATAGCTTAGGTGTGTTTGTATTATAAACAGTATCAGAATTTTAAAAATCGTATCGGTTTACTAATTTTAATTCGCAAGTCATGTTCTTTAATATTTTGTAAAATGTTTCTATAGAAGGAGCGTTCCATACAGGAAGCACTAAAAACTATCAGTCAAACGGTACCCTTATTTGCTGGAGGTCAAAGACATGGTACAATATGGTACAATAGTACCGTACTCTAAACAGATAATTATCTGTTTAGATTATTAATCATAATTATATTTAATTAAATTAATTATAATTAATCAGTATTTTGCATGTAAATTACAAAAAAAAACACATGTTCACCAGTGAAAAAAATCTGATGTGGGCAGCACATGACTTTCCTTATATAATGCAATGAATTTACTACTTTTGCAGTTAAAAAAAATGTTATTCTTAGATACTTATATTCTTTCCAAGATATTGAATTTTCTTCAATTAGTCGTCATTTTCATTGATTTAGCGTCATTTTTATCCATTTGGCGAGATTTTTGTTATTTTGGCAACAATTAAAAATGTCGCCAAGTTGGCGACATTCCGCCCAATTCGTCGCCAAAATCTCGCCAAGCGTTATGGACGGAGAAATAAGTTATTCTTACAGCAAATAAATGGCGTTCAAATACAAAAGTATTACTCAAAGTATCTTTTTTCATGAATGGAACGAGCTAGATCCACGAGAATAATGTCACCCAATTTATCGCATGGTATTACATATGAAAAGTGAGCATGTTTCTCAATAGGAAATATATTTTTTTTATTTTATATAACTTTTTGATAATTTTTTTGAAAAATGTGCGATATCTCGAGAACGGTTCATGTTGGCGTTCTAAAATTTATGCCAATCGTTTTCTAATGAAAAATTACATAAGAAATGTCTATTTGCGTAACTTTATTAGCGGTTTTGATTTTTTGACGATTTTTTTCAAAATTTCACTCGAAAATTTAGAGGGGTTCTGAACATTCGATTGCATACAAAAACAATAAGCTTCCAGTGTTTACAGATTGTGATTTTTGTACCAAATTGCATTCGAATCGGTCCATTCGTTGCTGACACACACACACACACACACACACACACACACACATACTTTCACACACAGAGACATCACTTCAAAAATGTTTTCTTCTTGATCAGGGATGCTTGAAACGTGCTCTGCCGTCGAAAACTCGAATTCGAATTTTCGACCCCGTCACAATACTTTCCTTATACATTATGTATATAAGGAAAGTAAAAAGAGTTTCCCACACAAATTTTCCCTGCTTATTGAGAGCAGGTTTATAGTTAAAATATTTCACATTTTACAGAGCCGTAATTTATTTCATTTCATTATTATACCAGACAGGTATTTCTTCTAGATTGTGTATATAAAAGAAACATATACAGGATGCCCACTTATATCCGTTACACCCCCCTTAACTTCTAAACGGTGACAGCTTAGGCCATAAAGTTGGTGTCTAGGTATAGTAAAAAGGCTATGCGCTACTCGATGAGACAACTTACAATGCCATCTATCGCCAAATTTTGGAATTAGCTATCCTATCTCGTAAACGGTGAAAGATACGTAAAAAAAGTCAATTAGAAAGTTGTAGAGCACTCTCGATTTAGTACGAAAAGATACTTTGCGCACATTGATACTCAAAACAGAATGCAAAAAATTAACATTTGTTTGGTCATGATTTTGAAAGTTGTCATGTCATAAAGAGTGGAAGAAAGAAACTGAGACACTTCCCTATCTTCAGGATCATTTATTTACAATAGTATATTGCTCAAAATGCTCTCCGTTAGCCACTATACACATTTGCACTCTGGACTCGATTTCTCGCTGCACATTGTGCAACATGGCAGGTGTAACAGACGCACAAGCATCAATAATGCGTCGTCGAAGATCCTGCAATATGGGCGGAGTGGTCGCATATACCTGCCCTTTTATGTGTCCCCATAAGAAGAAGTCCAATGGGGTCAAGTCAGGTGAGCGCGGTAGCCACTCGACGGAACCACCACACCCGATGACTTGATTCTGGAATGTCTCTATTAGGTACTGCTAAACGTTTGAAACCTTATGCGGAGGTGCGCCGTCATGTTGGAAGCATACATTTAGGAGTTGGTGCAACGGTAGATTCTCAACAAAGTCGGTTATTACATCCTGCAGAAGCTGCAAGTACCGTTGTCCCGTTAACGTGCCCACGTAAAATACTGATCCAATGAGCCTGTCATTAAAAATTCTGCACCAAACATTAATCGACCAACGTTGTTGATGTCGAACTTCGACGGCATATCTCGGATGATTTTCCAGCGACCAGGTATGAACGTTCTGTCTATTAAACATTCCGTTCCTCTAAAACATGCCTCATCCGTCCATATTATGTCTGCCAAGAATGTTGGGTGGATCTCTAAGTTATTCATCTCAAAGTTGTACCACGTGTAACGCCTCTCAGCATCTCTTGGCAGCAATCCCTGCACAAATGTGGATCGGTATGGATGAGCACCTGATTCAGGATTAGGGATGGATTTCCAGACGCGGCTTTTTGAGAGGCCACAATTTTCACTGATCATTCTTGTGCTGCTCTGGGGATGGGCGAGAGCGTATGCTAGCACATCTTCAGGTTGAACTTTGCGTCTTACATTACGAGGTGTACGAATTTGAGGTCGGCTGGTCACGCAGCCCGTCTCCCTTAAACGTTTTACAACTTTTAAGATGGTCTGCCGTGTAGGATGCGGGCCTTGAGGGAAACTTTCACGATACAACCTTGCAGCTGATTTTGCCTTACGCCCACATTCACAGTAAATTAACAACATCTCGCAATACTCGTTACTGCCAAATTTTGCCATAACTCTCTGCTTTAACGCACAACCCAGCAGAAACATCCTTTTTATAATAGTAGTCTCTGGTTAACAGGTATGACGTTCCATCCTCATTTGCATAATACATGAGATCCATGTGATTTTTATACCAGACATGGTTGAGTTAAGCTGTGTGTTTGGAGAGACGATTTTGCAAGATCAGTAGAAAGTTTCCATGGTTTGTAGAGACATTCAGTAAAACACGCAACCGGTGGGGATAGAACCATGGTCCTCCTGAATGCGAATCACGTGCTTTTCCCCTGCGCCACAACACAGGCTCGTATTTAGTCCGTAAGGTGGTCTTTTCTCGCTTCGCTTCACAATCAAACAAATGTTCATTTTTTTGCATTCTGTTTTTAGTATTAATGTGCGCAAGGTATCTTTTCGTACTAAATCGAGAGTGCTCTACAACTTTCTAATTGACTTTTTTCACGTATCTTTCACGAGATATGACCCCTAATTCCAAAATTTGCCGATAGATGGCGTTGTAAGTTATCTCATCGAGTAGCGCATAGCCTTTTTACTATACCTAGGCACCAACTTTATGGCCTAAGCTGTCACCGTTTAGAAGTTAATTTAGGGGGGGTGTAACGGATATAAGTGGGCACCCTGTATAATGATATTTTACTTGATCTTAGTGATCAAAAAGTCCATTTTAAAAAAAAAACGTGAAAATTTGCTTTTGTAAATAAAAACATATGTTTAATAATATTTCACCACTGATATATATTTTGATTAAAACAAATTACCATGGTTGATGTAGAGGGGTTAAGAAGTCAATGATTATGTGGAGGGTGGTTGCAGAGACTTACTGATGTGCCAAAAAAGAGTTTTGAAATTTTGATGAAAACAAAAATTGAGAACCACTAATCTAGAAACCCAAATGAGAATTATGTTGTCACAACGGGAATTCCGAGGGCATCAAATGTCGCAATGGATTCCCGCCAGACACGGCTGACCGAGGAAGTCTAACTTTCTCAGAGAAATTTTCTACCCAGGTTCTAAACACACCTCTCGTCAGTTGGAAAATCCCAACTGATGACCTGCAAAGGAAACCCAAACAAAATCCAAAGTAACCAAAGAATTACCTTTACCTTTAAGGACTCATCAGCAGCTGAAAACACTTAAATCAACACAATTTCAACACAAATAAAAACTCATAATTTCCTTTAAATTCAGATTTATTAATTGCTTAAAGATTGGAGTTATCACAAAATACAAATGCTGATTCACGTTCAGCTCTTCAACCACTGGACCACCTTTACTAAAATTATCGGCTCTTTGCCGGAATTGAATATTCATTTCTAAAAATCATTTAGCAACAGCATAACATATAAATATTACATATTCTATTTTTAACAACCTGGTATGGTCAAGGAGAGAATGCACCCTCGAGGAACGCTTAAGGCTTAAATATTAACTGTAATTTAATTCAATTATACTTTACTTTAGAAGATCAATTTAATAACAATTAGCTCAGAAGATCTTGAGGATACATCAGGAGGACCAGTCCAAAGACAATAAGTCAGACGAGGCATCGCAGCCTCCATTTACCGAAAGGACGCTTACCTCCATATCTGGAAGGACACAAGAAATGACGAAGTCGTACATTCGCCACCCTCGGGGAGAATCTTCCCCGACCAAGGAAAGGTGACAGGCACGCAGCAAGCAGAATACGAGCAACGGCCCGCACAGGGCCCAGGCTTCATCAAGGACTTAGTCAGGAACGGTCAAAAGTCGTCCGGAACAGGAGGTTCCCGGACGGTCAACGGCGGCAGGCAAACAGCGAGGCTCGGCATCAGCAAAGATCCGGTCAGGCAGTGGCGTCTCTCCCGACCCCCACAGCTACGGTAACCCAACCTGAGGGTTAAGTCCCGAGCCGACGTGGGTTCGAAGATGTTTTTCCAGGGAGAGAGCCCAGAATTACATTTCACACCGCTTTTAAGCATTCCAGGTGGATCCAGAAATTTACAAGGGGCTCACATCATCTCTTTTCCACCAATTAAAAAGAACATGTCTTTCAAATTCATCCAGGGGTCCGCCCCTCAAACGACAAATACCAAGGCACGTGTAGCTGCCACGTGAAGACAAGAAGAACGAAGACATTTGTCTCCGCCAGCAAACAAGTGCGACCTTGAGCAACGGACGCTATTCCTCGAGTGTGAAAGAATTATTTAACGAAATAAAAGTAGCCACAATTCTGCACAGATTTAGATACATTGAGATGATAAAATATATACAACGACATGAGGGTTCCGGGTCACAATTAAAATAAATATTAATATAAAGGTTTAAAAAATAATGTAATTTTACAATTTGTATAAAAGTGACGAACTCCGTCACGACAATGTTGATACTTTTCCACACAATTAACTATGCAATGTGGATTATTTTTCACATAATTTCTTTAAAAAATTCATTTGGCTTCTGATTAGCAACTTGTAAAGGTGTTGGAATGAACAAGCAGGCATCTTTTGAGAAAACAACAAGTTTATTCTTAACCTGTAGAAATCATAAAATAAACTCCATTAATTTAATTAATAAATGAATGACAAATCATCAGATTTTAAACGTCATTTTATTAAATGTCCATCAGACGTACGTAAAATTTAAAAGTCAGAGTGCTTTCGAGTATCATCATACCTTTCTTCAGTGGCTTTAAATAAAAAATCATGCTAACATGCTTAAATACTATCCATTACCTGCAAGTTGAATTTGCATATTATAAAATTGGCATCACTACTGAATACGTTTAATGTATCCACAACAAAATCACCAGAACCAGATTTAAAATTCACAAAATTACGAATACAAGAAAGACAAAATTGGCATAATCCGGATTAATCACAAATATACATAAGCAAAAAATGTTTTTGAAAAATATTTTAGAGGTTACTTTATAAAGGTTTGACTCGCTTGGAATCGAGAACGAATCGCCAAGCATAACTTAAAACATGAACGGGATCAAAATTACAGATGGAGGTACGATATAGATAAATAAAGAGGGATTCATAGAGTAAAATAGATCAGGGGTTATTACAGCTGATCGAAAGAAAAGAGTTTTCGGAAAGGGATTAAAAGTTATCATTAATCACTAATTGGGCAAGAGCCGTCGATTGCCTACCGTTTTTAATGTCCCTAGCATGTTCAGCCGTGCTACCATGTTCGTTTAGTGCCTCCAATCGCTTAGTAAAGTAATTCGTTTAGTAAACTGCATTAACCTAATTTACAAATAATAAATCAGGATGTACATGGTCCACCCTTTCTACCACTGGTTGCATCTACACACGCCACGCTCCAAGTACCAACGCGTATCATCTCTCACCATCCCCCTCGAATCTTCTCGTGATTCGCGCTTCGCCTTTTTATAACCTGGTTACCAGCACCCTCACCGTTCGTAAGTTGCGTGACTGCTATTTAAATTTAGATTCTTTTTTCCCCGAGCAAGACACTGCTTGAAGAATAAGAAGTCGAGAATAGAAATGTTAATCCTTACAACTTAACTATGATATTTTGTCAATATATTCATGCTGATTACTAGTGATGCCTACAAAATATAATGCAAACATGAAAAAATAGTAAAAATGATCAGTTTTCAGTAAATTATACTAAATACGAAGGAGTTTGAAATGATTTCCACAAATATCACCTTGTAATGAAACCAAGAATATCTTTAAACAAAATTGTGTTTTCAACACAACCTTTGAGAATCTCTTTTGTCGCTGATCGATTCTCAAAGGTTGCGTTAAATACCCTTTGGTGGACTTCTGTTATCCCCTCCTCCCTCAGTGCATCATATCTTCGGCTCTAAGTTAGCAAAATGTTTGTGCTCGGAAGACATTATAGGTACGATAAAACGGCGTCGAGATCATTAGCGAATAATTAGGAGGTGTCTAAAGACATAATCCTTTCAGCAGTACATCATCAGTTTCAGTTTAAGTAGGAAAACATCCTTCAAGTATAATTAGTTTCCATTTCCGGGGATTCTGAACTTGGGTAACTGAAAAGGATTTTCTCTTGAATTTTTCTGTAAACTTAACACTAAAGACATTTAGGTTTGAAGAATTAATTGAGCATTCTGTTCCCCAAAACGTTCTGAAGATTTCTAAATTAAAATAAATTGCCGATCACACTGCCATCGTAAAGGAAAATTTGATGTAGGCAGCATTTGGCTATTCCGACATAATGCAATGATTTTACTATTTTCACAGAGAAATAATGGTGTGTGTTGCACAAAATCCATAACACTGTGATCTTGACAATGAATTAATATCGCTTACATTGAAATTAAGTGCTTTTGGCAACTTACAGAGGCTTGTACTGGATTTAGAACAAAACTGCTAGATTAACAATAGAAGGTATTTAATATTTACAGATATTTACACTTTAAAAACACATATTTTCATTTGAACGGAAACTCATTCCAACCATGGAACAAAAAGGAAGGAGAATCATCGGCATAGGCATATTCCCGAAATATTTACTCCTGAGAGGTTAGGTAGCGCTGATGTTGGCTATGTTCGCTTTACGCACGCTTTTGATCGGCATTTCTCGCGTTTTGAGATGCATTGCGAAAATACAAATTTTGTTCATAAGGTCCTAAATTTTAATTATTTTCATTTTGAACCTTCTCAGGTTAGCCCGTCCTGGTCCCAGAGCAGCTAGATAGCCCAAATTTAATATGTCATTGTCTTTTGTACCATATTTTAATTCTTTGTATTTTGAACTTTATCGGGGTCAGCCTGTCTTGAGCCCGACATAGGAATGTGCTGGTTATTTGAGAACAACTCGAAAGCGAAAGCAGCTATAAAATCCAAATTTTGTATGACACTCCTATATTTTAATTCTTTGGATTTTGAATCTTATCCGACCAGCCCGTCTTCGACCCGCCGTAGGAATGTACTCGGGATTTAAGAATAACTCCAAACCCAGAGCAGCTAGATAGTCCAAATTTAGTATATCATTGTCTTTAGTGCTATATTTTAATTTTTTGTATTTTGAACTTTACCAGGGTTAGCCCGTCTTAGGCCCGACATAGGAATGTACTAGTGTTCTTAGAATAACTAGAAAACCGGAGCGAAATCCAAATTTTGTATGTAATTCTTATACTTTAATTCTTTAGATTATTTGAACCTTATCGGGCCACTCCGTCTTGAGCTAGCCATGTACTCTTTATTTTGAAAATAACTCCAAAACCAGAGCAGCTAGATAGTCCAAATTTAGTATATCGTTAGTGCTATGTTTTAATTATTTGCATTTTGAATTTTATCGGGACTAACCCGTCTTGGACCAGACATAAAAATGCACTGGTTTCTTTAGAATAAGTCGAAAACCGGAACGGCTAGAATATCCAAATTTTGTGTATCATTGCCTTATATTTTAATATTTTGGGAATTTTTCACCTCTTGGGCCAGTCCGTCTTGAGTCCGCCATAAAACTGTACCCATATTATGAGAATAACTTCAAATCCAGAGCAGATACATAGTCCAAATTTAGTATGTCATTGTCTTTGTACCATAGTTTAATTCTTTTTATTTTGAACTTCATCGGGACTAGCCCGTCTTGGGCCCGACATAAAATCTACTGATTTTTTTTGGAATGACACGAAAACCAAGCGGCTAGAATGTCCAAATTTTGTATGTCTTATATTTTAATTTTTTTGGATTTTGAACTTATCGGGTCAGCCCTTCTTCGGCCCGGCATAGAAATGCACTCGTTTTTTTAAGAATGACTCCAAAACCGGAGTAACTAGATGGTCCAAATTTTACTATATCTTTTGTGCCATATTTTAATTCTTTATTTTGAACTTTATCGAGACCAGCCCATCTTGAGCCCGATTGTAAGCGAGCTAAATTGCAAGTGTTCATATAAAGTATATTTTTAGATGTTCCATATTTGCTGATTACAACCTGACAAAAGGAAATTATAAAATCAATCATAGAAAAACGCATTCGTATCGTTCTGGTTTCAAAAACGTTCAGTAGATGGCGTCGGAGCAAGCTGTCGCATAGAAGCGACCAAAACGGAGTAAATTTTCCACCACGGCGATGATTCTCCTCCCTTCTAGCTTCATGAATCCCTATAGTATAACCTTGATGGATTCCAACATCACACACTTCGCTTCGTTCCTCGACACAGACCCTCTTCTCTACGCATCGCCTCTGCGCACGCCAAGTTCTCGTTCTTTGACGAAGTCCACTACGCCACAGGCTGTTTATACATTTTACAACAAATATAATTTCGATCCCATTCGATCGTCGAACGCCCCCTTACAAAATTCTGGCAACGCATATACTCCTATTCATAGATAATATTTTGAACTATTTTGAAAAGGTTGTTCTAATTTCGATATTTTAATATTTTGAATTGCTTTGAAAATATCTAAAGATAAACTACCCACAAATAATGAAGCAATTCACTCAAAACCATTTTGGCTCCATCGGACTGAAACCACTGCCCATGGAGTTAGAAGGAAGATGAATGTCCTATGAATGAAACACTTGAAAATGCCATAACGCTTTGAGAATTATATCTAGGTGTTATTAGTGTTAGCAAAGTGCCCTTTATTTCCATTTAACACAACAGAGAGGCATAGTATTTAGTATATGTATTTTTGATAATTTTTAAATTAAGTTCAGAATATAGGGAAATAAAATAAATTGAAAGGTAAAATAATTTTAAATACATAGAAATATTCCTTATTGTTTCAGTACTAATTTGTATTGAGCTACTAATTTATTTCTACAGAATTGACATTTTAAATAAATACTTTAAGCCTTTCACCATAGCAATACATACAATGCAGGAGCGCTTATCTTATCACAGTGCCACCTGAACTGTTTCAAATGATAATGGCATTATCTCAGTATGAAGTTAACTCCTTACCTTTGTCTCCATGCCACTGCCAATTTATTCAATTCATATTATTCCGGGTATAGATGTAGAGGTTCAAAACTCATATCGAAATATTATCTGGACTCAGCCTCATTGCTTTAAAAAAAGTTATCAAAATAGGCCGTTCAATATAAGAGATATTTCGCTTATAAACGTGTTCTAAAATTTTCTCTTTAAGTGAACACCATAATTAATCAAAACTTAAGGGCGTTAAAATAAAGCATAAATGCGAATAAATTAAAATGAAGCATAACCACCCGCCTATCTGCTTAATATCTTTCAGTTTTCTTTCAGGCATTTATTCCTAAAGCTTTACACCAATTGTTTCAAGCATCCAACCACTTGCTTAGATCATTCATTATTATTCCCATTGAATTTCGAAGTAATTAACTCTTTTCCTTCGAAATTTATTACATTTGAAAGTTCTGACTGTTAATCTGCATGCTATTTAATTTCGAGAAATTTTTCTCGCAGTTATTCTCCGTAAATCATTCCTCAATGACATCTGAATCAATGGAACTCTTGTGTGAAACATTTGAAGCTTTTCAGATCTGCAAATGGGGCCGTCCTCTCCAGAGAGACACAATGCAACCGCGTCAAACGCGGTATACAGTTTTCATAAATGGAAAATATAAAACATTAGTTCAAATGTAAAGTTATGCAAAATTAATCACTCTAAACTTGCAAAAGAACTAAAAATAGTAAACTTTCCTCGCTCTATAAACTGAATGTTGTGTTGACCAGATTTGGGAACAGCAGGGCTATTTATCCCTTGGTTCATCCTTCCAGTAATGATGAGACAGGATGGATATGAGTGGTTCCTCCGGTTTACAACTTTGTAACGAGATCCTTGTAACTAAGCTCCTTGCAGAAGGAAGAGTGTGAATCTACCTCTTTCATTGATCAGAGGTCCATTACTAAATAGCTAAAAAAATTATTTCGCGTTCGATTTCTTACTTCCAGATAGCTTTCCTGCGAGAGTGAACTAATTCGGTCGGTATCACTATACACAGGTAATTTCCTACATGCGTTGAAGTCGCTCAACATAAAATAACTAAAACACTAATTCATATTTAAAACATTTCTCTGGGGTATCTTGGGGACTGACCTGAATTATCACTCTACAGAATTTCATGGTCATGGGTCGCTTAGATTTTCCACAAGTCTCACAGACAGAGAAACGAACAGACAGTCATTATATTTTATTATGTAGGATTTTAAAAAACAAAAGAATCTTTTAAAAGAACAAACTGCAATCGAAAACTCATATATGCTTTACTTTCACTTAGGTTTGATTGCAATACAAATGAAATTAAAAAATATGAAATACAAATTGTAAACAGCCTTGCTGCCCCAACCGGGACTCGAACCCTGGATCTTCGAAATGGCCTGCTGACGCTTTACCGTTGAACTACTGGAACGAAGTTGCAAGTTCTTATCGTCGAAGTGGACTCTGCATTCTCCTCCCTCTAATGTCAGATTAACGGGCAACTGACAATCTAACTGACCACCTCCTGCTATTTTTACCTCAGGTTAGCCTACTGCTACTACTATTTTTACCCAGCTAAGTATCCTGCGTGGTCGTTATCCTCTTAATTTGAAATTGGCGCTCAATCTTCTAGAGTCCACTGAATCTGTACCAGTCGTACTAGGGTCACTTTCAGACCTCCGACATTTCTTTATTTTTTTTCTTTCTTTATATATATTTTATATATTTTTATATATATTTTATATACTTATTTCACTCCAAAGGATCTTCCTTCTAAAAATCTGCCCAGGCTATCGTACAACATCCAATATCTCCTTATTTTCCCTCACTGGTATTCCCCCCATTCATTTTACAATTTCTACACTCTATAATAAATTTAATTTTTGGAAACATTTTTTTTATTTTTTGGATTATAATTTGGAAAAAAATATGACAATAACAGTGGTTTTTCAGTCTGTATTTCTAAACATGATGTTCTGGAAAAGGTTCTCTCCTATAAACTTGACAACAGGAATACAGTATTTCAAGCCGAACTTACTGCTATTTCCTTTGCTATTGACTGGGCTTCCTCTAATAATACCCCTGTTAATATTTTTTCCGATAGCCTCTCTTCCATTCAAGCTCTTAACTCAATAAAAAATAAATCTAATTATCTTAACTCCATTAAATACAAAGCTCTCCTTGCCAAACACCTTGTCAATATTTCTTGGGTAAAAGCTCACAATAACATATCTGGAAATGAAATTGCTGATTACCATGCCAAAATTGCTGCTATCTCTGGTTCCCCTCTTACTATTCCCTTTCCTTACTCGCTCCTCTCAAAATTTTGTAAATCTCATATTCTTAATCTTTGACAAAATTATCTTAATGATTACATTTCCACCAGGACTGGTGATCCGGCTAGAATCCTGTCTAACCTCCCTATCGTGAATCCTAATTTACAAATTTTTAACAAATATCTCATTTACTTTCTTACTGGTCATGGCCCCTTTCTTGATTACTTATACTTTTTCAAAATTAAATCCACCTCTAACTGTATTTGCAATAAATTCGGTGACGTTGACCATTACATTTTCGATTGTCCTTTTTCTAAAAAATTTCATCTCTGCAAACCTTCCCCCTCTAATAAACCAATTTGGTTCTCCAAAGTTCGTTCAAATCCCTCTTCAGTAGATAAAATTAAAAACTGTATTCTTGTTTCCATGGAAATTTCTAAAAAAGTGACCTAAGCTTATGAGTAGATTCTGCTCTCATTTAATTTTGATCAATGAATCCCTTTATTTCATTCTTATTAACTTATATGAACTTATTGTGTTTCCTCTATTTTTTTCTTAGGGAAAAAAACTGTTCTTATTTTTTGTGTTAACTGTTCAAACAGTTTTGTGTTAACTGTGTGTCAGTTTTGTATTAACTGTAAAAAATGTTAACAGTTCTTATTTTTTTGGATATTTCTTTTTCTTTTGACACTTTTTATTTGTATTTTTTCTTATTTTTCTTTTCTAAATTTTATTCTAAATTTCTGTTTTTGTTTTCATACGCCAATTTTTTTTCCTTTTCATATATTTTCTTTTTATATATTTTCTAAATTTTACTTTTAAAATTTTATCATTTTCTTTCATTTTAATCTATATCTTATTATGTTATTATACCTCACTCTAAATATTATTTTTCATTGATCTTTTTATCTATATTCGCAATAACCATTTTCCCATTTTTGTAAAATGGACGCACTTGTCAAGTTCAAATATAATGTAAAACTGTCTGTTTAATCACAATATTTATTACAAATTGTAATATTTTTAGACCTAAATAAAAGTTCGTTTGGTGGGATGGTAGACCTTGGGTGCCTCCTGAATGCAGGAGGTATCCTTTCCCGGCCGTGCAGATAGCTACTCTAAACCCAATATGTGAGTAGCACGGTCTGGGGTCTTCAGACCTCCGACATTTATAACGGGATAGTAGACCTTGGGTGCCTCCTAAGTGCAGGAGGTATCCTTTCCCGGCCGTGCAGCCAGCTACTCTAAACCCACTATGTGAGTCGCACGTCTGGGGTCTTCAGACCTCCGACTTCTTTCGAACTTTTTATTTGTATTTTTCTAATTTTTCTTTTCTAAATTTTATTCTAAATTTCTGTTTTCGTTTTTCATGTGCCTAATTTTTTTTTCCTTTTCACATATTTTCTTTTTATATATTTTCTAAATTTTACTTTTAAAATTTTATTATTTTCTTTAATTTCAATCTATTTTTCATTATGTTAATGTACCTCACTCTAAATTTTATTTATCAATGATCTTTGTATCTATATTCGCAATAACCTTTTTTCCATTTTTGAAAAAAGGACGTACTTGTCAAGTTCAAATATAACGTAAAACTGTCTGTTTAACCACAATATGTTTCATCAATTGTTATCTTTTTAAATCTAAATAAATGTTCGTTTGGCGGGATGTTAGACCTTAAGTGCCTCCTGAGTGCAGGAGGTATCCTTTCCCGGCCGTGCAGCTAGCTACTCTAAACCCAATATGTGAGTCGCACGGTCTGGGGTCTTCAGCCCTCCGACATTTACAATGCCAAAATTGCTGCTATCTCTGATTCCCCTCTTACTATTCCCTTTCCTTACTCGCTCCTCTCAAAATTTTGTAAATCTCATATCCTTAATCTTTGGCAAAATTATCTTAATGATTATATTTCTACCAGGACTGGTGATCCGGCTAAAATCCTGTCTTACCTCCCTATCATGAATCCTAATTTACAAATTTTTAATAAATACCTCATTTACTTTCTTACTGGTCATAGCCCCTTTCTTGATTACCTATACTTTTTCAAAATTAAATTCACCTCTAACTGTATTTGCTATAAATTCGGTGATATTGACCATTACATTTTCAATTGTCCTTTTTCTAAATGTTTTCATCTCTGCAAACCCTCCCCCTCAAATAAACCAATTTGATTCTCCAAAGTTCGTTCAAATCCCTATTCAGTAGATAAAATTAACAAGAAAGATCAATCATGCATAAAGCATGGATTATGAAACACTTTCCAACTTCAATGCAACTTTATTTAAACATCTCTAAAATACAATACATTCCTCGGTAATATTTTTAAAATTATCACAACACTACATTACTTCATTATATTTGAAAACTTCATCGAAAACAAATGAAATTTATTCAAATGACGTCATCAAAATATAACACGCCTGGCTCTATCCATAAAAGCAGCATTTCATTTATAAACGTTTTTCCATTCATTTCATTCATCACAGTACTATAATAATTTATTTAATTTAAAAATTTAAGACCACGGAGGTACACGTAATTAAATCCTATGCTTAAAACTTCATCGAAAAAATCGTCTGCTTCTCTGTATAAAATCAATGAATATTTCATTCATATCAGCTATATTGTAGACTCCATGAGCTAAATAATTTTGCGTTAAAGAAATGCAGCAATTCTTATACGACTCATTCTACAGCTTTTGGTATTTACATTCTCCATAAGTGAAAATTAGGCTTCGTTGTAGAAATAATCAAAATTAGATGATCATTTAAACTCAAATATGTTGTAATTGCGCTGTTTCAGTATGTAGATGCACAGAATTTAAGCAAAACTAAAGTGGTTTTAGAACGGATACGACACTAAATATGAATTATAAAGAACTTTAAAAATCAGGATTTTGACACAAGATGGATGCCATATTTTATTTTGAAGTGGGTCACGGGATCTCTTCATATAATGATCACGTGATCTCTTCATATAAAAAGTGTAATTATTATTTTAATTTTTATTTTAAAAACTACTAAATATATTTTGCTGACATTTTTTTTATATATTTTATGGGATAATTTGAATGTTTCCTAAAACTTTCGAAGCAATTTGTGAATTTAAAATCCGCTTAAAAATGTTTGAAAAATTAGGTCCCATAGGGTTCAATGTATTTCATTTTTTCAACCCGGATTTAATCCAAAACTAATTGGGTGATGTTATTCATTTATATTCCCATAGGTCCCACAGACCGTCTGAACAACATACTAAAATTTCATTTTGATAAAGTCATTTTTACGGCAGTTATCGTGCTAACGGACAGACAGACAGACAGAATGAATGAATGAACAAAGTCAAACACTTTTCAACTTTGTGATAAAGTGTTAATTAACAAGAAAGATCAATCATGCTTAAAGCATTGATTATGAAACACTTTCCAACTTCAATGCAATTTTATTTAAAAAAGTCGAAAATGCAATACATTCCTCGGTAATATTTTAAAACTTATCACAATACTACATTGATTTATTATATTTGAAAACTTAAACCTTCATTGAAAAAAATGAACTTCATTCAAATGACGGCATTGAAATATAAATTGCCTGGTTTAAATATCTCTAAAATGCAATACATTCCACGGTAATATTTTTAAAACTATCATAATACTACGATAATTTATTATATTTGAAAACTTCATCGAAAACAACTGAAATAAATTCAAATGACGTCATAGAAAAAATAACACGCCTGGATCTCTCTATGAAAGCAGGATTTCATTCATCACATTACTATAATAATTTATTTTATTTAAAAATTAAGACCATGGAGCTACAATTCATAAACTCTATGCTTAAAACTTCATCGAAAAAAATCGTCCTTCTGTTTATAAAATCAATTAATATTTCATTCATATCAGCCATGCAGACTCCATGGACTGAATTATTTATTTTGTGTTAAAGAAATACAGTAATTCTAATACAACTCATTCTACATATTTTGCTGTTTACATTTTACATAGGTGAAAAATAGACTTAGTTGCAGAAATAATCAAATTTGAATGAGAATTTAAACTCAAATATATTGTCATTGTGTTGTTTTAGTATGTAGATGCACAGAATTTAAGCAAAAATAAAGTAGTTTTAGGACGGATACAACACTCAATATGAATTAAAAAGAATAAAAAATCACGATTTTGAAACAAGATGGATGCCATATATCATTTTGAAGTGGGTCATGTGATCGTTTCATATCATGGTCACGTGATCGTTTCATATAAGATGTGTAATTATTATTTTAATTTTTATTTAAAAAACTACTGAATATATTTCGCTGAATTTTTTTTATATATTTTATGGAACAATTTGACTATTACCTAAAATTTTCGAAGCAATTTGTGAATTTTAAATCCGCTTAAAAAATGTTTGAAAAATTAGGTCCTATAGGGCTCAATGTATTTCATTTTTCAACCCGGGTTCAAAACTAATTGGGTGATATTATTCATTTATATTCCCATAGGTCCTACAGACCGTCTGAACAACATACTAAACTTTCATTTTGATTAAGTCATTTTTACGGCAGTTACCGTGCTAACGGACAGACAGACAGACAGACAGACAGAATGAATGAACAAAGTCATAAACACTTTTCAACTTTGCTGTAAAGTGTTAAAAAAGCTATGTTAACTGTTCTTATTTTCTCGGTTCTTTCTTTTTCTTTTGACCCTTTTTATTTGTAATTTATCTAATTTTGCTTTTCTAAATATTATTCTAAATATCTGTTTTTAACACTTTACAACAAAGTTGAAAAGTGTTTATGACTTTGTTCATTCTGTCTGTCTGTCTGTCTGTTAGCACGATAACTGCCGTAAAAATGACTTAATCAAAATGAAATTTTAGTATGTTGTTCAGACGGTCTGTAGGACCTATGGGAATATAAATGAATAATATCACCCAATTAGTTTTGGATTGAATCCGGGTTGAAAAAAAGAAATACATTGAGCCCTATGGGACCTAATTTTTCAAACATTTTTTAAGCGGATTTAAAATTCACAAATTGCTTCGAAAATTTTAGGTAATAGTCAAATTGTTCCATAAAATATATAAAAAAAAATTCAGCGAAATATATTCAGTAGTTTTTTAAATAAAAATTAAAATAATAATTACACATCTTATATGAAACGATCACGTGACCATGATATGAAACGATCACATGACCCACTTCAAAATGATATATGGCATCCATCTTGTTTCAAAATCGTGATTTTTTAAAGTTCTTTTTAATTCATATTGAGTGTTGTATCCGTCCTAAAACTACTTTATTTTTGCTTAAATTCTGTACATCTACATACTAAAACAACACAATGACAATATATTTCAGTTTAAATTCTCATTCAAATTTGATTATTTCTACAACTAAGCCTATTTTTCACCTATGTAAAATGTAAACAGAAAAATATGTAGAATGAATTGTATTAGAATTACTGTATTTCTTTAACACAAAATAATTCAGTCCATGGAGTCTGCATGGCTGATATGAATGAAATATTAATTGATTTTATAAACAGAAGGACGATTTCTTTCGATGAAGTTTTAAGCATAAAGTTTATGAATTGTAGCTCCATGGTCTTAATTTTTAAATAAAATAAATTATTATAGTATTGTGATGAATGAAATGGAGAAAGTAATGAATGAAATCCTGCTTTTATAGAGAGATCCAGGCGTGTTATTTTTTCTATGACGTCATTTGAATTTATTTCAGTTGTTTTCGATGAAGTTTTCAAATATAATAAATTATCGTAGTATTGTGATAGTTTTAAAAATATTACCGTGGAATGTATTGCATTTTCCACTTTTTTAAATAAAATTGCATTGAAGTTGGAAAGTGTTTCATAATCAATGCTTTAAGCATGATTGATCTTTCTTGTTGTTTTTCATATGCCTATTTTTTTTTCCCTTTTCATATACTTTCTTTTTATATATTTTCTAAATTTTACTTTTAAAATTTTATTATTTTCTTTGATTTTAATCTATTTTTCATTATGTTAATATCCCTCACTTTAAATTTCATTTTTCAATGATCTTTTTATCTATATAGCAATAACCCTTTTCGCATTTTTGAAGAATGAACGTACTTGTCAAGTTCAAATATAATGTAAAACTATCTGTTCAACCACAATATTTTTCATCAATTGTTATCTTTTTAGACCTAAATAAAAGTTCGTTTGGCGGGATGGTAGACCTTGGGTGCCTCCTGAATGCAGGAGGTATCCTTTCCCGGCCGTGCAGCTAGCTACTCTAAACCCACTATGTGAGTCGCACGGTCTGGGATCTTCAGACCTCCGACATCTTTGCACTAACCTACAAGGTTGATGTGTTCGGGCGTCATTGCAAAGTAACTTGCTGCCCCAACCGGGAATCGAACCCTGGATCTCCGAACTGGCCCCCCGGCGCTCTACCGTTGAGCTACTGGGACGAAATTGCAAATCATCGAAGAGGAATCTGCAACCTGATGGATGCGAGTCTTTCGTCCGACTCAACTTTGTAAGAAGCTCCTTGCAGGAGCTTGTGGATTTAACTCTTTCATTGATCACAGGTCCAATATTAAGCAGCTTAAAAAATTGTTTCTTTTTCGATTTCTTACTTTCAAATTGCTTTCCTGAGAGAGTGAACTAATTCGTTCAATATCACTATACATAGGTAATTTTCTACGTATGTTAAAGTCGCTCAGTGTAAAATAACTAAAACACTAATTCGTATTTAAAACATTTCTCTGAGGTATCTTGCGGACTGACTAGAACTTTCACTCTACCTCACTCTACAGAATTTCATAGCCATAGATCGCTTAGATTTTATACAAGTCTCACAGACAGAAAAACGAAGGAACGAACAGACAGTCATTATCTTTTATCATGTAGGATTTTAAAGAACAAAGACATTTTTTAAAAGAACAATCTACAATCGAAAGCTCATAAAAATATGCTTTCCTTTCACTTAGGTGCTAATTGCAATACAAATGGAATTTAAAATATGACTACAAATTGTAAAGAGCTTTTCTGCCTCAACCGGGACTCGAACCCGCGATCTTCGAACTGGCCAGCCAACCTTCTAGCGTTCGGCTACTGTGACGAAATTGCAAGCTCTTAGCGTCGGAATGTACTCTGCAGAATGTGTTGTTGTTGTTGTTGAGACCCAGACCGTCCGACCAACCAGAAAGGTGTAAGGTAACCGTTTATACGGTCAGGAAGTGCCACCCAATTTAGACCGGAACCCAGTGGGGGAGGCATCCACAGGGACCGTACCCTCCTTCCCCTACCACCAACCTGTCGGAAGAACTTACGGACCCACATGTTTAACGTGATCGTACTCCGCATGAACACGGCGGCAGTTGTGGCAGCGTGCAATTCCAACGCGCAAACCACCGGGCTACCGCGCCCGAAATGTGCCAACAACACAAGGTGTTCCCAGGTGGTCACCCACCCAAGTACTAACCGCGTCCGATGCTGCTTGACTTCGATGATCTTACGAGAACCGGTGTTTTCAGCACGGTAGGGCCGTTGGCATTCTGCAAAATGTGTGAGAAAGTCAAATGGAAACTCACACTCAAGATACAAAAGCTACATTAATTAAATGTCAATTGCATATTGATAAAAAAATTGCTCTGGACCTTGTATGCCATTATTTCACTGTGAAAGAAGTAAAGTCATTACTTTATGTAGGAAAAGTCGTGTCCTGCCCACATCAGCCCTTTTTTTTTATTTACTCTCAGTCTCTTATGGCAGTTGATCCAGGTCACACAGATAATCCAATCGATTGCGTTGTTCTTCCATCGCAGGATTCCCAGTGAGTGTCAAGTAATTAGCGTTTTCTCTTTGAAATGCATTTTGAAAGTTTTAGCCGTTAATTTGCAAGTCATTTAATTTGGGGGGATTTTTCTCGCAATTATGTTCTCTAAATTGTTCCTCAACGACATTCGAATCGATGGAACTCTTGGGTGTAGCATTTAAAGTTTCGAACTTTTCATACCTGGGAATTGTATCCGCCCCTAAAGCCGCAGTACAACTAAGGTGGAGGCAGTGCATACTTTTCATAATTGGAGGGTTTAAATGTTAGCTTAAACGAACGGGTAACGTTTATTATAAAACTTAAAATATCCGAAGTGAGAGTCTCCTCTCGACTGTCTCATACCTCGAGAAAGTCAACCCCATAAACATAGGGAAAATTTCAGAAAAAAATAATAATTTTCGTCGTTTAATAAAATGAATCTATTGATAAAAAATATTATTTGTTTCTTTTAGTTGAAAATTTCGAGTTAGCATGTTTCCCTTCCATACTCTCAATTTTTTTTAATTTTTTTTACATTTGAGAGAGCGAATGAAATAAACTCTACTTGTTTCTTTTAGAAGAAAGTTGCCAGTGAGCTCCCCCCCCCTCCCCACTTACATTTTCAAGTTAGCATCTTCCCCCTACACACTCCGCTAATATTTCTTCGCATTTAAGGGGGGCGGATTGACTGCATTCCCGCCCGCAGCCCAGACCCGAAGGCTTACCAAATTAGGCCGAGCATCTAAGTTCTCGGGCCGGGAAAGGTTGTCGATCCCCAACACAATACAGGAACTACGAACCATGCAATCACACAGGACAGAAAAAGCCGCCGATCCCACCATAGATCAGATCGACTGCATTGTACCTTTTTCTCTTAGCAGGAAATTACCAGTGACCGCCCTACATTTTTCACGATTTTTAATCGTATTAAGCTAGAAGCTCCCGCCTTACATCAATGTGTTTTTACCTGGAGAATCAAAATCTGTTATCAAAAGAGGGTGCTATCCTTTGAAAATATTGAGTTGGTACGAAGTTTAATATGAAGACGATCCCTAATGCAAGTTAGCTACTCATTTATTTATAACAAACATTATTACGAGTCAAATTACTCATTTTAACTGAATGCACAGCCCTTTTATGTAGCATCCATTAGATGCATTTTATTAACAATGTTCAGTTGAAATTGCATTCCATTTTATACAGGATGGTTCATCAACGCTGGGCCAAACTTTACGAGGTGGTAGTACACACCAAACCAAGAATTTCTCATCATAGTTTACCGGATCGGAAATGGAACATAAAAGCGCCAGTGGGCGCCTAATGGTGAACCCGATCAAGTGAGGCGGAAACACAAGAATGATTTAGAAGTCATAAAATGACATTTAATAAACAATAATTACAGTAATGGCTCAAAAGAGCGACCGACAACATGAATGCACGTCTCACATCGGCGATGGAGGGATTGGCGAACCCTCTTGAACAGACCAAGCATGCAGCGCGCTTCGGCAGCAGCGGCTGAAATTCTGGCGACGAGTTCCTCTTCAGAATCAAGGGAGTGTCATAGACGAGACGCTTGAGATATCCCCACAAAAAGAAGTCACACGACAGATCGGACGATCGTGGGGACCAAGCTATATGGCCACCTAGCCCAATCCAACGTCCCGGAAGAGTGAAGCCGAAATACGTCCTCTTACCTCCCGCCCAAAATGGGCTGGTGCTCCATCGTGCTAGAACCACATACGCCGCAGGATCAAAGAATATACATATATGGCCGGATGTCTGTTTGAACATCCTCCGGTAAGTACCGGTGAGACCTCCTGCAGAAAAATACGGTCCATTCTCCCATCAAGTCATTCCGACATCTTAAGATACGGCCCTATTAGTCGGTTGCCGATGATTCCTGCCCACATATTGACGGAGAATCATCGCTGATACACAGCCTACACACACTCGCCCACACATGTTCATTGTGGGTGTTAAATGTGCCATCACGGGCGAAGGAGGTTTCATCTGTGAAAAGCACAGTCGCTGGAAAATCTGGCTGCGTCATGCTCTATTCCAGGAGCTAGCGGGTGAATTCCACACAACGAGGATAATCCGCTGCAGTCATTGCTTGGATTCGCTGGAGATAGTATGGGTTGCTGTTGTTGAGACCCAGACCGTCCGACCTACCAGAAAGATGTAAGGTGACAGTTTGGACAGCCGGAAAGTGCCACCCAATGGAGGTAGTATAGGTTTAACTGTTCCCCATGCAGAACCCGCCATACCGTGGATTGTGGCACACCAAGAGTATGCCTCATTGATCTTGTGCTTGTCGAACTGCTACTGTGCGCAGAATCAAGTGTTCCACACTTGGCGTTCTAGCACTCCTTGCACGACCTGCATCAGACCTGGTAGCGAGAAAGGATCCTGATTCACAGAGCTGCCGATGCAAGTTTTCGAATGTTTTACAATTGGGCAACCGCCTATGGGGGAAACGTTCACAGTACAGTCATTGTGCCTCTCTGCCATTCTCATTTGCAGCTCCATAGAAGACATGCATGTCGGCTTTTTTCCTATTTGTAAATTCCTCCATCGTCTCAAAAGTTGGAACTGCGAATAACTGCTAAGCTAATAAGGCCGTATATTCGGTGCTACGAAAATTTGCATAAGGGTTGTTCTTCCCCCAGATGGAATTTACATACATGGTTTTCTTCTTCAACCAGAAAATATCCAGAATGACGCTTTTAAGTTTACGAAGCGGTCGTTTCCCAACGAGTAAGCGCCCTATAATGCCTTTACATTTCATTTCCGATCCGGTAAACTATGACGAGAAATGCTTGGTTTGGTGTATGCTACCACCTCGTAAAGCCCATCTTTTTTTAATCACCCTATCTGTTGTATCGGCGTGGTACAAAGAGAGCTTCGGTTTCAGTATATCCAGAAGTATTTCAATCTGTATCAGATTGTAGCAAGGTTGTAATTGTACATATCGGAGAATATCAACGAAATATTGAGGATGAATTTTGTTTCTTTATTGTGCGTGATACTAATACGTTAACTTATCATTCCAGTTTATACACATAAATATCATAATATATATATATATATATATATATATATATATATATATATATATATATATATATATATATATATATATATATATATATATATATATATATATATATATATATATGAATGTCCTAATTGTTATTTGCCTGATTTCTACAATCTCAGACAGACACACACATATACACCAGAGTCACCCATAAAGGGACGAATACCACTCGAGTGAGGATTTCGGAGGGAGGAAACGACATAGAAAATTCACAAAGTGAAAATCAAACATGGAGGGGCTCGTAATAAATGTTTGTAGGGGTGCTAAAAATTTGTATGCGTGACTCTGTATGCACATGCATACAGACGTCTTTACAAAACTTTTCGAAATGAGTTTCATGTCTTAAAATATGCTTAAAATGGTCTCTAGGAGTGAAATCTGGAGCGGCTATTCCCGTAATTTACATATTGTGAAGTATACCTTGCAATCACTCAGTCACAAGAGCCTTGAGTCACAAAGCCTTTTTAACACTTTACAACACAGTTGAAAAGTGTTTATAACTTTTTCATTCTGTCTGTCTGTCTGTCCGTTCGCACGATAACTGCCTTCAAAATGACTTTAGCAAGATGTGACTTTATAACGTGACCCACTTCAAAATAAAATATTGCATTTTCCCAAAGTAAAAAATCGTGATTTTAAAAGTTCTTTTACATTTATATTTAGTGTTGCATCCGTCCTAAAACCGCTTTATTTTTAAGTATTTTCTATGCACCTATATTCTGCGTCAACGCAATTACAATATTTTTCAGTTTAAATGATCATCAAACTTTGGTAATTTCTACAACGACGTCTAATTTTAATGGATGCAGAATGTAAACAAGTGATTGTAAGATGAGTTGTATAAGAATTGTTGAATTTTTTTCACGCAAAATTATTCAACTCTGGAGTCTGGAGTAAAAGTGCATGAATGAAATATTCATTACTTCTACATAAAGAACCAGACGATTTATATTTCGATGATGTCATTTGAATTAAGTTCATTTTTTTCGATGAAGTTTTAAGTTTTCAAGTCAAATAAATTACTGTAGTTACGTGATAATTAAAAAAACATCACCGCTGATGTATCGCATTTTAGAAATGTTTAAATAAAATTTCAATCCAGTTGGAAATTGTTTCATAATCAATGTTTTATGCATGATTGATCTTTCTTGTTTACACATCCACAACTAGCGAAGGATCACAAAGCTCATCGCATAGCCTTGCCGTTACTTATTAAACGCCTCTATCAGTGTAACATTTTGACAGTTGAATGGCTTACGAAGAGGTCCGCTCACCATTTGTAATCTTCGAAACTCTTCTCTGCTGATATTTGTTAGATAAGTTAGACAATATGCAAGTTGCGGGGACTGCAGCCATAGGTGGCGCCACGGGGGGCCGGGGTAAAATTGAGCAAACACTCCTTTATACTTAACAACTGCCCCCTTATTTCAAAAATTTTTAGTTTCTCTCTTTCTCCCTTTTTGTTAAGTCGTTATTTTATTTATTTTATTTACAGATTTATAAATTTGAGATGAGATATTTTTAAGGTTTCTGGCTAGACCCAGTTCCAAATTACTGCACATGCGCAAGGCTTCAATAAAGAAATCCTCGCCTATCTCGGAATGATATAGATACGTTAGTTTGATGTTGAGTTTGGCAGAACATTATTAATATTCCGTTGGTGTCTGTGCCAGCCTGTTCACAGTTTTCAAATTTCTTTTTATTTAGTATTTTTTACGAATTAAAACCATGGCTATATCATGCAGAAATCGGTGGGCAAAATATAATGAATTAAAGTTCCACCAGTAAACTATTTGTTATTTTTAAACTATGCATGCTTCGCATGATCACCCCAAATTGTGAGACCCCCCTCCCCCCTTCCAAAATGCATAGCACGCCCAATTGTGAAAGCCTGGCGCCACCTATGACTGCAGCGGCGAATTTTACCCATGGCAGCCGAAATTTTAAATATTTTCTTTTTCTTCAGAAATCGAAGCAGCATACTCAGGAAAGCATGTGTATGAAATTAGGTTGCGATTCACCCAGTAGTATTTCCTACAGAGAGGTCTAAAAAGCTCACGTTTAATTTGAATCACCATATACGTGTATACACGGCGACATTTTTGGAGTAACTTCACGTACGATGTTGAAGCTTTTCTTTTTCATCAGAAATAGGCTTTTCGCTCGAATTTTATTAATATTTCACGATTTTTTGATAGTACAAACTTGTATGAAATAGTCAATTTTTCATGAAATTCAAACGGTAAAAGTCTTAAAATACGTATAAGAAAAACTTATTAAAAGACATGCAGAGTGGCACATTTAGCATAAAAGAAATGTGAAACTTCTGCGGTGGAAGTCTTTTCAGAGCACGCATCCCATACTGCAAAAACACTTTACCGTACGTCTGAAATGCTTCCGGTTTTATCCCCACATGGATATTTTGTCACAGTTTTTCAAAACATCTTATCAACGGAGGTCGTCACCTTATGCCTGACAGAATTCGCATTCCATCCCATAGATACATTTTATACATCACAGTTGTCCTATACCGCTGATTATAAGCAGTTGCCTGGGCAATATTGCATCTTTGGCTCCGCACCTTACATTTGATGATAAATAAATTGCACCTTACGACGACTTCAAAAAAGTCGTAACGTGTGACTCAAAACGGCGGCAGCGCCTGACAAACAAAGTGCACGAATTTCGGTTCGTTTGACCGCAATATATATATATATATATATATATATATATATATATATATATATATATATATATATATATATATATATATATATATATATATATATATATATACATTCGAGCGTATTGTTACTACTTTTAGGGGAAACTTAGCTCCCTACAAAAAGAAATGGGCAAAACAAGAACTAGTATTCAAGTAAAGAACAAATAATTCAACTAACCTTCCGTCATGGAACAGTCACATCTTTGCAACACTATGTAACATCACTATAGCAATCATACGAAACAATGCAACTGTGACAACTATACGAGATTCACAAAACTCCAGCAAGAACTAAAACCGCAAACACAAAAACTTTCAGATACTCAAATTACTTTGAAACGCCAGAATATATTTACACACTCACTAAGCACGTGGCTACATACTTCCCTCACAAAACGCGGCGGTTTCATTAAAAGCGATGTCTTCTAGAGTTAGCTGTATCCCAATTACTACAGCGCATGTTCTAAATTATCATCCTGTGGCCATGAAAGCCTTGGTTTACCATCCTGCTACAATAATCAGCAACTTGGCGAGTACAAGAAACCTCACGTTCCCTATTCTGATTATGAACCGATATGGTGATTAACTAATGTTACCCAAGATTCATTAATATAAGATTACGCCATCCGCCCCGTATTCAATTAAAAAACATTAAAATTTGATTTCACTGGCAGATGCTTTTCTCAGTGCTTTATTATAAAATTACAAAACTCTTTCGGATTAGAAAATATTTTCTTGTCAAATTTTTCTAATATAATAGTTTTAATTATCTGTGATGATGCAAAATCTTCCATTTTCAACAGATACTGAGAAATATACATTTCCTTACCCGAAGTTCATTGATAATCTGACTTCAAATCAGCAGATCTAAATTACTTTGAGTATAGAAGAGTGCAATTTATAAAACAACTATTTGCAATTGATTACTTACCATTATATTATTTTTGTTATACACTAATAATTATCTATTATGTTTATTTTTGTTATACACTAATAATTATCAATTGTGTTTATTTTTTGTGTTTATCACATGTTGGAATCGCCGTAATGAGTCAGATGACGTTTTGGCAAAAAGGGTACCCTAGTTTATTTTGCCCAAAAACCTGTTCTACTGGATTAGTTTATAGCAAATTAGTCTATAGCAAAATTATGAAGAATTATAAAATAGACCTAGTAATGAAATGAAGAGACAAAATTTGAGAGAATATCCAAAGTAGCTGGAAGGCGTTTAGCAACCAACCTCGCAAGGAGGCAGTAGTCAATTTTAGATTGAAAACGAACCTTGGTACAGATAGCCCTTGCTAGTTTGGCAGAGCCGCCCTAACCCTTGCTGGGTCCTTTAAGTAATAGTGAATTCTTCCCTCCCCCCTCCCAGAGCTTCGCCGACCCTCAGTATTTTCCAATTTTGCCTATAGTCAAAAATGGTCCTGTAGTTTGACTATATCATTCTTAATACACACCATTGTAGGATTCGTTTGTCAGAAACTTTACTTGCAATAGTTTCTACATGTCGATAAATTATGAAATTTGCATCTTGAGATATTTATTATCCAATATTTCTTGAAGAATCTCTGCGGTAGAAAGAGAATGCGCCCATTACATAGCTATGCTCTAACACACACACAGAAACACGAGTTTACCAAATTGCAAAAACCCTCTGGAACTCCAGGAGAGATCTGCATTATTCAGACATTTATAACACACAAGTATTGGAAAAACATTTGGACATATTTTCTCCCAAAAAACCTGCGTACAAAAAAGAATTCTGTGGGGAAGTATATAAATTATCAATTTCAGGACTGGAGTAAACATTTGAGAATTTTTTAAAAAGGAACTTATTACAAAAGATAGAGAAAATATTGTTTTCCTGAAAATTTTCGAATTGAATATGTTGGCGGATATAAACACATTTTAAGATCTCCTGAACCCGTAATGAACACTTTTGAAAAGCTTTCCATATGTGAGGGGGGGGGGGGTGAGGTTTTGACACGATAACTCAAGAACAAAAGCATCTACTGCTATAAAATTTTAGATATGACAACATTAAGTAGAAAACTAGAGCTAAATAGAATTTTTAGTAATTCTCATGATTAGAACTATTTCATTGGGTTACTTAAATTTTTAAAAAAATGCATGCCATTATATCCAAAAGCAAACAATGATAATTCCCAGAACAAAGATGATAGTATATATAGATTGTACCCGTGTCCACCCTTGAAAGTATTAGGGGAAACGAAACCCCAAACAAACATACATTATCTGGTAAAATAGTAAGCCAAAAACGGGTGATAAACTTAGCTGTAACAAAGAAGATGCTAAGAATCCTTGAAAGTATTAGGGGGTACGAAGCCCCAGACAAAAATTATCTGGTAAAATAGTAAACCAAAAGAGGGTGATAAACTTAGCTGATAACAAAGAAGATGTTAAGAATCCTTGAAAGTATTAGGGGGAACGAAGCCCCAAACAAACATTATCTGGTAAAATAGTAAACCAAAAGAGGGTGATAAACTTAGCTGATAACAAAGATGTTAAGAATCCTTGAAAGTATTAGGGGGAACGAAGCCCCAAACAAACATTATCTGGTAAAATAATAAACCAAAAGAGGGTGATAAACTTAGCTGATTACAAAAGAGATGCTAAGAATTCTTGAAAGTATTAGGGGAGACGAAGCCTCAAACAAAAACAAACATTATCTAGTAAAATAGTAAACCAAAAGAGGGTGATACACTTAACTGATGACAAAGGAAATGCTAAGAAAAGGGAAATATGTAAAAATAGTGATTTATTTTTCCTCTTTTTAATTATAAAACATACGAGGTCTTCACATTTTAATGAGAGCAAACATATAAAATATACAAATTAAAATGAAAAAGAAATAGAAGAAAAAAGCAAGAAAAGGAGGGGGATGGTAACAAAACTTTGACAGCGATGATTTGCTATTGCTGTTTAAGTTAATTTCTTAACAATCCTTGTCGCTTTAAGATAATTATTATTTTAATAATCTGTTCGCGGAACAGATACGTTTTGTCAGAGGATCGCATAAAATTTGCGTTTATTTATGAAGATAGTCGAATAATAATGTTTTGTTTGGGGTCGTATAGCAATTAATACTATTGACCAGAAAAGTTGTAGATATTTTAAAAGCGCAAGCCCCATAGACGGGCGGACGGGGAGATCTTTAGCATAATTTTATGTACCCTGTCATACTACCTACGGTGTAAAAATAAATTCGGAAAAACATTGCTTTCAATACACTATGCTAGAGGAAAGTAAAAATTAGACTGTAATTTAACTTTTTTTCTATCACAGCAAAAATACCGTAAAATATCCGAAGAGAAAAGGGAAAAGCAAAAACATGCTTTCAACAACCGATAGCACTTGTGTCAAGCGTAAGGGGGAAAAAAAAGAAAAGAAATGTTCATTGTTCCATCGTATAAAAGCTTTCTGAAGAACTAGCTGTATATCATTCTGTTGGCAGTGATTGAACTCGCCGCGTATTGATTGATCATTACACGGGAAAAGCAAAACTCTATTGAAGTCAAAAGGTGGCATTTAACGTTCCTTTTGTTTACGACTTTTATGTACCTCTCGTTCATGAATTCAATCTAATTTCTCGCTCCCGTAAAAATAGGGAATTTCATCACACTTTTAATGTTTGTTTGTTTTTTTCTTATCTTACCTAAATGCATTTCTTTAACATTTTTGTTTACCAGTGGAGATTTTTCATCCTTTTGATCTACTTGCGTGTAGTTTAAAACCCATCATGCCTGATTTTTTACTGATACTATTATGCGAGGAATTTTAAAATAAGTGAACAGTGGAACACTTTTTTGAAACGTTTAGGTAAGATAATAAAGTACATTTAGGTAAAATAAAAAAGACGATAAAGAAATACATTTGGGTAAGCTAAAAAAGAAACAAACAAACATTGAAAGTATGAAAACATTGAAATATAAAAACATAAATTAATAAAAAAATAAATATAAAAATATAAAAATATAAAAAATATACAAATATAAAAATATAAAATATAAAATATAAAATAATAATATAATAATAATAAAATAATATAATATAAATAATAATATAATATAAATAAATATAATAATATAATAATAAATATAATAATACTATAATAATAAAATAAAATAATATAAAATAATAATAATAATAATAATAATATAAAATATAAAATAATATATAAAATATAAAAATTATAAAATAAAAATGAAATAAAATATAAAATATAAAAATAAAAATATGAAAATATAAAAATATAAAAATAAAAATATAAAAACATAAATTAATAAAAAAATAAATATAAAAACATTGAAAGTATGATGAAATTCCCTATTTTAATGGGAGAGAGGAATTAGATTGAAATCATGAATGAGAAGTAAATAAAAGTCGTAAACAAAAGGGACGTTAAATGCCACTTTTTGACTTCATTAGACATTTACTGATACTATTATACGAGGAATTTTAAAATAAGTGAACAGTGGAACACTTTTTTGAAACGTTGGTTGTAGACAACTTGCTTGTTGCTTTGAATAAGGAAGTTATGAAATAGTAATTTAAATGATGAGAAATATTTAAGTAAAAAAATTAAAAAGTTAACTTTTTATACAGCCCATCAAGCGAAAAAAGTCAAATTCAAGAAATATTTACATACCGTTATAAATACAACTGACAGAAATTTGGCTATAATACGATTACATTTGACATAAGTATCATTGGTTAAAATTTTCATTGGTAAATAAGGAGACATAAATCTGTATTGTTGTTCCAAAAGTGTTACCCTTCATTTTCAGATGCTTAAAAAAATCTCTCAATTAATATTAAGTTTGATAATGTACCCCCGCGTGTGTGTGTGGTGGGGGAGGGGGTTAATAGTGTCACGAATACAAAAATTGCATCGCAGCTATTTTTCACTATAATTATTGAAACTGTTAAGTTTCTTGCTCATTGAGCCGTAAAAAAAATCATTTTATGCATGATTATATCAGATTTCGTCCTATACCGCCATATAAAGGAAATATAAAATTTCTTGGTTTTCGCTAGAAATTTTGAACCAGAATCATCTATCTGTCTGTCCTTAATAGTTTTAAAGACAAACTGCTGGAGGAAAAGTCGTTTTAAAACCCCATCTAAATAATTTCTGCGAACAGACTCAATTTGTGAATGGTCCCTGGATTCATAAATTTCGTTGATTAAATGCGTGTCGAAAAGCCAGGATAAAGTGGTGTAAGTCAGTAAGTTTGAAAATTGATTTCTTCTTGTTACAGAAATGTTGCACATTAATTAAATTACAGTTGCATTATTTCCTACCTTAAAGCATTTTGCAATTGGAACTATATATCTAAATCCAACAATTAAATAAAACTTCTATCCCTTTCTTTAAAACGCCCTATATGGCATGGATAAAGTAATGTATTTCCAAATTCGATATTTTTAAGGATAAGCACGTTTTAAAACCTCCTAAACTGATTTCGATCGCATTTGAAAATATATCTGTCTGTGTGTGTGAGAGAGATTTGGATACTAATATACCTCATAAGCAAATATACCTACCGTTATCCAGTTTTATATGTATATACAACATATGTATATACAACATGTGAAATACTAGAACTTATATATGAAAATTTTAAATAATTCTCATGATTAGAACTCGAATTATTCCAATATTTATACTTTTATAAAATTATTTTCTATGGAAAATGGATAATATCCACTGGATTCAAGTGAAATAAGTAAAATTTGTGGATCTAATTGGCGTTGAAACACAAAACTGAAATTTTTTACCCTAAAAGAATCGCGCCAAATCTAAGAGAGTGTTGTTAATGAACTTGTCGCATAATGATATAAATGGAAATGCCACCTTTTCATTCAGTTTTTGAATTCCTTGATTTGGCACAGAATTCTTTCAAGATCAAAGTCATATTCATTTCTATTTGCTCTTATTTTACTTTATTTAATCCTTATTAATAAACACCCATACATCACCACCACCACACACACACACACACACCTTCTAAAATTCCTGGCTACCTGCACATATACACACAGAGACAGAAGACGTTCTAATTCAAGTTCACGGCTTATGGAAGACTCTAAATTCAATTCCATCTCAATACTTATGCTACGTCGTATCATACATTATGCTATGTGTAGAAAAAATAATATCACGATAGCGGATACATTCCGGGCTTTCTGACTATAGAAGTTTATGTAAATATTTTTCGAGCCAATTCTGGGCAATCCATCATGTTAATATCAGTGTTCTGACATCGGCGGAAATGCGTTTTTATTATAAGATGTTGTCGCTAGGTGATCTATCTGAATAATATATGAAGCACAACCTTATAATGCATAGAGTGGCGATGCAAACTTACGTGCGAGGAAGTTGACAGAAAATGCAATATTCTCCCACGTGGTATAAAAGAGAAGTTATCTATTTTGAAAATAGGAAAAATCAGTAGTTTCGCCAAAAAAAAATTCTATGAAGGGGAGGATGAGGGGGGATGGGACAAAATCTTTTGTTTTCCATTTCTCCATATATCATTTCTTCCAAACTCAATGGATTCAATGGGCTGCTGCGGAGGTTAAGCCCCCCCCCCCAAATCCCCCCCTCTTGGTGACGATTTCGTGAAATATATGCAAACAGAATGATGCAACAAATATAATTCAATAATAACGCAAATATTACATAAATGTGCACGCAGATATTTCAAATATATTTAACTATACAAAAACGCAGGGAATGATCCAGAGGAGGGTCAAAGGGTCAGCTGACCCCCCCCCCCCCCCCACTGACTGAGAACAAAGCTGAAAGAGGATTAAAGCAGGATGCTACGGGAGGGTTAAAAGATGGGAGAAATAATGGTTATTTCTTACGTATGAAAAATGGTTTTTTAACGTATGATAAACAGCAACCCATACGTATTAAAATCGATATTTCTACATACGGTAAGTTCAAACACGGTAATTCATTCGTATGATATACGGTATTTTTATATACAGTTTACTGATAATGGTACTATAACCAATGTATTACGGTTTTTCGTATAACACATACGAAAATATAACGTGAAAACGGTTTAACATCGGTTATAATACCGTATGTGTGTTACTTGGTTTAGAACAGTTGTTCCTAAACTTTTTGTCTTGTGGAGATCTTTTCTAGAAATAATTTGATCGCGGATCCCCCCCCCCCCCTCCTTTTATTTTTAATATACTAGGAGGCTCCGTCCCCTGCTCGCCGATGAGGTAATAATATTAAGCTCTGGCGATGAGGCAACGAGTAGTATGGTCGATTTGTATAATTATGTGTCTGTTCCCTGATGCTGTTTGGGGAAGAGCAACAATATGATCACTAGAAACAACTTCAAATGGAGTTGACAGGAGAGGACGATCACCTAAGAGTCCGCTTGCACTAACTGTACGTCTGTTTGTCCGTTGACAAATATCACAACTCCTTACGTACAGTTTAGTTTCTTGTAACATTTTTGGCCACCAATATCGTGAGCGTAAATGCTGTTAGGTCTTTCCGAAATCAAAATATCCGGCATCGTCGTGACAGAGATTAATTTGTGTTTGTCGATGTGATTTTGGTAAAACTATTGCATAAGTTTCGTCTTGTAGTTCTGTATACTTTTCATGCAACAAAATGTCATTATCAAGTTTAAATGTTTTGCGAATTTGACGATAATGGTTGGTGTTGATTGGCGATTTGAGCTTTGTTATGATCTGCGAACAAAACTCGTCTTTCTGTTGTTCGTGGATAAGCGAAGAGTTGGAGTTGAGACTGATAGTCAAGCATAGTTGAGGCCTGGGATCAGGATATTGAGCGAGATGGTCAGCTAAGGTGTTATTTTTTCCAGGGCGGTGTTGTACGTCAAAATCATACTGTGAGAGGTCAACGGTGTATCTAGCAAATTTTCAGTTTAAGCGACCTTATATGCTGTAGTGTAGTTATCAGTTATCAAGACAAATTTGTGGCCTAGAAGATACATACGAAATTTACCTGTTACGGCCCAGTGAACTGCGATGCATTCAAGTTTGTTTGAGTGATAACGAGTCTCTGGAGCACTTAAGGTACGACTAGCATATTCAATAATGTGACGTTTTCCATTATTTTCCTGCAAAAGGCAGGCTCCAATTCAGGTATAACTTGCATGGGTTTCAACAAATGTTGGAAGTCCAGGAGTGAAAAATGCCAATGCAGGTGGAGTAGTAACTAATTCTCGAAGTTTTTCGAATGCTGACTGTTGTATACAGTTCAGAACAATTGTTTTATTTTTGGAATTTGGTGTCGAAGAGTGATGTTGTCCTTTAGGAAGTTCAGTTAACGGCTTGGCTATTGTTGCAAAATCCTTGGATGTGTTTACGTAAGGTGTTGGCGAAACCTAAGAAACTTCGTACTTCATGTACAGAATGCAAAGAAATGTAACGATTTACTGCAGACGCATGGTTAAGGTCAGGGAGTATTTCATTTTGCATGAGTATCCTTCCCAACAAAGGAATTTGTGAAGCAAGAAAGATACACTTCGAATGAGAAAGTTTGAAGCCATGCTGTGAGTAGAAAGAGAAGACATAAACATTCGAGATGTTCATCAAAATTGTCATGCGCTAAACTCAAATCATCAAAATATGGAGCTAGTCCTCTATCCAGTAGTTGAGCATAAGCTTGTTTTATTGCTTTCGACAGAGTGGCAGGACCCTTACAGTCCAAACGGCATTCTTAGGAATTCGTAATGTCCATCGGGTGTTACAAAGCCTGTCCTGTGAATATCGTTGGTATGCACTTTTATATGCAGAAATGCTGATTTGATATCTACTTTCGACATATATTTCTTTTCAGCAATATGATAAATAATATCGTCCATGTTGTCAATTGGTGGAGGGTCTTTGATAGTAATGGGATTAATTGTTCTAACATAGTCGACTACAGTTCGAAGGGATGTTGCGTCATGAAAGGGTTGTTCTACTACAAAAGCAGGAGCAGCGTATTGAGAATTTGAATCTTGACAGACATTTTGTTTTTTCCATTCAGAAATCTGAGTTTTTAAATGCAAACGATGTGGTTCTGGAAGACGATATGGTTTGCATCGTATATGGCTTGCATCAATCATGCTGCAATTGAATTTTCAATTCGATGTTTGGAAATTCACCGATTGGAGATTCCAAAGATGCAAAAACGTTGTCAAATTCAGAAAGAATGTTCTGTAATTTGGACTGGTCAAAGGGAGAGAGTTCAGTTTGAGTTGACTCAACAAGAGGTTTCGTTGATTTTGGGATGTTTGTGTTCGATGTTTCTATCTCTTCCGAAAGTTCTGCAGATTTTTCTTTTAACATGTTTGGAAATGTTGGTGTTTGTGTTACATTCTTTTGCAAATGAGCTATGCAATTCACTGAAGGTGTGGCAGATACACATTTAAAATGTTGAAGCGACGTAGGCATTACAATGCACAAAGAATTATCTTGTTCGAAAATATAACGTGCATGAACTGATATTTTCCAATCTGTACCGAGAATGAGGACAACTGGGAGTTGATCACAGATACCAACTTTTGGCATGGTGTAGTCCTAGTGTAGTATTTTATCCCTGTGTAGTATTTTAGAAATTTATGTATGCAACTCAAACCATCGAATTTCATAAAATAAAAAAAAAATCAGTTTTTAATTATAAAAAATATTTAATCATGAACTATATTGCTTAGTGGACGCTGTTCTTTAGTCAAATTAGGTGTGTGAAAATACAGATTAATTTAAACACATGAAAATAATTTTGTAAGACATCATCAAGATAAGTGCTGAATTTCAATTTATCATTCTAATTCCAAAGGCATTGTATCTTGGTGTAGCCATTATATTAAATTATTTTGCTGTATAAAAAATAGCAAAAAATAATTACAATATGTAGAGAAAGTCCAACAATAACCACAGCAGATTTTTTATGTAACTTCACAAATTTAACTTTTCTTAAAATTTAAATTCTATAAAAACCCATTATCGAACTATTGGAATAATCAAAACATAATTAATATTACTAAATACACATTACATTGAGACACTGACAATATATTATGTGTGATAGAAAGGGTCAACAAAAACAATCAAAGTTAAACTTTTAATATTTATTCATTAATTACATCAGAAAAATCATATCAAAACATAACTCTATCCATGATGAAGAGTAGACCCCTATCTACAGGTATTTACCTCACAAAATAAAAACAAATTTTTAAAATAAAAAAAAAGTATTACTTATTAACAGAAACCATATATCTACAAGTCATAACAATACAATCAATGAGTCATTCTATAATAGACTTATGTTTAACAAAATTACATCTATTTCTTTAATTTACATTACAGCAGTATAAATACAGAATAAGTTTTAATAAATGTTATTAAATCTTATTTACGGGAAAACTGAACAAAAATATTTTTAAATCATAATTTTAATTTGTCTTTAAAAATTAAATATTGTTATATTTTAAAATTTTTATATCTGAAATAGCAGTAGATTTGAAATCTAGAGGAATACAGATACGAACTCGTTTATATATCTTAGCTACTATGTGCAATGAGAGAGCATGATTAATAACTGTTCATTTTTGGGTGTTAGAATATTTAATATTTTCTGATCTATGCTTGAGCTGGACTCGAGTGCTGCATTTTCTCCTTTGCTGCTCAAGCAAAGCTTTAATTTTATTTCCCCATGTCACATTCATGTTTATTTAGCATTAAAGTAATCCTTGTACATTCAGCTTTCTAACAAATATATAGATGGCAGCATGTGACTTTTTTGGAGAGAGGGGCAGTCTATGACTAATATTTTTAGCAATTTTAGCAATAATTTTCATAGAAATTCATCATACCAAAGCAACTTTTTCTAAATAATGTATATAATAAGTTTATGTATCTATATAATTGCTGTAAATGAATAATGGGTTGATTGTGTAAAATAAAGAAAACTATTATTTAAATAAAGTTCTGGTTATGATACTCAACATCGGAGATTTATATCAATTGCTTTATTTAAAAATTAGATCTCATGATAAATTAAAAATATTTTATCTGGGCAAAAAAGGACTTCGAATTATTTTATCAGGATGTTGACTGAAAAAGATTCATCAGATAAACACCTGAAGTTCATATACTGAATTCAAAATCATTAACATTTTTGAATAATGGTATTAAAAAGAATACCTATTAATTCAGATGATGGAGTTCTAACCACTTGGCTGTAAAAAAAAACACTGAGCTGCAAGTATCATAACAAAATGGGTCTATTAAAATAAAGGTTGATGAAAAAATAGTTTACATTCCAAGAAATATGTGCAAACATCTTTTTTATTTTTCCTTAAAATGAACTTGAATACATTAATGTTGAGCAGACTGGAACGATTTACTTTTAGATTAGAATTTCATTGTCCTTATATCAAAAGTGATACCATAATGTATAAAATTTACATTAGTTGCACAGAGTTAAATTCTTTATACAACTTTTCAAATTGCCACTGTTAACCCAAATAAAATATAAACATTAAAAAAGCATATAGATTAAAGTTTTATGTCATCTTAATATTAAGTCCTGCTGAAAGCAGTAATAAGACAAACTTAAGATTTTCAAATAATATACCAACAGTTCATTGATTTTTTTTTTTTTTAATTTTAAATTATTTCAAGCAACTATCAAATTCAATTATTAAAAGCTCGTTATAAAATGAGCTTTTAAAAGAAATATGGAATATCTTTTACATAATTCAAAATAATCAATATATAAGCTTCATTTGTCATTTTTGTAAAATACAGGTAGCATTATTAGTTAATGGATACTAATAGCTTCCCCTTCAATCTTGCATGCAACTATTTTTTTTTAACAAAGCATTATACATATCAAAATAGCTCAATAGAGAAAAGTTACATAAAAAATTTATTACAGCTTTGAGGATTTTAATATATGCGTTTTGAATATTTTTTTTTTCATTATAAGCAAAAATATTGAATATTTAAAAAGAAATACAGAGTGCATCAAATACCATTATATACGCAACAACTGCATTATAGTACACTTTATTTGAGTTATGTTTATTGGTCACTTTTGTGATCATTTGGTATACATAAAACTTCAGACAGGTCCAAAGGTGGTTAAGGGAAAAGCCAAGTGCATTTTCTATTCACTTTTTTGCACTGATTTGTCATATGGCATTGTTTACATCTGGAATTCGAGCCTAGCACCCATAGATCAGAAGACCAAGGTCCTAACCATCACATGCAGATATGCTTACTAATAATTGTTAATTTATTTATTTTTTAACTAGAAGTAATTTTTATAATTTACTATAGATTTAATGTATATTACTTTAGATAATATTTTTAGATTTACTATTATGAATGTTCTTCAAATTACATGAGCATAGACACATAAATGCATGTACTTCAAACACATTTTTTGTAATTTGTAATATACTTATGACACATTTTTTGTTTTGCATTCACCAAGTAAACCTGAAAATAGGCACTTGCCACAGATTAATTAAACAACTAACTGCCCCCAGCTCCCACTCCTGTTCTGTTTTAATTAGAAAACTGCCCAAAAGTTAACAATAAGTGTATATGTATTACATATTAAGTATATATAACTATACTTAGCAATTTTACAAAAAAATTATGATTAGGTGTCCACTAAATTAAAATTGCCTACTGGCCACTTGCTGTTAAGTGAAAATTTGAATTTTCATCAGGCAATCAATGTTATGAAAGTTTTTCAAATCACATGCACTTGCAAACATGTAAATGTGAATAAAGTTTTTATTACTTTTTTGTAATTTGCTCTGCATATGTTCTTTAAATTACATGCACTTACAGCCAATTACTTATATTCTCAAAACTATAACAATTTATAGGTTCAGCCTGTGATTCATCTGAAACTATCAATGCAGTCTATGAATAATTTGAGTTCGAGAGCAGTGGATAAGTATGAAACACAAAACAGTAGATCTACACAGAGATCCTCATACCTGACATATCTTACTAAGGAATTTCTTTTCTGAGAAATCTCAATACACAAAGACAAATGCATAACTGCAGTAAGAAGTTTCTCATGCAACATTGATCTCAACATATGACAAAATTAATATCTGACCTCAATACATAACAAAATCAATGTTTAGCCTAATTATAATACGATAAGTATATGTATTCAATCTAAAAATTATCAGACTCAGGAGAAATTAAATCTTGACTAATAGGCAAAATATGCAAAACTTGCATTTAGAAACAGATTTAAGTTTAGATGGGGTACAAATAAATTTCTTCAGCAGTTTAGAAATTAAATATATAGTGTTTATAAAATGAGAAAAATAAGATTCAAAGTATAGTAACTTATATTACATGTTTAACACACTTTCAGTATAATTTCATTGATTTTTGAAAAAAGAGGAAAGTAAAAACTGGGAAGAAAGTAAATTTAAAGTTCATAAAACTACAATTTCTCATGTAATACAAGAATTTGCAGAGGCTATGCAAGCCAAAGACAACTTTATAAAAATAACTTTAACTAAGCATTTATATTGTACAAGAACAGAATTTCTCAAGTACAGTTTTTGCCACTAATAATAGATTCAATGGCTGACATTTCAAAAGCAAAGGAAGCTCAACTGGAACTCAATATACCATATTAGTACAAATATAAGTCTAGAATTTGATGTGGCCATTCATTTTTTTTCCCAAAGAATTCAGAAGAGACTCACAATTCTTTAATAAATTTCAATTTTTTTTTAATCACAGTGGTGAGAAAAATGAATTCTTTTAGTAGTTATCCTGCTTATTCAGAATCACTTGAATTTTCATATATCACGTCATTCTGGGATATACAAGGTTTCCTAAGTCCCTATGCATGCCTTTAACTTTTGATTGAAGCGTCCTACAGCTGCAAAAGCAGGGCCTATTAATAGAACAGCCACAATGTGCTATCGATTGAGAATATTAACAGCATGTCTAACAGTGAATGAAAGAAGTCCACATTCACTGTTAGACATGCATTTCGTGGCAGGATAGACAACATTCCAATTGTTGCCTATCCTGCCACGAAAACGAAGCAAGATAGACAATTTTAAATACAAAGTTGTAGAACATTCTCTATTTAGTATGGAAAGACGTAGTTTACTCACTAAAAAGTTTTTTCATTCGCCAGTATTATATAAATATAATAACATTGCACAATGTTTTAGGAATTTCTTTTTAAAAAAATTAATTGCAGTAAAACTTATCGCGCATTATATAATCATAATATGTGAAAAATTAACATAAATATTCACATAATATATGAACGATTAAGAAATTGGACATGTGCGCAGCCATGAGTGTTTTTCATGCTGTTAGTTCATATTAGTAGTGGCCACATTAAGTGCACATGTAATAGAGCTTCATGACACAGTTAAACCATAAACGATAAATAGCCTATGCAGCTATTACATCATGCTGAGCAGAGTGATGAATTGCATCAGAAGACATTTTAATAAAGCATTTGGGAAAGTCATTGAAGAATCTGATTTTCACAAATGTTGTAGCATTTTTTAGGACAGGAAAAAATAAAACACATATAATGCAAATATTTTTCTTTTTACTCCCCCAGATGGAAACATTTACTCGTCATTGGCAAGTTGAAATTTCATACCCTGTAACATGCATACAGAGGATAAATAATGAAATCAATGGAAAGCGATAATTATGCAAATGTCTCGTTATACTGAAGTACTTCTGAAGAAAATGGCAAGAAATATGCATGGAAAAATAATAATTCATGTAATAAATTAATTTTAAATTATTTAGAACCATCCTTTTTGCAGTAAAATATAGTTTGTATAAAAATGACAGACAAATGATACTGTACAATAATTATCCCTTTTCATTGCCATCATTTTTTATTGTCTATGTACATGATATATGCAAACCACACATCTTCTATACTAAGCAGAGAACAAACAATCTGCAACTTTATAATGAAAATTTCTCCTTACTTCACTTTTGAGATATGAATTCTAACAACTTCTCCAATTCGCCACTGCAAACTTTCTCAATCGATAGCGCAGTTACTTTCCTATTAGTAGACCCTGCTTTTGCAACTCTAGAACATGTCAATCAAAAGTTAAAGGAATGCATAAGGACTTATGAGGGAACCCTGTATATCCACTTTTTCACTGCAGATTTTTATAACTAAACAACAATCTGCCATCTTAAAGGATTTGTTTATTAGTCCTTGAATATAATGTAAGATCTTACAATATAAAATATGTATTGGTCATAAAATATTGTATTATAATATATATGTATTTGTTAATATGATGCATAGAAAATGAAAAGCATAACCTTACATTTCTAGGGTTTTTTTGGCAAACTGCCTATAACAGTATTCAAAAATATTTTGTCAATGCTTCTTCTGGCCACCAATAAAGATTCTACTATCTAGTCCCGATCCTGCATACCTTGTCAGTGAGTAAAAATGAGCACATGAACATCTAAATTTTGTACCATGATCAAACCAAGGCTAATGCATGTGAGGCAGATGTTTTCATGTTGAGTATCTTCAGCTCATTTAAAATTACTTTAAGAGGCTTTATCAAATTTCATAAAGAAGAAAATTATTTAAGATAAACAATAAATTAATATGTGTCTGCAGCCAGAAAGCTATTCAATTCAGCTGAAAAGATATTAAGAAATTTAATAAACTCTTGACTAACTAAAGATGTTCAAATGAAAATTTTTATATAATGACCCAACAGTTCAAAGACATGTCTTCCAATGTAGCACACAGTTTTATCCCACAAAGACAGATTGCAAACCTTTAAGCAATGACATGTTGACCCCCCCCCCCCTTAAAAAGGTACACTACAACCTTTTCATAACTCATTCGAAAATAGTGAATTTACAGAAATACTGTAGACTGTTTATTCAGATTAAATGAGACTGAAGGTGATTCAGATGAACAAAAATCAGAAAAATAAAATAAATGTTTATAAACAGCATATTTATTATTTATGAACAGCAGGAAAATTTAAAAGTCGTATAATTAACTATTATAGAGTTCTCATCATTTTCAAGGGCCTGCAATTTTATTTCAAGAACCATATTTCCAACTGGCAATATCAGTTTACACTTTTTTTGACATAAATGTTCTAATTCAATTTTGAAGAACAAGTGTAAATGGATTTGGTACATCAAACAGTTTCATTCTCGATGATTTATTAAAAGTGGCTATGCAAAGTAAACCTGCCTTGTATCAAACAGTTTCAGGCTCTAATTTAATGAAAGTGGAACATCCAAAGTAAGCAGAGTAAACCCTGCCTTGCATCAAGCAGTTTCACTCACAATTAATCATTGAAAATGGCCATGGCATTCAAATTAATCAAACTAAAGCTGTCTGAAAGGATATGGCAAATCTACATGGCTTACGTTTTACCAAAATGTAGCAAAAAAATCCTTAGTTGCTGCCACTCAATCAGTTTGGAAGACGATATCAGAGATAAATTACAGATTGCTCAGCAATCCTACTTGGATGATCCATGTGTGAAATAAAGTTTCATAACAAAACTAAAGGTTTGAAATAAGAGGATAAATCCCTCCTGTTTAGCCTAAAACAAATTTGAAAACTGCTGTTTCACTGAATTGCATGGCAGAGTAAAAATTAGATAAGAAACTTTTCATGTGCTGTGTATAACACTTGTTTAAATCTAACCAATTTACAGTTTCTGTCTTGTCCTAAATTTCTCAGCTTAAATGTGGAATGACCCAGACCGTCCGACTCACCCAAAAGCATGAGAAACTATTTAGATGGCCAGAGCTCAACTTATATGTGACATCTATGGTATTTTTAATTTTGACTCATCAATTTTCTGTAGCAATATTTACTACAAGCAAAAGTAATGCAAAATTGAAGGAACATTTTAGCTTTTTATTTAACAAATAAACAAAAAGAGTTAAGACTATTTGGGTACAATCTTAAATAGTATATATCCTGAAATTTTTAAAATCCTTTCAAAAAGCAAAAATTATACATGAGAAATTTTCTGTTGCGTAAAATATTACCTAAAACGATCTATTCACACATCTTTATACAAAGCATATAGTATGCTTCAAATACTAGAAAAATGCATACAGTGGTACAAGAAATGCAGTACTGGCCTGGAGATATTCCAAATTTTTCATACAATTCTAATTTTTAGAACAACATAAACAAAGAAAAGTTTGATATTATTTTATAATTTATTTCATATATAAAACATGTATCTTATTTTTGATTTATTCAGCTTGGATATAGTTCAATTTAACTTAGATTTTTAATATATTTAATAGTCAATGATAATTAGCATAAAATAAAAACTAAAAAAAAAAAAAAAAAAAGAAACTCAATAACAAAGAGTAATTCATTTTAAAGTATTTGATTTTAATCTTTCTTTCTTTCAGCAAACATAAGATTTTAAAGGCTTTTTGAATCTTGCATATTATCTAGATGAGCAATAGTTGATATCTCTGCTGGAATGATCATAAAAAATAATAAAATTTATAAATACAATGGTAAAATACTTCAGGAAAATGTATTATATATATTTTCTCTTTTCTTAAAATTTGAGCTTTGAGACAAATACTAATAGATTTAGGTAACCTGATGGATATGAAATTTTTATCTTGAACTAAATATCATTAGCATTGAGGGAAAAAAAATTCAAATTGGCATTTTTTTGAAGAAATGAAAAAATTTGACTTTATGCCGTACACATTATACGCAACAAAAAAATAAATAAAATTGGAAATTTTAATGCAGAAAATCTGTACATACATATATGACCTTCTAAAGCTTCTCTTAAAAATTGACTGTTGCATAAAACAGAATTTGAAAATTTCAGACTTTATAAATCCACAAACCAATAAATTTTATTAATAAAATACATAACCAGGCCCAGCAAATCTTACCTGCCACTGCAAGAGTGCTTTTTTCCAAAGATAAAGTTCATATTTTATACAAAAGCTCTGCTGTCAGAGCTAACAATCTTTGGGCAGGAATTTACAATAAAATAAAGTTTATCGTTATAAATTGTCTTTATGCCACACCCAGCGCTTGTTAGTGTGATCAAAGCTGTGGTTTATCCATTGTTGTTGTAGAAGATTGTAGCGGTCTTCACTTAAATACAGGGGCTTACCACGCCTATAGAATAGAGGAATTGAATAAGCATAATATAAAATTCAATAATTATATGATTTTAAGAAAGTTTAACCTTTAAACAACAATATCAATAAGTAAAAAACACTTTGTGCAAAGAATAAGGAAAACTAGAGCAATGTGTTTAAGCACAAATAAAGCAATAATGCAGCATTTAAGCACAGATAAAACAATAATGCAGCAATTTAAGCACAAATAAGACAATAGCACAGCATGTCACATATACTGCACTCATACAGTACAAAATAAAAGTTTATGAAACTACATAAGTATAGTCTAAACCAGTGATTTTCAACTGAGGGTAAACTTAGGCTTAAGGATAGATTAAAAAGTACTAAAGGGTTATGCCTGACTTTATATCCAAAATGACATATTTTTACTTTTTCTATTGCTTTCCTATTTATTTATGAAGCAGATATCTTGTTAAATAAATTTTTATTACTCATTATTTACTTTTTTTAATTTCATAGAAAATCCTGATTTACAACTTTACAAATACTTTTGTTTTGTAATGTGTATCTTTAATAAAGTTTATTATACTAATTTTTGCATCATCTGCTACCTTACAATAATTTTAATGGGTACTTGAGGAAGACCTAACATGGCAGGGGTATAGAGAAAAGGGTTGACAACTGCTATTTTCGACTAAAAAAAACATAGAATTTAAAAAAGACATTTCCAAGAAAGGAAACATATTTTGAAAAGATCGGCAGTGCCTCCAATCCAATGGAGACGAATTAGTTTTGCATAAATAATATTTTGTAATATAAATCTCAACTTTTGTAATATGAGAAAAGAAATAGAACTCAATCCAAAATCTGATAATATACACTTATAAGGCTTTCAAAGAGCTACAAATTCTTGCTTATTGTTTACAGCTATCACTTTCAGTTTTTAAGATATAAGTATTACAACCCTGAAAAAGTAAAAATTTTATACTTTAAATTCACAAGACAATTACTCGAAAACTATAAAAGCTTTTCTAAAATATAAATAAATATTTAGAAACTACATATCTTTGTCACTTACTGTTTATATCTATATTTTATAATTTTGAAAACATTTCAAGTGAAAGTATGAAAAATGAAAAAAAAAACTTGTTCGAATAGATACTTTTTCAAGTTTTTCGAAAATAAAAATAGAGCTTGATCCCACATCCAATTACATACACTTGTAGAGTTTTCAAAGAGCTACAGATTCCTGCTTATTGTTCAAAGCTAACTCTTTTAGTTTTTGAGATATAAGTGTTACAAACTTAAAAAACAGAAAATTTTCAATCTCTTAACTTGGACGTTTACTTGAAAACTATAAGAACGTTTATTAATAATAAATATATAGATTTTAATATTACATTTTTCTAGTACACATTTTTATCATTTGCACATTTTTATCATTTACTATTTGTATCTATCTTTTATAGTTTACTATATATTTCGAATGAAAGAAAAATGAAAAAGACATTCGCTCAGAGAGCTATTTTTTAAAGTTTTTCGAGAAGTTCAAAATATTAAAATATTGAAACTATTTTTATATATTCATAATCTGGACCCTCTTTTTGACAAAACAGAAAAACCTGTTTACATTTTTATCTATTAGGTTCGGGGTATAAGAACCCAATTTAAAAATAGCATTAGAAGTAAAAATGATCTTAGTTTCCAAAAATTAAAAACGTGATTTGAGTCCCAAGAATGTTTAGCAATTGAAGACTTGAATACAGTGAATTGCTAATCTGATGTAAATAGCTGAGGTCATGCTTCTTGTCAGTCCTAAAGAAGGAGACTGTTTTTTACCTTTAAAACTGGTAATCTAGTTTATATTTGCATGTATGCTGTATTTACGAAGCTCCTATTTTATCATGTTATTACTGCAGCAGATTTTTGAGCATTTATTTGATAAGCATATTTCGTTCAAAAATGAAACCCTGCTACATACAGCAAAAACCTCTCTTGAATGCCTTATTTTTTTTTCTGAAAATGAAGGAAATTACAAAAATCCTACTAAAACTTTGTATACAAACTATAATAAAAAGTATATTAATTTACTTCAGATCCCTGTCTTCTTCTCCAAAGCTATCTAGATACACAGAACCCCAAAGGCATGCCCGTTTTCCACGAATCACAATTATAGTTGAGGAATTTACTGCAAGATACATAGCTGTTCCTGCTCCACATGAAATTGAATGCTAATGGAATAAAAGAACATTGTAATGTTTTTAAAAAAATATTATACACAGAAACAAATAGGCTAACTTGCCAGACTTATACAGGGGAGTTCTGATTTTCTACCCCTTTACCATGCTCCCACACTTCTCCAGATTTTATTTATTTTAAAAAATTTTTTAATGCATTTTTGGTAGCTTCACTATATATGGCAAACTTTACTGTACGTTTACTATAATGTGACTTTATATACAGCACAACCTCTTTAGAGCAACTAGCTAACACTTCAACAAAAAGTGGTCATTTAGAGGGGTGGTCACATAATAAGAGTGCATTTTCGAAAGCAAACTAAACTGATGTCATACCTGAGTAATACATATATGTAAACAAAAAGAGAAGAGGAGAAGGTAGTAATATGAAACCAATATGAACAATTATGTTTTGTGTTATGAAACACCTCAGAATAAATGTGACCTAAAATGTTTAATGTCTACAATTAGACAATTTTATAGCACAATCTACTATAAAAATATGAATGATAAACATTAAAACAAATTATTACCTTCATCTGTTTTTTTTTTTAATTAAGTCAACATCCAATATTTGAACAATATAGTATACTAATATCAGACAATATCGGAATATCAAAAGTAAACGAAACTATTATGCCAAAGTTTAGATTATAAGTTTGGTAGCTTGAAATAACAATAGCATAGTTAGGTCTACATTAATCATATACATAGGTAGCATTTTCTGAGCCAGTGCAATCACTATACACACATATTGCATAATTTTCATAGGTGTATAAAGTCATATTTCTTGCTTGTCTTAAAGAAGAATGCTGTTTTATACCTTCAAAACAGGTTAGAATCCTTAATTTCTACTTTTTGCTATCGTTCACAAAATCTTTTTAACACTTTACAACATAGTTGAAAAGTGTTTATGACTTTGTTCATTCTGTCTGTCTGTCTGTTAACACAATAACTGCCGTAAAAATGACTTTATCAAAATAAAATTTTAGTATATTGTTCAGACGGTCTGTAGGACCTATGGGAATATAAGTGAATAATATCACACAATTAGTTTTGGACTGAACCCGGGTTGAAAAAATGAAATACATTAAACCCTATGAGACCTAATTTTTCAAACATTTTTTAAGCGAATTCAAAATTCACAAATTGCTTCGAAGGTTTTAGGAAATATTCAAATTTTCTCATAAAAAATATGAAAAGAATTTCAGCAAAATACATTTGATAGTTTTTTAAATAAAAATTAAAATAATAATGACACCCATATTATATGAAGAGATCACGTGACCCACTTTAGAATAAAATATGGCATCCATCTTGTGTCAAAATCGTGATTTTTAAAGTTCATTTTAATTTATATTTAGTATCATATCTGCCCTAAAGCCGCTTTATTCTGTGCATCTACATTCTGAAACTACAACGAAGCCTAATTTTCACTTACAGAGAATGTAAACAAATTAAGTGGTAAGATGAGTTGTATAAGAAGTGCTCAATTTCTTTAACTCAAAATTATTTAGCTCTAGAGTCTGCAATATATTTGATATTAATGAAACATTCATTGATTTTATATAGAGAAGCAAACAATTTTTATCAGACTTTAGCGATGAAGTTTTAAGCATAGAGTTAAAATACTTTGTTATGTTGTTGCTTTGTTATGTTGTTGCTTTGTTATGTTGTCATGGTTTTAAGTTTTTAAATAAAATAAATTATTGTAGTATTGTGATGAATGAAAGGAATGGAATAAAAATGTATGAATGAAATATTTACAGCTTTTACAATATAAAGCCAGGCGATTTATATTTCAATGACGTCATTTGAATAAAGTTCATTTTTTTCGATGAAGTTTTAAGTTTTCAAATATAATAAATTAATGTAGTATTGTAATAATTTTAAAAATATTACAGCTGAATGTATCGCATTTTAGAGATGTTTAAATAAAATTGCATTGCAGTTATAAAGTGTTTCATAATCAATGCTTTAAGCATGATTGATCTTTCTTGTTCTTAACTTCAGATGTCTCATATTACTAACCAACTCGTTATGTTACGTTAAGTCAATAACTCACATGAAAAGAAGCAAAAGAAAATACATAACATTTGTGAAATTTATTATTATGTTATAAAACTGACATTAATAAAGTGTAACTTATCTTATTCCCTTGTTATGTAATACTATAATAAATGGATGAAATTGAAAAATCAGAACTTTCTCATAAAAACTTTAGCCTGGTGCAGTAACAACAAACATTTACATTATGGCTGCAAAAAAATACCCCCAAATGCAACATTACCTTGTCAATATTGAAGGGAATAGTTTCCTTAAATTTTGATAGATAACAGTGTTTTGGCACCGAAAGTTTGGTGTCTCATATTTCCACTGTATCTCAAATGCCTCTATATTACTTGTAAATTTCATTTATATGTATTAAATTAACTTTAATTACATCATCTAAACTTGAACTAGTCTTGATGGCATTTTTCTCAACACTTTTGATAGCACGAGAATGAAAATGTACTAAAGTAATCGACTTTCAAATATATTACTCATCAAAAAGTTGACAATTAAAAATGTAACTTTGATTTTCACCACTTCCATTCTGTCACTAATAACTCACAATTGCATAGAAGTTGTCAAAGGCTCAAGAAGTGGATATTCCTGTGTACGCATAAACAGAGTCCCCTTTTCAAATGCAACCCCAAATTTTATCAAACATGTAGAGTACAATGTATGCATACAAGAAAAATTGCATAAATAAATATTGGGATAAAAAAGAATAAAATCTCACATCCCTACACTTTTGGAAATCTAAAATGTAAAGTAGGAAAACGCTTTTCTCCTTCACATCAAAATCATTTTTTTTTTTCAAAATCACTTTAAAAGAGAATAAAATTTACATATTTAAGGAGATTGAAATAAATACTGGGAAAAAAAATGGTCATTAAGGGTAGTTGCTTAATAGAGGAGGTGGTTTACAGAAGTTTCACACTATTTCCTTAAATTATGCATGTTTTGTAATCAACATGCTAGCATTCATTTTTGTATCAATATCAAAGAAAACATGAGCCAAATTTTAACAACTGTTGCACTCTCATATGATCCAGAAAAGATGCAGTACTTAGAATATTTGTACAGAATAATGTGTCACTCAAACTAATGATTTAAATGTTTGTGAGCTATATAAATATTTTCAGTCATAATCAAGTCTAAACGATCAGTAAAAAATGTTCACCTAGTCATCCTGTCACCACCCTTAGAAGATAGTTTTGCACTTTTTGTTGACCTATTAGTAATGGGTAGACAATGACACAGGACAATCCATACAAATTGTGGGCCCCTATAAACATTTATCATGCCTGCCCCCACCCCCACCCACCTTCTTTATTTGATTTTCCTTGTTTTATCAATATTTCAAGTCTTCTCTTCCCTCAAAAAAAAAAAAAAAAGAAAGAAAAAAAAAGAAAATGAAAATGAAAATGAAAATTACTATGGATCCAGGCCTTCTATTCAAATAGTGTCCAAGCCCCATGGTTGGCCTTGAATGACATGACCAAAAATAAGAGCAGGGTGAGTGGGCAGACATGTTAACATACACTATATTATCCAAAGAATTTGGACACCTTATGGAAATCAATGCTGTGTATTCAGGAATGCCTTGATGCATGGGTCTAAATCCATTGAATTTTGTTCTATGTAGCCTGGAATTTGGTAAATTTTCTAATATTCTGAACAGTTTTGAGATTTTGTGCCATTTTTATGGAATGGAATATTGTCTTTTCCAGCTCCACAGAGATCTTTTTCAAACTCCACAGTGTTTACAGAAATGGTTTGTGAAAATTGATATGGAAATATTGGATTAGCCTACTCTAAGATCATATTTGAACAGCATAAAATCTCAGGAATTAAATTCAGCTTTTATTTTGACCTCAGTCTATAATCTCCCAAAACATTGTGCAAAAGATTCTTTGAAGAAGATTGTCCAAGCTGCAGTTTGTTCCAGAGTGGTTTATTAGAGTAATGTGTGAACAGTGGATTTCAAACAGTCTCACCTCCCATTTCTATCTCTGTCTTTGCAAGCTACACCATGAATTTTGGCCAGGAATTTTGAAGAGCAGGAAAATACAATAATCTGTTTCATGAAAGTGGCATAGGCACAATTGCTCAGAATAATTGTTAATACATTGAATTCAATTTTATGAATTCAAAACTCAACAGCTCAAGTCTTATGCTGCTGAAATACAACATTCCTGAATTGACAAAAAGAGTTTTCGATAAAGGTGTCCAAATAGTTTTGAAAATATAGTGTAACATTGAATCATAGATAATATTGATGGCAAAAAATACAACAAATGTATAAAACTTACTATGACAGCTTCATAATTTGTTGATTGGCGACAACAATTTTCTCTCAAACAAACCATGGTACCACATGCAAGGCATAAGGAAGGATCTTTTGGCTCACTATGACATACCGCACAAATCTTCTTATGGTAGTACTTGAAAATGTCATCATAGTTATGTGGAAGCTTCAGAAGAGCAGGAAGGTTCCAATGAATGTGGCGTATTATTAAAGCCTGGAAAAATTTTTATTTTTGATTAACTTTATAAGATCAACGAACACAATTCAATGTTATTAGAAAATAATTGTTGTTAATACAGTAAAGTATATTTTCCCATCTTGTTCATCGTTAAATAATGAATCACATAGAATGGATTTTTATTCCTACCCAGACTGTTTGACCTACCCGGAGGTGAAAGATAACTTTTTGGATGACTGAGACAGTGCCACCTCAATTTAGACCAGAACCTAATGTGGGTAACACGCAACCACAGGAACCATACCATTCTTCCCCTGATCCATAACTTCCTGGATGGACTTTTAGCCCCAACAGATTTAATGTGCCCATACTTCTCGTAGACACATAGTTTTGAGTGGTAGTAAAGATTAGAGATGAGTTAAAGCTCAATAGAGCCTGAATCCATCTGAAAACGAAATATATTAACTATCCCACTTAATTGTTATTAATTTTCAAAAATATCCATTTGTAAAAATAGGCCACCAAGTTTAGATATCAAACACAAAAAATGCATAAATAATTACTTTGATATCTGAAGCTTTGGAATAACATAAATTGAATGCAGAAAAAAATAATCTTATGAAAACCATATAATGTATAACAGTACCAATGGGGTTGTTTGTAGTAGCAAAATTAATATTGGCCTTTCCTTCTCTCCACACTCATTATTTTGTAAGAAGTATTTTAGAAATAGTTAGTCTATGTTTTGATATAAATCATTTTCTGAAATACTTCCTTCCTAGTCTTGCCATGTTTTACAATGAAAGAAATTTACAAATAGATTTATTAAGCACTATGCAGGACGGCCACACACATTCAGCAATCAGCGGTCTAGCAGCCTCAGTGCATTATAAACTAGACACAGTCTATGACCCGAATATAAGCAATACAAAAGTTATTTAAACAGAGCAATAAAACATCCAAGTAGGGATATAATATATAAAAAGCCCTCACTCACCTAGTTCTAATTCTCACTAGATAAACTCCTTTTGTCAACTGTCAGCAAAAGACAATGTCTGAGACACACTGGTGTCATGTTTGAGCTCTTCTTTATACTTTAATTGTTTACCCCCAAAAGTCACCAACCGAGTGAAGGTGATTTCATTATTTTCCAATGTCCAGTCTGACAGATTTAATGGGTGGGGTGGTCAATAATAAACAACATCACATTTTGCTACACAACAATTCCTAGCATAGAATGATAGAACCCATTTACCACGTGTTTGATTTCAAATAAGATTTTGAACACCTGTTAATAGTAAGTTTTTAATAATAAAATAAAATGTGATTGTCTTTGATTTCTAAGTTTTTATCAACATTTTCTGATAGTTTGGAGCCCAAGCCAGAATTACACTTAGTATCGGAGCACGATGCAGGCCCGCGCTCAGGCTGAGCTCATCTCATTTCTTGCAAGGATCGAACCGAATCTTCTGTGTGTGGTCCTCTCACCTTAACCACTGGGTTATTCCTGCCCTAGAGATATTTATACCATAGCTTAACAAACACTGCTATAAAATACTGTAATAGGATTAAAAATTTGAAATCTTTTTGACAGATTTGCATGTTTAGAGTACCTCACAGGGGTCGGCAACCTGCAGACCCTACTTAGAATGGATTAAAGAACCCAAGCCGCTCAACTCACCCGAAGGTTTAGAGCAGTTGAACAGATGGCCAGGAAAGAACTTGGAATGGATTGTTCCTATTACTATAGCATTAATCAAAGTATCTAAGTAATGGTCACTCTGGCCAGCAACTGACAGTCAGAAAATTTTTTGAACGGTCACTACTTATTGAACATTTCATTATTACATGCATAATTTTCATACTTTATTTTCTTTTAAGGACAATTTTCTAATTCTTCCAGGAATTTTCTATGGTAATCAAAATCCCCTGAATTTTTCATGTTTTCAAAGTTTTCGAGAAAGTTAAATACTGTGCTAAAATTTTTAAGAAATTAATCAGACGTTGCTTATAAATCACTTTTAAAAACTAGAATTTCCAAAAATTAACCTAAAATTTGAGGGTATTATTGGGTATCGATTGAAAAATAACATTTTTAACATTTGGCAACAAATTTTTTAACAACTGATTCTACATTCTACAGATATTATGCGTCTACTCTCTTGCAAACATATATCCAAAGAAAATAGTGCAAATTAATGCCATAAACCTGGAAAAAATTATATAATTAATATTGATGGGAGCTTCGATAATCCTACACTTTTGTCATGAAACCTTAGTAACTAGGGCTTGAAAAAAGTCATGGCAAATGCTGTGAGCTACTTTAAAACCACCGTGACAATTGATGATTATCACAGCAAGTTTTACTGTGAGAATTTATACCAACAACGCATTTGTGAAAAAGCCAAGATGCAAGTTTTGTCACAATTATCTGGAACTAGTAAAAGAACATGCAAAATCCTGGTATATAATAACAGCAATATTTACTTTGAAAGAACTATAGTAATTAAAAAATGCAATGCTGGAAACCATTCCAAAAATAGGTGACATATAAAATCTACTGAATTTTTCTTAGCAAAATTTCTGCATTTCAAATCTAGAAATCATTTTCGTTGGCCAATATTGTCGTGGGCTGAATAATTTTTGTTACTAGCTTGCAAAAGCTCACAACAGTATATGTTGTCAGTTTAAAAATCTTATTTTGAGACCTGTTAGTAACTAATTCATAGCAGTTGGAATATATGGCAAGGATTATAAAACAGTGAAAGACAGAATGCAAATAATAAGGTATTCTTTCAGCATTTATCTTTTTCTTTTTATAGAATATTTTGCTGAAATATTTTTTGCGGTCTTCAATATTTGATTATATATATTTTATTTTATTTACATAAATATTTCCACTTATAACCACATTACAAACTTGGGGGGAAATATGCTGGATTTTAATAGGTTTCTGAATTTTGAACACATAATTACAGAAATTATATGGTACAGTATAATTTCACAAAATTAAGCAATTGAAACATTTAATGCAACCAGCAATAATAAATAAAATACTTTACATAAAAATACTTCAATAAATAAAACACTTCAGTTTTATGGCATGGTATGAATGTACATCATGCAACACACCAATATAGATATTAATGGAAAATATATATATATATATAAAGATTAATGAAAACACACTTACTCTAGCAGCTACAACTGACTTATTAACAAAATTTACAAAATCTTGGCACCAAATATCAATTAGTGTTTTGGCATCTGGCACTACCCACTTTATACAAGAGGAGGATTTCACTTCTGTTGCGGATGCAGGAACTAGATCCAGAAATCGACTCAAAGTCACAAATTCAGATTCTCCATCCTGAAAAAAGGCTTATTATTATCATACCAATTCAATTAATTTTAAGGTGGAACATTTTATATACTCATCTTAGAAAAGATGAGCTAATCATCTAATGCTTGAGCTAATTCATCGCATTTAAAGAAAAGTGTTTAAAAAATACAAAATAAATTATAAAATTAAGAATATGTGAAAAATTGTCAAATTCAACATTTTGTTAATGGTATAGACACTAGTGTCCTAAATTATCTTTAGATGCTCAAAAAAACACTGATTTTTTAACAACTGTTCAATATAGTTGAATAAATTTTTGGGGGGCAATACATAACATCATAATACATAAATACAAACTGAAATATCGAATATCGGTGCATGTTATACAAAACACATTATGAAACAACTTGCCACTTCCATCAATGTCTGCCCAGCCTCTATATAACAGACAGCTCGCCATCTCAAAGACTCTTTCCAAATACTTCAAAGCCATAAAAAACAGTTATGAGCAATGAACATCAAAATCAAATCCTGATTTGGGGAAGTTTGCGAGGAAACTTACTTCATGCACAGTGCTTGCGCTACTTATTTTTATGTAAATAAAGATAATTTTGGACACCAATACATAGGGTGTTGAAGACCCAGACCGTCCGACTCGTCCAGAGGACTAAGAGCAGCTATTTGGACGGACGGCAATGTGTATATAAACTGTTTTGACAATTATTTTGTCATATGTTTATAAGAGGGGTGATAATACCCATCAAAATGAATAATATTTACTATGGAACCTAGGGTCGCATTCCACTCTGAGTGTCAAAAAAGAGTAACTTTGAAACACGTCCAACAAGCACAAGTCGCTACTTTGGATGACAAAGTTGTCATGCCGGAGAAGTATCACATCTCCAGAACATCACTGTCACTTCTCATCATTCGACACTTCTTGAATGCCACATATCCCGGACGATGGATTGGGCGTAGTGGACCTGTGGCTTGGCCTCCACGCTCACCAGACCTCAACCCACTGGACTTCATCTGGGGACACATAAAATCATTGGTGTACGAGACGCCTGTGGACTCCGTAGAAAATTTCGTCGAGAGAATCGCTGCAGCACACAGGATAAACACAACACCAGGTGTCTTCGAAAGGATGCACCAGTCGTTCATTCGCCATTGTGAATTGTGCAGCGGCACCCTTGACCGTCACTTTGAGCAACTACTTTGACTCTTTCTCTGGTGTAAATAAATAGGATTGTACAACTTATGATTACATTAATTCTATTAATTCTCCTTATTTTCACTGTTGAAAGTTCAACTTTAACTTTACACTTCTCTGACACTTAGAGTGGAATGAGACCCTAGTTTCCATTGTAAATTTTGTTCGTCTTGATGGGTACTATCACCCATCTTATTTTGTCAAAACAGTTTATATACACCCTGTATATATAATAACAGAATAAAAATTTGATGTTCTGTTGACTTTCAAATATCATTACATTTTCTTCAATCATTCAAGGAGAGAACTATTTTACTTTAAATATTTTTATATGTGTATAAATGCCCACTAGTAGTTATATGGTAATGGATTGATCTATTTAAACAAACAATGTACAATGATTGTCCACCCACTATTTTATTAAATAATGTAAAAATTAGTTCTTGCATATGTAAACTTACACAAATAATTATTGGTTAAAATTCTGTCAAATATTACTGTTCAGTAGAGCTGCAGATTAGCACTCATTACCGGCCAATCAGGAAATAACCTTTCAAATGTGCAACACTCGCCAAAACTAGCAAGTAATTTTTTTTTGTACTCAGAAAATTTTAATTTTAACAAAACAAATAAGGTGACATTTTTAAATTATATTATTCACTGGTTGCCACTTTCTACAAAATTTGTGAACAGTATAGTATTGCTCTTATTGGATTGAAAGAAAGTATTGGAATTCGGAAAATTTGAAAATAGAAAATAGCTTAGAGAAAAAACTTAAATTGAAGTATTTCTGAAAAATGGAATTGGCCAATTATAAAATGGGGCAAAATTTTAAACTAACAGAAATGAACAAAAAGAAAAAACTGGAAAATTTAAAAGTTTACCTAAGCCACAGATCTAATCTTGAATTTAATATTACAGTATTCCCCAGCACTATTTTAATATTTTTAAACAAAAATTAAAAGTTTTGTAAGAAACCCATAATTGGAGTACACGAGCAGAACCTCTAATATATGTTAAAATTAAAAATAAAGTCATGTTTCATAATAATTACATACATACAATAACAAGATGGTGCTACCAATTGCAACTGATACATTTTGGGACAGAAAATTCAATTTAGCAATTGAAAAATATATTTGGAAAAATTTTTGGCAATTATGAATTCTGCCAATGTCAAAATCAAAAGGCATGGTATACTAATCGTAATATATGTTGGAAACTTGGTTTTGTTTACGTCGCGATTCTCGTTTCGCGGGAGCGTGACGTCATTATTTAAAATGATTTTTCCGTTCTCGTGAACGAATCGCGATGTGGACAAAACTGGGCTTATCATGCAAATCACCTTCTCGCCGCTCACGCATCCTGTTTTGCATATCCAGAGGGCATTGCCGGCAACGGTTATGTTCCGGAACGCACCCATCGTCGGATATAAAGGCTAGACACTTTTTTGGTTTAAGGTAGATCGATAGGCAGATCACGGTTTGATCAGCAGATAGATTGATTTGGATTGATCGATCGACTGAAGGATCTAGAAGGATCTAGATCGGGCAGACGGATCTACATAAAGTCTTGTTCGATGTAGTCGAAGGTAACGATAAATGTTTATCGGTTGACGCGGATGTTTACATTAAACTAAGTAGTTTTTGTGGTTCTCAGTTATGGAGACCATGTTTTCCGTGTTGTGGACTTTATATAGTGCTAATCCGTGGAGTTTAAAGTTTTTGCCATAGCGTGTGCCCAGCTAATGGTGACGTCGGAAATTGCACGTGGTTACGTAAGTGTGAAATGTTTTATTCTACTTACTCGTGTAAATACTGCTTAAACCAAAAATGTGTCTAAGCGTGGAACTTTTACTGAAACCTTACGAATGAGCTGTAGAGCTCATGTATTTTGTACATAGTATGCTTTGATTTGCTTTACTGTTTCATAAAATATATTGTAAGCAAATGCAACGGATTCACTCTTTAATAAAAGTGATTTTGAACTAAACTGGAACTGTTCTCCTTTAACACCTTTACAGTTACTTGTATTTCTACAACTACCATTTGACGTTGTTATAGCTGCAACACTGCTTAATTTTTCAACGAAGTTGTGCAACTAGAATTTCGTACCTCATCGTTCTTCTATCACCAGCTTCTAATTGACCTTTAAATTTTAATTATATTACCAACAATATATACTACTTATTATACTATTTGTCTTTTCCAAAAAAGAAAATGATATTTGAAATTTGAAAATTTATAAATCAAATCAAATTTTTCAAATGTCAAAATAAGTCAAAATAAAATTTAGCAAAATTATTCAAAATAAAATTTCAAAAGTCAAGATAAAATTAGGCGAAAGAGAATTTCATTTCACAAATAGGCTGGTGAAAGTAAACAAAAATCCAGAGCAATCCCTGTAATAATAAATAAATTTTAAATATATGCCTGCTGTAAATATTTTTAAATGCTTCAGCGGGTGGCATAATATATAAGTACACTTTAAACATCTCAATAAGCAACAGAAAAGGATATTCATGGCAGAAATATTTGGCTAGTGAAAAACATTTTTGGTTGGAAGGTTTTTAGCACTAATTGGGCAATAGCTGGTAACTAAAATTTTTAATCTGTAGCTTTACAACTCAGTATCAAAATGCAAAAATTTATAAAAACTTAATAAAAAAAAAATGTGACACAATTTGAAACATAAATACACCACACAAATTTATATGTTCTTAAATTTCATATGTGGTTCATATTTTTGCTTCAAGTATTACACTTGGTAACACAGTGGAATGGAATTCTTGGACGCATAGTCAGAAAAAACTTACACACAAAAAAAAAGAAATAATGCATACACAAATAAAATTCATATACACTTTAAATATGCATATCTTGCAATCTCAGTGTATATCTTGCAATCTGCAAACACAAAATATGTTTTCTGTAATATGCAATAATGCATCACACCAGTGAAAGAAAATAAATACAGTTAAACCTTATTAAAACAAACTCACTTAACATGAGGGCTAGTCAAAAAAGAATGAGAATGAATTAATTACTAACAATTCCTATAAAAGGAACTCTCGACAGATTTGGATACCACTCCATCATTACCGATCAAGTACACTCATTTACGTTGACAGTCTCCCCTATGGCCAATGGGTTTTTTCAACAGGTCAATGCGACCTATCACACTGCCAAAATTATTCACAAGTGATTCAAAGAGCATGACCAAGATTTCCAGTTACTTCCCTGACCTCTGAATTCCCCAGATCTCAACCTGATCGAACACATTTGGGACCACCACCATGCACATGTCAGCAAATGTAGAATGCTCTGCAGTCTGCATGGCTCCAAATACCTCTACCAACCATTCAACACCTTAGTGAGTCACTCCCAAAGCATCTAACTGCCGTCCATGCTGCCAGAAGCGGTTATTCTGGATATCAGCAGGTGGTCATAACAATGTTTCACTATTTGTGAGACAAGTACATCAAGTTAGGCGTTGAATAGAATTTGTATGTTGTTAGGGAAGCCTAAAGGGTTATAAAGTAATTGTTTTGTTAGAGGGTCCTTTTCAGTAATTGTGTTTTGTTAGGGAGTCACATGGTAATCAAAAATATTAATTACAAGAGACACATGATTTGTGAGTATCTGAGATTCTTAGGAGTACAAGGGCTGAAGTCGTGCAGATGGAAGGGAATCTTTTGCGTAACTTTAGACACTATATACTTACAGAATCTGCCTAAAGGGGCGCTCTATGCAGATCATTACAATGGCATCAGAACTTGCTATATGCAATAATTTTATAAACCTCATATGGTAAGCTTACATCGAGTGTATTCATATTAAATATTCTTAATGCAGCTACCATTTTTCTTTAAAAATTGTTCAATTTAATTTTATTTAATTTTATTTATTTGGAAAAGTATGTATAATATAAAAAGAGAAAGTTGGTTTGAAAGATTAAGAATTCAATTTGTCACAGAAATAAGATTTGTGTACATCTGGAATAAAGATTTAATATCCATAAAGTTGTCAAAAAGCTAGCAAACACAGATAATCTCTCATGGCTAGCATGTTGCCACACACCAAATCCAAAATTTTTCCTTAGTTAATTAATTAATACATAAAAGAACAGCTGAGAATGGAGATTGGTACACAAATATATTACCTTTGTTTCAGGAATATCTTCTTCATATAAGTGACTTTGAAGTAAAGAGGCTATTCTTAAATAATGCATACAATAAAAAACCATAAACTTTTCCAAAGAATCCTCTCCTTCAAATGGCTAAAAAAGAAGTGAATATATTAAATTTCGATGTTTTACACAAATTATAAGGTTACCAAATAAAGACATGAATATCCCTATTAGAAAAAAAATTAGCTGCCATATAAAGAAGTGTATATTTCTCTATATTGAGAAAAAAAAATAGCTGCAGTTATCTTAGCCTATGCGGGCTAGTGCTAGTTTTATGGCATCAAATAATTTGGCATTTTGTATGATGGTGTACAATACAGTGCCATGTGTCCGTTCCTATTTTGGTTAGTATCTGATCACGCCTTCCTACCTCAGGAAGGGCAGACCTCAACATCTTTTATTTGGTTCTCAAGAGACTAAATGGAAAAAAGCGTCGATACCTCATCCCTCAAGCAGGTGTTTCTTAGTTTTTATCCTTTCTCCTTCCCTGATCGAAGATAGATGGTGCCACTCCAATTCAAGGACTTTGCACTATTTCTCTCTTCTTTCTCGGCTCAGCCACAGGCTAATAGAAAAGCTAGCATTTGCCCGTGTTTGCATGCGACCAGTATTCATATCCATGTTCGTTCTCATCTGTTTTTACTTATCTTACTTAAATTGTCATTGTAAAACTAATATTTTAACAAAACTCTAATTTAACTTTAATTTAATTCCTGCGCATCTTTTCATATTGAAACTGATTAACCTCTTTACAAACTTTAATTTAAAACTCAGTTCTTCCCTCAGTCTAATCATTTCTGACTGGCTGATTTTTTTCATGGTCCCCTCCCCCTTCCCTCTCCTACCTACTCGCCAGATCAGCCATCCAATACAGATTCTTCACAGCTTATATATGGACAAACAACCTCATCAGAGCACCCTCCAAGAGCTGAGTGCAAAGTTCAAAATCAACATCGCAAAACCAAAAGGACTTGCTATATATTAGATTTGGGGGTAAGTATCGCAAGACATAGGAACTCTGTAGCGAAGCGTCTTGGCTTGGCTATTTTGGTTAGTTTAGAGCTACAGTGAATACATACATTGATAGACAGACAGACATGCAAAATATAGTGGATGTATGTTTAGAGTACCCAAAACACGTGAATCCATCAAAAACTCAAATTCCAATCTTTAATGCCATTCCAACACTTTATGCATTAATTAGGTATTGTAAAAAAAGTACATAAGATGTTTTAAAATAAGTCTACAAATATGAGAAATGCAAAACTTAATTTGGGTGCATTTTAAGACATAACAGTATTTAGCTTATATGTAAAAACAATACTGAGTACTCAAAATGGGATTTTTTATTTACCTATTGTGCAAAAGTGTTGTGATGAAGGCTCTATGTGAAAACATCCAAGAGAAAACTTGCTAAAGAATGTCAATACAATTAAAATATCAAACTTGTCAATATTCGAATCAATATATTTATATTATGCTTAGGTACGTAGGTACATTGCATGAAAAGATGATTGTCTGCCAAACGTAAATGAGTTTAGCCTTTATTGCTTGCTTAAAATATGAAGTTAACGAGAAAACTCTGTCACAAAGTTTTATTTTATTTACTTAGTTAAATTATATTGTTTGATGCATGGAATTGGAGAGAATAGGATTACATGATGCTTTACACAGAGCTTTCTAAACACTCTTGCTGAATTGCAATGAGTTAAACAAATATTTTAATTGATTTTTAATTGATTTCAAGATTTGTCACAATACATGTAAAAGGACATGGAGTATCAATGAAATTTTTGATGAAGCTATTAAAAAAAAAGCATTGAGAAATGAAGCTGATAGACTTCGATGAGTTGTAGAGAGTATTGAAAATAATTTCAACCACAGAAGAAATACAAAACATACAGCAAATTAAATTGTTACTTTCAAAGTCCTATCATTAAAAATTTCATAGATGCCTACTCTGTGCCAGTACAGATAGTATAATATATTTTTCTAATCTAATGTGTTCAGAATGAGATATTTTTTAGGAAAGCATGGTTGTATTAATATTTCTTCACAGGGTTCCCACCCAATGACCATACTGTAATTCCTTTAATTTTTCTATGAATAAGGTTTTGGAAAAATTTCCGGTTGAAAACATAACAGATTAAATACATTACTTAAACATTAAAGATCTTAATAAAATTGCGCATGTACTGAAACAAACAAATCTGTCTTGCAGTATATATCAGGAATTTATAAAATTGAGTAAATGCCAGCTAATATTTTAAAAATTTTCTGAAATTTAAACTTTAAACTCTTTTAATTGATATTTTTCACTGACAATTCTAGCTTTTTGTCCATTCACCAAGTAAGACTGCAATCCCCACAGAAAAGACAATATATACTAAAAAAAAATATTTAATAATTTACACCATATTCATTTAAAACATTTCAAATACAAAACATAGTAAAATGCATGGAAATACTTACATTTGCTTCATGTATTTTATCATCATCTACATACAGCCAACTATGTTCAAGGTTACTAATCACATAACTAAGCAGAACTGTTATATTATTACACAAATCTTCTCCCCCTTGCTATAATAAAAATCACAGTGAATCGCAATAAAATCAGAAAATATTTTTAATTTAGAACATTAACTTACATTTTAATCAAAAAATATTAAAATATGTGAAAAAATGTAAACTACATCTTAGGAACCAAGTTTTGTAATTTTTTTTTAAGCATACCCATGAAGCTGCTGGCCATCATAAGACCCTTAATGGACAACATCATCATAGGTCTGTTTTAAAAATGGAACTGACAACACAACTATCAATAACATTATTTACAATTTGTGGAAAAATAATTATTTTAACAATGATTAATAAAGCAGATGATTATTATTTATGCCAATGTTTAAATAAAACATTGTGCATTCCATTGAGTTTTAAAAAAGTTTAAAAACAAAAACAATTGAATTCCTCATGTTGTAACATTTTTTTTATATCAACATCTTATGGTTATCAAAGCGCATACATTAATTCTCTCAAAATTAATACTTTTGAACCCACTGGAGATAAAAGTTTTTTTGACACCATATAAAAATACCTAGAGTGTGAATCTCCACTTGACTTTCTCATGCATTCATGTTTCATTTAGTTCCACTTACATCAAAATTATTATCGGAATGAAAAAAATATGTACCTTTTTCAGATTTCATACACCAGTTATTTTTTTAAATTATTTTTAAAATTTCCTTTTTAAGTTGATAACACTGATAAACTGGATAAATTTGGCATATCTGTGATAATATAAATGATTTTATATTAACTTGATATATTTTGATGCAAAGTTCAAATTACCAATTACCTCCATATACTATATTCCATCATCACTGTTTCAGGAATTATTGTTTTCTAAAGAAATAATGCTTTGAAAATCTTAAAATTCAAATAAAGAGTTCTAATCATGAAAATTAAAAAAATATATCTAATTTTAGTTTCTCGTAATATATCTACACATGAAATTAAATAACAGAAAGTGCATTTGTTATTGCATTATCATTTATATACCTAACAGACATAGACACACAGACACGCGTCTTCCCACTAGTGTTCAAAATGAATTCAGAAGGTCTTAAAGCATACTTATTTATCAAAATTTTTGAGTAAACAATATTTTCTCTATACAATAGTATCAAAAAGTACAAAGAATGAAGACAATCACCAGGATTCTACACAGTGACTTTTCTTATAAATTTAGCCAGTTAAAAAATAATATTTAGAATTTGAGAATTTATAAAAGTAAATTTTCTTGATTCAAAGGTAAATGATAAAAAACTTAGAGGCATACTATATACTAATGATGACAAGACGTCATATCTTCAAATCGATCAAAATGTAATTGAATGACAAATCACTAGATTTTAAAAGTCATTTTATTAAAACATCCTTCAGACGTACATTTAAAAATATATACATTTTATAATTTTAAAAAGCCAGAGCGCTTTCGGGTATCATCACACCCTTCCTCAGTTGCGTTAAAATAAGAAGCATGCCAACATGCTTAAATACAATCCACTACCAGCAAGCTGAATTTGCATATCAAAAAATGACATCATCACAAACATATTTTATACATCCACATAACAAGTTAAAAACAAAATACAAATTTACAAAAACATGGAAGACAAATTGTCATAAGCCAGTTTTAACATCAATATACACAATTAAAATATTTATAATTTAGAGGTAACTTTGTAAAAGTTTGACTCATAATTCTTTTGGTTTTCAGTCTTCTGTTTTTCGTAAACCCACCTTCACTAACACTTGCATCCATGCAAATTCTTTTCACCCAATCTCATCTAAAAAAAGCTGCCTTTAATGCATATTTTAATTGAGCTTTTAATGTTTGTTCTACTATTTCGTCTTTAAGCAGTGAAATTGTTTCATCTCTAAACTTGATCAGGATGCTGGCCACTCTGAGTTTGTTTATAAAATCTTTGCGAATATTAGCTGTGAATTTATTCAACCCAATTCTAAATTTATTTCTATTACTGATTGTTTGCCTTTTACCGTACCATCCAAAAAATTTTCGTCCTCTTTTCAATTTTTGTACCAAGTTTAAATTTAGACCTGCTTACTCGACTGTTACAATTTTGTTTAATAGTATCCATACCGATAAATTTAGGGATAAAGATAATTTTAAAAGTCATGCAGGGGTTTATATTGTACCCCTTCCTTCTTCTGATAACGTTTGTAAATTTTATATTGGAAGCACTAAATGTAAAGTTGGTATTAGGTTGACTGAACATGCTAGAGACATAAAAAATGGTAAGCAATTGACTGCTCTTTCCCAATTAGCGATTAATGAAAAATTTCACCCCTTTTTCGAAAAAGCTTTTCTGTTGATCAGCTGTAATAACCCCTGGTCTATTTTACTCTATGAGTCCCTTTTCTATTTATCTATATCACACTTCTATTTGTAATTTTGATCCTGTCCATGCTTTAAGTTATGCTTGGCGACTCGTTCTAGATTCTGTTGGAATTTTACTTCTTATTAGTGGAAATTTCATAAAAACCAGTTGATAGCAGAGCGTCACAGTGGATGTGAACAGAGAGTAGTCAACGTAAAAAAAAACACAATTTATTTCTCACGAACTTAAAACATCATAATTAACAAAAAAAACATTAACCATTTCTATAACTTAGAAAATGGTATCATCATAAGGTTTAGCTTACATAAACTGAGTCCTTAAAATTTTAACTATAAGACTTCAGTTAGGCCTAACACCATCGGCCATGCACTTCCCCATTTACCGGAGTACATATAAGATCAATCATGACGACATGAAAACATGAAGATGATCATACCAAATCACTAGGATAAGATAAGACAAGCTCTGACCAGCCTGATCTCTGATCTGATCTCGACTGAGATATTCAAGTGATACAACCAATATTTTAAATAGCCCCATATCCTTGAAGTTGAAGTTAATGTTTTCCTTCTGGAGTATGCTAATCTCTAATCGGTTGAAGTAGAAATTAGCATAAACTGGAAGTCAACGTCTCAATTTGCAGGACGACAGACCATGGGGGTAAAACTTCTTAACAAGCGATCCAAAAGCGATTAGCCAATCAGAATGGAGTAACTTTTGGATTTTGGCGGTACGTCGACTGATTCAAGTACGTGCTTGTTTACAATTGAAGTTTTTCTAACAGATTCCATGCATGTCAAACATTTACAAAGTTACCTCTAAATTATAAATATTTTAATTGTGTATATTGATGTTAAAACTGGCTTATGACAATTTGTCTTCCATGTTTTTGTAAATTTGTAACTTTTTTGGACTTGCTATGTGGATGTAAAAAATATGTTTGTAATGATATTTTTTGATATGCAAATTCAGCTTGCTGGTAGTGGATTGTATTTAAGCATATTGGCATGTTTCTTATTTTAACGCTACTGAGGAAGGGTATGATGATACCCGAAAGCGCTCTGGCTTTTTAAAATTGTAATATGTAAGTATTTTTAAATGTACGTCTGAAGGATGTTTTAATAAAATGGTGTTTAAAATCTTGTGATTTGTCATTCAATTACATTTTAAACTTAAGGCATTTGGTGAAAAAAATTAAAAAATCTAGAGCAACCACTACTTATACCAGTAATCAAAAACAGTAAGTTAATTAAAGTCTCATTAATCTAGAGTAATTGCAATGTGTTTTTACTTCCCTTATATACATATTGTATAAGGAAAGTATTGTGACAGGGTCGAAAATTAGAATTCGAGTTTTCAAAGGGAGAGCACGTTTCAATCATCCCTAATCTCGAATCAAACATTTTTGAAGTGATGTCTGTGTGTGTGTGTGTTGTGCCGAATTAAATTAATTCACTAAATGAAACCGTAATTAAATCCCCCCGAAATGGAATTAGGGCTTGGAAATTCCAGACCGGGCACACCTGTGACTCTTTGAATGTGAAACCAGAGGTCATCAGAACAATGGACGTCACGAATCCCGCGCCACCAAGTCTAGAAAATTGACAGTTAAAAAGAAAGGCTAAGCTGGCATGAACCGCCTTGAGTGATCGCGTGGACTTCAGCTTCCAGACATGAGGGGAGTGTCCCCTAGACTTACTGGCACGAGTCTCCGAACAAATGAGACTCAAGAAAAATGACATCACGGATATTAAGATCCAATAAAAAAAATAGAGAGTAAATTGTCCCCTGGTGGCTCTTTTTCTGAGGGTGACAGGAGCAGAGTTTTGGAGAGCGGATAAGATCAGATCTTCGACAAGAGAGCTCGTCTTTTTGGAAAGAGAGTGCTTCTCGGGCATAGACCCTGTACCATTGTTTCTTGAGCAGAAGCCTTCTGCGACAGTTCCTGACCTAAGTACGGGAACAGAAGAAAGATCGAGTGCCCTGTAGGACTCGATCCATATAGACTACCACTAGTCTAAAATTTAGACCACCTGGGTCTAGCATTTGCCGTGACAGGATGTCACCGCATCGTGGACTTACGTCAGCTTCATCTTGAAACCTAGCCAGAGAATCACCTCTCATAGACTTTCCACGGGAAATTGATTTGGACATTTTCTTGAACACGTCAGAGTGACCTCAGTGGACTATTTGCCTCACTTCAGATTTGGGTACCTTTGTAACCTAATGCGTATATTACCGAATTGCTGTAAACAAATAAAGAATTGAAGTCACTCGTGATTTATTTGGCTGTGACTATAAACCCACGCTATCCACTACGCCACTACGCCATTTTGGTGGCAGCGGTAGGATAAATTAGTCGTCAAATTAAAGACAACAGGCCCACACTTCATCAAGAAGTTGAAGCAAGTCAACAGACCGGACCACGGCGGACTGGAGCTGTAGGACATCCCGTCCAAGAGTTTAAGAGGACATCCCGTCCAAGAGTTTAAGAGGACATCTTGTCCAAGAGTTTAAGAGGACATCCCGTCCAAGAGTTTAAGAGGACATCCCGTCCAGGAGGGTTAAGAGGACATCCCGTCCAGGAGCGAGTGCCACATCTCTTCCGAAACCGTTGCGAGTCATCCTGTGGTGAAAAGTTACGTCAGAGGAGACTGCATCATCATTGAACTGACTGACATCGACGCAGAGCGAGGGTCGTCAGACAAGGTAAGCCTGACTCATTCTTTAGAGGCAAACAAAATTTTGGTAGAAATAAGATTAATTTGTAATTTGTGAAAAATAGCTACATTAATTAAGAACCAGATTAAATTGTTGTATGTGCGTAACTGTCAAACGGTATGCAAGTCTGGGTTTTGTGAAGGATGTTGAGCGCGCAATTAAGTTATTTAAATCCATTAAATTAAGGGAAAGGAAATTTTTAAAATATTCCAGTTTAGTAAACTATTTTTTGGAAAAGTGTTATTATATATGTCTTACATTAAGTTAATTTAATGCCATACAATCATATTGCATAGTGTTGGAAGTTGCATTTAAACTTATCTAAATTGTGGCATAAGAGTCCGAATAATTATTAAATGACCAAGATAAAATCTTTTAGAAAAGTGTTATTGCAACTAAGAGTTTTCTTCAATGTAAATTGTATAACCATTGCTAGTCAGTAAGGAGATATGCATTGGGTGTTATAATCCTTAAAGGCTTAGAGCTGTGGGGATAGTTTAGCCGTGCTAGACACACCCCAGGCAGTTGTGATTGAAAGGAATTCTCCCCTTCTTCAGCTGAGAGTCTTATTGTTAAGCTGGGAAGTAGGGAAGAGGGATTAATGTATTGTGGGATAAATTATAGGTACTGTGTGTATTGACCTTTGGAAAGGGGCGTTTTAGAAACTAGATTATTGTTATAATTAAAGCATTGTGTTAGTGATTCCCCGTGAATTCACGAATTAGGTGAAATGGCATTTTTAAAAAAGCATAGAAAAACTGATCTTCAAAGCCTCGTTGTAGAATTAGGTCTAGAGTTGGAAGATGACGAGAAAATAATCGACCTTGTAAAAAAAATTCAGGAGAGTCCAGATTTTGACGAACCAGGTGTTAAGGCCATGTTAGAGATGATTATAGAGGAACGACAATTAAAAGAATCCAGGGAATCGGAATCAGAAAAATTAAGAGAGGAAAAATTAAGAAGAAAAAGTGATTTTTAACTGAAAATCACTTTTAAATATGATGTCAAATATATGATGCCTACAGGGAAAATATAAAGATTCCTTTCCAACATTTGCTCTAAAGAATTGCCATTCTCTTAGAACTTTTGGGGAATCCGGCCCCTTCCAGAATTTTTTTTTTTTTTTTGGCTGTGGCACTCTTATTACCATGGGTTAATCTGAAAATACTGAATTGCAATAGCTTTAAAATTTGTATTTTTGGCATTTTGCCAAGAATGGTGCATTAAGCTAACAATAAGATAGAGAAAAGCAGGAGTGGCGAGAAAACGAAAGCTGTCCGTATAAAAGAATGCCTATTGGCACATGTTTTTATCTTCGATTGAAATAAAATTTTACAGATATTATTTTTTCACAAAATAGCACAATTTCAAGGGGTGAGATGAATGATAATTGAAAAAAAAAAATTTCCTATACAATTTTGGACCACCTTAATGTATATACATGTGTCTTATGTATAGCGACGGATATATTAAGATAAATAAAATAACATACCTCCCCCACCTGCTCATTCGTTCATAACATTCCTGGACACATATGGATGCACTCCTCCTGGTGAAAATATTACATAGTCCTAATTTACATTAAAGTAGCATTGTAGGGGCTAGTTAAACTAAAAGTTATGCCCAGGGAGTTGACTAAAAAATATGCATATTCTGGTGATACGTACAAATGATTCAGACATTATAGTCACCAATAAAATCAAAATCAGTGAATTGGGAAGCAAGATGGAAAATTTGGAGGCAGGGGCTAACTGAAGTAAAAGTTATGCTCAAGGATTTGTCATGTTAATGATGCATATCAAGGTGACATGTACAAATGGTGCTGAGACTATAACCACCAGCAGAACCAAAATCACTTAATTAGGAACAGATATGTAAAATTGTGGGGGGTAATTCAACTAAAAGTTACACCAAGGTATTAACACAAATATATGTATATCCAGATAACATGTACAAATGTTGCTGAAACTCACCAGCAGAATCAAAACTACTCAATTTGGAACAGAGATGTAAAATTATGTGGGTTAATTAAACTAAAAGTTATGCCCAGGGAGTTGACACAAAAAACGTATGTGTACTATATCCATCAAATATGTATATTATCAAGGTGAAACATGCAGATGGTGCAGAGACTACAGCTACCAACAGAATCAAAATCGCTCAATTAGAATGTGAGATGGGAAATTTGGAGAGGGGGCTAACTGAAGTAAAAGTTACACTAGGGGTGAGTTCATGCATATCCATGCGACATGTACAAATGATGCAGAGACTGTAGCCACTAGCAGAACCAAAATCGCTCAATTAGGAAACGAGAAGTAAAATTGTGGGGGCTAGTTAAGCTAAAAGTTACACCCAGGGGTTGGCACAAAATATGTATACTCAGGTGACACGTATAGATGGTGCAAAAACTATAGACATCATCAGAATCAAAATCGCTGAATTAGAAGCAGAGATAAAAATTTTGAGGGCTACCTCAATTAAAATATATGCCCATGAGGGATCTGAGCTATATAATCGCCAGTGGGGGCCAAAATTTCGAGAAAAATGACGTCAGATAAAAGGATCATGTTGAAAATTTAATTTTAAAGATTTTCAACAAATATTTAGAATGTCTTTAATTTTTAGGTATTTTTTAATGTTAAATAGCTGAAAAAGTAAGACAGCTGGGTAGGTCAAATAACCCCTCAAACTGGGTGTCCCAAAACTAAGTTGTTGTTGTTGTTGTTGAAACCCAGACTGTCCAACCTACCATCCCAAAACTAAGTGTCACATTTTACTCATGATGGACAGAAACCCCTAAAATATCATAAATAACACCCACTTATTCAACTCACTTATCAAAAAAAAAAAGAAAACATGTATCGAAGACTTTTTAGATTTCAATTTTCTAAATCTAATAAGAAATAATTTTGCAATGAACCAAAACTGAAAGAACTAGGTTAATAGAATTAATAAAAGAAATCAAAATTACATAAAAAGAGTAATTTGTTTTCAAATATTTATTTAAACTTCCAAATTTATTCATAAAAAAGATGAGAGGGAAAGAACACACACATTCTTAAATGTTGAAAACTGAAGCCAAATTAGCGAAACTGAGCCAATTTATGAGGTTCTTCTTCATGTTTTACTACCGTTCTTATTCTCTTTGGCGAAAAGTGCTGGCAAAACCTGCAATGTCTATTTTTTTTAAAGCCAAGTTTCTAATATTGTGAACATACCATTCATTCGCTCAAGACAAGGCGGTAAAAGGAATGCGGCCTTAAGCAAATATCCCTATATTCCCTGTATTTTCCCCTGAAAATTCTATGCACTACAACTTTCGTGAGAGTTTTTTTTCTTTCAGGAAATTTGTAGTACTGCCATCTAGTGACATATTCCATCACTTATTTCAAATAATTCTTGATTTAATTGAACTAAAAATTCTGATTTTTTTAATAGAAACTGTAATAAATCTATGTAACTAAAAAAACAATTTAGGGTGTTATCTCAATGGTGCCACACATCCCAGTGCCCTTCCCCAATGTCTGTCTGCCCCTGGAGATTAGTAACCAGTAGCATCTAAACCAGAAATTTAAGCTATAATGCTTTTAAAAAGTTAAAAAGCAGAATTATTTGAGATTTTTAATATGAAATTTTACTTTCTTGGAGAACTGTCATGTAGTTAATTCATATCTTACCATAGCAAGCTTCAATCTTTTCTGTGCCATTTCTTTCCACAAATACCTCTCGGTACTTTTCAGAACATAACTAATTTGTGTAAGACCTTTAATATACAGCAAATTAAATAATACTTGAACTATACATGTATAGTAACCTAGAAAGAGAAACATATTATAGAATAAATTAAAATTTAGATATAAAGATTTCATATTATGCTTCATAGTAACTGGCAAATGTGACACTTTCCAATTTTCAGGGACCGTGTGCCGGATTTGGCATTTTGTATCAACTTTAGTGCAGAGAAATCACTAAATTGGCACAGTAAACTAGAGTTTTGTTGCAAAGAAATCACAAAATTAGAACAGTAAGCTAGAATTTTGGCACAGAAAAATCATGAAATTGGTGCAGTAAATTAACATTTTGGTGTAGGGAAATCCCTAAATTAAAGCAGTAAACTAGATTTTTAGTGCAGGAAAATAACAAAACTGGTGCTCTAAACTAGCGCTTTGGAGCTGGGAAGATTAAATCGTGGTAGAGCCCCAAGAACAAAAGTCTAACTGGTAAAAGATTAAAAAATAACACTAATATGAGAGGAAATAATAAGTTCTCCTATATCTCATTGCAATCTGCGGAGATGGCTAACCCAACCTAAACAACTTTTTCTTTCTGCTTCTTTCTCCATCCTGTACTTTGACCACAGTTAAAATAAACACCTGCTCCTGCAAATGGAGCAATTGTAAAACAACCCTAGTCTTGAAAGCTATATTTTAAAGATTTATTTTAGAGCAAAATTAGTTTCAGATTTCAAATTTTCAGAAATTTTTACCTTGAATAAACACTAAACATGGCATAAATAAAAAATAATAATTTAAATGAAAAAAAAAACCTGTTTTAAAAGTATTTATTGTTGAAGGGGGAATGTTATTCAATAATTTCACTCTTTCAACTAATTCTATTTTGTTTCATTAAATGGTAAAAGAAGATTTAGATGCGTATTATCTTTTCTTAAACTCTGGATTTCTGGCTAATCTTATAACTCAAGTTTTTGATGGATTTACACCTATCATGCCTTCTAGAACCCAAAAGAACTATTTTTAACGTGATTTCTGTCTGTGTGTCCATCTGTACAATATATGTATTCACTCACACTGAAGAACTAATTGACCAAATTTCACAAAATTTGGTAAATAAGTCACTTTTGGGGGGCTTTGGTGCTGATTAGATTTTGGTACAAATTGGAAAAAAGTCCTGAAATTTTAGCATCATTTCCTCTCAGGGTAAATGTAGTTAATGTTAAACTTTCTTACTTGTAGCAAAGTATGAGTGGAAAAAAGACAGAGTCCATTCTGGAAAACGAAATCAACGTTTTATTCAAAACATCAGAATCTTGGCTAGTAGTATAGGCTAACTGCGGTAACAAGCATGCAGCTGTTAACATATGTACTGGTTTTTGAAGTTATAAAAGAAGTTCAGTTTGGAAAATTACTAGTAGACATTTCCATCCACTGTACGTCGTTCGATTTTCCACCACTTCGTAGGTCACATACTGGAACATGATTGAAACTTGGAACATTTTTGGAGATGACTAGAATGACTTACTACACATTAAACCTGGTTACTATATGGGGGGTTACCCTGGGTTGGCTGTATGGTCTGGGCCTTTCACATTACTGAATGACTCATCAATGATTAAAAAATGTAAATCACCAGGAAAAATTAAAAACTTTAACATTGTGACTAACATGATCAATAACAGATCAATAGCGAACACATTCATAATTTCGATACTAACTCATTACTTGCATTACCATACATTCTAACTCTCTTATCTCTACTTCCATCGATCACCTACTCATCAATATCGAGCTACCTCTCCTTTGTTCGCTACTTCATGCTACTAAATTGGTAGATAAGTTACTTGTACGTTATCCCGGTGCCGATTAGATTTGGAACGATTCAGAAAAAATATAACCTGCCTTTTTTGCGAAATGGCCCGCAAAAATCTAAAATAAAAGAATACATATATTCAAACATATGAATTAAATGCTTATTGTATATGTAGTTTTTGACGATGAAAGAAATAAGACCAATTTCATAGCTTTAAGATGAACAGTTCTCGAGATATTTTAGATTTTTTGCATTTTTGCCATGTCGTCTTTGAAAATATGTTTGTGAAAGAAAGAACAAATTAAATTATGCCTGTAATGGATGCGGTAATTAAATCTGATGCTAATAATAATAATGGTAATTATATCTGATGTGGAAAGTCAAGTGCTTTCCACATCAGATTTTTTTTAATTACGGGGAGTGCACTCCCCCCCCCCCCCCCCCTCTCAAAAGTTGTTCCGTCATGTAGCGCTATAGAGGTTTTCTATTCAGCCGCATTAAAAAATAAGGATAACTCTTTTTGTTCTAGAGAAATTTCCCCTGATATGGACGTTCCTAAACGTCCTGTACACCATAAAAATTCAAAACTTTCTGGGAAGAAGGACAATTTATTTTCCATATGATATATTATAAAGAAGACTGTGTAACCTCCTGATTTTTTTCCGATTGGCAAGAAATTAAGCATATACTAAGATAACTTGATATGAACAAGATTGATATTCAACAAGATTTAGATTAGCGTAATGCAAATATGTTATGTTTAAACTATAATTTAAAACTATAATTTTCATCCATATAGCCGTGAAGATGCAAGGAGTGTCATAAGAACAGCAATGTACCGCAAACCTAGTTTATATTTCCTTGTTAAAAACCAAATCTCCAGATGCTATGAGTTTGAAGTATTTAATTTAATAGTCATTCGTGTAAGAAATTGAACATTTTTAATACCACCCTGAACATTTTTAATGCCACCTCACATTTTTCAAACTCAATCAGAGTTCATGCTGGAAGAATGTAAACAAACAGCACGATTTACAATTCCCCTGAGCGATGTTCAGAAACTCAATTTTATTTTTGAACCACTTACTTTGTTCTTGGGAGTGACTTCATGGCATTCTTCCAGCAGAAGTCTTCATTCAAACTGAATATCCGACACATACACAGATTCACATATTTTGGGATGGACCCCGGATGATGTAGTATTCCAGTAGGTACCCATCTCAATGTATATAAGAAGCTCACTTTGGAAACATCAGTATTATTGCAGATCTGTATCAAAGATCTATGTTATTGGTATTCTGTAGATTGATTATTCGATCTTGTATGAAGGTCTTCTGATAAAATGTCTTAGACGATGACAGTGTTAAAGGATTGAAAGTTCTTATTCAGATGTATTTTTTTGTGAGTGACAGTTTTTGTCACAAGTTAAACATCGGTGATTTTTATGCATTTAACCTTAAGGGATATCGATCGTTCATAGTTCAAAAGATTCAACTGTAATGTATCAGAAAAGGTTTTGTCCATGTTCCAATATGTGACCTGCATGAGGTGGAAACTGAATGACACATAAAAGTAAATTTAAATCTGTTGATGTTTACAAAACAAACCTCTTGTGTTTCTTCAACTCTATGCAACTTGTAAATATGTTACGCTAAAAATGCTTATAACAGCACACGACTGTAATTTGGCAAGATTATGCATTTATGAATAAACATAGATTCTGTTGATTAACTTGACTTATGAACTTCTTTCTTTTACCACTGCACAATTCTGCTCTCGACTTCAGAAATATCCAAGTTTTCCTTTACATAGTTGAACACTTCATACTGAAAACTGTTAAAAGAAATGTGGCAAGACCCATTTAGGCTTTTAATGGAGATGAAAAGACAAAAATTCACTTTCGTGTTCTTGTGTTATCGTCACTTTGTTGTTTATGATTAGAGCCGTAGCATGATACCTTTGAATATGGCGTAGAAAGCCCCCCGGAGACATTTTATATTAACATAGTTTCTATTTGTGTGACAGCATTTAAATATATATATATATATGGTAAATAGAAAGCTTTACCCCTTAAAGTTTCCTTCACGCCCCCCCCCCCCCCTCCTCGGCCAAGAAAAGAGACACTATGTATGATGCACCAAGCCATAATTCAAGCAAGAAACCATAAGTGCAAAAGAAACCCTTTCAAACTGAAACTTCAGCCTCCTCACACATGAACTAACTAGTCAACACATTATATAATCTGTTTGATTTCGCAAATTATTTCCATCACCAACTATAGAAGACCTAGAAACTATAAAATAGAGAAGAAAAATCTGCTGAACACACTGTTTTCATAAACATCTGGCTGAACAACTGGAATGTGCTTGTAGCTATTGGCATTAATTTTGTTTATTAAAGGTTGTTAAAATCTTTAAAAATGTTTAAATGTTTCTAAATTTTTTATTTTATTATTTAGAAGATTTTTTTTAGAATTTTCGTGATTTTTTCTAAGCTGACCGTAAAATTGGCACAACGTGGTGCAGATTAAGCTGAAAATGCAGTTTTCGTAACAATCAGTAGCAGATAAGTGTAACTGGCACAGTTTGGAGCAGGCACATGGTTCCTGAATTTTAAAATACAGTGAAACTTGCGTATAATACAGGGAACTCTGGGAACTGGAAAAATTATTCACTACCAGCAATGTCTGTGCACTTCATCAGTCCAAGTACATCACGACCATGCATGGTCATGCATGGTAAACAGGAACCAGCAGATATTAATTCCTGCTGACCCTCCCATCCGCTCTAATATCCACAGACACATGTGAGTCACACACCTCTCTTATTCAATTTTAATTTTTTTATACGACTCCCTATCAAAACATACATACTATACCAACTTCTAACATAACACAATAAATTTATGCTCCCCTAGACCCTCTAACAAACTGAAATATCAAGTTTAATACCTCAAACTTTTTAACTGAAGTTTTTTATTTCTAGTTATACCATGAAAAAAAAGGGACTAACTCTCTCTAACTTTATGGGTCATACAATCCAGCTCCAACCAATTTATCTATAAACAAAGTTTGCATTAATTGCACTGTTCAAAACAAGGAATTTTAAGATGTCTCTAAACTCCATGATTTAAATATTTATATTCTGAATTTTTAAATTGGTATGACCTCTCAATATTAACTTTCCTATTCAGATGAATCATGGAAGTGGTCTCATCTCTAACTGAATGAACTGAATACAATTATCCTTTTATTTCGGGCATTAAAGTTGCATGACTATGCAATTTCATCATGTTGTGGCAATGCCTTCAACCTGAGATTATAAACACAAAAATAGCAAAAAAAAAGGAAAAGTTTGAGAAACTATTTCACCAGATCTAAGGGTTAACTTGAAAAACAGATTTTTGATTTAGATTCAGCATGGCCAAATTAGTTATAGTCGAATTAAAATTTCAGCCGTCGAGGTTGCATTTTGTGATTCTAACATACTGACACTGTGCTCTTAGAAGTGATATTCAATATTCTCAATAACTGATATGCTGTAAATATATTATATAATAATAAGAAAAATCAACACTTTCCAATTTGATATATATCAATACCAAATATCAATACTTTCTTTCAATATTAGTGTCCCTACTTAGCGGAGTGAAAATATCACTAACAAAAAAAAATTACATGCACAGTTCAGTATCCATTATTAAGCTGTAATAACAAAGTGGAAAGGCTCTACATAATTAATACAAGGAATACAATATTTTGGTAAAATGTTCACTCTAATTGTGCTAGTTACATAATAAAAACTCCAAAACCTTACCTTTGTCAATATTCATAGGTGTTGTTAGAACAATCTGCAACAACAAAGCTATGCAGTCTCGAATTAAGAGAGGAACTTCAACATTCCAAAGGGCTAAGCTGCAAATTTACACAAGACACATTAAACAATAAAGCAAAAAACAACACAAATGAAAACAATTTAAGAAGTTTCAAGGAAATACTTACGTATAGTGGTCTGCGTGACATTGTCCTGTAAGTCGTATCCATGCTTGATGAGGCACAGTTGGCAAGAGAAGGCGAGCGTGCATGGACAGCACATGCATCAAAGGAACTAAAAATACAGTTAAAGAAAATAATTAGATATTCATATCACTTAAAAATACAGTTAAAGATGATAATTAGGTATTCATATGACTCCAAAAAGGAAGGGCAATTTCAATATTAAAAGTAAAAGATACACTTTTCATGGTATTCAAAAAAATAACTTTTAAATTCAAAATATTTTGACACAATACTGTAATGCACTGTTACTAGCTCTTTTGAATGGCTTTGGAAAAAAAACTGCTTATGCTTACGAAAACTGCCATGAGAGGCAAATATACTTTTCTCATCCATACGTCCAGTGTCGACCAAATTCATGTATAAGAGAAGGTTTAGATTTTCACAGCTGTGGTGCTGGAGGTTGTGGTACATGACACAGGGAAAGGGAATCTTGGGACTGTGTTTCATTTTTCGGACTGATGGAACCGCCCGCGAGAGCTGTGAACTCTGACCTGCCAACGGAGGGAGGAGAGAAAACCCTTTTTGGAAAGAGGAGCTCGATTTTAAAATTCAACGGCGCTAGTCGCTTCTCCTTCTGCAGCTCACGAACCTAAGTTTGGCCGAGAGCCGATACTTAAAATGAATATGCAATTACAATTTTCCTATTTGTACATAATTGTAAATATTTCATTTTTATGCATTAAAGTCTTATTTTAAAAATTTAATCTGCTGTTCCTCGAGTGCTCCTCAGCACTACAACGCTACTACAGTACAGCATATTAAAAATGGTGGCAACGGTGGGATGTTTTGAGCTGTGGAAATGGAAGGTCATCGGAAATCGACTGACCAGAGTGTAAGCCCAGTTACGCTGAAGAGGATCACCATGATCCATGTGGAACAACTGTTCCTATGCTAAAGTGGACATCTGTCCTGAATTGGATCGCCAGGATCCTATGCTAAAGTGGACATCTGTCCTGAATTGGATCGCCAGGATCCTATGCTAAAGTGAACATCTGTCCTGTGTGAGATCGCCAGATCCCTTGCTAAGAAAGGACATATGTTCCTGTTTTTATTTTGGACATCAGTTCCTGTGCTGGATCGCCAGATCCCTTGCTAAGAAAGGACATCTGTTCCTGTTTTTATTTTGGATATCAGTTCCTGTGTTGGATTGCCAGATCCCTTGCTAAGAAGGACATCTGTTCCTGTTTTTATTTTGAGACATCAGTCCCTTGTTGGATCATCAGATCCAGATCTGAGGTTTTGAAGAGAAGACATCCGTTCCTCTGTATTGGGAGCATCCGTTCCTGAGTCCTGTGGAAAAGACTAACTTCTGTGCCGGACATTAGTTCTGTGCGCGTTCTGTGTTGTCATTAGAAGAAAACCATTCTTATAAAAAGTGGGAGCATCTGGTTCCAGTTTTCTTGTGTGTATTACCCTGATCCTAATTGTGTTTGTGAACTTTTGTATCAAAGATTCGTTGAGAAAAGTCTTACCTTTTCAACATAGAGGAGGTCAACTTCTTCAAAAGGGGTGAGTATCTTGATTTTACATAAAGGCAGTGACAGTAGTTAATTTTTATAGAAATTTTGAGCATATTGTCAGTTTTAGTTTAGTTTGACATACATCTCTTAAATATTAAAATCTTAAAATTTTAAAGGAAAAGAATTTTGCTATGCTTTGGTTATTAATTTGTGAAGAGTAGAATTGTATTGAATAATTAAAATTTAATAATTTGAAGTTTAATATAATTCATGTATAATAATCGAATCTGTAGTTCTTTAAGAAAGGTGTTTTAGTTTAAAATAACATTGAAAGTTTCAATACTGCCGAATTGTTGATACAATTGCCATTTGTTGTTTAATTCTAATTATATGAAATCAGTGTGCACAACGTAGAAATTGTTTACTTTGTATCAATTTGTTAAATTGCAAAGGGAAAAAAATGTCGTTTTGGGGAAAGGCTAAGAAAGAGGATTTTGTTCTCATTGGTATCTGAGTTAGGAGAAACTGCCTCTTCAGATTTAAAGGTAGTGCATTTAAAAGCAATAATCACTAAAAGTGATAACTATGAAGAAGAATTAGTTAAAGCTCTTCTTGAGACTAAAACTCGTGTAGAGAAAGAAGAGTTAGAAGCAGAAATTAGATGTGAAAAACAGCCACAGAAAATCGCAAAGCGGAAATGGAATTTGAGCTAGGAAAATTGAGAATTTCAACTGTAGGAAAACGGGGAATTCAGAAAAGGGAAATAAAAAAATTCAGTTAGACTTGCAAAAATTAGTCCAAAAATTTGACCCCAATTTAATTGATATTAGCTTGTACTTGGTCATGTTTGAAAGGCAAGCAAAGCGAGTTGGTATTGAAAAGTCAGAATGGGTTTCGCATTTGATGGCACTTCTGCCCATCGATATTGTTCAGATCATTATGAGAGAGCCTGAAGAGCAAACTGAAGATTACAATTTTGTTAAGAAAATATTATTACAAAGGTTTAAACTAAGCCCCGAGAAATTTAGAGTTAAATTTACGCAATATCAAAGACGATCGATCGGATAGCACGTGGAAGGATTTTGTTTCTGAGTTAAAAAATTATTTTGAGGAATGGCTAGAGGGTTTAGAAATTGATAGTTTTGAGAAGTTAAAAGATTTAATGATTACCGATCAGTTAAAACGTACAGTTAGTAGCGAAGCTCGGAACCACTTCTTAGACCAATGGATGAAATTCACTTCCGCATCTGATTTAGCTGAAAAATTAGATGATTTTGATAATGTCCGGAGGGTTGTAAAGAAACCCATGAAAAGTGGATTTTATGAAGAAGGGAAAATTGAGGAATTTCGTAATGAGAAAGATAGGAGAAGTAATTATCTGGAGGATAAACAATGTGTGGGAAAACAAAGTAATGAAAAGAATGAGTTCTTTGATAAACGTAAGAAAACTCATTGTTTCGAGTGTGGGAATTTAAATCACCTGAGACCGCAATGTCCTAAACTGAAAGGAAAAATTCCCGAGGTTTTAACAATAAATCATATTCAAAGGGATAAAGCGGAGGAAGATTGGTCATCCCCTTATATGTGTAAGGCTAACGCAAATGGACATAAAATGACAATACTCAGAGATACAGGGTCAAATATAGATCTCGTGTGTCGTAAATATATCACACCTGAAATGTTAACAGGAGACGTTGTGTTTGTTAAACAGCCATTAGATGAGAATTGTACGTATTTACCTCTTGCTACAGTAGAAATAAAAGGAGAATTCGAGAGTATTAAGACAAAAGCCGCCGTTTTTACCCAGAAATTAGATTCACATCGATATTTATTGGGAAATAGAACTGCTGCTTTACTAAAAGACAAAAAATGTTATAATGCACTCCAGCCAGAAATGTTCTCTGCAGTAGAAACTAAGTTGGAAAAAGAAAATAAACAAGCATCGAAAGTAGATCTTCGGGATAAGGGAAGGGAAAGTGTTCCGCATCCCCATTTAACTGAAAATGTTGGAGACCAGATCGTATTATACCCCGTAAGTAAAGGGACCATGGAAAGGACAAAAGACAATCCACCCTGCGAATTTTCGGGTATACAGAAGGCGTGTCAGACACTAAAAGAGATTTATGGGATAGCTTTGGAAGAGTCCGGGGCGAACCCCAAGTTTTAGTATGTTGTGGGGAATGATCTGTTTTTTAGGGTGAATGGGAAAATCTTGAAAACCCCTGACACTCTAAATTATGAACAATGGGTTGCTTCTAAGAAGGAAGACAATCCCGTAACAACTTATGTTTTTGAATTGGTCAATCGGTAGAAAAAATGTAAAGAATTGGGAGTCCAATGGTTTGGGTCGTGTGTAATTGAAAATAAAGTCTCAGAAACAAATTACATAGTTAAACTAACGGGGAAGAAAGAGAGAACTCAAATTTATCATATGGATATGTTAAAACCATACTACAACAGACCTGAAATAGTAAATTCTTTATCTTGTTAACATAATCAGGAGGAATTAATAGACAATGATGTTGATTTCCCTTATTTAGACTCAAATCCTAACAGTAACGACCTTTTGGACATAGTTGGAAAAAATAATTTGACCAAGAGGTTAGATCGCCAACAAATCGATCAGCTACAAGACCCTTTGACTAGGTATATCAAGACCTTTTCAAATGAACCAAGTAATACAGATTTAGTCGAGATTGATATTGAGCTCGTTAGTAACAAACCTGTCATGTCTAGGCTGTATAGGTCTTCGCAACAGCAAAATGAAATTTTAAAGACTGAAATTCAAAAAATGCTAGAATTACACGTAATTCAAATTGGAGAATCGGAGTATACGTTGCCCATGATACTCATGGAGGCACCTGGTACAGATCCTCCACCTTGCATAAATTATCATTGGTTAAAGAAAGTAATTAAAACAGCTGTCGTATAAAGGGCAAACGTCTTACATATTTTGATATTTTAGGTTATAATTTTATTTCTTATTCTTTTATGTAACATCATATTATTCAATGTTCCTTAATGATTCTTTTTGTTAGTTATGGTATTGTATTGAAACTTGCTGCTTCTTTAAGTGTAAATATAAGTTAAATGTTTTTGATGTGTGTCCAGGTTAATTAGGATAGTTGTGTAGGTTGGTGCAATGTACTTAGTCACTAGCCTTATTGTATAATCATGGTACTTTTGGAATGCTGATGTTTTTACTCATGTGCAATATAATTATGTTTTCATAAACTACAAGCCGTAGAAGAAATGCTATTTTATCTTTTCTCTCCCTTACTGGATAGAAAAGTTTTCTGGCGGGGAGGAAGCTGTAACGTACTGTTACTAGCTCTTTTGAATGGCTTCGAAAAAAAAACTGCTTGTGCTTATGAAAACTGCCATGAGAGGCAAATATACTTTTCTCATCCACACGCCCAGTGTCGACCAAATTCATGCATAAGAGAAGGTTTAGATTTTCACAGCTGTGGTGCTGGAGGCTGTGATACATGACACTGGGAAAGGTAATCTTGGGACTGCGTTTCATTTTTCGGACTGATGGAACCGCCCCCGAGAGCCGTGAACTCTGACCTGCCAATTGAGGGAGAAGTGAAAAAATAACTTTTTGGAAAGAGGAGTTCGATTTTAAAATTCGACGGCACTAGTCGCTTCTCCTTCTGCTGCGCATGAACCTAAGTTCGGCCGAGAGCCGATACTTAAAATGAATATGCAATTACAATTTTCCTATTTGTACATAATTGCAAATATTTCTTTTTTATGCATTAAAGTCTTATTTTAAAAATTTAATCTGCTGTTCCTCGAGTGCTCGTCAGCACTACAATGCTACTACGGTACAATACGCTGGAATTCATAGAGTTATTGTAAAAATGGTGCAACAGTTGTCTTTTGCAATTTCTATAAAATGTATCTACAGCGCGAGATTTATATACCAAATTTCAGAATAATCATTTGTATTAAGACTCAATCATTATCAAAATGTAGCAAACAGATCAAAGCAAATCAGTTCAGAGTAAAAATTAAAATCTCACGATGTACCTTTGCATCAATAAAAATTTAAATATCTCACATCTACATCAAAATTAATTGCATTTTTGAGGAGATGCCTTTAGATTCTTCAATTATTTTCTGATCACCTTGAACAATTTAAATATTACTTTCATCAAATACTATCTATGCAACATTAAACTAAACATCATCCAAAAAGTTCATCAAAATCAATTGGTTTTTAAACCAGTTTAATGTCAGTAATGTATAGAAGTACTGGAAGCACATTATGTCTAGACAACATTCAGAAACAAGCATTTATCTTCACCATATATCCAAATATAATAAAATTTGGTTAAATTTAAAAGGAGTTATCAACAAATAAGTTATATCAATAAAGAGGGCACAACATGCACAATTTTTATCCAATATTATTCAGCAATAATATTGGATAAAAATTGTCGGCCTGTAAAAAATTAATTTACAGTGAATAACCTAAATTAATAAATCTGTTAAGTTTGAGAGAAATTATCCACACACAATGTATATAGAGGAGTACAGCTCACCTGATTTTTATCTGACCATGTTTCACAACTAACTCAGTCTATGAAACAATAATTTACACCATATATACAATTTGTTTAAACATCGGTCAATATTTAGAAGAATTATAATCAGACATAGATCAGTAAAGGAGGGTGTAGCCTAAAGTAAAGGAGACAGTAAAGGAGACAGGTAGTGACAGACAAACACTACCAAAACATTACAATATCATCCCTTTACGAAATACAATTAATTTCAATGATTTGGTGTTATTATTATCAATTCGGGGACATTTTTATCAATTTGGGGACATTTTTATCAATTTGGGGACGTTTTTATCAATTTGACAGCATTTTAATTAATTTGGCTATTTTTGATCAATTGGGAAACATTTTAAAAAGTCGCCAAATCTTTCGCCAAATGGGGAGTTGTACTGACAGACAAATGCTTCAGAAACATCATTACAATGCTATCCCCTTTCAAAATACAATTTAATTAATTTGGAGTAATTTTTATCAATTTGGTGACATTTTTATTGATTTGAAGACATTTTCATTAATTTTGCAACATTACAAGTGGCCCTTTTTCCATGAACCCACACACCATATGGAAATATGAGATCATTGGCATGTTTCTAGATATTTTTTTCTGGCAGAACCTTCCAATATTTATATTATATCTCATATAACAGTGTTTTTGCATTTCAATTTTTAGTAGCTGTCCACAACATTTAACATACAGTCCATTACACATCAGATTACTAAAACTATTTTAACATAGACAAAAAAATCTTAACTTTACTTACCCAGACAAGGTTTTCTTTTGAAACACTTCTGCAATGTTCCTCCCCGCTGCACAAGTTCCACCTCTAAATTGGTTCTAAACACAGAAATTTTCATACATGAAATAATGGGGGAAAAACATCAAATAGAATGAAATCACTTTAATAATATAAATAAACTTTAACTTTTCTATACTGAAAAAAATCAAAATAATTATTGGTTAAGAAAATAAGCAATTATAACCTTTTGTTTATATGGCTCATTTTTAGAAAATCAAAACTTTGGGCCGCCCATCTTGCTGCTCTATGTCTAAGGATGAGCCAGACAGTCTGGGCTTTCGACACTCCTTTCGACATACATGTATATCAGAAGTCTTCAGCAAAATTAGTAACTTTATGACTTGCAATTCACTTTTATTTTAAAAAGTCAGTTTGACTCATCTATAGCATACCATCTATAACATATAACAGTTTGGCAAATTTGATTGTGTGTTTACCTGCCAAATGAAACATTTTACCACAATTTGAAGCAATGGTGAGCGGCAGCTGGAACCCTGCATAGAATACAGGAAATATGGGTTGAATGGACAATTACGGCCTCTATTTTTATTTTTTTTATTCGATTCAAAAAGTTGCAAAATGGACAAAAGTATAAAAATTTTTATTCTCCGAGCTGTATTTCATGTTTTATTAGCAGTCAAAGTTCAGCTTTCTGACTGTGGTAGAAAATGAGCCATTTTGGCGTGCATGGAATGTGACTTCACAAGGTTCGTCCGCGGCTCACGTCTTTGAGAATTGGTGCATAAGTTTGGTAAGTTCCGATAATTATAATTGTTTCTTCCGTCCCAAACTACCGAATAGTTATAAGTATTGTATTGCTCCAATGTGCCCGACTACTAGTTTTACATCATCAGATAAAATATTTATATCTGTGCCAAAAAATGATGTTTTTTGTAAAAAATTGTGTGAAGTGCAAGAAGCTAGATTGTAAACAAAATTCACCACTGTCATTAAAGAATGTGCATTACGTATGTTATGATAATAAATCAGTGACTGTATAATCCAATTTTCAAAGCCTTTTTATGAGAAGTTTTTTCTTTATGATTTAATAAACCTTGAAAATCCTTATGAGTGTCCACTACTGGTTCGGCACTCTATTTTCAGTTTTACTACTACGGTTGAATTTAAAGCCAGATTCAAAGTGGATTATTGACTTTGTACCCAGTTTAGTGTGTGTTGTTCACAGTTAATTTAGAGAATATAAAAAAATTCCATGCATAAACATTTTTTATAAATAAGTAGTAAATAAGTAGTATAAATAAGTAAACAAATGCAAGTATGTATTTGATTTTGAAATTTAACATAATTTTTCAAAACGAAGAATAGAACTCACAGATGATTTTATCTTTCCTTTAACTTTAATTTAGCCGTTTCAAATGTTCATAGTAAAATAATTTTAAAAAACTGAAGAATGACATGCAGACAATTTATTTTCTAATTTACGTATTTATTCCCAGTATTATTTCTATTCAATACAACTAAACGTTTTTTTAATATTATACCAAAACAAAGAAGATTAGAAGAAATCATTCAGTGAATCATCAGCATGTTTAGTTCTGAATTGATGAATTAAGAACACATAACTGGTTGTCCATTATATTTTAAAAAAATAACGAGCTTTTCGAATTAACAATGATTTATGCTCTGTATAATCAAAACACTGCAAAAACTGCTTGGGATTTCAGACAGCGATATCAAAATTTGCCTAAAATTTCACATACATTTGTTTATCGGATGTTGAGGAGATTAAGAACTCCCGGTTCATTTCATCCAAGACCTGACCCTGGAAGCATCGTTTGTACACGGAGGACCAAGAAACTGACATCATCTCATATTTTTCTTTCAACCCATGAACAAGCATTCGAAAAGCAAGCGAAACTTTGGGGCTGCCTAGGATGTCAATTGCTAGAACACTTGGAAAATGTCATTGGCATCCATTTTGTATTCACGGACTTCAAGCACTTCATCCCTCCGATTTTGACCAGCGTGTAGCATTCTGCAACTGGTTGTTAATCCAACAAGACATCAATTAGTAATTTGTTAAGAACATTCTGTGGACTGATGAATGTTTGTTTACGGAAAATGGAGCAATCAATACTCACAATGATCATTATTGGGATAATATGAAACCTTTTTTGTCCATGAAATACATCACCAGAGAAAGTTTTCTGTGTCTGTGTGGTGCGGAATTTGGAATGGAAAACTGATTAATCCTGTGTTTTATGAAGGGACTCTTACAGCTGAAAAATACATGCAGCTTATTTTAAATGGTACTGTAACGGATTTTATGGAGACGACAACAATACAGCTTCTAAAAAAACATATATTATCAACAAGATGGTGCGCTTGCACACCAGACATACAATGACAAACTGGCTCAATGAAAACTTTGATAAACAGTGGATTGGTTTGAAAGGAGTCGCAGAATGGCCCCCCAGATCCCCTGATTTAACCCCTCTTGATTTTTACTTATGGGATCGTCTTCGAACACTCGTTTATAATACTTGCCCACTAAATGCAATTGACTTTAAACAAAAGATAATTGATACTTGCAAAAATATTAGTCGCGAAGAACTCCAAAATATTTACAGAAGCATTATTAGAAGAGCTCAGTTATGCATTGGAGTTAAAGGAAAACATTTTGAGAATGCTTTCTGAATTGCGTTTTGTGAATTGTATTTCTAGTATTTGTAACGAAATTTGTCCGTTTATATCAGTGGTCTTCTATCAATGTATGCATATTTTAATTCTGTGCCCCAACTGCGTAGTGAGTACCACTGCTTTATATGATCTCTGTCTGTGTAATGCTTTATTTAGATGTATTTGTGATAAAAAATTTTAACACATATTACCGTATTTTTGAACTAAACAATTTCCATCATCAATTTGTTTATGATCCCTATTTTCACTGATGAAACAGCCTTTCACATGGTACAGAAAAGTGGCACAAGTCAGATTTTTTCCTTTATCATAATTCAGTTGATTTTAAAGGTACAAATATGCAGGGTTTTTTTAATGATCTTGTAGCATTAAAAATAAAAATTTTTTGATTGACCAAATTTGTTTAAGAGGGTCGTATAAAAATTTAAAAAGTGTAACTTTTTGAAAATTAATGAGAGGACTAGTTCATTAACGTAGTCTTACTTCCTACCTTACTTTCAACATTTTTGCAATTTACATTGCCCACTTATCTCCAACAGCTAAAGAATTAAAGTGTGTTTCAATCTTTTTGGGACACCCTGTATATCTTGAAACCTCTATACCTCAAAATTTTTTTTCTTGTTCTCCTGAGACTAGAGATAGACAGGTTCTACTGTATTTAAATTTATAAAAAATAATGGGACTTTTTAAAAGTTCAAACAAAATATTTATTTTCAAATAACAGAACATTTTGCTTTTAAATTTTATTTCTCACATGGCTTAAAAGCTCATGGCTGGCATCACAGTAAAAAATTGTTGAATAAAATGAACCTGAAAATGTGAAATAAACTGTTGAACATGCAGCATAAAATTATTGAGATGTTGAAGAACATAAATAAAGCAAAAGTTTGAAGTTGTTAAATTCATGAAGTGTTTCATTTATACCTTAAAAAATTCTGAGTCTAAACTGATCAAGACAATAAATAAACTGCTACTTATGAGAATATAACTTCCTAATACTTCCTTGAAAAAAACATAAGAAAATTAGGTGACTACAATTGTTTTAAGAGCATTTTGAACCCCCTTCTTCAGGTCAGAAATAGCGTAAGCTTAAGCAGATGCCCAGAAATAACTACAACTTGGTAGACAAAGGAACAATCGAACATAACTAAAACATCGATAATGAGGATTCTCTAGTGAGTGATATCAGCCATTGAAATGGAAACCGAAACATAAACATATCAACACAGTCTCAGTCTTCGCACACGAAGGAAAAGAAATAGGACTGAAAGATGACATTGATACGAGATTAAAGAAAAATAAGAGAAAAAAAATTAAAACCATTAAATTACAGGAACAACATGTGACAATGGTAAGAAATTAAAAGGAAGAAATAGACAAACCTTTAAAGGTAGAAAGTCAGAAAAATATCAGAAACAGTAATAAAACAAGAGTAAAAAAAATTACCTATGACTGCTTTCTTCAAGGAAGTATTAGAAGATTAACCTGATCATGTTTAGGAGTTTAAGCATAAGAGAAGTCTAGTACTCACCTACTAATGGAACAAACAAACACAAATAAACTACTTGGATTAGGAGAACCCAAAGAACGATACTGAGGAAAAGTAGTATTAGTAATATCTTCCATGATGGCTCCCATATATGATTTTAAAAGCCTGGACTCACGCTGAAAAAAAATCCATTAGTTAGTTTCAGGGCTCTCAATTTGTGCCATAAAATTTAAGATTGAAAGCATTCAAAAATTTAAATTCAAGTTAAAAACTGGAGAACTGGAATAGTGGCAACAAAATTAATTTAACACACTTGAAAAGGTAGAGAGAGTAAATCTCTCACAAAAGCATATCATAAAGAAAATTGAACAATTCTGAGTATCTTTTTTATTATTATTACTATAATTTCTAGAAGAAAAACTGCAGTAACATAACACAATGCACTTTTTTTCTATTTTGCAATTCATTACCTAAAGGCTATTTCTAAAAGAAATCATTAAAAAATTAAATTAAATATTCCAAAATAAAATTATTAAGTAATTTTTTCAGAGTCAGTATATTTCTATTAACTCTGACACTACCCAAACTGCTATCGACTCTAATTCCACAGACCTGGTTATAAATTTAGCAGTTCAAAAAAAAATATTTTTTTCTGTTAAATAAATAAACCACATATAAGTCTTTATTGATCTAATTAAGAAACATGCAGATCAGTTATTATTTATAATATTTTACTTTGTATCAGTTATTGCAAATATTGCATATAGCAAATAACTTCTTTTTTGACTTATGTGGGTTCCATTGTACATGATTTTAAAAGAAATTTTTCAGAGTGATCACAAGAAATTCATTTTGAAATTCCCTGATATTTTATTGATTTTTTCCTGATAATTCTTTGAAATGTTCCTTCTCGAAGGATGTTTATCGAGGTCACACAGCCTGTTGATGAAAACTCTCCCACCAGCCTCTTGTTCAGAAGTATATTTAAAGGAGATGAGTGATGGGTCTTGTGACACGAGATGAAAAGTGTGACATAATGGAATGAACAAGCATTGTTCATGCAGCTAAAAGAAAACTATAAGGTCGGAAATTGAAAAAAAATCGCAGAAATTCTCAGCTTTCCCAGACGTTCAACAGAATTTCCTGATTTTTCCCTGATAATTTCAGGTTTTCCAAGTCTGTGGTCACCCTGTTTTTATCACCAACTTTAGATTCAGATTACTTAAATTTGGAACAGTAATACAGAAACGGAAAAGTGAGAATCTTAGCATATAGAAAACAGTGCATTTGTCAAAAAGAGGACTTGAACTCTTAAAAACTGCAGCTTCTATACTAGAAGTTATGGCATAATATTTTACTTAAGTAATCTCTAATGTAAGACAAACTAGCATAATTTTCAACCAAAGAGCATATTTTATCATAGTACTGAATAATCTAGAGAATCATAAATCAAAATGAATTTCAACTGAACCAAATATATATAACTACATTTCTCATAAAAGTAAAACCATGAATTTATGAAACAAGAAAAATCATAACTAAAACAGCAAAATCAGAAAAACGGATATAATAAAATTCAAATAAAATTTTTTTAAATATTCCAACAAATTTAAATTGAGGGAAATTTTAACACAAATGTTATGTACAAACTTTGCTTACAAACTAAAAGATTAGATAAACATTAAATTTTACCCAGAGAAAATAATATGTGTGACATAAACTTCTACATTGTGTACAAAGCTACACAATGTAGAAAACAAAATCTTTGGATTATATTACAAAATCACATTACAAAATATTAAGTGAAAATAGCATAAAATTGATTTACATTACTTGTTTAATATATATTTTTACTTTTAAATAACATCTATATTTTGGATTTCAAAATTTTGACAGAATATGTGCATTAAGACCTCTCGAACATAACAAAAATTATATGTGAGGTATGAATATAACTCAAAATTGACATATTTTCTTAGAAATTTTCTATTTTAACTACTAGACATATCTGACACATGTGAAGCTTATGGTAATCTGTGTAACTAGTTCAAAAGTTGTTGAAAGTTTTGAATGTTGAAAATATTCATTGCTACAAACAAGACACCATTGTTTTACAAACAAGACACCATTGTTTTGGACTATATTTGAAAACAATATTTTTGTACCGCTAATCTACTTAACTGTATTTGCATACATTAAATGGAATGTCATTCACAGAAAAATTGACATGCATAACTTTTGCTAACTGGTTTATTTTTAAGCTTTGTTTTAAATTAATTAATTAGCACAGAAATTGCATAGATAGGTGAAATAAGGATAGACCAAAAGGCAGGATGGGATTGACACTACTGGGGGACTAGCAAATTCTGAAAATAAAATTAGGATTTTATTCCAGTTTTCCTTTGATGTAAACTAGTGTTTAATATCACTGAAATACATTATTTTTCACATAAGGGACCCTATACAGATGCACAAATAACATTGTTAGTGAAAAAGAAATATGATTAATGACATCTGCATTCCCTTTCAAATGTTAAAATTCAGCAAAATAAAATTTAAAAAATCTATGCACATTAGAAAATGTTTAACTTTTTGTTAAGAATAATGGTGTTTATTTCTTAAAAATTATTTAATCAAATAAGCTTTTATGTGGATTTCCTAGCTTATTTCGAATAGCTGTTCATATAACATATATTTCTGTAGGATTTTCTTTTTTTACTATGAGTCCCTGGTTTTCCAAACTTGAAATTTTTATATAATAGAGATCAATAGTGTATCAACAAAATATATATTTTTTTTAATTAAAAATTAACTTTTTTGAAGTTTAAGGTAAAAAGTCAAATCAAGTGACCTTGAAATGAAAAGTATTATATACAGGGTCATATAGCATATCGCAAGAAAGGCAATACTTTAAGCTACAAAATAAGCCTTCTTTCAGCACAATCAATAGATTAGGTAAAATTATAAAGACGTTTGAATATATTAAGAACCATAAAAAGTTGCTAGATTTTTCAAATTCCTACAAATAAAAAAAAACTAATGAAAATTGGGAGCTCCAATTTTTAGGCTTATATATATGAGGGATCATTGAGTTTTATATATGAGTAGACATTGAGTCTTATATATGAGTGGACAACAAGAAGTTTAAAAAATAAAACGGTATCAGTCGGGTTGAAAATGTCACATTTTGTGTTGATTTGATATGGAATGACCTACATCGAATTATATATTGGTCTAAGATTTACTTATATCAAGCAAGCAATAGATTAAAGTTATTGTTTGTTCTGCAACTATTTGGTAATTAGGTGTCATAAAAAAATTTCTGAGCAGTAGCCATAAATCAAATTTTGTCATAGTTTGCTACATATATATTTTTTTAATTTATCAATTGTAAAGCAAATAAAAACAGCTGGACAGAACAATTAGTTAAATACTAAGGAAAATACTATTAAAGCAATTTTATGGATAAGAATTCACTTATCCTTAAAACTGCCATAACAAGAACAAAAAAATGTTTTTCAATTTTCAACTATTGTCATAAATATAAAAAAACTTTGCAACATTTAATTTTTTAGAAACTAATATCTCTAATAACACCATGCAAGACTAGATGACCAAGAACATGTTGAAATATCTAAATTCGAAAATTTAGAAAATAAATATCTTGAAAAATTAAGCTTCTGTATTTAATATATATTAAAGGTTAAATTAATACAATATACTTACACACACTGAAATTTAAGCAATGAAGAATCAAATTTATTAAAATCTCAGTTTGCACAAATATTTTCTCAATTAAAATATATTATAACAATAAAAACATTGAACTACCATAAACTTACTTGATAACTCATCTAGGAAACTTCATTCAAAATTCATATCAAAATAATTATTCAATTAAATTACTTGCAAAATACAATATGCAAAACTCAAATACAACCATCTTTAAAATTGATGCAGCAGTTTAACGTTTCAATTATTTTTCATTATTTCATACTTTTCTTTTTTACTTTATATTACATTATAGATATTATTCTTTGGTTGTAAATGTTCTGATCGGCTCTAAGCAAAAACAGCTGTTGTTAAGGATTTTGCTATTTATTTGGCATCACAGAAATATCATCTGCTATATAAATTTTAGTAAAAACAGTTCAAGTGCTGTTGTTGTTGTTGAAACCCAGACCGTCCGACCTACCAGAAAGGTGTAAGGTAACTCAAACAGTTCAAGTGCGTATTATTTTTTCCAATAGAGATTTAAAAAAAAATGTAGCATGTTCGATTTGTGCAGTTTTAACCAGCTTTTTTTTTGTTTTGGGGGACAAAATGTTTGTTTTTCAAGAGTTCTACAATATTTTAGCAGTTTCCCAGCCTTCTTCTAATATTAAAAAAGTTGGATGAGTGTAATACAACAAGATTCTTTGTTTAGAAATAACTCCAAATGTAAGAATTTTCATCCAGAAGTTTTATAAATAGCACCTAATTTTTCCTGTGATTACTGAAGTCCATTGGAGCCAAACTAAATTAAAGTTGAATCATGTTTTCAACTTGAAACCGACAGAGGATCTAGTGCCTGATTTTGTGATGGATTACTTAAAAAAAAAAATTGTTTTGTAAAATAATATATTCTTTTAAATCACTATATTTTAAATTTTAGAAAAAATATTTTTTATTATTACTAAGTAAAAGTAATTTTATTTACTGAGTAAAAGGAATTTTATTTACTGAGCAGTTTTATTTACTAAGTAAAAGGAATATCCAACTCAGAGTGCTAAATGTCTTGTATAAATAATGCATAATTTTCATTCTGAAAATCTTAGTGCATCTTTAACCTCACATGGCTGTATGCAGTAAGTTAATGCAGAAAAGTGTGCAAAGTTATTTTGTGTCGATTCAAAATAATTATATAATTGTCTGACTAGGGAAGTGCAAGAAGTGTCAGTCGTAGATTTTGATATAAGTGGTACTGTTGGAAAGGTCTTGAGATGCTGAGTAAAAATACCAATGGAACTACCTGTCAGAAATGTACAGTTTAGGAGCTAGAGACAGATTCATGTTGCAGGAAACACGCCAAATTGCATGCCAAAGCGGATTTGAGGCAGAGAGGGTTTCAATAGGGGAAACAACCTTCAGTGATCTCAGCCAGTTTCTTTTAAAGATCAGTGTCCATTCTTCAGAGGGGCTGATCCCCCTCACTCAGATAGCATGAAGCTCCACTCCAAATCGCTGATTTCTTTTGATGTTTTTTTATGAGATCCTAATTTTTTAATCTCCCCTCTCGATTTTCAATTTTCGTAACCCTCCTCCCCTCTGTAGGCATACCTGCATTTTGCACAAACACCGGAAATTGTAGCATGCTCTGACTCCATGGTTTTTCCTGAAACAAGTTTCCAGGAGGAAAAGATATCAACATTCCGGCATATGCAAATTTTGTCATACTAGTTAAACTGCAGTAATGAGTACTTGATCACGGATCTTTAAAAGAAACTGGCTGAGATCACTGACGATATTTAAATGTATTGTTTCCCCTGTTGAAACCCTCTCTGCCTCAAATCCGCTTTGGCGTGCAATTTGGCGGGTTTCCTGCAACATGAATCTACCTCTAGCTCCTAAACTGTACATTTCTGATGAGTAGTTCCATTGGCATTTTTACTCAACATATCAAGACCTTTCCAACGGTACCACTTTTATCAAAATCTGACTCGCACTTCCTGCACTTCCCTAGTGAGAGGTATACTGCTGTAATCTGTATGTAACACTGTTGATGCAGTGACTGCACAAATCTATTCTCTTTTGATTGAAAATAATTATAAAACATCTGATGTCTAGAAGGAAAACTTCATGTAGTCTAGAATTTAAAAAAAAATTTCATCAGAGTTCTTTTTGTTAGCAAGTTAAATGGTAGTATTTGACTATGCACATAGCAAAATAAACAAAATTTTTGATGCAAAATATGTGGAAAGAGAATTTATGCCTGGAAATTGGCATTGTAAAATGAAAAGAACAGCATACAAAGCTATAAAATCACTGTTCCAACTATTGCTGTCCACCAGAAATAGAAAAAGGATGGGCAGCTAAAAATTCAAAATATTCAGTTATTCTAAAGTTAACCCGAATTTCTGGACATTTTACTCGAAATAAATTTTAGCGTTGCACAAAGCCATTTTCCTAAATTCTTTGCATTTTCCAATACACATTTTAAAGTACAATTTCTCTTTTACCTACTTTAACATGTCAATTTCTGTCACTCAGAAAAGACTAGACAAAATGCATGTTATCCTAATGTAAAAAGAACCAAAAACTTTACAAAAGATATTTTTAAGCATCACAGTTAAGTTTTTAACTCTGGCTGTACTATTCGATTACCATTACTGATGAACAGCAATAACCATGAAGTCTGTTGAATAGCTGTAATTTTACTCCTTTATATATGCAATACCCATTTTAGCCCAAAATTGTATCTTTTGATTTTAAAATTTATGCATGTTTTCAAATACATGCTTATCAATAGCGGGGTCTAATATCAATGCAAAAAATTGCTGTATAAAATTCCAGAAATTCCGACTATATTGAGCTTTTGCACCTCATTTATCATAATCCATAGAAAAGCAATAACAATTGAAAACTGGACATAAGATCATGATAAGATGACTAGTGTGTGAAAGATTCTGAATCTTCCAATTTAGAAATGTCATTTTAGTAACAACACATCTACATACGTCTTTAACAGGAAAAAATTTAAAATATTGATATACTGGTAAGTTTTCAGAATTTCAGACTATACAAAATTGTTGAACATTAAATGTTTCATCTACTTTTCCTTTTTAATATAAAAAAGAAAAATGCATAATCAGATGAAGGGATGCAATGGTTATTGCAATTATTTTCATCTAGATGAGTGTCTTGTCCAAACAGTACATATTCTACAACAAGAAATTAAGATCTCAATGAAAGGAAATTTATGTGTATATATATATATATATATATATGTGTGTGTGTGTGTGTGTGTGTGTGTGTGTGTGTGTGTGTGTGTGTGTATGTGTGTGTCGATAAATGCATACATAATTTGCATGTTTGTATGATTGTGTACAAGTGTGCATATGTGCATGCCTTTGCTCATATATGCAGCTTGCAACCCTCTAGCTGACTCAAATGCAGCCAAGTGTATACAAGTTTGAAGACTACTGGATTATAAACTATACTGTTATAACATATAATTATAATCTTCTTATCTTCCAAATACATTTATTATTACATGCTCATCACTAATTTTTCAAATACAGCAACACAAACATATAGCAGAATATACTGTTAGAATATTGATTACAAAAAACATGAATGCATAAATTTTGACTGCTATACTGCTTTATACTACATACAGTGATGCAATTGACAAAAATAATTTTGACTCAATATTTCAGCAGATATTTTGATGAAAATAAGTAGTTTTCATCAGCTCAAGTTTGAATTTATAATACACTACCCGATACAGAAAATGCAACAAAACGAAAGAGCGAATAAAGTGTGATAATAAAGGACACACAGACAGAGATGGCATATATAAATAAGTTATGTTAATTCCAGAAGGATAATGCAATACAGTAATGGCATAGACAAGGAGATCAGTAAGCAGTAGGGTCACCTCTTGCAGCGATACAAACAGCAACCCTTTGAGGAACAGATACAATGAGCATGCGGATAGTTTCCTGAGGGATGAATGACCATATGCCTTCAATCACCACCACAAGTCGTCCTCTGTTTGAGGTGGGGGCAGGACAGGCTTTCGACGGCCAATCGCGTCCCATACATGCTCGATGGGTGAGAGATCAAGACAGTGGAGGTCAAAAAAACACCTGGATACCTTGCAAGGCTTATCTGCTGATGGTTGCTGTATATGGTCGCACATCATCTTGCTGACAAACAGCATTTTGCAACTTCTAAAGGTAGGGTAGTGCAACTGGTCACAGCACCTGATCTACATATCATCGTGCAATCATTGTGCCTCTGATACGAACCAGAGGTAGCCAGCTATCGAAGCCGATGGCACCCCAAATCATGATGTTAAATTGTCAAGCAGTATGGCATTCAACAATCACAGCAGGATTGGATCTATTTCCACGTCGCCTGCAGACTCTCAGACAGCAACTGTCATTCGACAAACAGAACCGAGACTTGTCGCTGAACTCACACTGTCCTATTCACTCGTCCAAGAGGCTCGGGCCAGACACCATTGCAATCTCTCACATCTGTGTCTTGTCGTCAATGGCAGTCTTTGTAAAGGATGGTTTGAGTGCAAGCCGTTTTCGGCCAATCGTCGAGAAACTGTTCCCACTGATATTGGAACATCCAATGTACCCTGCAAACTCTACAGAATATCAACAGTTGTCGTTTATGAGGCCGCCACCGCATGCCTTTGAATGAGTTAATCAACACGTGCTGATATAAGTCTGGATGGACTTGTACCACTGCGATGACTCACATGCCCTTCTTCAATCCATCTTCTACAAATTCTTTGCACAGTGGATGCATCTGTCTGTCCTAAGGTAACTTCCTTTTTAGGACACGCCCGGTAAGAGCGCGAAAAGAATAAGGCCATGTTTTTAAATAATAACATTAATTTATTTACAATATTTAAATCTATGTACAAATAACACAATACACAAAATGCTCCTCTTAACATGAATGTATTGATCATCCATTCTAATAACAAGGGAAAATAAACAATGGTAAGGAGTCTCATAGACTAATTTGGAACAGATGGTAAGCTATCATGAAAACACCTGACTTTTGTTATTAAATAATTTATTTGGAGTTAACAAGTAGATGTTTTAACTGGCGTTAATTAGTAGTTATTTAATTGGAGAGGGAGAGAGAGACAAAAGATACAAATCAGGCACAGGCCCTTAAATGTGGAACTCACCAACATCACTTGCAATTATAAGCTTCTCTCTTTTCAGAGGACCATGATGGGGAGCAGTCTTTTCGTTATCACAACCCAGTTCCTTCTCCTCGCTCCTCTTTGAAATTCTGAAAAACTATCTCTTTCCAAGATTTTAAAACACGTCCCTGAGGCGCACACAACAATCTCATTGGATTCTGGGTCTTAACCCCTTGACCCCAAAGCATCGCCATTGGCTTTAGGCCTTCCAGAAACAAAAAGCCCCTTCTCAAGCCCCTGCGAAACTGATATGCTTTCGGGCACTAATTCAAACCGGTCGAACATCCTATGATCCCTCCGAAAACGGACAAACGTTAAACCTTTCAGTGCAAATACGATCTCTAAAGAAACCTCCGATATCCTGTCTTCTATCCTTCCAGAGCAGCTGGCCAAACGAAAAGGCTGACCCCCAAATAAATAAGTAAACTCTAGATCGCAACCCTGAAAATATTGGATCATGGGTTTACCATGCGACAGCATCTACACGTGTTTCAGCAGCAATAAGCCAGTAGGATCACCCAGCCATATGTAGGCCTAAAATGAATCCCCTCACATGGTCATCCAAATGCCAAAATGGCGGCATTGACCAGGCATCTCTTCAACAACACAAGTCTTCTGAAATGAAAAATAGCTTGGAAAACAGATTTCCATAGGCAACAGACAGTAACAACTGTTGGCTCATCTGCTATTTCCATTCCTTTTATCCTGCACTCTAATCACGTGACCTACTTGCATTTCAGATCATTTGCATAGATCGGCCAGCTGCGTTTGTCTAGTAATTTGTATAATTATACGGCCAAAGCTTCATTGTGTTGCATTTTTTGTGTCTGGTAGTGTATTTTATATTATTTAAATATAAAAAGTTCGTTTGTATTAGTTATAAAAAAGTATTTTGGGTAGGGATAGCTCAGAGGTTAAGGCAAGAGGATCACAATCAGAGGTCCCAGGCTCGTTCCTAGACACCATTCAAAACTGTCACTGTGTCTATGCAAAGCATAGGCATGATAAATTTGTGAGTCTAAAAGTACGTTCAAGAGGTGGTGGGTCAGAGGAAAGATAGTATGGTCTTTATGGCTGCAAGTTATATTAAAGCCATTGCATTGCAGCACGCTGCAATAATCGCTTCACTGTATGCACCTGTTAGTGCCCTTTTTTTAGCAAAGTTATGTTAAAGATTTTTGTTTGAAACACTTTGGAGCAGCAATTGCATCACTACTCCATAGTACATGAGCAGTAAAGCAATGAAAATCAATACTTCTTAAGCTTAATTCACTAACAAAAACCAATTTTCAAAAAGAAAAACATGAAATACATAATTAAGACATATACTCTAAAAACAAATATCTCAAATACTAAACCAAGCACATGTAATACACTACTTGTTTATATCCATATATTAGCTGGGATTAAAAAATAGCCATTAATGTTAAATTCACAATTAACAAATTTAAGGAATCAGAATACAAATTTGAATAGAAAAATATTTGAGAGAAAGCATGTAAAAAGATACCTTTTATAAATGCATTTAGTTCATAACATATTCAAAATAAATATTTATCAAAAATGTCAACAAAAAATTAAGAACACCTCATTTTTAGGATCACTCCCATTGAAGAAAATGGCATCAATGGATTGGTATCACTCATATTGTCTCTGTCTGCATGGAGTAGCCGACATCTGCAATGGCAGCAAGAAAACTTGCTATGTGCCTCCAACTTTGCAAACTTCAATTGGACAGACAAATTTAGTTCAACTACGTAGCCGGCTTTAAATTTCTTCAAAGCAGAATTAATTTAAACTACATGAAGCTGCAACAGCTAAATGCAAACATAGAGGGTATTCCCAAAAAAGGCGCTTGCAAAATTGTGGTATATAGTAAATTTTTTTGCTACCATTGCAGATATCAGTTATTCCACAAGTGCATTATAAGTGCAAAACATTTCATAGATGCTGTTATCTGAAAAGGAAGCCAGTTAATCTTTGTTAACACCTTTTATATACAAGTTCTCCGAGACTGAAGATTTTTAGCTATAATCATACAATTGAAAGATTTTATATTGCTTTAGTTTTACAGGAGTAATTGAGTTATCCTAATTTATTACACTTTGTTTATTTTAGACACACAAGTTGTTACACTTTGTTTATTTTAGACACACAGGTTGTTACACTTTGTATATTTAAAACACACAGGTTGCTAAAGATTGAATGTCTATCCTGATGTTAAAGCAAGTGGTTGTACTCTAAAATTCTTGTGTGCATTAATTGATTATGTAAAACATAACTAAATACAAAATTTCCCATATAAATACATGTATTTTATTTTTAAATTCACATATTCTTATATTATAGCATAAGTTACAGTCTATAGGCCTCAGCTGATAAAGTTCTTGTCGCTAGATCAAGAAGATGCAAGTCTGAATCTCTGACTAAAACTTCATAATATAGATCTGACATCAGTAACTGTCTAATATTCTTCAATAATCAAAATTAGGCAACAATTAGGGGGTTTTGAAAACACTGGTTATTTTATGCATACAAGGGCTAATTTAATTGACACTTACATAAAGTGTATTTGAAACTACCACAAACATCCATGTGTACTCAAAACTCTCAACTTGTACTGAGCATTCAACCTAGTCACCTATGGATTCAAAGACGGCTAAAGTGCTAACCATACATCTATACTTGATCGGACAAAAATCCATGGTCAAAATGCACATGCTATGCATGATCTTAACAGACTCTCTTTTTAACGTTAATTCCCCTTTATAAACATTTTTATAAAAAATTTTTTGATCCATTGAGAACTTTTAGGAAAAATGAGAGCGCAATAATATCTAACAGACTGGCATATGAATGAAAATTAAAGTGGTTCATAATTAAAATTGCTATAAACATTAAATTTACTTATTTGGTCAAAAATTATTTTCATGTATAAATAAAATTTTCCCTTGCAAAAATATTTAATCATTTAGATTTTCAAAAACACAAGTTTTATTATTTTAGTTAGATGTTTAGAGCAAGATAATAAAAAGTTATCTTAGGTATAGTAATAATGTAACCATACAGCAATATAAACTGAAATAATTTTTCCACATATATGTTCGAACATCTGATAATAAAATCATAAAAACAGATAAAAATTTCATTTAAGACATAAATCCACTATAAAAAATGTACAAAGCATTCCTGTTACAGAATGGGGATTTTATTTACTTTACCATTTCACTATTTTCAATAATATTATTTAACTGTATAAATATACAAAAGCTAACCTTTCAGGGACTTTATTTTTCAGTTAACCCCTTCATTCTGTCTTTAATTTGGTGAAAACAATCAGCAAATTTTTTATTTAAGAAATTTAACATGGTTACAAAAATGCATAATAAAATGTCAAATTATTAATCAGTTTTGTGAAAAATTTTGAAAGGATACATGTAATCACACAGTAAAGCTAAAATACAAAGTAGAGCTAGAGCTAGTATATACAAACCAATTAAAATGTTAGGTGGGTCCAAATAACAGTTATTTCCTCTAAAATATCTCAAATCAATTTTGAAAAATATTTTTAAAATTAGAAAGTCAAAATACTAAACACTGTCCAATCAATGCTCATACTGGATTCTAACGATACTAGAAGAGAGCTCAAACTTGGATTAAAAGCTTACTACTTTGATATCGACATATCCTAATTGACTTTGCCAAGATATTCTTTGTACATTTAGCTTCCTAAAAAATATACAGTTGGCAGCAATTGTCTTGGTGTCTATTGGTTGACACTCATTTTTACATACCATATTTAGCAAGCTCTTTCTAATAGGACGCAATTTCCATTAGACTTGTTTGAAAATCTATCATACTAATGCAAGTATAACCAAATAATCAATTTAGAAATTATCAAGCATATATATATGCATTAAATCAAATCTGAGTTGCAAATGGTAAAAAACAGATTCTGTAACATGATGGCTTATGTTTAACTTTTTTTCAAGAATATTTAAACTTGGTTACTTTTTATTTTTTACAAAAATATTAATACAAGTACCATTAAATTATCTGCATTTAAAACAATTCAATTTTTAAGTAAAAAATGACTTTACTGTAATCTAAATTACATTTTTTTTTAAATCAAGAAAAGACAAGAAAGATCAATCATGCATGAAGCATTGATTATGAAACACTTTCCAACTTCAATGCAATTTTATTTTAAAATCTCTGAAATGTGATATATTCATCGGTAATATTTTTAAAATTATCACAATACTACATTAACTTATTATATTTGAAAACATAAAAATTCATCGCAAAAAATGAACGTTAATCAAATGACAGCATTGAAATATAAATTGCCTGGTTTAAACATCTCTAAAATGCGCTACATTCCTCGGTAATATTTTTTAAATTATCATGATACTACAATAATTTATTATGTTTGAAAACTTCATCGAAGACAAATGAACTTTATTCAAATGACGTCATCAAAATATAAATTGCCTGGCTCTCAATATAAAAGCAGCATTTCATTCACAAACTTTTTTCCATTTTTTTCATTCATCACAATATTATAATAATTTATTTTATTTAAAAACTTAAAACCATGGAGGTACAAGTAATTTAACTCTATGCTTAAAATTGCATCAAAAAAATGTATGCTTCTCTATGTAAAATCAATGAATGTTTCATTCATATCAGCTATATTACAGACTCCATGAGCTAAATAATTTTGTGCTAAAGAAATGCAGCAGTTCTTATACAACTCATTCTACATCTTTTGGTGTTTACATTCTCCATAAGTAAAAAATAGGCTTCGTTGTAGAAATAAGTATGTAGATGCACAGAATTTAAGCAAAAATAAAGAGGTTTTAGGACCGATGCAACACTAAATATGAATTAAAAAGAACTTTAAAAATCATGATTTTGACACAAGATGGATGCCATATTTTATTTTGAAATGGGTCACGTGATCTCTTCATATAATGGTCACATGATCTCTCTCTTCATCTCTCTAAAAGGTGTAATTATTTTAATTGAATATATTTTGCTGAAATTTTTTTCATTTATTTTATCAGATAATTTGAATATTTCCTAAAACTTTCAAAGCAATTTGTGAATTTTAAATTTGCTTAAAAATGTTTGAAAAATTAAGTCCCATAGGGTTCAATGTATTTCATTTTTTTAACCTGGGTTCAATCCAAAACTAATTTGGTGATATTATTCATTTATATTCCCATAGGTCCCACAGACCATCTGAACAACATACTAAAATTTCATTCTGATAAAGTCATTTTTATGGCAGTTATCGTGCTAACGGACAGACAGACAGACAGACAGGCAGACAGACAGATAGAATGAAGAAAGTCATAAACACTTTTAAACTATGTTGTAAAGTGTTAAAAAATATATCTGTCCACAAGTAAAAAAGGCACTAAAGTAAAAAAAGATCCGACCTGAAAGTGTTGAATCGAATATAAAGAAAACTTATGCATTATAAATATGAATTATGTTTACCTATTAATTCAAAACATAATGTGAATTGGGGATGAATGTGTTTGTGCCATGTCTGCTCTTTAGAAGCATGATACTGATAAAGGTTTAACACTCACAACTGTAAGGATTCCTCGCCTTCCCAATCCTGGCACATCTATGGAAGCAATTATTAAAGGGTTTAATGTGTAGAAAACTTAATTAAATGGATACGTCATTGAAATTTTATTCTAGTGATGTTCCATACTGTATAACACCTATTGATTTTCCTTCCATCTTTTGTAGGTGAATAATTTGCAAACATTTCTGTTTGCAACTTTATATTTAGACAGTCAATACAATGAATGTATGTCTCAAATAGGGTGGTATGATATACAGTCTTTTACAAAACTTTAACTCTATAGCATTAATTTTTTAAGCCTTCCGAGAATAATAGGTATGCTGAAAACTGTATCATCTCCTAAAACAAAGGTTAGGAAAACACTAATCTGAACAGGAAAAGCCCCTGAAAAGTTAGCAATGAATGTTAACAAATACAATATCAGGTGTGAAGAAAATGAATCTGGCCATGCATTTCTGAGTAACAAATAGACAGTTCGTTAATAACTGCAAAACAGAAATATATATGAAATGGCAAACAAATATAAAAAAAAAATTCATAACAGATTTAAATTTCTCACCCGAAAACATGTGTAAAATGCACAGCATGATTTCATGCCAAAATGGGAAAATGAAACATTTATCAAAATATTTGCACAATCTACTATGCATAATGCACTACCACAAATCAAAATAAATTTTGCAGTTAAGAAAAGATGGCGATGAATGTTCAGCACCACTTTTAGGTAGGTTCTGTGATTATCAACTTGATTATTGCAGCTTCATGAAGCCTAAGTTCAATCTTTATGAAATTTAATGCTGGATGCATGGTAGGACTAAAGCTGTTGGTCTCCATAGAAGTTTGCAAAATTGGAGCAGAACCAAGTTTTCTCACTGCCATTGCAAATATCGACTAATTAATGCTGAAGTTTACATAAGAAATGCAAAAACTGATCCATGGACTCTATTGTCTTCAATGGGAGCATGATGTTAAAATTTTACAGATTAAACTAAAATTTAGGTCAAATTGCTAAATCTATATATTTCATGGATTACTAGAGTTGTGACAAAATAACAGGCATTCTGCAATAAAATCCCCAAACTAAAAATATGAATAATTGACTTTACGATATTATATTCATTATATTTGATTGTAATTTAAAAGGTGATTAAAAACCCTCTAGAGCCATCAAATTATGCCGTCATATGATCAGGTTTGTTTTAGAATGGTACTGTGGCATATCCAGTTGTAAGGGTTAAAATCAGGAATACAGGACGATTCCTTCTCTCCACACACAAAATACATCAGTAACATAAAAGCTTACCTTTCCCTGCAAAAAGGACTGAGGATAAATATCATTAGGATTATTAACAAAGAATGAGGAAAACTTGTCTTGCAGATTAAAATAAAACTTTTCGAATTGATGTCTATACCTTTCCAGTGTCCATTGCAACTTATGGACAACACCCTCAGCTTGGTTATCAGAATTTCTTGCATATGTTAAACCTGGACCACAAATGTGACGATATTTCTGCAAGGATCAAGTTTTAAGAAAATATTCCACTGCGTGGAAGACTGACTGGGATGCTGTTTAGCGCAGCAGGGATGCATTGGTATAGTTTAAAAATTGAGATAAACATAACTTTCTGACTACACACTAACAGAAATCAGGCATTTCACAAACTAAATACACACATGCAAGCATTCTTTGAAACAAAATATATACATATTTTTCAAACACAAATCAAACTACTGAGAAAAATCCATTAAACTAAAATAGACATGGTGTTTTTTTTTTTTAAGTATGTATGATGAACAAGAATCACAGATGATAGTGCCATGATCTAGAATTATAGCTTTTTTAATAAAAAGTTCACAACATTACTCTATTTGAAAAACATGTGTATCCTAATTCTATTTTGTATCATATTATTATTTGAAAATTCCCCTTACCACATAAGATAAAATGGGTATATTTAAAAATGCATCTACTCTATAAAAAATTAACTTCTAATATGCAAGTCTATAAATCTAAGGAATAAAATTCCTCTTACCACATAAGATAAAAAGGGTATACTTAAAAATACATCTATTCTCTCTATAGAAAATTAACTTTTAAAATATGCAAATCTAGAGACTTGAGGAATAAAATTTCCCTTACCACATAAGATAAAATGGGTATATTTAAAAATACAACTACTCTCTCTATAAAAAATTAACTTTTAATATGTAAATCTATAAATCTAAGGAATAAAACATTCTGGCATTTTAGCTAAACAATTTATAAAAAATATAGAAGTTTGGACATCTACCAAAATGGAACAATTGAAATAAGCATGCAGAAGATATTCCTGTATTGCTGTGTTATCCTGTTCTAATCAATTAAACAGTCTAAACTATCTGAACTTCGGTTATCCTTTGTGCAGACAATAATCTGCTGATACTAAATCTGACTTTCTATGTTTCATTTATTTCCCAAATCAAATTACTTTGAAACATCTTTTCTGGGGAAAACCAAATAAAAATTAAGTTTCTCAGAGGCAACGTTACTCGTGTCTGTAACATTCTATAAGTTACAAATACCTCCTGGGGAGTGCTAAAGGAGTAACTGCTTTTGCCACTTATCCATTCAATCCTCATTTAAGATTTCTGTACTGAACTGCAAAACACTGAAAGTTTAAAAGAGCAACAGTGAGCGTAGGATAAATTAAAAATTTATCCTAAAAATTTATTCTTGTACCAAATTTGATTTCAATTGGTTGAGTAGTTGCAATAAAGAGAAGTTTTAAAAATTTGAGGATGGGTAGATGGATAAAATGCTAAAAAATGTCTTTTGTAATCAACAATCTGACAAAAGATAAAAGTCTCAATGATGATGAAAATTATTGTCTACACATAACAGATATTTATCTTCAGCATATTTATTATTACTTAACTTTTATTACTACATAAAAATTACTGTAAAATTTGAGTATTCACATTATTTTACTATCTCTAAAGTACAAAAAAAACTACAATCAAGCCTTTCAATTTCTTTAATATCTTTATATTGTAAGTATATAATTTAATTAATTAATTATATTGTAAGTATAATTAATCTAATTAATAAATAAAATAATTATACTGTAAGCATATATTTCAAAATAAATGTACTGATAAATGTACCATTTAACATTGTTCACAACAAAAACATAATATAATTTCTGATGAACTAATTTTAATGCTACTTATGGACCTTAACCGATTTTAGACAAATATGTAGAAGATAAATAAACAATACAAAACATTTAAATAAATAAATGGTTCTATTCTTGTGTCATAAATAATAAAAATATTTATTACATATAATTAACTCAAATATATTAAAATCTAACATAAATTCCTGAATAAAATTAAAACTGCAACAACCAAAAACTGAAAACAAATCATAATTAAATCAAAGACAGAAATCATGCAAAAAATCAATTTTAAACTAAAAACTGAACAGAATGAAGATGTATTAAAAATGAAATTACAAATGTATTTCATTGAATTTTTCATTTACTAACACATTGCTGATATTTTTCAGAAGGTGAAAAACCAAAATCCGTTTTTCTGATGTTTGCAGTATTATAAAATAAAATTTTTAATAAAACATGAAATTATTGATTGTAATAAAACATGAAATTATTTTTACTTCACAATAAGATATCAGAACAAGTAAAAACGTAACACTTCCTCATACTAAACTAAAACATAAAATATTCTACACAATATACTTTAAAAAAATATATAAATAAATAAAAGAAAAAGAAACAGCAGGCAAGATTATAAACACAAGGCCAATAAAATTCTAACTTACATCTGACAAATGCAATGTCATAAGGCCGGCCAAGTCATCGGCTACATCATTTAATGATTTTCCATTGCTATGAAAAGAACTTTTTCCATAATTTGGGTTCAGAGGAATCACAGAGTTTGCAAGCTGTCGACAAAGAGGGCATGAATACTCGCCTTTATCAACAGCTAAGTTTTGCAACCGGGAAGAGAGTTGATTTTGACTCTGAAATATTCAAAACAGGAGAATTATAAAATACCACTAATTAGAATTATAAAAACAATTAAAGTTAACAATCACTAACAGCATAAAATACTTTTTAATTTCTCAAATTATTATATAAAATATTGTTTACCAGAAAATTTTCAAATTCAAGGTTTTGAAAAAAAAACAAGTTTTAAGAAGTGTGACATGGTTCAAACACTTTCAGAAAGATGTTCGTCTGTCATGTGTATGAGAGTAAGTATATCTGTGAGTTGTGGACATGACAATTAAAAATGGAATACACTTACTGCTATGAAATTTTATGTATTATGTAAAAACTAAAACTAGATGGATTTTTTTTTTCTTTTTGTAATTTGCATGGTTTGTACTTGAATTATTCGAAATTAAAGATTTTTGCTAAATTTGTAATTATTGCCTGACATGTGAAAAATAGCAGACAATATTTTTGATACATTTCTGAGGGTATATTAGTGCCACATAAGCTTAAAGCTTTTTTTTTTTACAAATAACTTAATAATTTGTGAACTTTCATCCATAAAGAGTAGATATTGTTTTTTATTTTAATTAAAATGAACCTAAGCAGCATATGGAATTTGAATGTATGAGAAAGTGGAAGTAGAGCTTCATACCCCAGACATTTTGGTATTGGGTATTCAATATCAAACTACACAGCCGTTCAATCTTATTCACTCACTAGAAGTATACTCGTTTTTTGTATGGAATACACAATATAAAGAAACCTACAATTCACAATCACTCTAAATGACATTGCTATTCAAAACATTCTATCAAAATATTTAATTCTCTTCACAGACAAATCTGAAGAATAAAATATTCTGATCCCCTTGTAAACAAATTAACAAAAAATATGAAATTGGATCAATATATGCTAAAATGAAAACACTTTGAAATTGGATTAGAATATGCCAAAATGAAAGCACTAAAATGGTATTAGAAGATATACCCATACCATTTTTATTCTGTTTCAACAATTGACTAAACTCAATTTATGAGTTTAAAAAAAAAAAACCTTTGCCAAAGTTAAGCAGATAATTTCAGTAATTGAAAATATCAATTATATCAGTAACTTTTCAACTGGAAAGTTGTATATGATATAATCCAGTCAAAAATATAATTCTGATAAAATTTATTTATATATACATTTTTTAATTATTTAAATTGAGAAAGATTTAATAAAAATTATCTATTATATAAACTAATTCCTTTGCCTAGCAACATGATTTAATTATAATTTAATTCTTTTGCTTAGCAACATGATACCACTTTTTTTTTTCCCAAAAAATATTTGCAGAAAATATATTATTTGCCTAATGCTATCTCTATGGGAGGTTTGATTTTTATTAATATCTCATTAACCCCCTAGTCCTCAAAACATGATCTAAATTTTAAGTGGGGCTATTTACCCACAAAAGTTCATAAAATTCGGTGTAGCCATTCTCCTGTGAGTATGAGACAAACATGCACACATACATACATACAAACAGATTTTTAATTTTATTTATATAGATATTAAATGCAAGGTTTGTATTCCTTGTAAGGTCTGAAAATTAAGAACTTTTAAAAACCTATATTTCTAAAACTCAAAGCATTAAGCCAGGGATTGAAAATGGTAGCCCACAGGTTCCTGTTAATATATATACAGTCTGTGGTACCTCTTAGACATTTCAAAGCCTGTGAGAACATCATTTAAATATCAATTAGCACTTTTAAAATCAAATTAATCTATCTAGCTGTTGAAAGTAAATTATTTTCTTGCATTAAGAAATGTGGCAAGACATATGCCCTTACACGTTTTCAATAAAAAATATTAATATATTCTTTATTGAAAACTTGTAATATTATTCAATATATTATTCAATAAATAATATATATTTGAATTCAACTAAAATATTTTATACTTGAGCATGTAGCATTAGTATTACTCTGTTATTTTTCAGGGGACCCCAAAAATAATTATGAAATTCTACTAAAATAAACTAATACTTAATTAGTGAAAGAATAATGAATTTGACATGCAGTGTTTACATGCATTTACACAATAATAACAGAATCAAAATTAGTTACTTTTGTTGTATTTCAAATGTTGGAATGCAATAGGCAACGGCCATTATTTAACGCAACACCTAGAATAGTGTTACTTTAGTAAAACATGTATTTGATAGAATCTATTGTCGAAAATAGGATGTTATAAAAATAATGCTTTGATTAGTCAATGGCTATAATAATTTTTCTTTTAGGAGGAATCGAACTCAAAACAAAAACTACAATATATTCATGTATTTGTTAAACTAAAAGGGTTGACCCTCTTCAATTCCTTTCTCCAGTTTTCAATTGAATATGTTCTGAAAATAGAGCATAGAGCTGAATTGAATTCCAGAGCAAGCAGATCCATAGCATGACTATAAAAATAAAATATCATTTAAAAAACCTTTCATTTCTACTATGAATAGTATTCCAGTTTTAACAAAAGAAATAAAAATAATAACTGAAATCACATTTTACTCATATTCCTTAATTTTGAAATTGTTCAAATAAAGACCAGACTTTGCATACTCTTGGAGTAGACTTTACAATGTCCATATTAGCACGCACTACATGGCTGGCTATAAATTTATTTCATGGCTCTTTTATTAAATTAAAAAAATTGATGCAGCCAGCAACGACTAATAAGGTTGCCAACTACCACCTTAAACTAAGATTAGATAATTTGCTGATGCATCAAAAAATTAGTCCAACAGTACAATAATCTGAAACTCAAAGAATAAATTGCTGTCGGTACAATTGCATGAATAGTTCTGTCTTATTAGTGTTCATCACCATAAGCATCCAGCATTTAGACAATGAACCATATTTTTTCATGTTTTCATTTTTATCAAACTTCAAATTTTAGGTTTTTTAGTATTCTGTATTTTCCAAATAATGTAATTTCAAAATATCAGACATTTGAATGAAATAAATATCTAATTGAAAGAATCAGTATGCATGCATGATATTTAAGAATTAATGAACATATCAAAAATTTAAAATTATTGTTATATGAGAATATCTAAAGCTATGCTAATACAAGTTTGATACAAAAACTAATAACTTACTTTTAATGACTGTACATAGGATTTATGGCAATCAATGTGCAAATAATGGCCACATGATTGCACATGCACACCCCCTTGCCATCCAACATTGATGCCCATAGGCCAGTGCCTCTGAAAAAAAAAACAATCATAATTGTCAAAATGAAATTATATTAAAAACTGATACACACCCTGGGATGTATTTTTGTGCAATCATATAGCATTGAGAAAGGAACCAACAGATGCCTATTTGATTCTACTAAGCAATTAGCTAATGTAGTAGTGAATCAAGGTGTATGACCACAAACCGCAACCTTTATGATCAAGAATGAGATACACACACTACTTCACAAAATTAACACAATGCAACTCCAACTTTTCATCTCCTTTTCGATCTTTGTTGACACAAGGAGGAAAGGAATGCATTGACATTGCATACAGCGGAGTGGTTGGTTTTTTTTTTTTTTTTGTAGTGAACTAAAACTATTTTATGACTAATGTAGTTAACTACAACTACTTTTTTTTTAAAGTAGTGACTACAAACTACTTTTAAATATAAACACTACTTAAATACTTTTATAAGACGAATTTTGCCACAGCTTCAATTTACACAAAAAATTGAGAATATGGATATACTGGAGTAATTTAACATACTTATTCTGAATAAGTAAACTTTACTGATCAACTTATCAATATTTACGCTTTTACCCATTTCTGAAATCAATAAAATAAAGCAATAGTATAAAATAAAAGTAAAAAGAAAAATAAAAGTAAAAACTATATTTAAAACACATGTTTATTCATTTTTAGTAGAATTTGCATCTCAAAATTGCGATCAGATAAACAGAATCTTTTGGGACATAACAAAAAATCAACTTCATGAAGCAATAGCCTCCCTATTCTGCAGCATCAAAAATCTTATGCAGTTTCTCCTTGTTCTCTTGCAAGAACTGGCATATGCATTCGACGGTAGAATGTATTAAGTTCCATCTCGTCTTATTCGGTATTTTGAGACATATAATTATCTCTGAAGTTATCTTGTCAATTAAAACAACCCACACTTTTTATTTATTGCAAAGCACTTGACACTTTGCAAATCATACATAGTTGCACAGAACATCAAATTTCAAACAAAGGAAGAAAGGGGGATCACATGATATGCAGAATGGCACCTTGTTTGTTTACTGAAGTTAAAAGTAGTGTCAAAACTCAATACAAACTAGTGATTTATTTTATCACTCTACTAGCCACACTACTTACTTTTAAAAGCAGTATGTTACACTACAAACTACTAGAAAAAGTAGTGACTACTGTAATTTCGCTATTTGTAGAGCACTACTTCCAACCGCTGATATAGCCTACCCATTACATTCAATGATCTCATCCACAAAACACATAAAGCCAATACTAATATCTCATATTTTGGGACATCTTTCAGTGTGATCCTATTATTTTATGCTAGCAACTATTAGGGGGTATGAGTTTGACCCAACCTAGCAATGCTACCAATTTCTAATACAGTGTATTGTATTAGAAATCCAATGTAGATGTGTAATGAAAAGTTTTAATATCATAGCTGGCTAGCATAGCAATATATATAAACCCTAAAAGATATATTAAACAAGACATCAGAAGAAAAAAAAGAATCAACATAAATTTATCAGCTATGTTTCTAAATCCATCAACAGTGGATGATACAAGGTGGTTCAAAAACTTCTAAATTATAGAAATTTTCACAAACTTTCTTTGAAAAATAAGAATTTTTTAACTTTTAGGTAAAATTTAATAGGATCTAATTGTTCAGATATCAAACTTAGGAATTTTTAGAAAAAGTTAGTAAACTCTTTTTCAATTTTTTTATTCAAAGCTCAGTCAATTTTTAAAATAGAAGAGCAAATTTGGCTATTTTCTAGAATTTCAGCGTACTAATTTTGCATTTTTAACACTTTACAACATAGTTGGAAAGTGATTATGACTTTGTTCATTCTGTCTGTCCGTTAGCACGATGACTGCCATAAAAATGACTTTATCAAAATGAAATTTTAGTATGTTGTTCAGACAGTCTGTGGAACCTATGGAAATACAAATGAATAATATTACCCAATTAGTGAACCCTGGTTGAAAAAATGAAATACATTGAACCCTATGGGATCAAATTTTTCAAACATTTTTTAAGCGAATTTAATATTCACAAATTGCTTCAAAAGTTTTAGGAAATATTCAAATTATCCAATAAAATATATAAAAAAAACTTTTCAGCAAAATATATTCAGTAGTTTTTCAAATAAAAATTAAAATAATAATTACAACCTTTATATGAAGAAATCACATGGCCATTATATGAAGAGATCATGTGACCCACTTCAAAATAAAATATGGCATTCATCTTGTGTCAAAATCATGATTTTTAAAATTCTTTTTAATTTATATTTAGTGTTGTATCCATCTTCAAATCACTTTATTTTTGCTTAATTTCTGCGCATCTGTATTCTGAAACAGCGCAATTACAATATATTTGAGTTTAAATAATCAATGCCATCCATTTTGTGTCAAAATTATGATTTTTAAAGTTCTTTTTAATTTATATTTAGTGTTGTATCCATCCTAACCGCTTAATTTTTTCTTAATTTCTGTGCACCTGTATTCTGAAATAACACAATTATAATATATTTGAGTTTAAATGATTATCAAACTTTGATTATTTCTACAACGAAACCTAATTTTCACTTATGGAGAATGTAAACAGAAAAGGCTGTAAGATGAGTTGTATAAGAATTGCTGAATTTCTTTAACACAAAATTTTTTTGCTCTGAAGTCTGCAATATAGATTATATGAATTTTAATTGATTTTACATAGAGAAGCAGACGATTTAATGGCAGACTCTTTCGATGAAGTTTTATGCATAGAGTTAAATTACTTTTACCTCCATGGTTTTAAGTTTTTAAGTAGAATAAATTATTGTAGTACTGTGATGAATGAAATAAAAATGTATGAATGAAATAATTACTGCTTTTACACAGAGAGCCAAGCAATTTATATTTCGATGATGTCATTTGAATCAAATTCGGGTTTTTTTTATGACATTTTAAATTTTCAAATATAATTAATTATTGCAGTATTGTGATAATTTTTAAAATAATACCGCTGAATGTATAACATTTTAGAGATGTTTAAATAAAATAAGAGTTGAAAAGTGTTTCATAATCAATGCTTTATGTATGATTGATCTTTCTTGTTTTCTTTAATTCAAAGTACAGTGTATTTAAACATGTTCCACACTCAAATTTTCTATTCATATCACTTAAATTTCTCTCAAATATAGAGACGAGTCCATATGGCACTGATTTATCATGATATCATTTGCAAGTCAGAACCTACAGAATGCAATTTTCAAATATAATTAATTATTGCAGTATTGTGATAATTTTTAAAATAATACCGCTGAATGTATAACATTTTAGAGATGTTTAAATGAAATAAGAGTTGGAAAGTGTTTCATAATCAATGCTTTATGCATGATTGATCTTTCTTGTTTTCTTTTAATTCAAAGTACAGTGTATTTAAACATGTTCCACACTCAAATTTTCTATTCATATCACTTAAATTTCTCTCAAATATAGAGACGAGTCCATATGGTACTCATTTATCATGATATCATTTGCAAGTCAGAACCTACAGAATGCAAACTAATATATAAAAGCTATCACAAGTCACTCTCAAGGTATTAGAATTTTTTCTTCTCCACAAAGACCGTTGTGTATCTCTAACGAATGAAGTGATTCCCATAAAATCTTGTATGCTTTGTATTGTAAATGGACAATAATAATAAGCCTTTCAATTATCAGAATGATCAAGTAATAAGAAAACTTCAAACTTGATACTTCAAGTTTTCTTATAATTTTCTTATGACTTGGAAAACGTTGTTTTTTAAAACTGTTACCCAAAATATCATAATTTGTTAATCTGTGTGGAATAGTAATCCACTGGACAAGTCATCTTATTTCATATGTAGAGGCATCTAGTGGCAACATCCATGCTAAAACAATAAAAACAGAAAGAAAAGCAAAATTATGAGAAAAAAATAATTACATTGTCAAATTGCCGTTGGAGAAATTCAACTCTGTTTTCTTCAACATCTGCGAATGTCTTACCCTTCGTAAGTTCAATGCGTTCCTCTTCATTGCATGGCAGTCTGCGATCAGCATTTTGATGACAGTGCCCAATAACTGAAATAATACAGTGGTAATTTAAATTAAAAAACCAACACATCATTTATTAAGCAACACCATAATTGATTAATAAATAAAAATTGCATTTGCGAAATTCAAATTTTTGATGCCTATTTTGTAAAAAATATTCTAAGTTAAAGCTATTTACCAGATATGGCAAAAACATTTTATTAATTTCTAGCAAATGAGGGTTGTTTTGTCAGTCATGGAAAAAAAAACTGATATGCCATAGCACACTCTTTGAAATCGCTGTGTTGGGTTATACTTTTGGATATTTAACAATTTTAGGTATTTTGTTTTTAGTTTAAATGTGTTCAGGGGTCTTATTTACATAGCCATTCTCTTTTAGTTATCCATTTTCCAATTGTTTAGGTTTTTGATATTCTTCTGTTCCAAATATGTTGTATTCCATAGGTTTTGTGTTAAAAACGGCAAAAGTTCGTTCTTTTTAGGTTTTAGCAATTTAAATTTATTTAAATTTGCTAATTTGCAATTCCATTTATTGCCCTTTTTATTCCCTTTAATTTGATTCCAAATTTATTGCCCTCGGTTAAAAATTGGTTAATTCATTGCAATTTTACAGTTTTATTCTATTTTCAGCTTTTTAAATATTTCAGAATCGTCCATATTTAAATTATTGCCGAATTCGTATATTTCCAAATCGTTTCACTTCATTTCTTTTTAATTTTCGTCTGCTCTGAAATTCCATTTCTCTTCTTTAAAATTTCGAGTTTTTAATTGGTTGACCGTAATATTAAAATCGTCTGTCATTAATTATTTTATCGTTCATCGATAATTTTGTTTACAATCTGTGGCAGCGATGTTTGGCAGTATATAAGCAAAATCGCGCGTTTTTTCGCTCTCTTTGCTCTTTGCTCTTTTGCTCTTTTGATTGGAACTAAAATGTAGTCTTATAGAGTTGTTGTTTTCAGCGCCTCGGCGCGAGCCGAGCGAAATGCGTTCTGAGGAACGAACGCCTTATTTCCCGGCCTGCCTGTAAATGTGTGTGGAATCCTGATATCAGAGTGTTTTTTTTACTTGAAATGACGTTGCGAGCGAAGTGATTGATGTCTACTGAAGTATCGTCGGCGCCTTTGGAATAGTTGTTTACTTCCGGAGGTCAGATTTGTTCTTTCATAGTGAACTGAGTAGTTTAAATTTTCCGAGTCTTAGGACCGGACCTCCAATTGTTTACTTCACGGTTTTGATGATGGAGCTGTCTGTTCTTTTGTTCCGAGCGATGTCCACTGGCGCTCTGCTACTCTCGGCTGAGAATTTTATGATGTGAAGGAGCTGCCCGTTTTTGTGCAGATCAGGCCTTGGGAGTGTTCTTTTCGCGGAGTTTTGGAACACCATATTCCACTTGAATGGTTGGACTCACTTGATGTACCGATGCCCTACAGGAGGTACTTCTCCGTATGGCCTCTTCTGGAGCAGGAAGGGACTGCACCCAAGCTGATGATGACTGACATCAATTTCGTCCTCGGGACTTTATTACTTCAGCGTTTTCCCGTTTATGGGTGATATCTTTTCATTAATTTTATTCTTTTGCAAAATTTAAAGTTAAGTTAAATTAGCATGACTAAGACCCCTTTCACTTATATATTTTAAGTTGCGAATCCTGTGGTTATCTTTTTAACTTTTGTTCTAAATTTCCCTTTTGGCTAACTGATGTTCTTTTTATTCCAAATTTTAGTTTTGATAAATAGTTGTATAAGTTTAATATTGTTAACTTTAAAATTTAATATTCTAACGTTTTTACTACCACTATACGACCGGCCATTCCATTCTATTTATTTATTTAAGTTGTTTATTGGATTTGTTAGTTAATGAGATGTAAAATATTTTGAAAATTATTTTAAAAGTGAAGTTTAAAATTTTAATAAACGTTAGATTTTGAAAACCTAAATTCTGTGTTCTCTCTTTTATTTTACTTTAATGCATGTTTTTATTTTTAGGAAAGTTCCATTTAATTACATGTAGAGTACATATTTGTACACGTAGGGAAACTGGTCAATAGGTCCACTTTCTGTTTATTTAAGAATTCAGTTATTTTTAGAATGTTTTCAGGTTAGATGAACTTTGATGAACTTTACAAATTTCAGTGTATTTTAGAAGCACTTTCAGATTTATGTTAGGTGAACTTTACAAATTTCAGATATTTTAGAGTATTTCAGATGACATTTAGGTTTTAAGAACCTTGAGTAAGAAATTTGAGAACTTAGAATGATTCAGAATGTTCTTTGTCTTTTAGTATATCATAAATGCAGTAGATTCCCCCCCCCCCCAATAATTGGCGCCGTTTGACCAGTCTAGGGGCTTATTCATGCTAACTGTAATATATGTTCTTAATAATTTTTGTTCTTAAAAATGAAATTTCAGTAAAATGATTCCATACCTGTTTATTCTAAAAGTAATTACTGTTGAAATGTTGTTGTGTTCTTAAACTGAACTGAGGCATGATGTTTTAGAATGTTCTTGATTTAAATTAGAGGAATTTATTTTAATATTTTGATTAAAATTTTAGGATTGATTTAAATATTTTCATTTAGAATTTTTTGAGGAAACTTTTGAATTTGATTTTTTCATTTAGAATTTTTATTTAGGCATTCCTTAATGTAAGTTAATTTGATTTGAATTTTATTATTTGAAGTAGTGTAAAATTGCATTTAATTCATAAATTTAGGAAATTATAGGCATGCGAGGAACGCACCTTATGGTATTTGCATTTTTTGTTCTAATCCCATCTCATTAACAAATTTTTTTTATTTTGTTGTTTTTGTAACCCACGCTCCCAGCAGCACTTAAAATTTGTTTTAATGAAATAGAATGAAATTAATTGAGTAAATTTAATGAGAATTTTTTTTTATTAAGTTAAATTGTATAGAATTAAAGCAGTAGTTTTTCGACTTAGAATTTTTTGTATGTTCTGATTTGGAATTGAGATTTAAATGCTCACTGATATGTGAATGTAGTTGATGAAATACTGGTGATTAATTGAAAAATTGGGTAATGCAGGTGTTTTTTACACTCCAATATGAGTGTGACATAAATGTCATCTTGAGTTATCTTGTTCTTCACATTGATCATGTGTTTGGTTTTCACACTCAAATAGAGTGGTGATAAAATCAGTTTGTTTGTTCTTAATTCTGAATCTGATATTGATATTTTAATACTGTCTTTAAAATTTTTTTGGGTCGTTAAAGTGGATAAATTTATTTTATTATAGGAGAATTAAATTTTTTTTAAGTGGAATATTTAAAATTGTGCAATGCAATTTTGAGTTATTTTGGTTTTGAAATTAAATGGGGATTTGTAACATGATTTTTTCTTTGGTATTTTGTTTAAAGTAATGTGATACACTTGGCAGTTAGTGAATTTAAATGTACTACTTGATGGATATTTTTGTGCTATTTTTTTGGGTTCAAAAAAGATTCACAACCTTTGAGAGGACTCACAACCCTCGGCCCCTTGTCTTAATTTTTTTTGATTTTTATGAGAATTGTTTGAGATTACCAGAGAGATACAGTTATGATATTTGAGTTTATTGTTGTTGAGAGTGCAAGATGTTGCACAATAATTAGTAGAATCGCGTTTATTGATATTGGTGTAAAATGATGCATAAGGTCATTTTAATGTATATTTGTATTTTGAACGATCTAATTTGCCAAGTAATCAGTTTATAGTATAATTTGTAAGCAAGTCGGTTAAATTTGAGTTCAGTTCCAAATTGTTAGGGAATTGAGTTTGTTATTTTGGGGGTAAATATTCCACAAATTTTTTTGTTTGTAACTTGAGCCAACTTTGATATTATTATTTAAATTGAAAATTATGCTTCGAATATTTGTTTTCTTTGTAGAGGAGGAGATGGTGATGAATTTGATGATTGTATTTATTGGTTGTTATGTTGAAGGTACCATTTCAAAATTTATTGTTTAGATTATTGGAATTCTTTGGCTGGTCCAAAGTTTTCGTTAAAATTTATGTTTATTCATGACAGCTAATGATATGGAGATCTGTTTATTATTTTTCTGTTTCTTCTCTTTGATGACGTATTTGTTGGAGCATTTTAAAATGAGTTAATGAATTTTCATAATATAGAGTTATAGTGAAGTTAAAGAATTTAATGTTGAATCCATATGTATGTTTAAGAGTTTAGACGAAATGTTGAGAAATATGATAATTGTTATTATGAAAGTGTTTAGTGAAGTGATTATTTGATTATTGATTTATTTATAAGGAATTTGATTTTCATGTGATTTTTATGGCTCATATTACAGCTGTAGTTAAGATTTTGATTTTTTTTCTCTCCTTCGTTTCGCGGAATTTTGTCATGTGTTAGCTAAAATTTTTCATTTTTCAAATGAAAAATTTTTTTGGGACGTTCGAAGGAGTTGTTGGGTTATACTTTTGGATATTTAACAATTTTAGGTATTTTGTTTTTAGTTTAAATGTGTTCAGGGGTCTTATTTACATAGCCATTCTCTTTTAGTTATCCATTTTCCAATTGTTTAGGTTTTTGATATTCTTCTGTTCCAAATATGTTGTATTCCATAGGTTTTGTGTTAAAAACGGCAAAAGTTCGTTCTTTTTAGGTTTTAGCAATTTAAATTTATTTAAATTTGCTAATTTGCAATTCCATTTATTGCCCTTTTTATTCCCTTTAATTTGATTCCAAATTTATTGCCCTCGGTTAAAAATTGGTTAATTCATTGCAATTTTACAGTTTTATTCTATTTTCAGCTTTTTAAATATTTCAAAATCGTCCATATTTAAATTATTGCCGAATTCGTATATTTCCAAATCGTTTCACTTCATTTCTTTTTAATTTTCGTCTGCTCTGAAATTCCATTTCTCTTCTTTAAAATTTCGAGTTTTTAATTGGTTGACCGTAATATTAAAATCGTCTGTCATTAATTATTTTATCGTTCATCGATAATTTTGTTTACAATCTGTGGCAGCGATGTTTGGCAGTATATAAGCAAAATCGCGCGTTTTTTCGCTCTCTTTGCTCTTTGCTCTTTGCTCTTTGCTCTTTTGCTCTTTTGATTGGAACTAAAATGTAGTCTTATAGAGTTGTTGTTTTCAGCGCCTCGGCGCGAGCCGAGCGAAATGCGTTCTGAGGAACGAACGCCTTATTTCCCGGCCTGCCTGTAAATGTGTGTGGAATCCTGATATCAGAGTGTTTTTTTTACTTGAAATGACGTTGCGAGCGAAGTGATTGATGTCTACTGAAGTATCGTCGGCGCCTTTGGAATAGTTGTTTACTTCCGGAGGTCAGATTTGTTCTTTCATAGTGAACTGAGTAGTTTAAATTTTCCGAGTCTTAGGACCGGACCTCCAATTGTTTACTTCACGGTTTTGATGATGGAGCTGTCTGTTCTTTTGTTCCGAGCGATGTCCACTGGCGCTCTGCTACTCTCGGCTGAGAATTTTATGATGTGAAGGAGCTGCCCGTTTTTGTGCAGATCAGGCCTTGGGAGTGTTCTTTTCGCGGAGTTTTGGAACACCATATTCCACTTGAATGGTTGGACTCACTTGATGTACCGATGCCCTACGGGAGGTACTTCTCCGTATGGCCTCTTCTGGAGCAGGAAGGGACTGCACCCAAGCTGATGATGACTGACATCAATTTCGTCCTCGGGACTTTATTACTTCAGCGTTTTCCCGTTTATGGGTAATATCTTTTCATTAATTTTATTCTTTTGCAAAATTTAAAGTTAAGTTAAATTAGCATGACTAAGACCCCTTTCACTTATATATTTTAAGTTGCGAATCCTGTGGTTATCTTTTTAACTTTTGTTCTAAATTTCCCTTTTGGCTAACTGATGTTCTTTTTATTCCAAATTTTAGTTTTGATAAATAGTTGTATAAGTTTAATATTGTTAGCTTTAAAATTTAATATTCTAACGTTTTTACTACCACTATACGACCGGCCATTCCATTCTATTTATTTATTTAAGTTGTTTATTGGATTTGTTAGTTAATGAGATGTAAAATATTTTGAAAATTATTTTAAAAGTGAAGTTTAAAATTTTAATAAACGTTAGATTTTGAAAACCTAAATTCTGTGTTCTCTCTTTTATTTTACTTTAATGCATGTTTTTATTTTTAGGAAAGTTCCATTTAATTACATGTAGAGTACATATTTGTACACGTAGGGAAACTGGTCAATAGGTCCACTTTCTGTTTATTTAAGAATTCAGTTATTTTTAGAATGTTTTCAGGTTAGATGAACTTTGATGAACTTTACAAATTTCAGTGTATTTTAGAAGCATTTTCAGATTTATTTTCAGATGACATTTAGGTTTTAAGAACCATGAGTAAGAAATTTGAGAACTTAGAATGATAGAATGTATGTTTTTAGTATCAATTATTAATTTTATCAATTATTTAAAAACATTTTATTAATTTCTAGCAAATGAGGGTTGTTTTGTCAGTCATGGAAAAAAAAACTGATATGCCATAGCACACTCTTTGAAATCGCTGTTATAAAGGTATAGGAAAAATTGCATGCCTCCACTATGTCATGTGGTGATGGTTTCCTCCCCACACACACACACACCTGTTTGATCTTCTGACTTAACTATTTAATAAGTGCATAATTTCAACTTCAAAATTTGTCCCTTCCACTAATTTCAATTGTAATTTACGAGGCTCCGACGATTTCTTTCACTTTAAGAACAGCCATTTATTTTATTGCTATTTTCATGCTTTTACTTCTCGGTGAGCCGAGAGTCTTCTGTTTTCTCTAGGCAGTATACAGGCATGTAGTATGGCATTGTCTGTGGATTGTTCTAGAAGGCTTTGGAAGCTAAAGGACAGTGTATGACGTGATTGAAATGGTCCAATCACACTTGGTTATTTTGGTTGCATAAGTTTGATTTTGCTGGATCCGAGAGAGTCTCCTCTGTAACTTCAAAGCCGAGAGGAGCTAAAAAAATCTGGACTCCTATAAAAATGCTGTGCCATTTTATTCATTTTTGAAGGCATTTAAGAACATTCTATTTTTGGGAGAGGTATCCCAAGGGTAATATAATTATAATATTAAAGATCTTTCTGCAGAATTAAAAGAATCTTGAAATTTGTATACATTAAAACCTAATATTTTCAATGCTGAAGCATGACTAGAGAGCCATAATTGCATATTTATCACGGTGGGTTAGGTGTTCTGAGAAAATCGAAAGTGCATTCGAAATCCTATTATGACCTGTCAACATTGCATTTGCTATATCAAGGGTATTCCTTCATTGATTACTATTTTGGGGCTTAAATAGAAAGACATGCAGAAGAATTATAAGCCCCTGTGTGGAGTCACCAGTTCCGTTCCACCTTTGGAGAGTTAAAATGGTTCTTACCTCACCTTTTGTGTTTCAAATATCTTCATAAACGATGGGTAAATTTTGTTCCTTCTACAAGCCTGATTGTATTTGTAAGTACTTTAAAATTTTTAATATTTATTGATAGAACTCAAATTAGAACTGAAATTGTGGTAAAAGTTTTGAAAATTATTAATACAAGACCCTTTTAAGCTCCAGTAATAATGTTGTATGTTATTGATTTGTGTTGAGAATACATATTGTGTCTCTGGACTGTTATTATGCATGATGATTATGCATTTATTGTTTATATGAAAAATAAATAAAAATATATGTCAGCAAAATTTCATGAGAAATTATTCTATCTCCGCCACATTAATGATTAACTGTTTTTATCTTGAATTTGACTATTGTTGTTTTGTTTAGGCCCATGCTTCGAGTAAATCCCCAAGCACAGAGCGTGAACTTGGCAAACGTGCAAATAGGTGTCGGATAGTATATCTTCATTGATTGTTGCATTTATAATGCATAATTTCATGAATATAATATTTGATCCTCATCATATTATCTTTTTTTGCCCCAGCACCAAGATTCATTGATGACCCATGTTCCATCGATGGTGCACAATCCGACAATGATATCCTCCACAATACCAAAGTTCCAACAGTTATATAGTCCATTTATATCTTTTATTTAAAATTAAAGACTAATCATAGTGTCTACAATATATTTAAATTAAGTCTTTCAGTGAGTATATACAATAATAAGATAAAGTAAAATACGAACTAGAAGTTAATCTTGAGTATGTGCATGTGATGCATGTGATTTGCAAACAAGCTAAGTGGAAAGTAAAATTGTGGGACATTTTTTTAAACCTAAAACAATGTATCAGGACAGTAAGCAGAGTAAGTACACTTCCCCTTAAAAAAAATTCAAGCACTTTTCAAGGACTTTCAAGTACTATGTAATTTTTTTTTCAAGGACATCAATCAACCCCACATTAGGAAGTTGTATATGTTTCTGGAGGGAAAAATAAATAGCAAACTAACATTATTGTGTATTGCTGAAGCCACTGAGAAACTTTTCAGAAAAAACAATGTTGTTTAAGAATTTTTTTGGAATAGCTAGGGAAAGCCTGGAAAAACAGTCAGGCACAGCAGAACTTTTTGTCAAAATGCAATACCACTGAACAGTTTCATCCCTGCCTTTTTCAAGCTCTTTCAAGAACTTAACCAAAAAATGGAAATTTTTAAGTACTTTCAAGGATTTGAAAATGGTCATTTAAAATTCAAGTACTTTCTCGATTTTCAAGCACCTGTATGCACTCTGATTAGGACAAAAGTGTTGAAGACCCAGGCCACCCGACTCATCCTAGGGTATGAGCAACAGGATAAGTGGCCGGTAGAACAAAAGTGTAAAATTCAGATCATTGGGATACAAGATATAAAAGAAAACAATTATGCATAGAATAAACATAGATAAGGTATATTCACAAATAAAAAATAATTAACTATTCACCACTTGTTGCTTGCAGTAATGCAACTATTCCTACAGGCCTGTCATCCTCAGAAGCAGTCATCTGTCCACATATGACACATTCAAATTCTTTTTCTTCATTCAGTAGTGTATCATCTACACCAGATGCTCCTTCAGTGCCTTCTATAACATAAAAGAATAAAAGAAAAAAAAATAGAAAAATTTAGGAACTGAAATTTAATAGTTCATGAAATAGCATGAAAATTAAAATAGATGCATATTTTTTTTTTATAAAATGAAGTTTACTGACACTTTCTTTCATCTACTTCATACATATGTAGGCAACCTAGAACATGTGGTCAACTTAAAAAAATATTGCAAAGCAATTTTAAAAGAAAATGATATACAAATTTATGTCAACAAATTTCAACCTGAACATAAATGAGAAACACTTTCACCAGAACATAATTTTCCAAAGTGTTGTACACATACCCCTCGAGGTACACGAAAGGATTGAAAGGGGTATAAGGTTCAATTTGTTGTCTTTACTTTCTTTCTCAACGGAAATAACTCTTTTAAAGTATATGTACAAAAGAGACAGCTGACCAAAAAACTCTTTTTTGACAAGCATGAGTTTTTAAAACATTATGGCACTATTTTAGAAAGCATTAAGAGATTAGATTTTACTCAAGTTAAATCACAGCACAAGATTTTATATTCTCTATAGTGCATAGTATAATGACTAGATGGAAAACGTAATGTTTTCGATATAATCCAAAAAAGTAGTACAACATTTTAATGCAAAACTGCGCCAAATTAATTACTGTACTAAATAACAGCTTTAAATCCCAGAATGCATAAATATAGCCATAGCCTGATTCAATTAATCATAAAGAAAAAGAATGCAAAATAATAATCATTTAATTATTTTCATAACAATTGTTTCCATCTATAAATATTGTATATAGTGTATAACTATACTTTTCATTAATATTTTGTAATTTATTGCAGATTTTCTCTCTTATAAATATTTAATATCAAAATAAGATTCAGAATGTTACAAACTTGTTAAACAATAATCACCTTCATCTAAGAAGGGGTACACTATTAATTGTTAATCTTGGAAAGTACATACTAGAAGATATTAATTCTTGAAGTTAGTATGCTGATACAATTAATATGTAAAATGGGATATGTCAAAAGGATCAATATATAAAATAAGGTATGCTAATTAGAGGCCTGCATGGGCCAGGGCTCTAGAAGTAAAGGGCTAGGTCATAACATGTTTTTCCCTGAAACTAAAAATATTCTGTCATGACGTCACGGCGCTGATGGAGAAGTATTAGCTTTCATAGAATCTAATGGAAAGTTTGCATTTCAAAATAAAAATGAGTTCAAGAAGAAGCAATAAACACCATAAAACAAGAATAGAATATTATCAGTAAGAGCTCTAATTAAATCTTATTATTACAAACTTTTTTTAACTTAATTTGGGCTTTGTCAGTGATTTAAATTTTTGAGGCCATAACTAATGCTGTTAGATTCATACCAGTAACATGAAATTTGGTGTATATATATATATATATATATATATATATATATATATATATATATATATATATATATATATATAATATGAAAATACCGTGAAATATAATATTATAAAATCATCAGAAATCACACTTAATCTTAAAATTTGATACATTCGTATTCTATTTTGCAATATACCGGCTCTCCGGGAGTGTTGTCGCGACGCAAAGCATGCTTAACCGGGGTGAGGGGGTCACAACTCCCCCCCCGGCCATCTTTTGGTATATTGTTTCCATCCATACTTCTTTTTTTTTTGAAAATATATATATATATATATATAGTTAAGGGATTATATTCACCAATCTTTACCACATGTAATTCTTTTTTCAATTCCTTAACTTGTATATAGAACAGGGAAAATGGGGTATTTTATGCCAATTTAGTACCTGCTTTGTTTATAATGTTCTATTTATCATTTTCACGAGCTTGTCGTATAGTCATTTTTGATATCAAATATTCACTTCAGACCATCTTATTTCAATTTTGCTATACATACCATTTTCAATAAATGATCAATCTGGGCCCGTAGGCTTGGGCCTGGCCTAGCTCTCGGGCCGGGGCGAATTTTAAGGAAACTATTTCAAACTAGATCAGACTTTAAAAAATTAAGGTCAGGTCAATCCAGGTAAAAGAATATAAAAAAGGCAAAAATAGATTAAAATGTAAACGAATTATTGTATATAATACGTAATATAATTTGTGTTTAACTCCTCATATAGAAAATTATGATCATGATTCCAGGCAACAGTGTGTTAGCTTTAGTCAGGTTTCAATGTATATAAAAAAAAATCAGGCCAGGTTTTGGGTCTTTTCGGGCCGAGTCAGGATCACGTGAATTATTTGGTCAGGATCGGGTCAAATCTTAATATTTTCGGGCTGGACCAGAGGAAAATTTTTAAATTAGGTCCATGCAGACTCTAATGCCAATAGGATCAATATATATAATGAAGTATGCTGATCAAATCAGTCAAATCAAATAGGTGAAAGTTGAAAGTTTAGGAAACACTGTCCTTGAACAAAATACATAATCAGTTATTCCATATACAGTACAGGATCTATTATCCGGAATGCTTGGGACTTCAGGCATTCTGGATAAGGGGTTTTTCCATAATTCGGAACACTTTTTCTAAAACTTACTGGAATGGTCTCAAATGTTGTTATAGAAAATTATAATTAATTTTAAAAACATAAATGTATTAAAAAAAGCTTTTTTATAATCTATATGGGTTAACTAAAATGCAAATTACATGTAATTATAGTATCAAATTTAGTGATTAAAAACAATTTTGAAAGAAAAAAATGTCTGAAAAAAGTTGATTATTCAGGGTAGTTATTAGAAGTCTTTTTTTTTTTTTTAACATTTCAACTAAAGTGGGCCCTCACCATATTTATCTAATATTTTGGGAGAAGCACCTTTGTTTATATGTTTCAAAATATTTTAAAGTACTTTTAATAAAATTAAGATGAGAAGGATGTTCATTTTTAATTGAAATGAGATATTCAACTATGGGTGCAAATAATCAAATTCTAATTTATGCTCTTCAAATGTGTTTCTAATAAGTCTTTATAATTCTAAATGCCTGAATAAATAAAAAAAAATTTAATTTCATTATCCTAAACATATATCTCATTTTAACCAACAATAAATACGTTTAAAAGATAATATCCCAGCATAAAAAGCACAAAAAATATAAAAATATTAGTGGATGGTAGCAGATTGAAAAAATGGAAAATATTTAAAAATAAAACGAAATATACCGGCGATCGATCGTGTTTAAATAAAAAAAATTCGCGATATTGCTAAACTGTCTTCTATAAATTACTAATTAATAAATGTAACACGTTAAAACCCCATAAATATACTGTAATGGAACTTTTTGCTAGGGTCAATTTTTGGTCCAAAATAGCTATTTTCATCCAAATAATAGGATTTAATTGAAAATGATTTTGATCTTGGAATTCCATCAACGTTTTTTAAAATATTGAAGATGTGTATATTTCCATGGAGATGAAAAAAAAAAATGGATTTTCCCGAGAAAATGACAAGTTTATTGCTTAGGTTAAGTATTTAAAGAGATCAATCAGAAGGCCCTGAATGACATTTTATAGCTGCTATACTTTTCTCTGCATTTTGGCAAAAGTTAACTCTCATTAATTTCAGGAGTTCCTTACTTAAACGTACTTTCTATCATCTCATAAATGCGCTGATGACTTTCTTTTTTTTCATCTTTTCCAATAAATGTTTATTAAATTGTGCAAAATAGTGTGAATTCAGCGCGGCACATCGCGTTTGAAGAGCGTAGGATTTCTTTAGCGATATCGGAATATTTCTAGCGAAAAAGTTGGAATACTTTTACTGAAAATCGAAGTCCCGGAACAAAACGCAGAAAAGAAAATGTAACGAATTCGGAAAAATCGAAACCTTTGTGCCTAGTGTGCTCTGCCCTATACACCCAGAATAAAATGAAACGCCATTAAAAAAGCAGCTTGCAGCGACTTGTCCGTAACTAACTCCTGTATCATACTATACAGAAATTAGTTACGGACAAGTCGTGGCTCCTATCGAAACTAGTGAAGAATGGAATGATGCGTCTCGCCGTCAATGTGACGGTCTCGTCCATGCTGGATCGTCACCTCCGAGAGCTACTATCAGGGGTGCCAGCCGGATGCAGCCACTTAGGAAATTTTTGGGGAAAACGGTGCTACTTCCAATGTTTTCTGGAAAAGAGGAATTGTGGAACTTCTCGGAAAAAACATGATCCACGGTATATTTTCATTCGCTATCGTGAGAATTCCTCGTGTTCGTTTTCGAAATTTAAGAAGAATAGGCGGTAGTGAGTGCGCGCGGCATTTTTTTCTGCGCGGGAATTTTGAATTTCGTGCGCGGTTTGCGCGTCCTATTTCAAACCCTCTAAAATAGTAGATTTCAATGAATTTTTTTTTATTGATATTGCTAATTAAAGCAAAAAAGCATTTGGCGGGATTTTAAACAAAAAATCGTTATTTGGCACAATATTCAGCAAATAATCGCTTGTTGGCGCAGAATTTGGCATTATTTTGCCGTATTCCGGTTTTGGGAAAGTCCAGATATTGGAACGCCGGATAAGAGGTCGCGTACTGTACTACAATTTAGTTACTTACGGGATTCCAAAGTTTTTTGCATAAATGCTTTCTGCTTGGAAGCAAACTCAGCCATCAATTTTTGCTGCCTTTCTTTGGCTCTTCGTCTCCTAAAAAACAAACAATAAAAGATGATTCAAAACATTTTTATAAATAAATTCCCCCTTGAAAAATTGAGAAAAATTAAATACAATGTAGAAAATGTGAAAATGTTTACATTTATTAAATTTTAGCAGTTCTAACTATTATTCCCAAGTTGATATCCATAGATAAAGCATTTTTTAAAAAATTAGCAGTTTTTATTTCAATTGTTAAGTGTTTTTGTACAAAATACTTCTATGTGCCATATATTTAATTAATATCATGTAACATTACTAGGATGATGAAAAGGCAGTTAGAAATCAAAACTATTTGAGAGTGAACTCTTAGGTGGATTCCCTAATGAAAATGTTTATCATCACCACTATTCAGAACTATAATGGAAAATTATCCTTAGTACGCATTGAAGGTAACTGGTGATTCTACAAATATGATTTTACATAATTATTGCAAGGATATGTTCAATATTATATCTGATAACTGTTGATTTTGCATCCCTTAACTTTAAAAAAATAATAATAATAAATAACATTAATATTTTTGTCAGTATTTATTTAGAATAAAATCTGTCCTACATATTTTTCGATAGTGTACGAACGTTTGACTTCATAAACATGCAAATTTGCCATTTCTGCCTGTCCTCAACTGATGAATTGAGTTTTCCTCTCTGAATTGCATCAGTAAAAAACTTAAATAATGGAAACAAATTGGTGAAGTTTGAGAAATTATAATTTTATCTTACTAAAACCCCTATTTATAAAAATTTTAATGATACTGAGATGTCTGAAAAATCATTCTTTTCAGACATTCTTTCCATCAGATGGTAACAATATGTAACAATTCCATCAGATGGTAGCAATGATTTTAAGTCACTTAAAAAACACTACTTTTACATTTATTGTAAGTTTTGTTCCACATGTGTTCAAAGTTTTGGAATTTTGCTATTAATAGATAAAAGAACAACATAATTTTATACCACTTTTTTTATATATTTATTACACATCATTTCTGGCACTTTTTTATATATTTATTAACATCATTTCTGAGTTATCTTTAATATGAATGAAAATTTAAAAATATCCTGTCTCTTGTTAATGCATAAAAACGAGTTATGCATAGTGCATATTTTGTATCCCAATGCCAATTTTAATTTCAACGCAGAACTAAAATAAACTCATATGGCATCCCTGTCATGGTCATTTCTGACACGGGAAAGTAATGAAATTGCATTAAAATTCCATTAATCATGTTATAGGAGAGTCACCCATTAGAAATCTTAAAAGGCATTTCCAAGAACTTATTCCAAGCAAAAGGTTCAAAATCTATATAAAATTTAAAAAAAAAAATTTTGGAACCTGAAAATTAACAATTATATATTCTGCCATAAAATATAAGGATGTAGAAACATGAAATTTCAGGCACGTTAACAGTAGTATTGATTATCAGCTTAGAATGTATTACTTGAACCATTAATATGAACCATCTTGGAGATATGCTAATGAACTTGTAGGTTGTTCATGGATAAGTAAATATATTAATTGATGTCCACTGTATTATTTCACATTACTTTCATAGCCCTCTGGGAGGTATGATCCTCATATTTACCAGATACACCCTCTGATCATTTCTCAAATTAAAAGTAGTTTTTCTATGCCAAACAAATTTATTGAGTGTTCAGATTAATAGGAATTGAACCAAATTTTTAAAAAATAATAAAGGAAATAAGTGAGTCATACCCCCAAAATGAAACAAAATAGAATTAACAACACCCCTAAGAATCCAAAAACCCCAACACGGAAGAAAATTGAAAGTACAATTGAAAAAAATTATAAAAAGTTAAACACAAATTTTTCTAAGTTCAAACATACAAAGAAGTACATATTTCAAATTGTTTCAAATAAATTATTTAAAAATTTTTCCACCATTGAAAATATTGTTAGTCAATAAAATCGATAAATATGCATCTTAAACTTTTCAACAATATTTTGAAATTTAGTGATTTTTTATTTGATCTTTTTTTCTTACTTTAAATTAAAATATTTTCATCAGGTATAATCGATAAAATGAGATTTTTTAATTTTAAATTTTAGCAATATTTTGGCATAAACAAGCAAATCAGTGGATCATAGAATACTCATCATAACCAGGTCCTATTGTATTTACCTGACTGTATGAGAAGTATAAAGGAATTAATTACTAACCTTTCTTCCTTATCTACATTTTCCATGGATGGAGACCCAGATTCTTCATTTTTTCTTGGCCACAACCGTTGCCTAATATTCTGAATGGCATGCACCTTGTCTTCCCCAGACCATGCTATAATATTAATAACTCTTTCTATGAAGAGGACTCCGTCTCCAATCCTGGAATCTTGGGAAGCATCATCGCTCTTCGCTTTAGGCTGATATGAGTCTGGTTTCTCAGATAGTTTTGAATGCAACTGCAGCAACAGTGACAAGATGCTTTCATTTATTGCAACAGTTTTCTTGCTACTAAATGACATATACCTGTTTGAAATTGTAAATAGGATTATAAAAACAAAATTGTAACAAAAGCTCATAAAAAAAACCGATGTAAATAATATATACAAAAGACAAGCTGCAAGCAGTAATTTGGTAAACTGCAAGTAGCAGTCTACAAAAATGCATTAAAAATACACATATAAAATTTTTGCTGATTTGTTTCATTTTTTAACATTAAGGTTACTAATTTAGCTACATCACATGCAGTAAACACATCTTAATTGAATCATGTTGGTGCAAGATGATTTTGGTTTAATAAAATCAGATTTCGAACTTTCTATTGTAGTTTAAAATAAAAGTATAATTTTACAATGTTGAGCAATGTTTTATCTAAATCTTTAAATGAACCGGATGCAGTTTTAACGTAGAACAAATTGGCCTGGTTTGTGTATCCTTAATATAGGACAAATGACAGTTTGTAAATTCAATATTGCTAATTGTAGATCCAATTCTGTAGTGCACTTATGTAGTACACGATTATGGATTCCTTTTAATGGTGAAAATTTCTCAATTCACTAGCATGCATGTATAATTAATAAATATTTTCAAGACTGAATACTTTTTAAAAATGGACAAATGCAAAGGAATTTTCTTGCTTTCCTTTACTGGCGTAACCCCTGTTTTCTCCTGTCCGAAAGAATGAAGTTCATTTTATTTGAAAAACTGGTTGATACCATTACATATTGTTTTTTAGTGTGAACTCAGAGATCATCACAAAAAATTTTTTGAGGGATATTTTTACTCCTTTTCTAAAAATTGAGAAGCAATTTTCCAATATTTTTTTTTAAATTAGTGATAATAACAGGTAATAGTATAAATCATTTTCTTATATTTTTCTAAATATGACAATACATGTGTCTACAGACGTTTTCCTGCTCTGTTACTCTTATTCAATGCTGGTTTTACATCTGAAACTAGTTGGTATCCTTGTGTTTTTGTTTTATAGTATTTTCCTAATAAAGGTTTTTATTCACAGATGCAGATAAAATTTATTCATAATAATAGTTAATTTTTATGTTTAACAATAAAATATATTTATACTGTTAGTAAAACAGTAAAAATTCATTTTATTGATAGACAATAAGATTGCATAAGCATTACTTAGTAACAAAAAATTATCACATAAGCATGCTAAGGAAGAACTAAATGGCAGTATATTGAAACTTAATTTTAACCAAGGGATCACATAAAAATTAAAATATATATTTTTTTATATTTCCCCTAGACCTAAAAACTCCATGACAAAATTAATCCTCACAAAATTTCAGTCCATGCTTATGCAAAGACAAAATAAAAATGCTGTTAAAAAGTGGAGGTTATTGAGCCAAACAAATATGACTTTATTTGACCACATTTTAAGTCTCTCTACAACTAAAGCATAAGTAATTTTGTACAAAAAATAGAGGACTGTCTCACAAATAGTTATCATCACTCTATTTTTTTTTTATTGTTTTCTTTAAAGATAAAGTGAAGTAAAAGTTTGTAATAACATTAAAATATCTAACTGGATAAAAGAATTTTTTTTCCCTTGCAGATTCTCCTTTCACGCTGAATACATGTTGCCATTTAAAAAAAAAAATCATGGTCCTCAATTTTGAGTCCTAAACTTCTTTTAAACACACACCAAGAATATTTAAGATGCACTGATAAAAAAATATTTTAGATATTCCAGGATTTTTTTGTAAATGGGGTGATATAAAAATTTACATTTTGAAATTTAATTTTTATACCTCCTCCCTGAATTAAAAATTAATTTGAAAAATTTTCCTCTTGAATTACAATCTCTGTTATACCAAAAGTATTTCTTTAAAACAAATGGTTCCAAAGTTATAAACTTGTTCTCTATTTCTGAAATACCCTGTATAGAAAACATAAAACAAATTCCAGAAATAAAAGTATTATAAAAAAGAATTCATAGCACAACTAGAAGAACCATGCTATTTATAAAAAGGTATTACATTTTCTGAATTATATGTTATGATTATCAGAATCACATCTAATCCATTTGATTTAGATAAATAGCATTCTAGTAAACAATTATAAATATCTAAGACATAACATATAAACCTACTTAGGGCGGTTTGGTACAGAGGAATCATCTGAATGACAGCATTGAAGGAGGGAATTGGCCAAAGGAAGACCTCTATCAGACAGTAGCATTCGATGGCGACCAGGAACTTGCTTCAATTTCATACTCTTAGGCTTCATTGCACATAGACCTTTAGAAGTTGGAATTAAAGCCATGTTGAAAGAGTTGCTGCTAACAGAGTCTTGAGATTGAGAGGAAGTTGAAGAATTGTGAGATGTTGAGGAACCAGAAGCTGAGGTAGATGGAGACTGCTGAATTGATACTAAATCTCCAACTATAATGAAAAAAAAATTATATATATATATATATATATAATATCTAAATAGTAACAAGAAAAACACGTGACATTGAATGCAACAAATGAAAAGTACCACCAATTGGTCAGGGGAAGTTGTGACCCCCACTCCCCTGGCCAATTGGTAATACTTTTCATTTGTTGCATTCAATTACATGTGTTTTTCTTGTTACTATTTAGATATTATATATATGAACTAGGTACATGGACTGCATAGCACCAAGTAGTATTGTTTGCATTAAGGTTTTATGTGTCATCAACCTATAATTTTTTTTTTTTAAATCTTAACTTTTGTATAATATATTATATATATATATATATATATATATACATAGTGCTACCCAAAAATTTATGAAATCTTGGAAAAAATCGGTAACTATTTATATTTTCTTTATACGCTTGCAGATAGTGTTGAGTACACCCTTTTGAAAATAGATTGCTGTGTCACTTCGATTTTAGGCAATACTTTCTTGTGCTGTGCATGTTTTTTTAACATCATAATTGTTGTATTTTGAGATTAATAGATAGTGAAAATGGATGATGTGAATGAATCTAATTATCAGGGTGGTCTATAGAAACGTATATATGTAAATACGAGATGAGAGGGCGACATACTCAAGAGGAGACACCCATGAGACACATGCCAGAGGAGTCGCATATAGGAGCTTATGAGGTGAGCAGATGATAAGGAGCAGTAGGAGAACTTACATGCCTCTCTACAATCCAGAGATGTTGTTGTACATGTCTATATGATAGGCTTTGCAAAGAATAAAGTATTTGCATGATCCCAAGCTCCAAGTCTGTCTTAATTGCAATCTACTACTTCATCATTTTTAGTGCACTGACTGATATGAATATCTCACATCATTTTCAGAGAGATGAATTGTATCAAGAGTCAAAGGACCATTATTCACGGGTAACTCCCATGATTTTGGGACACACAAAAATCTATTCAGAGTCGTCGTAAAAGGTGGCTCGACTCACAAATATCACAGTATCTTACACTCTTCTATACAGCAAAAAAAAATTACTGAAAGCCATTTTGCTTTGTAGCAGAAAACAGCAGACACAGCTCCCAGATATGATTGGTAGGAAGCAGACCCTCCACAATTAGGTGCTGTACAGAAATAACGATCAGAAGACAAGTTTAGTGATTTATACCGAATTTGGAAATCATTTAAGAAGTATATGTATTACTTCCAAGAAAAAATATTTGAATCAATGTCACACAAGGCAATAAATTCCTGTTATCACTATGATTGACATCAGATGTGAATGTGACCATAAATTTACGATGGTCACAGATGACAATTTTATGTACAATAATATGCTAATTTTGTAATCTGTAGCATGAGAATGCCACAGATATGACATGAGATTGTCAACTTTGTATCAGCCGGTAAAATTGATTTCTGGGCCGCACTGACAGGTTATTGGCGCTGAAAGAAAATACATTTAGTGAAAAATCGTAAATTAGCACAATTTCTGGCCAAAAAAAAAAAACTAAAACATTGTAAAAAATAACTGCACATAAAATCATAAAATCGGAGCAGTTTTCGTAAAATTTCTGAAAAATTCATAAATGTTGACATGTCTGTAATGACTACTTTGTATTAGTATTTTGTTATCGACACCCCAAATTCATATTAAATACAAAAATGTTAAGATAGTTATTTGCTCTATTGTGAATAAACAGCACCTACCACTAGGTTGAGAAGTAGGCATTAGTTGATTGTCATTAGATGAAGTCCCAGAAGTTCCACCATCAGACGAAGCTGAAGGCAAAGCCAGGTGAATGCCAGCAGATAGTGGAAGGTGAAATTCTTGAATTACAGAATCAAGAGCATCTGAAAAAACATATATATTTACAGTGAGATGATCTATACATTAATCTATATAAAACTGTAAATCTGTCTACTTATTCCTTATACAAATTCACAGTTTCTGACTGACTTCTATCAAATTTTAAATTTTTATTCTGCACTCTAGTGTAGTAAACCACATTTCTGTTTTTAGTTATTAAGCCTAAAGGCTGTTGAGATGTCAATTAAAACAGAAAATTAACACTTCCTCAAAAATAACCTTGATCAAACAATTTTATCTGAAACTTTGAAGAAAATTATACTGTATTGCTTAGCAATGGATTTAAATCACTTTTATTCTCTAAAAAATACTTGAAATTATAGTCAAATACATTGAAAAGCAAATGAACCATTGAATCTAAATAGTGAAATTGATCAGACCATAAATTCATGTTCATGAATATATATTTTTGGTGATTCATATTACATGCATGACAAATGGTTATAGTAGAAATGAGTTTCCTAAAACATGGCAATGTTTGTAAATCAAAATTTTACTGTTTATTCTTATACACAAACTTCTGATCCCCCAAATAGACAATCATTATTTTGTCTGGTAGATTGTTTCTGTTTATGTTACTAGCACTGTGAATTCATATTACGTGCATGACTAATGCTAGGCAAATGTTAGGAAAGCCTTTCATAATGTGTGGCAATGTTTGTAAACCAAAACTTCATCTTTATTCATTTATTTGAATACATAAACTACATACTGTCAGAAATAGGCAATCATTATTTTGCCTAATAGATTGTTTTTGTTTATGTTGATAACTTTACCAATTCATGCTTTGTGTTTGATGAATGTTTAGGAATAGATTTTCTAATGCTTGACTATGATTGGGAATCAAAGTTTTAGCTTTCATTTTTTGCTTAAATACACAAACTTAAATTTTTTTTATTTTAATTTAAATTTGGGAATTAGCAACTTCTATTAGAAATATGAAAAAAAGGTCTGGATTTGGGATGTCCAGATTTTTGGGGTAATATTGTACTATACTACCCCCAAAAAATGCAAATATTATATGACTCCTTAGAAAACAAATAAATTCAGCATGAAAATTAACCCAATTTATTGATAAAACTATGAAACAAAACTTTCAAAATGAAAATTTTTATTTTAAGTACAATAGAGAATTTCTATTTTATATATAAAAACAGTCTGAATATTTCAAGATAACAAAACAAAAGTTTTTTCCAGCTTTAAATTGAACTTTTACAGCTTAGTAAAAAAAAAATGCAATTTTCAATTAGTGTATTCTGAAATTTGAACTGAATTTAAATTTCCTGAAAATTATGTTTTCTCTATTGCCCCTGAGGCATATAAAACCTGGAAGTAAAATCACTAATAACTAATCAAATATCAAATTTGCAAAAAAAATTTTGATTTAATTTTAATTTTTCCTATAAATAGATATTCTAGAATATTTCTTGTTTTAATTTAATATTAGCTTTCAATAAAAGCTTTCTTTACCTTCTTCGACTAGGGGACTTTGTACTTCATACTCATCAAGTCCCATATCATCATCATCCATATCTTCTTCAATTTCTTCATCCACTTCCATTTCTTCCACCATTCGCATAGACATCATAACTTTCTCGGCAATTACAACACGACCAATAACTTTTGTCACATTCTTTAATATATCACAACTATCAAACCATTCCTGATATTTCATGTCTTCAACTTCATCTAACTGTTCCTTTTCATCCTTGAATTAAGAAAGTTTTAAGTAAATATGGATTGCACATTAACATAAATTTATGAAAATTAAATGAACTAGATATTAAACTCATCAATTAACTGGGTGTAGAAAAATTCCTCCTATCCACTTGCCCATAGAACTAACTGTCTGTGATAAAATCTACAGACACACATGAACCATGCACTCCTTCCAAATCAATATTAATTAATATAGAACCCCTTCATAATGCAATTCTTATATGAGCCCTTAACAAAATGAAATCATTATATGACCCCCAAATAACACAAATATTATATGACTCCTTAGAAAATATTACAATCTTGTCTCAACAGTTTTGTACTTGGCCTCTGTAACCAAAATAGCAAATAAGTTAGATAATGGAAACTGGAAACTAACTTGGTCAAACAACTATTAATATGTAGATGGGCAAGATATTTTAAGCATATATAAAATATTTATAATAAAAACAATTAGCCTTCAGTATCGTAACAGACAGAAGTATTTGAGAAGTAAATACAGAAGTATGCCAGTTTCCCATATTATGCTGATACCAGAGTTAGAAATCAGAAGTATAAAGTCAGGCATCAATGGCATCTAACCATTTTTCCTCAGTTGCCAAAATGTTCTACTTATGCGTAATTTCAAAATTATTTATTTTGTTTACATTATGCAGATCACAAAATCTAATACCTTTTATTAGAGTTCCTTCCTTTAACCCACTGCATGAGTGCATACAATCTGCAACATGTGTTGATTAAATTATTGAAAGGAAGAATAAACGGTTGATAAGTCAGAATTTGGATTTACAAGCTGAAAAGTTTGGAATAAAAAATGTTGGCCATCAAAACAAAATTTAGAGGTGCAAAGTATGACTAACTGCTGATTTCAAACCCTAGTTGATAACTATTGCTCCTTGTGAGCTCGAGAACCAAGTTTAAGCCGAGTAAAAATTAATTTCAGAAAAAACTAAACTATATAAAATTTCAGCAAAATGCAAAAAATTATAACAAAGTCTGATATTTATAAAATGTTTAATTCTTGCTAGAATTACCCGGAGTTGTTAGGGTCCTAAATAAATAAAAATACTTGAAGTCACAAAAAGAAAAAAGTTGCTTTACCCCATAAAAAATATTCAAAAAATTATTGCTATCTCAGCTAAATTGCATCCAATTACAGGCAAATTTTAGCACAGTACTCATAATGATAAGATAATAGACTACCAGATTAAAAAAAATTATAATGAAATCTCCTAAATTCGCAAAGTTGGAAAAACGATAAATTAAAACTACTTAGTTTGGAAACAGCTACTTTTTCATCGAAACAAAATGTCTGGCATTTAATCAAAACACCTACTTTCGAATATCATCTGCAGCAGCAATGAATGAATAGATTTAATTTTGTTTGGTTGTCAAAATTTTATCCACGTGGGTGGATGATGAATGATGATATGTGAAATTTTTATGACATCATGGATAAGCAGAGTATTTTTGCAGAGGGTAATGCACAAAGTGATTCAATTCAAGCAAATAGTGAGTAAAATAAAAATATTTATTACTCACTAAAACATAAGATAATCAAAGAATAAGAGCATGCATCTTTAACTATGATGCAGCTCACAAAAAGTAACATCAGACACAAAAATCGCTCTAATTACAGAGCGTAGCCATAACATTTCGACTATTTGCAGGATAGCATAACACCAGCTATAAATTTAAAAAATATCAAGAACTTCTACAACAAGCTCTACTATCAAAGACAAAGAAACTCCAAGTCTGAAATCACACCTGACATTCCCAACACCGGGCATTTATACTCATTATCTGTTATGACGCTTCAGGAGTATGCCAATTTCCAGTGATACGGAAAATTAGCATTTTCTGGTCAGCTACAAAACAATCTGCAGGAACTCAAATATAAATCAACTCGGACACTAAACAAATGATCCGAAATCCAAACAGTTAACCCAGAAAATTCAATACGTTAACTTCTGGCTGTATCGTTATAATGATATGTTGTTTGTTTACATTATGGTGTCTAACAAATTTGACAAAATGATGGAAAATTACCTATTTTTGGATATGAAAGTTCATAACATTTAAACTAATTCAAATTTAAAAACATCTTGACAAGCCGTGGGACCTGACATACCTCTGTACCAAATTTCTATGCTGTGCAAAGCTTTGATTTTCCGCTACAAATGACGCAGACAGAAAAGCACACAGATGTCTTCTTTTATTATGAAAGATATGTTTATTGCAAGTAAATGAATTCTCAAACCCAGTCTTAATAATAAAGAAATCAGATAAGCGATAGAACCCAGTGAAATATGTTTTACACTTCAGAAGAAAACTAAATTTTAGCTTTCACATTTAAAAAAAAATAAGTTATTTAATTTTTTATTCCGAAATTTATTTTTGTATTTTATGGAAATCGAAACCATAACTTACTCTTTTAAGGACAATTTGTTTTACTCAAATGGCAACAAGAATGATTATCCCTTACTTTAACTAAATTTAAGTGATCAAAATCAAAAAGTAATATAAAATACATGTATGAATTTTATTTTACGTAATATGAATTATATCTCGTTATGATTTTGGGTTAAAAAATTTATTTTTATTTATTTATTTATTTATTTATTTATATTTATTTATTTATTTATTTATTATTTTTTTATTATTATTTTTTTCTGCAAAGAACATGCGATTCCATTAAACAACAATTTTGTGGAGCAGTGCTCTTTGTGCTTAAACTAAGGATTTTACGTTTCATAATGATATGAATTGAAACTGATTTGGTGATTTAGAAACTGGGTGGTACTATTTAAGTCGCAGGTGCTTATTTAGGACCCAGGCAAGGATGAGTAATTCATTCTAGTATATGTATAATTGAAAATCTGTCTGTTTGTTCCTTGTACAAATTCAGTTTTTAATCAATTTGCATTAAAATTTGAAACACTTATTCTTAACTGTGAGTAATTCTGTCTATGTTTTGAGTTTTTAAATCCAGGCGTTATCATAATATTAACAAAAACCACAAAATTAACTCTTCCTTAGAAAGAACATTGAGAAGCCATTTTTGTTTTAATTTTATTTGATGAGAATTGTTAGTTAGAAATTTAATTAAATTGTTTTTATTATAAAAAATGTTTATTAGTCAAAGATGTTAATAAAGTAGGTGACTTTTAATTTAATTTATCACATCTAAATAATAATAAAATGGCAGAAAACTAAATTTAATAAATGTATGGTATAATATATTTTAGATTTTGTTTTATCCAATGTTACCATGGAATAAAGATTATAAAAATTATAGTTTCAATATTTTTTTATCATTTTTTTATTTTGGCAAAAGTTTTTCAAATTTATATATGTCTGATTGTTTTAAACGCGTTGTTGAAAAGGGATAAAAATGGTACAGGAATACTATTATCTTAGAATTATTTTGGTAAATGATGATTAAACTTCATATTTTTAATAACTGGTTTACAATAACTATGACTATTTATTTAATTTAGACCTATCCCCAGCATGTTCTCAGAATCAACAAAGCTAATTTTCATAACTTATTTCTAATCAAAATGTGTCAACCTACAGACTTTCTCAATATTTTTTATTAATTCAAGAACACATTCAAATTCGAAAAAAAAAAATAAACATTTACTAAATATAAAGCTGTTATCAACATATCCTTGCATTGTACTTGGCTAATAGACTTTAATTTTACATCAAAGATATTAACCTGCAGATTAACCCAAAAATTTTGCCTAACACAAGAAAATATTCAAATTTAAATCATGACTATTGAATCTATCTCTTCCCAGCATGTTCTCAGAATCTACCAAGCTGGTTTTCACAGTTTTATTTTTAAATGAAAAAATCCATTCATAAAGTGGGGGTCTGTATTACCACAGCTTGTGCTTAGCCATGCTAAATCACATGCCAGATTATGTGAAAATTAAAAATATAAATAGTGTCTAAGGAAAAAGGAATGTTGAATGTTGTAGACAAAAAGTAATTTTATGAATGAATTACTGACTCTCAATTGTCACATTTTATGCTTAGCCATGCTAAATCATGTGCTAGATCACATGAACTTTTAAAATATAAATAGTGCCTAATGGAAAAGGAATGTTGAATGTTGTACACAAAAATGTCATTTCATGAATGAATTACTGACTCTCAGTTGTCAAATTTTTGCAATGGATTCAACCCGTAAGTAACATTCAAATCAAGAAACTTACAGTAGAATCTTTCCCAGTGTAAGGAAACCTCACAGCCATGTCCAAAAGATAGATGCACAGACTTAGAATTTGCTCAGGTAAATCTGGATCATTCACTGCCTGAAAAGTAAACAAATATTGATACTAAAAACAACAATAAATAGATTCAATTAAGGTTGCAGAAATTTTTAAATTAAAAGGTTGCAAATTTAAAAGATGGGGATATACAGGGCAGATTTATGCTATCAATGTAGAAACTTCAGTGAGCAAGTTACACTCGTGTAAAATTTGATATGCACCGAATAGAGATTAACTGAACATGCAGCAGGAAAATTTTATGTGCTGCAATTTTTGTCAATTTCTGTGGTGACCAGTGAACTCTATTATAGTACCAAAGTGATTGCTTATTGACCACAACATAATATAACAGTGGTCAGTCTAGGTATTGAAGGCAAAGGACAAAATTGTCTCCATTTTAACACAACAGTACAAAACATCATATTTTCTTCATATGCAATATAAAGATTTTTTATTTCAAATAATATCAATTTTAATCATGAAAATAACATTCTAGATTTCCACATGTTTCTAAATATAAAATTATATGGTGATATCCAGGGCAATATAAGGTGAAAAAGTATCTGCATACATATTCAACAAAAGTAGCTGTAAATCCATGCATTGTGCTTTCGAAGCAATTTGAAGAAAATTATTGGAATATTACACATGGATAAAAATATAAATATCTTGCAACTGCATATACAGTAATGAAAAGGCTGAATCAGTATTCACTATTTATCACAAATAAAGAATCAGATTTTATATAATATAGTCCGCCCCCATATATTCACACTTCTTGCAGAAAGTTCATAATTTCTTTATACTTTGATCTTTCGGATAAATAATAGTATTAAAGATGAAAAGACAAAATGGGCTTATTCATTTTAAATTGAGCTCATTTTGCCTTGACTTTGAGGTGGTTGGTCTGTTTTGCACTGAAGAAGGGGATCCAACTTATCCTTTAAACAGTTGCATGTTACATTGTTTAGCAATTTGTATTTAATTATGCTGTCTAAGTATTTCATTATAAAACAAATTTCCAAACTCTACATAGATTCTAGAATTGCTGCTTAATTATAAAACAGACATCAAGCTACATGCTTACAGCTATGAACCACCATACAAACTTCTGCCAGTAGCAATTTCTGCATTTATTAATATTTTTTACTTAGTTACTACCCAAAGCAAAACTAGTTCTGAATTAAAATGAATTAAATCTTAAATTAAAAATAGAAGACAAATTGATTTCAAATTAAGAGATTTGAAAAAAAAAACATTTATTAAGTTTACAGAGGAATTATGTACCTTGAATTTTTAGACCTTTCTAACCACCTAAACAACTGCTAAAAGAACTTACCCTGAGTAGAATAGTAAATATAATCCCATGCATATACTTGCAATGAAGAATCCTCCGAGGATCTACAAATGCATTGTGAACAGGACCGGGAATGCGATATGGCGGCCATGGAGGTCTAGATCCAGTAATTTTATTTGACTGGCGAAGGCTGAAAAACATAAAACATAGAACTAAATAAATTATGTTTTTATGGAAAATACCCCTAAAAATATGCAATAATGAAAAAAAAACTAGCATGTGTGGTGATACACTGCCATTTTGAGATATTCAACTACATTTTGATTCATAATTTGATTTTTAAAAACTCTGTCACTTGGAAAGATCTATATGCAAATTAAAAAATGTTTGCAAGCATAACAAACTTAAATATCACATGAAATCCAATGTCACATTAAAGTTCTCATAATAAAACATTTTAGTATATTCAATTTAGTGAGAAACAGGTGAATGTTTAGAATTTTCAAATGGCACATATGTAATATTTTTAAAGAAGAAATTATTTTTTTTTACACTTACCACAACAAAGATTATCCTCAGTAAAATAAGAAATACAAATTTTAAAAATATTACTAGAAAATTCTGATATATAAATACAGTCAAACCTTGTTCAGACGAACAGCCAATGGGGTCAAAAAGCTGTTGGTGTTCAAAACAGTTTGTGTAATTATACCAAAAACATAAATTATTACAATTTGTGGGGAATGAAAATTAGTTCATACTAAAAGTAATTTGCATTAACAAAGTTTGGCATTATAATGCATGAAACATCATTCAATTTAAAGTAGTTTGAGTAATGATATCAAAAAAATAATTATTGCAATTTAAGAGGAATGAAAACAAATCCATTGCAAAAGTAAATTGCATTAATGGGGGCTCAACATTACAATAGCATTATAACACATGAAACATCATTCTACAACAATAGTTTGGAACGTAGCAATGAAATTCAGACTGTCAACATCCAATATCTGGAGAAATGTTTTGGCAAAAACGCAATACAAAATAAACATTTAAATTTTAAAGACCATTGTATGTGGGATGGCGTAGTTTTTTTATATAGCCCTGAGAAATGTCTTATTTTCTTCAGCATGTGAGCAAAACAATCTCTCACCCCACGATTTTGATTCACTAAAAAAAAGAAAAAACTTTGGTATAGATTTATTTCAAAACCTGCTTGTTAAACTTCAACCTTCATAATTTAATCAACAAATCATTTAATTTTATACAATATTAAACTATAAATTTACCATATAAAAAATACAAAACTATATTAAAAAGACTGAGTAAGGTACTTGCATATCAACTTGACTTCTTGAGCTTGGCAACAGATTTAAAGGTTTGATTGAAAATTAAAAATTCAAAAAGGAAGTGTGCTGATATTTGCCTAAAAATATTTTCACACAGAGTTATCAAATACCCTGTCTAAACTAAGTAGCTTGGAGCAAGTTAAAGATATATTTGTGAAATAAGCAAGAAAGTACTCAATTGGTCATCTCATCACACCGTCAACCCATAGACCACGGCTTCACAGTCATTGCCTCTCATCAGCATGTGGCAGGCAATGAGATGACCACAGAGCACAAAACTCCTTAGAGCAAGAATTCTAGACTGTTTCTACTAAAAGTATTTACTTTGAACCAGGATAAATACAGAGAATTATTTAATGAGAGAATGCACATAATGGCAGTAACTAACATCACCTTCTGATGATTTATAAAAGCATATATGTAAACAAATATTTAACATTTTAATATCAGTTTTTGTTAAAGAACAAAATTATGAGATAAAATCGAAAGCTTTCATAGCATGAAAATAATATTTTCTTCTAGTGTAGAGATCGAAATTCAGCAGAATAATTTCAAACCTGTATCTGGTATTTTGATAAATGCTCAAGAAATAGTACTGATTACCAAATGTAAGTGCAAAGCATCATTGGATTTGTTACCGATATCAACAGTGGTTAAAGGGCAAATTCAGTGGACATGAGGCATTGGTTTAATACCAACTCCAGAAAAGCTTTTAATGCATACAATTAAGAAATGAAATTGAAACTTACTATTGAGCATATCTATCTAATGATGCTTGGTACTCCCTCCTATGAACAGCCCGTAAGAACACATGGATTGGATCATACTCTTCCTCCCACACTTTCGCTCGTGGCACAAATGTACCTTGAACCATAGTACCTCCTGATTCAAAATTCGGGGCCTTGTAGTCAGCAACCTATTAAACATCAAAAATAAATAAATAAAAATGTTCAAATTGAATTAAAATACTTTATTAAACAATCTGATCTGTCTAATATGTAATTTTCTTAACAAACTAATATTAATTTCCCTCCATGCATAGTATAATGTATATAGAAAATATTGTAATGGGTCAAAAATTCAAATTCAAATTTTTGATGTTAGAGCACATTTCAAGCATGAATCTGTGAACACGATATCTCATAAACAAATGAAGCATTTCAAAAATAATTTAGTATAATTATTATAACCTGAGAATACTGGTACCCAATTGATTTTAAATGAAATAAAATGATCAAAAGACTCCCCCTCCTCCCCTCCATTTTCATTTTTTTTTTATTTATTTATTTATTTTATTTTATTTTTTTTTTTTTTTAAACATCCTTAAATCATTACCAAAATAATGATAAACAAATAATCATTTCATACATAATTTTTCATTGAAAATATGAATAATACAAACTTTAAAATGCTAGCAGAAACCAATCTTAAAATATTGCAAAATTTCTAAATGAATTTTTAAAACAAAAAAGATCAATCCTGCATAAAGCATTGATTATGAAACACTTTCCAACTTCAATGCAATTTTAGTTAAACATCTCTAAAATGCGATATATTCCTCGGTAATATTTTTAAAATTATCACAATACTACATTAATTTATTATATTTGAAAACAGACAGTTATATTTGACTCCATGAGCTAAATAATTTTGCATTAAAAAAATGCAGCAATTCTTATACAACTCATTCTACATCTTTTGGTGTTTACATTCTCCATAAGTAAAAATTGGGCTTCGTTGTAGAAATAATCAAAGTTTGATGATCATTTAAACTTAAATATATTGTAATTGTGCTGTTTCAGTATGTAGATGCACAAAATTTAAGCAAAAAAAGTGGTTTTAGGACGGACACAACACTAAATATGAATTAAAAAGAACTTTAAAAATCACAATTGTGACACAAGATGGATGCCATATTTTATTTTGAAGTGGGTCACGTGATCTCTTCATATAAAGTGTGTAATTATTATTTCAATTTTTATTTTAAAAATTACTGAATATATTTTGCTGAATTTTTTTTATATATTTTATGGGATAATTTGAATATTTCCTAAAACTTTCGAAGCAATTTGTAAATTTTAAATTCACTTAAAAAATGTTTGAAAAATTAGGTCCCATAGGATTCAATGAATTTCATTTTCTCAACCCAGGTTCAATCCGAAACTAATTGGGTGATATTATTCATTTATATTCCCATAGGTCCCACAAACCGTCTGAACAACATACTAAAATTTCATTTTGATAAAGTCATTTTTATGGCAGTTATAGTGCTAACGGACAGACAGACAGACAGAATGAACAATGTCATAAACACTTTTCAACTATGTTGTAAAGTGTTAAAAAATCAGGCTCTTCAGTAGTGATAATCAATAATCATTTAATATGTGTATGTAAAAATTATGTACAAATAATGTTTCATCAGAAAACGAATGACAAAATCTTCAGAATGCTAGTGTTGTGTTTGAAAAATAGAATAAAACCTGCTGTATTTAAAAGAGATAAAGGAAGACATAATATTTAGTTTAAAGAAAATTAGTTCATTAAATTGTAACTTCAAATTAATTCAAATTAACAAATACATAAACACTGCTCACAGGCAGGCAACTCAGGAAGAATTAACATTAGAATTTTAGAATTTTATCAACTTAGTTAAAATTAAGGAATTAGCATAAAAACTTTACTCAAAACAATCTATTTTAAATTCCATCAGAAAATCATTAACAAAAATATTAAATTTAAAGAATTTTAGAATTTACCCAGGCTCTTATAAATTTATGATGGTTTAGAAATTTGCTCTCAGAATGAAGTTTAGAATTTTATATTTACAGAATAAATTTTGATTAAATACATTTCAAAAATATTGAGAATTTAAGAAATTAGGAGTTTAAATATAACAGCAATATTCACCAGCTGGGTCATCAGACAGGGGGGGAAAGTTCCAATTATTAGAGCTGCACTGGTTGGAGACAAAAAGTTCTAATAGTGGAGTTGACAGGAATAAAACTACACTGGTTTTCTTGGGATCCGGAGAAAATTCATCAGCAGAGGCCTAACAACTACATCTGGAACGCTAAAATCTTCTTAAAATCAGCCGTCCTCGTCAGATACTACTTCCACATAACTCGCATAAGGAATCTCACCACACACTTTTCCGGAGAGTTACGTCGCGAATTACGCGATAAAAGCTCGAAAAACCATCATTTAAATTAAAACTACAATGTTAAAAAAATAACGCGAGGAACTTAACGTTCCATTGAAAAGCTCGCGTGGAACATAAGTTCCATTCGAAAATCAACAACGCGCTTCTCGCGCTAATACACGACGAAGGATTTCAACAAAAAACTGAAACTGAAAAATTCTGCGCGCGTATTTATACGTGCGGCAAAAGGGCGGAGTTTAGATAAACGGCAGCAATTAAAATTCGCTTACCGAAATTAGAATTGCCAAAATAATACTCATAATTCCGAGAGCAGACGATCCGTAAAAACGCGAACCAATTAAAATAAATCACGAATTCCAAAGAGGCGCGAAAAATGCTTAGGTGGCGTATTAATCGCAGTAAAAAGCCCGCAAAACAGAATTCCGAAAATGGCCGCAACTGAAATTTTTGAATTGCAGTGAGACATGGAAATAACTTGAAACTGAAGAACAAACGGAATTTCTAACCAAAATGGGAAAATGGGACATCAAATTAAAGGGAATTTTAAGGGGAATCAAATAAATAAATAATTTTTAAAAGGGAAATTTTTACAAATCAAAAGTAATATTAATTTAAGGAATGGAACATTTTTAATTAAGAATATTATAAAGAAAATTAATTTAGAAGATTAATAATATTCTAATTAAAGAATAAATGAAAAAGCCAATAAATATTATTTAAATATTACCAAATTAAGAATATTGAGCCATGGAAAAAGAAATAAAAGTAAATTTTCAAACCTCCAAATTACATACATTCTAAAGCAACCCAACACTAGCATGAACTGTTTTTGAGATGATGTCCACTTTTCAAATAAATTTACCAAAAAAATTTACATAAAATTTAAAAAACAGTAAGTATCATCAAATATCTTCTTTCCACATGCAATATTATGTGACAAATCAGTTAATCTCATTCTCGTGGATCTAGGTCTTTCTATTCATGAGAGATGACACTTTATAATAGCTTTGCATTCTGACACCCAAGAATTTGTCAATAGTCAATTGCCAATTTATTTCATGAGATATCAATTAAATGTCAATTGCATTTTAATGAAGTTTTGTATGTGAGTGTGAATAAGTCATTCTATTTGGACTAATATGTTACCAAAAGCACTCAATATCAATTTACATGGTATTAATTCAATGCCAAAAACATTATGCCATGGATCTTGTACACCATTATTTTGCTGTGAAATAAGTAAAGGTTTTGCATTACGTAGGGAAAATCATGTGCTGCCCACATCAGATATTTTTTCTTTTTATACAAAAGCAATAACAAAATAGTCTTCACTTGACATTCTCATACTTTCATATTCCATAGTGTTTAACTCTACTTTTATCACGGTCATAATCTGAATGAAGAAAAATATATATCCTTTTCAGACTCCGAACTCAATTTTTTTTTTTTTTTTTTAATTATTCATAAAGTTTCTTTAAACATTTTTCTTTACGATGACAATCACTTAAGGATGTCAATGGATGCAGTTTAACTATATTAACATAAACTATTTTGATATATACCATTAATATACATAGCACAATTCAATACTACCATTATATCATTCTTACGAGAATTATCATTGCTTATTAAAGAAAATACGGCTATGAAAATCTTAAAAATTAAATAATTCTAATTATGAGAATTCTAAAAATTCTATCTAATTCTAGTCTTCACATAATGCATTTGAATATAATTGATAGCAGTAGGAGCCTTCATTGAGTAATCACACACACAAAAAAGGAGGGAGGGGAGAGCAATATAAAAACCAATATTGATTAGAAACTAAAATATTATTAATCACAATATTAATATAACTCAATATTGAATAACAACCAAGGTAATGTTAATCACAATGATTTTTCAGTAAATTCTGCAAGTCCAATACATTGGTTATAACAAGTAACCCGAAACCAACTAAATTTATCGTGAAATCCAAATACACTAAATCAGATTTACACAGCAAAATCTATAATATAAACAAAAAAGATCAATCATGCATAAAGCATTGATTATGAAACACTTTCCAACTCCAATGCAATTTTATTTAAACATCTCCAAAATGCGATACATTCCTGGGTAATATTTTTAAAATTATCACAATACTACATTAATTTATTATATTTGAAAACCTAAAACTTCATCGAAAAAAATGACCTTTATTCAAATGGCGGCATTGAAATATAAATTGCCTGGTTTAAACATATCTAAAATGCGATACATTCCTAGATAATATTTTTAAAATTATCATAATACACCTGTCCCCCGATTTACATGGAAGATAGGTTCTGCACAAAACCGTGTAAATTGAAATCTTGGATTTTGCTAAGTAAAATCGTGTAAAACGAAAATAACCCCAAAATATGCATGATTCAGTCATTTATTTAAGTAAAACAAAAGTAAGACATCTTAGAAAACTTAAAATTATACTTAGTTTATAAAACAACAAACATATGAATGTAGTAATATAACATATTTAATTTATTTTACATTAGGAACAAAGAACAAAAAGACCCTTAAAAATTAATTATAAGTTTAATCACTGTCATCACTTTCATGTACTATCAGTCTTTTCTTTCTGATAGGTATGATGTCACTTTCATCACTTGAGCTTTCTTGATGCGATTCTAGCTCAATGGCTCCCCATTACGAGGATTCCCCTAAATGTATATATTTTACAACACCGGGAATCCCCTGTCGTTTTCATCAGTGTTACCAAAGGAATAAAATTCAAAAATGCCATCAAATCTTTGTATAGGCGTATATGGAGCGGAATATACATTTTCATCAATTTTTTGAAATCTGTTAATTTATAAACCATGTAAAAGCGAAATCGTCTAAAACAAGTGCCGTGTAAATCGGGGGATAAGTGTACTACAATAATTTATTATATTTGAAAACTTCATCGAAAACATATGAACTTTATTCAAATGACATCATTGAAATATATATATATATCGCCTGGCTCTTTATATAAATGCAGTATTTCATTCATAAACTTTTTTCCATTCATTCATTCATCACAATACTACAATAATTTATTTTATTTAAAAACTTAAAACCATGCAATTACAAGTAATTTAACTCTATGCTTAAAACTCCATCAAAAAAATCGTTTGCTTCTCTGTGTAAAATCAATGAATGTTTCATTCATATCAGTGCTATATTGCAGACTCCATAAGCTAAATAATTTTGCGTTAAAAAAATTCAGCAATTCTTATACAACTCATCTTACAGCCTAATCTGTTTACATTCTCCATAAGTGAAAATTAGGTTTTGTTGCAGAAATAATCAAAGTTTGATGATCATTTAAACTCAAATATATTGTAATTGTGTTGTTTCAGAATACAGATGCACAGAAATTAAGCAAAAATAAAGTGGTTAGGATGGATACAACACTAAATATAAATTAAAAAGAACTTTAAAAATAATGATTTTGACACAAGATAGATGGATGCCATATTTTATTTTGAAATGGATCACATGATCTCTTCATATAATGGTCAAGTGATTTCTTCACATAAAGGGTGTAATTATAATTTTAATTTTTATTTTAAAAGCTACTGAATATATTTAGCTAAATTTTTTTTTATATATTTTATGGGATAATTTGAATATTTCCCAAAACTTTTAAAGCAATTTATGAATTTTAAATTCGCTTAAAAAATGTTTGAAAAATTAGGTCCCATAGGGTTCAATGTATTTCATTTTTCAACCCAGGTTCAATCCAAAACTAATTGGGTGATATAATTCATTTATATTCCCATAGGTCCCACAGACTGTCTGAACAACATACTAAAATTTCATTTTGATAAAGTAATTTTTATGGCAGTTATCATGCTAATGGACAGACAGACAGAATGAACAAAGTCATAAACACTTTTCAACTATGTTGTAAAGTGTTAAAAAAGATGTTTGTCTGTATGTATGTATGTATGTATGTATGTATGTTTGTGTTGTATGTGATAAAAAATTTAAGCAATGCAAAACCATGAAATTTGGTAGGTACCTGATGTCTACTGCATACATAAATTGAACTTTAAATTTGACATTATTCAGCTGTTTTAATGTAATTTCAATTTAAAACAATGTTACATTTCTCACATATGACATATAATGGGGCGCGGTAGCCCATTGGTTAGCGTGCTGGAGTTGCACTCGGTAGGCCCGGGTTCGATTCCAGCCACTGCCAAAACTGCCGCCGTGTTCATGCGGAGTACGATCACGTTAAACATGTGGGTCCGAAAGTCCTTCCGAGAGGTTGGTGGTAGGGGAAGGAGGGTACGGTCTCTGTGGATGCCTCCCCCACTGGGTTCCGGTCCAAATTGGGTGGCACTTCCAGACCGTCCAAACAGTTACCTTACACCTTTCTGGTAGGTCGGACGGTCTGGGTCTCAACAACAACAACATATGACATATAATGACTTGGTGGTTTTAAATTATGGCATCTGAAAAGAAGAGTATTTAATGGACATTTATGAAGCGTATTATAGAAATACTAAAATATAAGCCTGACGTCCATTTTAAAAGAAATAAGTTATTTTTAATTTTATCTAAGCCTTTTTGAAAAAAAAAAAACTGTAAACTCAAGATTACTAAGGAAGAAAAATTGAAAATAATTTGAAAAGCGAAAATATTTATATTTATTGTTTTCGACAATGCAATCACTCTGATGTGATAAGGTTTAATAGAACAATAATTTACATTTGAAATATTTCTTTGAAGAAAAAAAAAACCAAACTGATTTCAAGCAAAAATTTAATTAGTTAAGAAAAATGCTCCAGTTTTTAATATAAACACTGGATTCAAGCAGAAGTGAATGCAGAAAGTCAATGGATCATAGGAAAAATTTAGTGTTCACGTGGGGGTTATGATAATGCTGATGGTCTGGGTTTGTATCTAAATTGAAATATTTATCCTTGATTAAAACATATTTGGCAACATTTTGTAACAACATTATCCAGAGATAGATAAATAAACAGACAGATAAATCAAGGTGTTTATATTATTAATTCTGATTACTGAACATATCATATTTGGGTTAGTTTTGGAACCAAATGCTAAATAAATGCCAAACGCTAATAATTTGATATTCCATCATAAGTTGAAGTGATATTCAGTTTCATCATTACTTCAGCATCAATTACTAAATTAATATTTTAATAATAAAACTGAGTGAAAACTGAAACACAGTGAAGCAACCACCCTGCATCACTGTGTTCAAATTTAAGCAGCCTGAATTGAAAGTAGTGATCATAAGTAGTGAGCATACCAATACAGCTGTATATCTTTTTGCCTCCGAAAATGATTAATAATTTTAATCAACTTTCTATACTTTTACTAGATACTTAAATAGATGTTTTAAGTTAAATGAAAATTTTTGAAATGAAAATAGAAAAAGAACCGGAAGTGAAAATCTTTAGTAAAACCCCCTACCCCCTTCAAAATTCAATGTTGAATCCAAATCAGTTATTATCTTAGTTCCATCTATAGCAGATCCTGAGAAATAGGTGTTTCAAGGCAAAATTTTTCTAAACAGCAATAATATGGCAATTTTTTTGCCACCAGTGAAGAAATATTGATACTTAATAAAATATATAACTATTATAAAAAGTGATGCATGAATTACTGAAAAAATTATCAATGTCAGCAAAAACTTTATTCTGTGTTTCATAGAAGTTGAACAGCATTGTAAGCATAAAAAATTAGAATGATAAACAAGTTAAATGTGTGTTTATGTCACTACTTTTATTTCCTTTTAGGAGATAAATTATTAATTCATACACACAAAACGTACTGTGCACTTTTCACTGAATGAAAAGACTTAAACTTACAAGAAAAGCCTTTCAACCTGCATTCTTAAATATCTTAAAAAACATTTGAAGCTATTGGAATAAACAAATTTAACTATTATGAAATATATATATCTGCTAAATCCCAACAGCTATACTTAAAATTAATAAGAAACATTTTTTCACACTGCATAAATCATGCACTACTGAACATTGAAAAAAAGCCTGGTATCTATAACTCATGTATCCTGAGTAATGATAATTAACTATATGCAACCAAATAAGTATTTCTGCTAGATAAATGACTATGTAATCCTAACAGCGTCGAGTATTTCTGGTGTATATAGTAAATAGTGAACATAACTATCAAATTCAGCATTAAGTCCTGAGAAACAACGGGTATTTGTTTTAGATAAATAACTGTATTTCAGACAATGCTAGAATATGCATACAAATGAGGAACATTACTGCCAAATTTCAAAATGTATCCTATATGATACCTGGTTTTTATACCAGTTAAAATAAAAAATGCACACAAACTCCTAATCATTCATCCCAAATAAGAAAGTGTAAGATTTAAAATTAAAATACCTTTTTCAGGATGCTTTCAAAATCTTTATTCTGAGAAGTAGCCCCACACTTATCAGGCAGCAAATCAAGAAGTTGAGAGTGGGTCCTATCACTCATACACAAAAGAGACAACATTTCTTGACGAGTCACCTCTTCCTCAGTTTGGCCTAAAGAAGAAAAAAAAAAATAGATGATGCAATTCATGTGTAAGAGTAACTGTTTTAGTGCTATTTGAAGAAAAAGAACAATAAATCAGTGATTTGCATGACTCAGTGTGGAACAATGAAAATTTTAATTTTATAAACAAAAGTACTTTTCATGAGATTTCTTTTTTTTTTTTCGTAATTTAAATTTTTCTAAAACAATACACTAAAATTGACAAAGTTATTATAAATGCAGTTCAGCAGTTATCGGCTGACTTTCATTGGAACTTATGGGTTTAATCTTCTGCTCAGCTCAGACAAAATAAATATTAATATTGTTCAATTAGGTTAATTATATATATATATATGCGTGTGTGTGTGTGCATGTGTGTGTGTGTGTGTGTGTGTATATGCAAAATATATATATATAGATATACTGTAAAAACAGGTGAAAAGGGGAAAGTTATCAGATATGAAGCTTACTTAGTAGCTCAAGGAGTAAAAAATCAAAAGAAATTAGAGTTTTATGATGAAATTTTTAACCTAGTAGTAAATTTTTCTGAGGCTCTATAGTACATAAATTTTTATTTAAAAGCACATAATAGTGGTACCCAAAAATAAAAAAGTATTGTATTTAGTGATAATCAATTAAAATATTATATAATAGAGAAACTTTCATTTCAGGCTATGGCTCTGTATGAAGCAAAAATAAATTGCAACATATCAATTTATTAATGAATCTAAATGATCTTAAGCTTCTAAATATAAAAAATAACCCTATACAATAAGACAACACCTCATAGCAACATATTTAATTTGCATCACTTAGTACGTGCATGCCAGCTAGATATTTTATTTTAATTGACTTAATAAAAATTATCTGATTAAATCAAACAAATATAACATACAAAGTTAATAATAAAATCAAAAACTATTCAAAGCACACATTAAGAAAAAAATCTACAATTCAGAATTAAAAATCATACCAATATTCGTATGAATGGATAACAACGTAGTGAGAAAATATAATGCCCCTTCAAGCATTGGCAACACTTTATCATACTCCAAGAAAGTATAAGTTCGATGTAGATTAAATGTGAACCATTCCGACACATGAAATCTGAAAAATAAATGAATAGTGATAATTAAGTATTATGATATGTTAAATACACTTAATAACATGATCAATTATGCATAAAGTATTGATTATGAAACACTTTCCAACTGCAATGCAATTTTTTAAATACCTCTAAAATTCAATACACTGAGAGGTGATATTTTTAAAAGTATCACAATACTATAATAATTTATTATATTTGAAAACTTAAAGCTTCATCGAAAAAATTAACTTTTTCAAATGATGTCATTGAAATATAAATCACCTAGCTCTCTATATAAAAACAGTAAATATTTTATTCATAAACTTTTATTCCATTCCTTTCATTTAGTGGTGATATATTTAAAATTATCACAATACTACAATAATTTATTCTACTTAAAAACTTAAAACCATGGAGGTAAAAGTATTTTAACTCCATGCTTAAAACTTCGAAAAAGTGACTATCGAAAAGGCAATACTATAAAATTGTCTGCTTCTCTATGTAAAATCAATGAATGTTTCATTCATATCAGCTATATTCCAGACTCCAGAGTTAAATCATTTCTCGTTAAAAAAATTCAGCAATTCTTATACAACTCATTCTACAGCTTGATGTGTTTATATTCTGTGTACGTAAAAATTAGGCTTCCTTGTAGAAATAATCAAAGTTTGATGATCATTTAAACTCAAAAATATTGTAATTGCGTTGGTGCAGTATATAGATGCACAGAAAATAAGCAAAAATAAAGTAGTTTTAGGACGGATGCAACACTAAATATAAATTAAAAAGAACGTTAAATGCCACGATTTTGACACTTGGAAAAAAGATGGATGCCATATTTTATTTTGAAGTGGGTCACATGATTTCTTCATATAATATGGGTGCAAGTATTATTTCAATTTTTATTTAAAAAACTACAGAACATATCAAGCTGAAAAATTTTTTATATATTTTATGGGATAATTTGAATATTTCTTAAAATTTTTAAAGCAATTTGTGAATTTTAAATTTGCTTAAAAAATATTTAAAAAATTAGGTTCCATAGGATTCAATGTATTTTATTTTTTCAACCTGGGTTCAATCCAAAACTAATTGGGTGATATTATTCATTTACATTCTCATATGTCCCACAGACCGTCTCAACAAAATACTAAAATTTCATTTTGATAAAAGACATTTTTAAGGCAGTTATTGTGTGAATGGACAGACAGACAGAATGAACAAAGTCATAAACACTTTTCAACTATGTTGTAAAGTGTTAAAAAAGCATGTGTAAAAAGCATGTAAAGTGTTAAAAAAGCATGTGTAAAAAGCATGTAAAGTGTTAAAAAAGCAACATAAATTACACTACATATTAACAAATTCACAAATTTGGGAAACTATTCTGGGAAAACAATAGCACAAATTAGTGCTTTCCTATAATTCTTTATCACTAAAAATCAATAAACATTTTATTGTTACCAATTAAAATATGCATACTTAATTTCATAGCCTTGTAATATTTATGAGATATCGTACTAAGTATGGAAAAGCAAAATATCAACTATCTCCAGAACAGTTTGTGATAACTCCTAAACAATAGTATTTATTGTTTAGGAGTTATCATGGTAATATGATATGGTAATATGTGACATTTGGTAATATGGTAACACTCAGAGTTAGGCAGTATCGAAAATACATGTATTTGAAATACCTTTACAAAATACATTTGTATTTTAAACTGAAAAACCTGAAGTATTTTGGTAATGTATCAAAAATACATTTTCAGAGTATTTTGTATTTTCAAAATACTCAAAATACAATTCTTCAGATTTCAAACTATTGTGTTTAAACCGCAGATGAATGATTCCCAAATCGGAAAAGAAACTAATTAGTCATTGAATTTGTTTCTAGGTTTGTTTTCTTAATCCAAACATCCTTTTTCAACCAAGCACCAATAAAAATGTTAATTAATGGGATGTTTAGTGTCTGTGGTGACCTATGAAAAATATAGTTCCTGTTATAAACTTTACGTTTATATTGGAATTATGTAATGTTGTTTGGTAGATGGTTTCTTTCTGTCTATGTGGATAAAGAAAAAAGGCAAGAAGAGAGCTTGAACTTGCATTCTTTGTAGAAACAGAAGCATAGGCAACCCAAGTTCTGCTGTGTGTGCATTCATTGCATATATTTTTATACAAATTGAGGAGGTGCAATGCAGTTAGTTATTGTACAGACATAAGAAAAGATGCAAGATACTACTGCTCATAACGTAAATGTATTTAGGGAATTAATGGAATATGATGTGGATGGTATGCAGTATTAAATGAAAGATGTTTTAACGTGATACCTATTGATAATGAAAAAATATGGGGAATGAAAATTATACAAAACTAAAATGCGTGGTTATAAATGAGATTTTTTAAACCACAACGAATTTTAAAACGAATCTAAAGGTAAGATTTTAGTTTTATATAGTAGTACCTTGATTTCACGAGTATTTACGCTAGTCCCTTGGCATTTGTTTAATCACGGTTGTACTATATCATGCAATAAATTTTATTGGTAGCAAAATTAGTATGCCATATTATCATTTTTAGGTAAAGTGTTTCCTTGAAACACCTGTTTCTCAGGATCTGCTACAGATAGAGCTCAGATGACAACTGATTTGAAGTTAGTACCATATTTCAAAGGGGTTGGAGGTTCATTATGGATTTCCATATTCGGTTCTTTTTCATTTCCGGTGCAAATATTGTCGTTTTACTTGAAAAGTCTCAAAACTGGCTATAGATAGATCTTAGATGATAACTGTTAATATGGATTCGGCATCAAATTCTAGAGGAGGTAAGATGGTTCAAAGAATATTTATTTCCGTTTTTTTTTCCATATCTGGTTCAAAAAATTTTCCTTAAAACATATATTTTTCAGAATTGTCGATAGATAAAGATAATAACTGTTATGGATGCAGCATCAAATTCTGGACAAGGTCCGGGATTCACTAAGGATTTGCACCTCCAGTTCTTTTCACATCCAGCTCAACAAAACTTTCAAGAAATTTTATTTCTTAAGATTGGTATAGATAGAGCTCATATGATGACTGATATGAATTCAACATGAAATTCAGGAGATAGTTGGGGGTTCACTAAGGATTTCCCACTTCTATTTTTCTTTTCTTTTTCTTTAGGCTCAAAATTTTTCCTTCAAACATCTATTTCTAAGGATATTTATAGAGCTTAGATGATGACTGATATGGAGCAGCATCAAATTCTAGAGGGGGGGGTTGGGGATTCACTAAGGATTTCCATTTATGGTTTTGAAGATTACACTTTCTTTTTTACTTAAAATTTCGTATTAATGTACGGAATATGTATATAAAAGTGAATTAAAATGATTAATAGTTCTGTCAAAAATAAAGTGTACAAACCATATTTACCTCAATATGATGGTTTCTTCATATATTTCTTGTTCCTTACAAAATGATTGATATAAATATTAGAACACTAGCATGAACTGTTCTCGAGATATTGCACATTTTTTAAATAAATTTATCAAAAAATCCCATAAATTAAAAAAATATTAACTGTTGAGAAACATGTTCACTTTTCATATGCAATATCATGCAATAAATTTTATGACATCATTTTCGTGGATCTAGCTCGTTCCATTCATGAGAAAAGATACTTTGAATACTACTTTTATATTTAACCCCTTGCCTGTGCCGCCCGAATCCAGTTCGGGCAACCCTTCTGCGCCAAATTTGGAATGCCCGAACTGACTTCGGGCAAGCGAAAAATGAGTGTTTCTATTCCGTTGATCCCGATTTGAGTTCGTTTTGCCTTCCCAAATGCTTTACAATATAGTTCATTGTTTTTCCAACAGATGGCGATACTTGTCCGCATTTTTTTTGGAAGTAGGCAGGATCAGTAGCTTGATTAAGCGGGATATAAACCGAGTTTATTGTAAAGAGTGTGAAAAAATTTTCCATTTTTGACCCACTTTCCTGAAATATCCTCCACAGGCAAGGGGTTAAATGCCAATAGTCATTTATCTGCTATAAGAATAACTTATTTCTCCGTCCATAGAAATTGGCGAAATTTTGGCGACGAATTTGGAGGAATGTAGCCAACTTGGTGACTTTTTTAAACTTTTTTTGGTGACTTTTTTGTTTCGCAAATTCTGATTTCAGTCGTATGACGGGCATACCTTCTAGTATATAAGAAATGCTCTTCTCTCCGTTTGTCTGTAACACTTGGTGATGCATTTTGGCGAACTTGGTGAATAATCAGCAAAGTATCGCCAACTTGGCGATATTTTGCCCCAAATTGATGAAAGCATCAAAATTGCAAAAGTGACGCTAAAGTGACGCTAATTGCAAAAGTGACGGAAAATGACACCTAATTGATGAATTAATTATTCAAATATTTTAATATATGGACTATACCGTTTACTGAGGATGCTATCAATATTGATAATTGTTTATTTGGAGTTGCACAAAATGACATAAACAATATTGATAATTGTTTATTTGGAGTTGCACGAAATATGTTAATTGGGTACTTTGAAATAGTTTTACAGCTTGTCATCCAGAAAATCGCCAAATGCACAATTCAAAATTAAAAACACAGTACTGTGGATCGTATACATTATGTTTTTACTGTCAAAGGAGAAAATTTATTGCATTATATAAGGAATGTCATGTGCTGCCCACATCAGATTGTTTTTACTTTATTAATTTAGAGATTTAAAATTTCAGACTTTAGTCTTTTAGGTCATACTTTTGCGATACATTCTAATCCTTTTAAAATGCCAGTGTTAATATTTAACAAATACAAGGTCTGTTTATTTCTAATAAAATGTATACATATATACTGCTTTTCACAGAAAATCCAGTCCAATACACAGCACTGTTTAATTTTTTAAAATGTATTTTGTATTTGGAATTTTTTTAATTTGAAAAGTATTTTGTATTTTGTATTTTATGCCCTAAAACCTATGTATTTTATATTTTGTATCGAAAATACATTTTCAATGTATTTTGCCCAACTCTGGTAATACCATATGTCATTAAGCTGATGAGTCTCAGGTTAACACCGGTGCTTTTTTTAACTTGACTACATCGATGATCAGAACAATTATAAAAAATGCAGACAAGATAAATGTTTCTGTAAGGATGACCTCAAAGTTACTAATTAATGATTTGTGCATTATTCATTGAAGTTTATTATTGTATATTATAGTATGTTTGTTACTCTTAATATATACATAAAATAATAGATCACATCTCAAGTGAAAAAATAATTTTATCAGACACACATATCACATATCCAATTACATAATGTTATAATAACCCGGCATAACAAAAATCCAAAGACCACATCCTTAGTAGTGATGGACAAGCTCATGTAGTGTATCGACATGGCATATCAATACATCATTACATAACATTTAGAAATGTATCAATATTGAATCAATATCAATCCTCAGTGTATCGATACTGTAATGTATCAACTTCTTCAATTTGCTGACTGAGATAATAAGATTATCTGAAAATTGAGTTCTTAAATTTTGTTGGAATATATAAAGATTAAATTAAAAACTAATTTAAAATATTCATTCTAAAAAACTACTAATAACACAATGAGAGAATAATAATAATAATTAGATAAAGGAAACAGATAAAAGCAGTAAAATACAGTAGATCAAATATGACTGAGCTAAATAAGAGGACTAAATTCCTAATAATCCAGAAATGTCTATAAATTGAGTAATTAAAATTAATACATAAATCTTATTTACTGAAATTCATAAAATCTTTCAATTAACTTGGAGTACAAAAAAATTCCATATTTAATTGAGCTATTTTTGAACATATTTTTTATTTTACTCATAGCATTTACTTTCAGAACTATTTCCAGCATTTTAAAAAAAAAGCACATTTTTCAATAATACTTTTTAGCAAAAAAGATAATATGTGGAATTGATTTTATCACTGCAACAAAATCAGCACAGTTTTTATAATTAAAAATAAAATCATTGCAAACATATGATCTGAAATTGAGAAAAATTACTGATACAATATGTATCAAAATCTAATGTGTCAATACACAAAAAATATCATATACAATGTATCGATGAATTGTAAGGTCATATATTGATATGCGTATTACTAATCCTTATCATTAAGGGGAATGTGACTATGCCAATTATATTACAGCTCTGAATCACAACCTTCACATCAACTAGCAGATTGGTGTTTAAAGCATCAAATTCCATTAACATGATTGACATAAACATAAGGACAACAATTCAAATACTACAGGAACACAGAACTAAGATACAGAAGTACACATGAACTAAAAAATACCTTAAAAAGGATATAACAGCATAAAACACAAAAATGCGGGTATCAACTGAGTTCAAAAGCAAAAAAACAGTCTTCTTCATCAGATCCAGCAAGAAGTGTAACCTATACACACCAGAGAAAGATCGGCACGATCGAGATACCGACCTTGGTCTGCTGAGTGAAAGTCTGGCTTCTTGCATGTTCTAAGGCAGTTTGCTTTTTGCCTTCGAAAGCTGGTTGGCATTATTGCGCTTTATACGAAGTGTTATATCCTTTCTATTTTTTAACAGCAGTTTGAGCATATTTGAACATATAAATACCTCCTGATTATAGTATACATAAACCACTCTGGATTTAATTTCATGGCACATATTTGAAGAAGAAACAAATCAGCATCTACTATGGAGTTGCAGAAATGGCACTGGATGTATGTCATAGCTTGACCTTTGATTTGTAAACCACTCCGAACCCACATATTAGACAGTATTTCATGAAATGCTATCTATAATGGACAAAATTCATATTAAAAAAAATTCAACCTGGTAAACATCTACAACTTTTAAATTCTAAATAATTTTAAATATAGCAAGGGAGTAGAGCAAAAAGTGACCAAGGGACTACAGCAAATGTGTCAAAAAGCAATTAGTTTTTGGTACATTTTGTAGCTTTGTAAAAATACACAATTAGAAATTCCCTCCAATTCACCACCAGCCTGAAACACTTGCTCTTCCAAAATCTCTGGACACACATGGACCATGCACCTCTCCTGATCAATACCATTAATTACTACATGGTCAATATTATGGACACCTCCTACTTTTGTTGTCAACAGCTCGTAGCCAATGAAAGAAGGGACATGTTGTGAGCTAGCTTGGTGAGTATATAAGGTGTGGTGTAGGCATTCTGAAAACATATAACTTGTTGCTGTCATAGCTAAAATAAGCAATTTATCAGATTTGGTAAAAGGGATGATTATCGGGTTTCAGGCCATGGGTGGCAGTATTTCTGAAACAGTGCAGTTTGTGAACTGCTCGCATGCTGCTGTGGTTAAAGTGTATCGACAATGGGGAAATGGCACCATTGTGAAGAATAAGAGATATGGAGACTGCAGAGCACCATGCGCCATTGATACGAAAGGTGAGAGTCGGCTCCGAAGGCTCCTAAAGGCCGATTGCCACACTACAGTGAAGCAACTCACTGGCCAAATGAACCAGGAGGCTACCAGAAGTGTGTCTCAACTAAGTTCAATGAACTCTGCTACATATATGCCTCCAAAGCAGATGGATGGTCCCTGAACCTATGCTAACGAAAGTGCATCAGCAGAAAATGATTACATTTGCATGGCAGAATCGGAATAGGACCTCCGCTAATTGGCAAAAGATTGCCTTCTCCGATGAGTCATGTTTTCTGCTTCTTCGAACAAATAGACATTGGAGTATAAGGCGTGAAAGATCAGGGAACAAACACTCATCAACCATTGCTGAAAGAACACAAGGCGGAGGGGGGGGCAGCATTATGGTTTAGGAAATGTTTTCATGGCATTCTTTGGGTCCATTCATACCTGTGGAAGGTATGAACCAGATTCATTATGAATCCATCCTTGCAGACCACGTATGCTCATACATGCTGATTGCCTTCCCAGGGGCGGATGGGATCTACCAGCATGACAATGTGATGTGTCACACAATAAGAACTGTCTGAGAGTGGTTGGGGGAGCAGGATGAAGACTTCAAAGTACTTTCCTGGCCCCCTAATTCCCCAGACTTAAACCGAATTGAGCATCTGTAGGACCACCTCGATCGGGTTATTTGCTCTATGGATTCTCCACCAAGCACCCTTTAGCAGCTCTCAGATGCTCTGCAGTTAACATGGCTCCACATACCTGTGAGCACCTTCCAGCACCATATTGAGTCACTCCCAGTCCGCCTAGCTGCTGTCCGTGCTGCAGACGGAAGTTACCTCAGATATTAACTGGTGGCCAAAATAATGTGTCTCAACTGTGTGTATGTGACCTGCTAACATAACATAATTACTACATGATCCCCTAACAAAACACAATAACTTTATGACTCCCTAAATAATCCTTAACAAAATCAGTAAAACACACCATATTTTGAATCAAGAATATTAAATTAATAATTCCTGCAAAAATGGCAATATAAAAAAACTGAATTTTTTTTTAAGATATAAAATTACTTTTAATTAACAACATTTTTCAAAACGTCATGAAGTTAGCAATATTGTGCCAAAATTGTCATAAAGTGTGACAGACAGACAAACAGATGCAAGTGCTTTTTCAATATAGTATTTCCCACATGGCAAGGTATCACAAAAGCACATTCTTGTTCTGTATATTGCAGAGTTCAAAATTATCATTATTTTTAAATAACAAACATTTTGTTGCATATATATATATGCAATATCTCTAAAAAGTAGACCTCAATTCTATAACTCATGCAAAAATGCTATTTATCATTAACTTATATTCGGATAATGATATATTCTGATTATTTATCTCCTGGTCACATCTAATGTAATGTAATAATGAAATGAAACTGCTTGATATTCAAATTTTATCACCTTAATACTTTTATTAAAAAAGAGAGAAAAAAATTCCGAAATATTGTAGTTGTGATTCAGCAAAGATTGTCTTTGTGTATTTTGATGATTTTCATAACTCTCAAAAATTTATCTCTATTTTATTTTGTATTGGAAATTTAAAAATTGATTAAAATGAATGTTTAAAAATTCATTATGTTTCTTAAAAAGTGATAAGGCTTTTTTTTTTATACAATTCATGCTAAATTTTCATGGTTTTAATAGTTCTTGAAATTTAATCTCCATATTTTATCATTAACTAAATGAAAAATCTTGCCAATTTGATAAAATTAGCAAGTCCCTAGATAATAAAATAAAAGGAAAATATTAGAAATATCATTAATATACATTATATTTATAAATAAGTACCTTATTTAATTATTATAAATTACATATATTGGATGAATATTTTTAATATATTTAAAAGACATGTGTTTACAGTTCATTTATACCCATGTTACAAAATCTGATCCATGTTACAAAATCTGAAAATTAAATTTAGAGCATTAAATGATCTGGTTGGCTAAATAAAATCCTTTGTTTATAGATACATGAAATAGCCAAATCAAATTATCATCGGTATTAAATTAATATTATGCAAATAATAGAAATTTGGCAAATAAGTTGACATTAAAAAAAACTATTAAAAAATGTGTCTTTTCTCTTGAATGAAACATGCTAAATCCATGAGAAAGATATCAACGAATGTGCTGCATACTGTTACATATGGAAAGTCAATTTACTTAATAATGCTTAATATTTCTTTAATTTTATGCAACATTTTGACACATATATTCAAAAAACATAATATCTTAATAATGGTCCAGTGTTCTAAAATGAATACTATTCATTTTTTCATGATACGTTTCATATAAAATTACTGTTTATTTAACATGATACTGGTTTGTTTGTTTTTTCTAAAATCATTTGATAATTTGGGGCTTCTAAATGTTTGTTTGTGTCATCAATATAATTTGTTATAATCAGTAGAATTCTAGTACTGACTGACTGTGATGACAGCACTAAATTTCCTTATTTGACTCACTCACTTAGTATTTTGTTCTTGAGATATCATTCCAGCAGACTCACACACACAAACATCACCTCAAAAACATTTAATTTGAGTTCAGAAATGCTCAAAATGTGTAATCTATCGAAAACTCGAATTCAAATTTTCATCCGCCAATCACAATACTCTTCATATACATTACACTATGTATGTGGGAAAAGTTAAAATACATACTTGAGCTCTCAATGGATGCATCATCATCATCTTCAGAACATTCTCTTGTGGTAGCAAACTATCTAGCACTCCACCCTGATGTCGCACAGCTTGACCCAAAAATGATGCAAAACATCGATGCAATGGAATGTGAAAAGATATTTGAAATGGGTTTATCTGTTGAAAAATTATAACAAATATTCATTCATTCACATAATCTATGTTAAGAGCAAAAGAATTGTGATTTAATTAAACATAAAAGAAATATAATTATAGGCCACTGCAAGCCATGAATGGGAAGAAATATATCTAAAACATAAGTAAACTATTGAAAAATGTTAATTAAAGCTGTTTAAACAGATTAATAAAATTGCTTGAAGTTTTTCAGACAGGTTTTTGAAATTGTTCACATGAAAAAACTTTATATCATGCTAAAAAACTTTATATTGTGTTAATTTGGCTAAAAGCCAATATACGAGATATAACCAATAGTGTAATATATACAAGAACATTCTCGGATATTAACTACTGCTTAGGGATTTGCAGGACTTTTGAGAGCAGATAAAATACTGTTTAAAAACAAGTCCATAAGGTTTGAGAGCATCAGAAAATTATACATAATAAAATTTATTTGTCTGTGCTTTTGTATGTGTGTGTTGACTGTAGTGGAAAATTTAAGCATTGTACGGCCATGAAATTTGGAACACAGGTACTTCAGGACCCAGTACAATACGTCTAAGATTTCTCTTAAATTCAAATCGGTTTTGGTACTTACGTATTATCGCAACCATGACAAAACGTAATTGATGTAACGTCCAATAAAGGTCCCGATCGATTCCAAGGACAACATGCAACAAAGTGATCTGTATGAGGACCCACGTTCGAGCGGGCTCGAACTGGTTGGGGGGCGTACGCACCGCTGGGACTGTGTCGTCAGACAGGCCGGCTTCGCCGGACCAAGTCACAGAGCATACTAGACTCGCTTCTGGGACCGTCGCACGGCGCAAGGACCGTGACAACATGCAGCCAAGTGATCTGTATGAGGACCCACGTTCCAGCGGGCTCGAACTGGTTGAGAAAAACCCAGAAGCGAGTCCCAGAAGCGAGTCTAGTATGCTCTGTGACTTGGTCCGGCGAAGCCGGCCTGTCTGACGACACAGTCCCAGGGGTGCGTATGTCCCCCAACCAGTTCGAGCCCGCTCGAACGTGGGTCCTCATACAGATCACTTTGTTGCATGTTGTCCTTGGAATCGATCCGGACCTTTATTGGACGTTACATCAATTACGTTTTGTCATGGTTGCGATAATACGTAAGTACCTCGGTTTTTAAGTATTTTATGTTTTAGCATGATTTTAAGCGTTTTCCAACAATTTGGTTCCTTAGTGACTAAAACCTTAATATTTTTAGTTTCCTTAATGACCAAAAACTATATAATAGTTTTTAGTCACTAAATGGCTATATATATTGTACTATATGAGTTTCCATCTTGACACCTTCAGAAAGATTGAAGAACATTTTTTCCAACAATGTTTGAACCGAATCCATAGAACAATTCCTTCATTTTATTTACTTTTTTTTATAAATCAAAATTTGCACTTTTTTCTTGTTATCTTATATACTTATTTAGCAAAAGTTGTATGTATATCTTCATATTCTAACAAAAAACATTCTTTGAATTAATGGGTTTTATTTCAATTTTCGTGATTTTTTAGCAAATGCATAAACATTGAAATTTTCAATTCTGCTCACAGAAGGGCTTCCTTCTTTGGTAGCCAGTGGACTTTTCTATGCATGCCTACTTTGGAAATCCTGGGAAGTTTTAAGCCATGCCATATATTTCTTTGATTTTTATTTATTTATTTATTTGTATATTTGTTCTTTTTACTTCCCATGGTTGCAGAATGCAGAAATTGAAGCAGTTTGAATAGGTGAGTCTGAAAATACTGTTTTGTTTATGACAACAAACAAAAATAAATAACAGGCACTTGTTTAAGATCTGGGCAATACTGGATAATTCATTGCAGTTTTTAATAAACCACATTCTGTTTCTACACAGTATTAAATAATTTTCATTCATATAACATATTATATTAATTACTAAACAAAAATATGAATTCAACAAAGTGTTTAAACAAAACGCAAATAGTATTTTCTCTATGTGCTTAATTCAAACTTAAAACATTTCAACACTTAATACATATTAATGCACTATGCAAATACAGAATGCAAATGTTTATAATTACAGTATACAAATACTTTTAAATGTATACACATCTTATTTTTATGTAAAACATTAATGCCGATTAATAGAAAAATTGACCATGAAAATTTGTTTTCTTAACTAATAGACAGTAGAAGCAAAAATATCACAAAAAATGTTAGATTTAAAAAATTGAACTCTAGAATTACTACAACTATTAAAACTTCAAAATGGCAATATAGAGAAATCTTTAATCATCAACAGCAAAATTTTTGTCGCCAGTGACATGACATTTTTTTCTGAAAACTAATTTATAGAAAATAACATGTTATTAAGAAATGTAAATAAATTCCTTATGCTGTCTTAAAATTTTTATGACAACTAACACAAAAATCAAGATAAAATTTTAATTTCACTCTTTTCGGAAAAATAATTTTGTTTTGCCTCAAAAGATTCAAAAATTATAAATGCTATATTCAAATGTAGTATCAAGTTTCAAATATGTAAAATATTATAATAAAATGCTGTTTTAGAATTTTCACCTTTAACAATATTTTACTATTTTCTTGCACACACTAGCTAAGAATGAAGCTTCTAAAGACAAATAAGTTACACATAAGATTAATGTGCTTTAAATTTATGAACATAAATGCACATTTAACTATGGATCAAACAGTTTACATTTTTTTTAAATAATTGTTTTAGATATATAAAACAAATGTTTAAAAAAATATGCTTTCTCTGAAACTGATTAACTGAGTGTTTAAATGTAAAAAGTAAATAAATGCACTTAGAAGTTGGAAGAAACTTACTGGATCATCAAAACAGTAGCCAATAGCATCAAACCAATTACATATAGCCTCAACGCAAATAGTGAGAATTTCTTGAGTTTTATCCAAAGTTTCCTAAAAATAAAAAATATCATAGATTATAAATTAAACTGAATTATTCAAACAAATGTTAGTTTAAAGTAAAAAAACACTTGCACAAACTAAACAAAAAGCTATACAACTAACTCTAGGTATATGTGGTACTTCAAAATCATAATATTATTTTAATACCAGAATAATTAAATGGTTCACTCATAATTATCCAAGCACAACATAATACCACTTAACAAAAAAAAATAATTTTAATGGCAATAAAAGAGAGTAGAAATTTTAACGTCAATAAGCAGTGAAACAAAATAAATTCAGGAACTGTAATTAAAAAAGAAAAACAAACAAGATCTTTTTCCTGAAATACTCACAACTTAAAAATTTTGTGGAATGAAACAAAGACATATACACAGTGACACCTGTTGTTGTTGTTGAAACCCAGACCGTCCGACCTACCAGAAAGGTGTAAGGTAACTGTTTGGACGGTCGGGAAGTGCCATCCAATTTAGACCGGAACCCAGTGGGGGAGGCATCCACAGGGACCGTACCCTCCTTCCCCTACCACCAACCTCTCGGAAGGACTTTCGGACCCACATGTTTAACGTGATCGTACTCCGCATGAACACGGCGGCAGTTTTGGCAGTGGCTGAAATCGAACCCGGGCCTACCGAGTGCAACTCCAGCGCGCTAACCAATGGGCTACCGCGCCCTACAGTGACACCTGTGGAATGTGGAAGACCCAGGCCGTCCGACTCATCCGAGGATTTGAGTAGCTGGTTGGACGACCGGGAAAGGAAGCTAGCAGGTGCCGACTTCCAAGGACAGCGACCGCTCTGGAGGTTTATTAAAAATCCAGTTTTTTAAAGTTTAAGAATAAATTCGTAAGACAGACAGTTTTACAGACAAGAAATACAGACATAACGAAGACAGGTACTGTAAACAGACACAAATATGGACACCTGTGTATAATGATATTGTCTATAACGATAAACTTGTTTATAACGATATTTTCCATGGTCCCGGTGGATTTCCTATAGTTTTAGTATATATCGAACTTGTCTATAGCAATAATTTGCTTTTGAGTGAACCTGTATATAACGATAATTTTGAGTATTTCAAACTTTTTTCCCTGTGTTATGTCCAAGACTTTTTGGACTTCGGACCAAAACTTTTACAATGGCAGACTTAACACAAAGGCAGTTCATCCTAAAGGGGAATAATGTTCTATCTACGACTAAGATCTGTTCAATATTACCAAACTACTCTACTGTTATCTCTACTGTTCAAGATTACCAAACCCTTTGACATAAATGTTAAACAAGCATATGACATGATCTCTGATATTTGGAGTTATGTGCAGCCATCTACCATACGAAATTGTTGGCGGAAGGCAGGTTTTAACTTCAGCCCGTGCAGTGATGAAGAACAATCTGACAGCGATGAGAATTCTCAACAAAATCTTTCTGAAGAAGAAAATTGTGTGCTGCACCTAAGTAATTCTTTGAATGCTTTCAAAGTTTTCACGAATAGGCACTCTTCAATAAACCCAGAAGACTATTTGAATTTGGATGAAGGTTTATTAGTGTTCAGTGGGAGCACCAATGAGGACATAATTGTAGAACTGAAAGAAAATGCTGATGTTAGTGAAGTGGAAGATGAGGAGTGTGGAACGGAATCACCACCCAACACAACAGCTAAAGATGCTGTCAAAATGATCGAAACATTACAGAATTTTATTCCTACTTTACCAAATGTTCTAGATGTATATCTGATTTTGCTAGAAGGTTTAGAAAATATGTGTATGACGGCTGCATTCTCTGCAAAATCTAAGCAAACGAAAATATTGGATTACTTCGCATGTTAAATTTTCCTTCGTCCTATTTAAGGATTCGAATTGTGTACGGTACATATTTCATTTCCGTTTCGACATATTCTTGATTTTTGAATGAAAAATATAACTCCAATTTTATTTTTATCAATATAATTATCCATTTTTTAATTGCATAATAGAAATTTAGTTAAAATATATGCCGTGTTACATTTTCGAACTACAATTTGAATCTTATGATTTAGGTTCATAAGATACTACATATGTTTTATATTTTTTTCCTAATCTGTAATACATTCATTAAAAATGTAAGTTCAACATAATACTGTAGCATTATTCAGTCATGCAAGTTCAAAATATATTATTATAATAACGTCACACCCATGTTAAATAACTTCCATTATAGAGTGTAGCAAGTTCAGCCTTGTCTATAACGATAAATTGTCTATAACGATATTTTTTCTCGGTCCCTAGAGTATCGTTATAGACAGGTTTGACTGTATTACAACTAAAAGTGAAAAAATAACATTATCTATACCTTCAATATCTACCCTCAACCCACACTTCCCAATGTCTAGAAGACAGAATAGCTCAAAGCGGCATTTCGTAAAAAAGGACAACAAAGCATTAGAAATTGCTGTGATATTCAAAAGAAGTTGAAGAACATTTTTTAATAAAGTGTTCTATTAAAAATCATTAATTCCAAACTTTAACAAACACAGGGTACTCTACTACCTTTTAACATTATTTTAATAAAAGAATAACATTTTTAAGTAAAGTATTTACGAAGGACATAACAAAAACTGAAAAACAACGAACACATACTTAAAAACTTTTATTGGTAGGGCTAGGGGCAGCTAAACATCCCCAAACATTTTTAAATGTATACTAATATTCTTCACTGCAGCTAAAACCAATGGGATAATACAGATTTTAACACACACACACACACACACCCAGTGATATTTTAGCCCCTCTCCCTACCCCAAAGTAAAAATTAAAGCTTTGCCTATGAAAAATCCAGAAGGTTTTAGTTATTCATTTAATGACTGATAAAGAAATAGTTAAAAGGGTTTTGAATCAGAGCAAGCATGGTAAAAGTTGAAAAAGATGACATTGTTAATATTGCAGTAAAAATGTCTATAAGATGACAGGATGAAAAATGTAACAAACTCATTGAAGGATTATAGCAGCATTTATAGCAGAACAAGAAATTTCAGTTCATAAAACAAGCCTAATATTCAGGCTCACAGACCATGCAATACAGACGTACTGTTGCATGAAGAGACCAAGAAAAGGGAAAATATCCACTAAAGGAATTTGCTGTTTCACTATTCTACATCAAAAACCCTTGAAGGTCCTAGTTCCTGGTTCCTCAACTGCTTCTGATGTTCCTTATCATATTCTTTTAAAATTTAGCCTTAAAATATACAGTAATGAAAGCATATTTTGAGAGCAATTTTTTATGCAAATTGTTATTTTGATTTTCTGGCATTTAGCGGAGTAAATTTAAAGTAAAAATCTAAAATATATCCTAAAACTATTAATAATAAAATCAATTTAAGAATAAATTAAAAACAAAGGTGCAGATCTAAATAAATGTATCTTAAAATCAAGCTGTTACAATTGAGTTGAATTGAAAATGTGTTTGGAACAAGTCTAACATCCCTGAATACCATTAAAATAATAAGACTATCACTTCCAACAATGAAATTAATTATTCAAGAATAAAAAAAAATAACTTACAGCACTTTTCAAGTGAGAAATCAATGCCCACATAGGTGTAGCTGATGCTTCAAGCTCAGCTGCAAATGCAGCATAGTAAGTTGTGGATTCAAACTCAACATGGTCTTTTAGTTCCCTCTGATTAACATTCATACCTAAGTGTAGATGCACATAGATTAGCCACACATGCATTACTTATTTGGAAATAAAGATTCACAATAAAAATTCTGTACAATAAATGGTTCTTACTCATTTTTCATGTGAAAAATTAAAAGCTTTAAAACATTAATGAAAATTTATATTTCTTTTATCGAGAGAAAAATACAAACTCTTCATGATGAATCTTTCATGTGTTAAGTAAGCAAGAACCATGAAAATAATTTTTAAGCACTATTGAGAGAAATATAAATTTCTTTCAATAATACTAAAATAATATCAAACACTTACTGTGAAAATATTCACATTTTTGAGTATGTGACAAGTGTAAGAAAATTTTGTTTTAACACAATTTGAGTGGCACTTGCTTTGATAAAGAATGTGAATCTACAAATGATCTAGAGCAGAGGTTCCCAACCTGGAGTCTGCAAAGCTGTTCAGTAAAAAAATTATTTTTTCTAGTTTTTGTACACAAGAAAACAAAATATAGCAGGAATAAACCTTTGTTGAGAAATAAACTTCACCATTTACTGTCCAATATAGTGGTCGGAAGTAGTGCTCTACAAGTAACGAAACTACAGTAATCACTATTTTTTCTCGTAGTTTGTAGTGTAACGTGCTACTTTTAAAAATAAGTAGTGTAACGAGTAGCGCAATACAATAAATCACTAGTTTGCATTGAGTTTTAATGCTACTTTTAATATTACTTCAGTAAACAAAAAAGGTACCATTCTATATATCACATGATATCCATTATATGCGTATCATGGAAGAGATATAATTTCGTTGTGCAGATTGGAATGTTGAATTTACAACTGCATAGCAGAGTAAACTTTAAAAATAAATGTCCATGGTTGTAAAGAAAGCCTCAGTCGTATTAGAAAAACAAATCACTTTTATTAGTGAATGTAGAATCCATTACCAAAATAGTATTACATCACTTGGTAACATTTTTATGGTAAAGCAGGAGTATGTACAGCTTGAGCAAACATGCTCAAAAGATTTTTATTCATTGCTTTCCGGACCATCTCAAAGGCAGTTCAGATTATCAAGGTAATTAAATTAATTACATTACCTAATCTTTGTATGTGCACTTGCGAAGCCACCTGGACTGGTGTCACAATTGGCGTAAACAGTACATTTGGATAAGCATTTTCCAAGTAAAACTGATACCGTAAAAGCACTTTATGCGACTTCACAAACTATCAAAAAGCAAGTATAATGACCTTTAATTGCATGGTCATTCAGACATAATTCGTCCACTAAATACAATTTAAATCCACATCGATCAGCAACCTGCTAGGCTCGATCATCTGTCTGTCTAACTACAGACCTGGAAGTCGATCGTTCTGGTCTGGTCGAACTAATTTTGACTTCTCAGTCTTTCTTCTGAAGTGCCTTTGAATGAGTGCACTATATATACATGGAGATGGGATTGTTCTGGAACAAGATTGTTTCCGGAAATGCTCCCAAATATGCAAATTACTTGCATACGCATCGGGAACTCAATTTGCATGATTCGTATGTTGGAAAAAACATTGCAATTCACTGAGAATGAAGTAAGTCACAAGAAAAATTAGAATATGAACAACACGTTCATGGGAAATGTGAATTGCGATGTTTACATCCGTTTTTCCAACAGTAATCACCCGTTCCTCTTTTATAAGAAATTTAGTGTTCTGCGTAACGATGTACGATTTACAAAGTGCCAAGCGCTTAGGAACAAATAAAAAATATTGATTGTCTTAGCTGACAAGATATTTTACAATCTAATTGCCTGTCTCATAACACCAAATCAAACAAAATGGAACTCAATGCATTCTGCCGTCGAACACAAGATTTTCGATGCTGCAAGGTTAAAAAGGCTATTGCCTCTTAAAGTTGATTTTTATTATGTGAATCCATTCAGATGTGTTATGTCCCAAAAAATCCTGCTTATCTGATTGCAAATTCTACTAAAAATGAACAAACATGTTTTAAATAAATAGTTTTTACTTTTATTTTATTTTATTGTTTTCAGAAATGGGTAAAAGCGTAAAGATTGGTAAATTGATTAGTATATTTTACTTATTCAGAATAAGTATGTTAAATTACTACAGTATATGCCAGTGGTATAGCCAGGATTCGGTTTCGGGGCGGGAGCACAGGCAGTTTTTGTCAAAAAGACTATCATACTAAATAATCCTCACTAAATCATTAATTATCTAATTACAAAATATCATTACATATTATAAATTATATTAAATAGTTGATTTATCTATATAATTTTAAAATGGTAAATTATCTTAATATTTGCACATGAATATTATAATTAAAGCAATTAATTGATTTAAAGGTAGCAATGAAACAATATTTTATAAGCATCTAATCGATGATTCGTAATTTATTTAAAGTCGTACACAAAAATAATTTATACATATTACAAATTGAGATGCCTGTTGTCTTTCGAAAATACACTAATTATTTCTTCATCAGAGACTATGATTTCCCAGTGTATTGACATCAAAGCAAGGCCATTTAGACGCTCTTGGCCAGTGCTGTTTCGTAAATATGTCTTGATGCGTTTCAGCGTCAAAAATGTTCTCTCAATGGATGTTGTAGATACAGGAAGAGTGGCCAGTATCACAAGAATGTGAATGTTAGGGAAAATATCCTTGTCACAATTTAACAGAGCTTTCATGGCATACCTTGGAAGAGTTTCTGATTCCATCCATTTCATCTTCCACACATCCCACTCTCCTTATAAAATCGAAGCATTTGAGTTCACTAAATCATTCAATTAAAGTAGAACTCAATCACTGGCTTCAAATCGGAGAATTTTGATTTGATAACACTACTAGGGACTAAGCACTGCAGTCCAATAAAAATTTATGTTCAGAAAATCTTTCGTGAAGCGATAAAATTATTTCATCAAGAAAGGGAATGTAAATGTTATGACAGAAGTATCCTTCAGGAGTGGTGGCAGGTACATTCGATTGGTGTTGTTGTGTTCCTACTATTCTTACCAGTACAGGTGATTGTCCAAATGAAAGAGCCAAATCTGATGCTCTTTCAAAAATGACTTTAAACTCTCAGCTACTTGTCTCATTTTTTGTAACTTCTTCACAACTAACTCAATCTTCTCCAAGGCAATCACTATATCAACATATATGCCTTATAAGTACTGCAGTAGAATGTACGTTAAACCCACAATTCTGTCGCTGACACACAGGGCCACTAAAAAGGAAAATTTGCACAAAGCAGAATGCAGCTGCTCTGCTTTGGAACTGGCATCACGATTTTCCTCTATGATTTCTTCCAGTGATGATATTACTTCAGAAACAGCTTCACAAAATATAGAAACACTCTCATGGTGTTCGACCCATCTCGTTTCACAATATTTTTTCAAACTTAAGATGAATTTCCTGATATTTTCAAATTATTTTAACTATTACTTATAACTCCTGAAAAATACACAATATTCCTTGATCATCCCAAACGTATTCCTTATAGGTGAAACTTTAGCAGAGTCAACCAAACACAAATTCAATGTATGGGATACGCAGTAAGTGTAATCCGCTTTAAGATACTCCTGTGCCTGATTCGGGTCTGCACACCATGGAAACATCCCTTCATTGCCCCCACTGCATCATACCCTTGTCCAAGCATGTGGGAAAAATCCAGTCCAAGATTCCGTAGCTGCGTCTTAATAGTGGTGGCCAGTCCTTCTCCAGTCACATCGTATACAGGTACAAATTCAAGAAAATCTTCCCGAAGCATACAATTTTCATCAACGAACCGAACGCATAAAGAAAATTGTTCGATTCTACTTATATCTGTTGTTTTGTCTGCCAAAACAGTGAAAATTTTGACATGTTGAATCTTCTTGATAACTTGCAGCTGGATATTCTGTCTGATTAATTGAATGATTTGATTTTGAATTGTTGGGCTAATGTACAGTGCATTTCCACCAGCATTCATAACATGTTTCCTTAGAATATCATCGCCATAATTGACACTGTATAGAAAAAGTGCTCAAAGGTTACCATCATTATGATCTGGCTCATCCATAGAAAGCTTGCCGCTATCTTTATGACCAAGCAGTGCCTTCCACATAGCTTTATAATTTGAATAATTCTTTTCAATATCTCTCGATTTGTTTTGGTAATCATTTCTGGTTGTCAACAGACTACTTGATTTATTATTTCGATGAACATGCAAAACATTACTTGCTGATACAGCGGCATTTTTATGATAGATTGTATTTGCATAAGCTCCAAATCATTCTGTAGCATTCTTCCAATTCTTGAAGGGCATCCTAACCAAATAGTCTAAACATTGGTGGGAACCTTTACCAGAGGAAGAATCTAGGTCGGTGAGGAAAAGGACACATATTTTACAGAAAGCGCCTTGAAGAGCATCGGAAAAGGCTAACCATGGGAACCTTACAAACCATGATAGTTGAAATTTTCTATTTTTCCCTCCTATATGCTGAAAAATTAATTTGCATTTAGAATCGGGAGTCCATGTGTTTTCCAGTAAATTGGCTTTGGTGTCGTCGTCTAGCCACTGTTTAGGTTCTATATATAGACCTATATCCTAAATTGAAGATACCGAAGCAGAACAAGAAGGGATTGCACAGATAGGTGTGGAGACTTCCTGGGTTGAATTATCCATCTAAAAATAATTTCCAAATTAGATACAATTGAGATATTTTATTTAACAAAGTTTTGTCCACATATATTAATTTTTGTAATATAAATATATTAATTTTTTTAATATAAGTTGCTCTTCCCCCTTTAACTCAACGTTAAAATAAGACCAAGTGCCATCTATTGGAATGGGATGTTTAAGAACGGCAAATTTTCTGAAGCTCTTTCACCTAATTATCTTACACCATGGTTTTGTCAACATAAAATTTTCAGATATTTTAAGGCTTTCAGTGGAAAGATTGACTTTCAAGAGTTTATTGTAAAATTAAACTAATTATTTGAATTTTGTTACACGCTTGCATGTTAAAATGACCATATTTTCACTTCAAAATCTGGTGACACATTTAGCCCCTGCGACGAAATATGTTTCTGCAGAAGTTTTTTAATTATTGTTTTTCATTATAAAATATTCCTATCAAAAGCTTTTCATTAAACCATTAAAATGAAATTCAATTTAGTACTTTGCAGTTAGTTTATAATATATGTGCAAATTTCCAAATTATTTGTGTACTAAAATATTTATAAATATAACATTTTGCATAATATTAAGAATTAAATCCATCAAGTTGAAAAAAAGTCATGCATTTTTGCAATTGCAAACAACTAGTCCGTGGCTAATAACTAAGCATGGGAATTTTAAACTTTGCAGTGAGATAGAAACATAAAGAAGAAACATGCCCCTCCAATTTCTGCCTAATGCTCAGGCAAGCGCATATGCTGGTGAAACTCTAAAATACCACAAGAATTGTCTTAACGCTTGTACCTAGTAACGGTAGCTTAATTAACCTGAACATAAGCGTACAAATTCAAATACAAGTCATTACAAAATAATAAAAGTTTCAGTTTAAACATTGGTTGTCAATACTGTTTGATGTAAACAACAAAAGAACACGGAAGAAATCGTCCTACGGGGAAAAAAAAACGTACGTAAAAGAGTATTGTCCGGCAACCTTATATAAATATATATATTTTTTAACAAACAAATTGAAATTTTTTTATATTTACCTGATTTTCTGAGACCATATTGTTTCCTGAACATCCATGTGTGTTTTCGGCTTCTCGACAATTAGCATTTTCGGGATTTTCATCTTCCACCGTCAAATTTTTCACAGTTTTTGGAATTTTTGCAAAATATTCTCCTATGCTCCTATTAGATGGACGCTTTTTTGAACTCATAGCTCACAATTGGACCTTCCTAGTGTTTTTTTCTTGCACTGGCAAAATTTCTCGATGTGCGGACAAAACATACACCATTTGATTTGCCCACGGGACAGTCCCCTTATTACCCGAGGTTCAACAGTACAGCCATAAGAAAATCATTGTGTGATGTCTCACCACCCATCCCCCACACCTGCTTTCAATTTCCACTTTCCCGAGAGGATAGTCCGGGAAAAACCGATTATGATTGGTTTTAAACAAAGACGATGGCTACCAGGGCCTTAGATAAAAGCAATCGAAAATTTCATGGATTTGGATTATTTCAATTTGAAATCGAAAAAATCAGAATCTATGGTGCCAAACATCGCATTTTGAGGCACATAAAACAATTTGAAATAACAACATTGTATGAAAAAAAAAATACATAATTGATGAAATATGTTATAAAATAAAAAAAAATACATATATATATATATTCGGGATATAGTACTTTCGTATCAGTTATGAAGATTTTGGGGGTGGGGGGAGGCAGTGTACCCTCCCCCTGGCTATTCCAGTGAGTATATCCATATCCACAAATTTTTATGTAAATTAAAGCTGTGGCAAAATTCATCTAATAAAAGTAGTTAAGCAGTGACTTAAAAAGTAGATTGTACTCACTACTTTTTAAAAAAGTAGTTGTAGTTGTAGTTCACTACGAAAAAAGTAATTTTTCCAACCACTGGTCCAATAATGCCATTTGAAAAGATTCTGTTGCAAAGTCCATTGCAGATTTTGAAGCAGAATTCTTTGCGAAATTTCCCAGTTTAAAATATTATGCACAAAACCTTCTTCAACCGTGAATTTTTAAATCCAGCAACATGCTTTCTACCACGAATAGCAAATTCTGTAATGCTTAAAACAAACTTCTATTATAAAGACAATATTTATGATTTATGCTGCTAAGAAAGAAATAGCATGCTGCTTTAATAGACTGCTTTTTGAATGTTATTCTTTGTTATCAGGGTTTAAATTACGTTAGCTTTTTCAGCATTCTGCTAGAAAAAATATTATTTTGCAAAAGTATTTTCTGCAATTTTAGCTAAAATGTTAAAGCTTTTATAAAATCAACATCAGTCTTAAGCTTGATAGCATAAATGTTTTGAACAAAAGAAATTTAAATTTTGCATGAAAGTAAAAATAATGCAAAAAATTTGCCCATGCAATTTTCAGTTTGCAAATATTTAATGCTTTGAGATGAGAAGAAAGTGAATCCTGCCTGATTAATGTTAGAGATAACATGCATCCGGCAAATTATCTGAAAGGAATCTCACCACCATTTTTTTTTTTTTATGCTTACTGATTAGTTAGCACATAATTTTATTTGTTATCTGAAAATTAGCATCAGTTATTCATGATTGAAATGATATTTAAAAGACTGGCACTTTGACTAAAGAAAATCTCGAAATGCTAAAATAATTTTAGAAATTTTAGCTAAAATGTTAAATATTTCACGTGCAGTTTAAATCATGTTTGTTATGGTATTCTCAAACTGTAGCAGAAATCTGAAAATATAATACATACCTTGAAATAGTGATAGAAATTTGAACCACAGTTTGATTAGACTACTATCCTCGAGAAACTTGAAAGCAACAGCTTCATGCGTAAGAACATTATTTAAGTCACTGACCAATGGCCAATAACAATGTTCCTTCATGATTCTGTGGCTGCAATCAACTACTTTGTGATCATTCTTATCTGGACCTGAAAAATTAACATAAATTTTAATAGGCATCCACAGGAAAGTACATAAAACATATATGTCAATCTATAAATAGTGTTAAAGTTGATATCTAACGCAGACGTTTCCATTTTTCTTTGCTTGGTACCCAAAATGTAAGTGTAAAAATATGAAGTTACAAAGTTTTAATAATTTTCATATTTTTAATTAAAGATTTTACAAGAAATATATATTTCTTGTAGTTTGAGCATCCTTTTTCAATAGCCCACTTCACTTCTAAGGCTGATTATTTATTGTCAAAATATGTATTTTATAAAAAAAAAATAATAACTTTAAATTTAGCTTTGACCTTTCTTCAAAGACATTTTTTTTTCAGTTTCAACTACTACTTTCAAAGTGGACTTTCAAGTGAAATACAGGTTAAAATTTGCTATTACATCAACTATTTTTGATTAAAAAATCTGATGAAAGAAGCACATGATTTTCCCAACAGACTTAAACGTATGTTTACTTTCCCTACAATATATGGTAATGTATAGGGGAAGTATTAAAATAGGGTCAAAAATTGGTACTCAAAATCTTGAGGAATCTACATGTTTCAGGCACTTTAGAACATGAATTTACTAATTTTAGCATAATGACTGTGTGTATGTGTGTGGGGGGGGGGGGGGAGTAATCTATCTGTGTGTCTGTACATATGTATCCACTCTGGCTCAAAACTATTTGTCAACATTTTACAAAAGCCAAAGCGGTGGTCGAATGAATGGTTAAGGCAAGCATTTCCTAGCGATCATTCGGCTGCCGGGTTGTGGGTTTGAGTCCCACCTTCAGGCATGGATGTTGTGTCGTTAGGCGCAGTGTGTCCCCACCCCCACTGGTGCGCCAGGGCAATGTCATGTGACGGCTATGTGGTTCACGGTTCTGGCCGATGTATAGGCGAATGAAGAAATATCAAGGACCTGGCCATTAGGGGGAAAAAAAAAAAACATTTTACAAAATTTAGAAGAAAAGTCACTTGTGAGTTAGCCTGGTGCTGATTAGATTTTGGTACCTTACAGAAAAATAGAACTTGCCTTCTTTTACAAAATCACCTGCAAAAATCATCAAAATCTGAAATGAAAAACTAAAGGTGCTGAAATGCATTAACTAAATACCGATTCCATATGTAATTTTTTATGACAAAACAAATGAGACTAGCTCCCACTTCTCTAGGACGAGCCATTCTCAAGATATTTAGGTACTTTTTTAGTCTTGCTATGCTGACATTTCAAAATGTGCAAGGTCACCAAAAAAAAAAATGAAATACAGTCTGGTGCTCATTGGTAGTAAAAGACTGTGGACACCTGCCTTATAGCATCACAAACAGATTTGAGATTATAGAGACTATACATATTCCCTTGCTTCAAAAAACTCAGTTTATACTAAATATTAAGTTATAAAAAATACTTGCTCTAAATTCAATGAAACATATCTTACATTGCAAAATACTGTTTTGAGCTATCTTGACCATCATGGAGTACAAACTGTTAATCATAATCTTCAAAAGATCATAATCCTTCGTCATATCATAAGCAAGATCTTCATTACTAAAAAGTTGAACACTGACATGAACGACTCTGTTGGAGAGAGTGTCTGAATCTGAAGATCTTGCCAACATTTTGCTTATTCTATCATAGTGCTTGACAAATATCTTGGTGAATGCTTCCTGTAAATAAAGAAAGAATTAATAAAATAATCAGAATGAAAATGCTTAAATTAGAATTATTTAATTTTTACTTCCCCATACTTTCACAGAATGCACCTGTAGAGGGTGTTCCCAAAATTAGGAATATACTTCCATTGCAGATAACAGAATACAAGGAACGGTTTCACACTTATGTGCTCACCAACATGGAATATCTGCATAGCCAATATCTGCAATGGCAGCAAGAACACTAGTTAAGTGCCACAATTTTAAGAACCTATGTAAGAACTGAGAAATCCAGTCTTACCACATTGTTGGCTTCAAATTTCTTGAACATTTAACTTCAACTATGCAAAACTAAGTTTATAGTCACAGAATCCATCCGTTGTATTCTGTGTGACATAAAAATGCAGTCATCTTGGTAGCAACCAGTTTAATATTACTCGCAACAAATACAGGCAATGAGCACTACTCTCTTCAATACTAAAAACTCTAGAGTACAAAATGTATTATGGCTATATATAATCCTTCACAGTTATGGTTATATACAACATCTGTCCTTTTTACAAAACTTTATAATTACTTTTTAATTGTAGAAGTACATTAATACAGTAAAACATCAGAACTTTAAAAGCATATTTCATTATTAAAACTCAGCAAAACTTGAGGACTTTATAGTATTTTTTAGACATAAAATACACTCTCCGGCCGCTCAGCTAGCTGCTTATACCCTAGGGTGAGTCAGGCGATCTGGATCTTCAACATAAAATACTTAAAACTTTAAAACATCATTAACTCAAAACTTTAAATAGTCAAAAACCACTTTTGCATTATTATAGACCCCCCCCCCTCCCCTCCAGCTACTAAAATATGAATGATAACAAAATTGGACCCCCTACCATAATTAAATAGAAATTTACTTGCATTACATATCGCATTAAGTTAATTTAATTTAGTAATAATTTGGCAATTATTACTAAATTAATGCATTGCACGAAAATGCATTGCACGGTAATAATACATTGTACAAAAAATTAAAATACCTTACCTTATAGTTTAAATCTGGCATCATATTTAGAAGCAAACACACAAGTTTCTGAGGAAACTCAAACTTAATAGTCCAAAATACAAGTTCATCAAGGAAAGAAGACTGTTTTAAAGTATCAGTTGTACAACAAGATGCTGAAAACATATCTATTTGAAGAAAAAAATACAGAAATATTTTGAATAAATGAATGTCAAAAACTGCTGTGCAAAATTATTTTTAATAAAAGAAATATACTACCAGTATAAAATTAAAATTAAATGATAAATCCAATGTAAAAAATATTTAAATATAAAACATCTTATACAGATGAAATTCCATCAGATCTTATGAAATACACTGAACTCCCGATTATCCGTGTGCGGATTATCCGGTTTGCGGATTATCCGTGCAGTTTGAAACACGACACATAAACAAAATATTACAGACCTTTTTATAAAGAAAAATTGAATTTATATGGAAGTTTTCTCTTATTACTTCTACTCTACTCTAATTAAACCGTAGCATTTAAAGTATTTTGTTTAGACTCTGATTTTTAAATTTTATGTTAATTTTTGGTGGATTCTTGTTCATTTTTAAATTATTTACGGGTTACAGGGCCATTGTTCGATTATCCGTGTTTTCCGATTTTTCGTGTAAACCCGAACATTAATTAGCATGGATAATTGGGAGTATAGTGTAGTATCACTAAAAAATTGTAATTCATTTGGAACACTGATCAAGTACATTTTAAAACAGATTTTAATAAAAAAAATTACTTTACAATTTTGTTTAATTTTTTGTTTTTTAATTTGTTCAATCACAATGTTTCAGTAGTGTACTTTAATTCCAAATTGATTATTAAAATAATTTTAATAGCTTCACTTGAATTGTGTTCATTTGATGAATGAAATGAATCGTGTTCATTTCCCCATTTTTAAACTGAATAATTCTTGCACATTTCACTAATCTTTACTTGCACATTTCACTAATTCTTGCACATTTCACTAATCTGCACATTTGACTAATATTTTTATTATTATCTGGATACAAACAAAATTTGTATATCCAATTGCTTATGGCAAATATATTATGGTTATGAAAATTATGGTTATTGTTATAATGTATTCTCTGGATTTTTGAATGAATTCTCAAGATACAAGAATGAATCATAATATCTGGATAACTTAGCTTTATAAAAACAAAAACCACCTACTCCCAAAATTCGGAGGACATTCCCATTGTAGATATCAGTATTCATGGGTCGGTTTCATGCTTATTATGCCCTCATCAATATTTAATAACTAATATCTGCAATGACAGCAAGAAACTTATTATAAACCACAATTTTTGGGAACATCTATAAGAACTGACAATTTTAGTCCTTCCACATGGCCAAAATTATTTTATGCCGGCAAAAAATCACAAAAGTCCAAGCCAAATATCCCATCAGAAACAACAAAAAAGTAATTAAACATTATTATTAACAAAACAGGAAGATCATACTCTCAAAACACTGGTGTATGCATAATTCCTTTTTATTCATATCACATAATGTTCTCTGGACAATAAGCACCTTTAAGGAGTAACTTGTCAAACACTTGACCAATCTATTCAATTATCCATCTTTTTAGAACTCACTAAACCTGTTGCCAATGTTGGCAAATTTGTCAAAGTCAAGTGCCTCAGACTCTTTTTGCCATAACAACTGAAACAACTGATAGCTGTAAATGTTGCTTTCTGGCACAGATACATTTAAGACAGTGAAAGAGATATCTGGTGTAGTATAATAATTTTCATCGGAGCAATACCACATATTATGGCACCAAGACCAGTCCTCACAATTACCAGAGTGCCTCGATTAGTTCTTTGACTGTGGATAATAAAATAAAAATTCAAAATTCATAGAAAATTAAAAAATTATGTGAAATATGATTACGCATCAAAACAACAAATGGTATCTGTTATTGTATATAATAAGTAAATTGTATCTGTTACTGTATGGTATCAATTGGTATCTGTTATTGTATATAATAAGTAAATTAATAATTAATAAATAAACAGAAAATATAAAATTGTAAAAGATACCTAATACAGAAGTGCCCGAGAAGGGAGACGAGAATCAAAATTACATCCAAAAATTGATGTTTCTACTTGGGGTTTTTGAAGGAAATGCAGATACGAACTGTGACATTTTTTGACCAATTTGAAGCAATAGCTAAACTTGGAAAATGGAATGAGACAGAAAAATTTGCAGTACTAAAATTGCATACACAAAATTTTGAATAAGTGGCATTTACAATCATCGGCTATTATTGTAATGATAATTTTCAATGGAACAATGCCACATCTGGTATTTGTAACACCACACAGTCATAAAAGCTCTGTCTATGACACTATGGCATTGATTCTCAACCTGGGAAGTACTGTTCCCAGAAACAAGTTTGTTTTGAAAGGGGCACTAAAGGTGTAGCAAGTGAGCAATTCAGAAATGCTAAGAATATTACATCTCCATCTATGTGTGTTAATATTAAAGTGTGATAAAATAATGAGCAGTGTATAACATTTTAGAAGTATGATTTTAAAAGTTATTACATGACAAGAAGCATACATAGTATACAATATGATGTTCTGCTTTCCTCTCTATGTAGTTTGTTAATTACCCTTTTTTTATGGGAGAGCAAGCAGTCTAATTGGATTTCCACATGGCTAAAAAGGTGGTATCACCAGTGTGGCACACTTTTGTCAAACTCAAGGTGGCCATAAGTAACATTTGTAAATTACAACAAATGTGGACAAATTGAAGACTTCTGACCACAGAATATTGTACCTACTTGTATATGTGATATATAGAAAAAATTAGAAGTGTACCTATGATATTTAAACATATTAATAAAAAAATATTGTTTAAAATTTATATAATATACACCCAACTCTATTTTTACACTGTAGATACGTTCTTCAGAAATTCCTGTAAAAAATAAGTATACATAAGTATAAGACAATGACTTTGAAATCGTGTTAGATCAAATAATTTTTTGAACCATGTAACTTCAAATTCCTGTAAAAAAAAAAAGAGTGTAAAAAAAGAGCTGGGTGTATCACAAATTGCAAAATAACAAGAAATACAAATCAAATTACACACCAGGATCAAAATTCAATTCATCACCAGAATATTCAAAACTATTTCTAGCATCTATATATTTTGCAATGCTCTCTTCTTTATAATTTGGAGGACCGCTACCAGGAGAGTCAGAACCTGCAAATATCACAAAAAAAAATGTAATACTTTCAAAATTTGACATAAAATGTTCAGAAAATTTCAACATATGCATGCACGGGGGGGAGGGGGGGGCAGGTCCTTCGAGCCAGGGGCAGTTTGAGGAATTTACCTCCCCCCCCCCCCCCCCTGAAATTCAGGTCCTTTATACATTTTTTATGTCATCCCCTAAAAGAACATGCTTTTGCCAAATTCTGCCATTCAATATATTTTTTAATGTATTGTGAGATGTATATGCATTTCAAATATATAAATATTGATCAATTATAAATGTGTTTTATTTTTTAAAAATATTTTCATTGGAAAATTATGGGCCTTCCCTCAAAATTATTTTCGGGCTATGTGCTTGTGTGTATGCATAAAAAAAACCTGGAGAAATAATGTAAATAAATTAAAGAATAATTAATTATGTAGTTTTTATAACTAAAACAAAAGCATAAAAGCAACAGTTTAATGTTGCTAAGATGGTCAAACTGTAATGTATTTAACTAAAACACTAATAATATTGAACTTATTGCAATGCCACATGTTAAAAAATATATATTTACTCTACCAAATCATAGCCAATAAAAGCACAGTTAGTTAAATACCATCATCAGCCATGAAAAACTTTAATTTGCTGACCACAAAAATATATTTTGCTCATCTGAGATACTAAACAAGTTGTAGTCATCCAGTCTAAGAAAAGCTAATTGCTTACCACTGATATATATACTAAAATTAAAATTTTAAGAACTTGTTCACTTAAAAAAAATTTAATGAACGGATGGATTCGGGTCATTTTATACTTTGGAGCAGTGTATGATACCTAAAGTAGCTGTGTTAAACTATAAACAGTGGATTAGCCATCAATTATTTTATATCGCAATTTAAAAATTAAGACTGCTTTAAACATAGGAAAAGTGTACATTTTCCAAATATTCTTTTATTAATTGTATAGATCCCATTCGAAGTTGGTCTGAAAGATAATTTTTTTATTTTTCTAGTAGTGTCAAGATAGAAATTCATAAAATAACTATAAAACTAATTCAAAATTCAAAAAAAATTACACTGAGGTGCACCTTTTCAGACCCTGAAGTACCTGTGTACCAAATTTCATGGCCATACAATGCTCAGACTTCCTGCTACAGACTGCATAGACAGATAGACACACATTTTCCTTTATTAAGTAAGATTATCAAAATATTAACTTGAATATTTATTTTTACAGACTAATTTTACATAATTTGGAGATTGCAAATTTTAGCAGTATTTGTATAGCAGCACTTCTCTTTCACTAGAGCAGCGATTCCCAACCAAGACTCTGCAGAACCCAGGGGTTCCGAGAAATTTTTTAAAAACTTGCGAAAGAAAAATATAATTTGCCATATTTTTGTGATTGAGTAAAAAAAGTAAAATCATTAAGGTTTTGAAATGTTAATTATATTAAAACAAAATCATTATATGATATACACTACGTGACAGTGAAAATGAGACACCAAGAAGGCGTGGGCAGAAAAATATACAAATTACAGGGTAGACGCAGCTTACCAAGTTATGTAAATGATGTGAAATGCACAGCTGTCCCATGCACATTGAGTGAAATATAAGGGAAGGAACCTACAGAATCAGCAATAGTTGCATGGTTCTGCCATACTGACAATGCGGCATCATGTTTTGGGGTGCCATCGTCTATGATAGTAGGTCACCTCTGGTCCGTATCGAGGGCACTATGACAGCCCAACAATACGTGGATAACGTGCCGTGGTCGATGACACTACCCTTCCTTCAGAGGGTGCCCAATGCCATTTACCAGCAGGATAACGTCCGACTCGGCACGCATCAGCCAACATGCCCTGTAAGGTACCCAGGTGCTTCCCTGGCCACCAGTCTCCCCTGATCTCTCACCAATCAAACACGTCTGGGACGTGATTGGACATCACTTGCGTGCGCGGCCACTGCCGCATTTAGAAGACAAACTCTGGCATATGTTTGACAGGGAATGAGCAACCATACCTCAGGACACCATCTGCACGCTCATTGACACTGTACCTAGACGTGCTGCTGCCTGTAGGGCCGCCAACGGTGGTCCTATAACCTACTGATCAGATGATGTTATCACTCAGTGTATAGGTGTATCATGTTGTAATAAACATCACTTACTGTTCGTTGCTGTCTCTCTCTGTTTACCAATTTTTATCACTTTCTGCCCACTCCTTCTTGGTGTCTCATTTTCACTGTCACATAGTGTATATGCAATATTTGTAACTAATAAGCCAGATGTAAAGTAAAAATGTTCAGCATTGTGTAATAAAAGTAATTAAATAAAAATAGATAATAAATATTCTTGTAATATTTTTTCAAATATATGAGTTAATTATTATTTATTAAGATCACTGCTTTACATGTCTTTTTTGTAATTTTCCGTCTGTCAAATCTAATGTGTATGTGTAAGCCAGGGCTTCTTCAAAATTTTACAAAATAGTTCAAGGGTTCCTCCAAACAAAAAAGGTTGGGAATCACTGTACTAAAGAGTAAAGCTAGATCTGATAGTCGATCTTACTTCACTATTGTTCCATGAATATTTTTTTAATTTTTAATTTACTAATAATTTGGTCATACGAAGCAATGGGAATTGCCACTGTCTACACCAAAACTAAAGCAATTTGAAGAGCTGGAAATGCACCTTTACCGCACATCATTATGCTTTTTAAACAGGTGTCATTTAAGCACGGTTGAGTGATTAGCTTCACCACTCACTTCTATATACTCGTTTCCTATCAATTACATCCATTGTGTAAAATTATTTATGCAAATATTACTCTATATCCTAGACCATTTTAACACCCTATAACTCTCTCTTGCCCGAGGTTCATGGTCTCCAGCTGATCCTCCCCTTAATATGCCACTGTGGCCAGGTTACAAAAATTACAGCAGTCTACTTGCCACAGTACAATTCACTTCCTTTTATTGGGTAAAAGAAACCTGTGGGTAAGTACGAAGTCTAAGAACTAAAAGATTTTCCCTAACTAGTAGTTACCTCAATAACACTTGCAAAGTTATACTAAGTATTGGCCAAGGGCTGATGGTGTAAGAAACAAGAATTAAGACTGTTTCAAGCATTTGATCCTCCTATGCATTGTGTTCAAGCATTTTTAAGAGATACATGAGAACTTTTACTTACTAACTGCAAGCTGATAATATAATTGTGGATTGATTAGAGCTCGTGTCATGACATTTCTCATAGCAGCTCCCATTTCACTATGATTATGCAGCAATGTCAAAAAGCTATCAGCCAAAAGTATCACAGCAACGTATCTGTCCAGCGTAGCTAAAATGAGAAGATGGAAGTTAAATAAATATTGTATTAACAGGTACATTCCTAACAATATGATATTCCTAATTTGATATTTTGAACAATTTAACTGAATTTTGCAATCACAATATTAAAAATAGTAATTTGGTTTAGTAAAATATGTATTCATTTTTATTTGCACTACAAAAACAAAAGTTTTACTGAACTTATATTGAATAATTAAAAATAAGACAATTTAAAATAAAAATGGTTACAAAATAACACTTTAAACTCTTAGCAATGCACAGGGAAAACAGTAATTTTCTAGATAATATCTAGACATGGCGTGGGTTAAATTTAGAGATTATCTAATTTCGTGAATTTTAAAGATGCAGATTTTTGAAATATACAATACTTTTAATAAGTATTGTTAAAAAAAATTCCTGAATGATATAAAAATTACCATAATTCTGATTATTAGCCTAGCCCTCCTGATTTTTGGCTGATTCTGAGGGCTCCCTCTTGGAAGCTAAAATTGAAATTGAACTTTCCGGAACCAACACCCCTGACAATAAGAATTGAGCATTAAGCTCCCTGAGTCTCTATAATATAAAACATTACCCACACACACACACACACTCATCAAAAATTTGTTTTCATCTATCTCAGCCCTATTAATCCGATTGATATGCAATTTTTAGTGGCATATTCAGATACCTTTTCCTTACCTTTATAACTGACCCTGCTCACACATTAACCACTTCTGAAAATTTTATCGCTAATATACCCTCACATTAAGAAGTTTCAATATTGATATATTTACACACAGTATATGAAGGCATATTTAAGCACTGATTTAGGGGGTATTATAGCCATGCTGTAGGCAGCTATGCCGACAGTTACTTTAAGAAAGCTAAGAGCTTTTTTAATGCAATAACCAGGCTGGTCACCAAAGATGGACTATGAACTGGCACAACAACCAAGCAGCAGGTGTAGTGTACAAATGCAGCGCATTTGTACCAATGCAAAAGACAGCTGCATCATCGACAGCTACTGTAAGAAAGCTTTTGTACATTAAGAGCTTTTTAAAACATGACAGGCTGGTTACTGAAGGCTGCTAGTTATGCATAAGCAATGACAAAATGTAAGCCAAATTTACACAGTTCACATTTTGTCATCTTATTCTACCATCTTATTTTCTTGTTAGCAGAAGTGAAAATTATAGTATATCTTACAATCAATAAAATACGGTAATTTTTATGAAACTTTCTTATTCAAAACAGTAGTGAAAACTTTAAAACTTTCTTTTTTTTCTGCAGGGTGACAGATGCATACCTACCCTCATTAGAAAATAAAAATCCATTAAATAGCATGGTGAACATTTTCTACGGGGAAATAGGGATTTCTTTTTCACATCACACAAAAAAAATGCATGCTTTTTTTTAAATGACAACTCACTGTAACATTGAAAATGTTTACTGCATGAGTGTGCAACCTGCTGAATATCACTTAGGGGAAAATAGGGATTTCTTTTTCACATCACACAAAAAATGTATGCTTTTTCTCAAATGACAACTCACTGTAACATTAAAAATGTTTACTGAATGAGAAAAATATTTTTACATAGTATCAGTGGCACAAACACAAACATTTTGGAGAGGGACTCACTGACTTTGAATGATCTTAAAAAAAATCTGTGCCTAGGAGCAGGCTCTTATATTCCTGGTGCCTTCTTGCATATTCCACTGCATAATATACATCTTAACCCTTTCGGGACGACGGCATTCCGAGACTACCGTGGCCCAAAGGACGAAGCGCTTCGTTTCCGAAATGTGCCCAAAAGACGGCTATTTTTTTGCGCTAAGCCTAACTCTCGAAAAAAATTCACTAAAAATCACCCGTTCAACACAGCATTCTACTTTTTTCAGGAAGAAAGGAAATACTTATTTTCTATTTGATGTATATTTTTTATACAAATTTTCTTTTATCAAAATATTAAAAATTTTAGTGTATATAAGTTTTAGGTACAGATGGATAATTCTTTGGCATGTCCTTCCGATTTTTTAAAACTGTACCACATACATGCGTATTCTTAGACAACAAATACTTTGCAAGTACAGGAGAGGTAAAAAATTTATCCAAATACAAAGTATATCCTTTTCCTAAAAGTTCACTTAGAAATGTTTTCACAACGTGTTCTCCATACCCACCATCAGAGCTTGATAATCCCGTGTCCTTTCCAGTATACACAAGGAAATTCCATTTATGGCCTCATTCCGATTCTGACGATTTATATATTTTTATTCCATATCTGAACCTTTTCGATGGGATATATTAACGAAATCCCAGCCTTCCTTTCCATGAGAACATAAATAACCTAATCATTTCATTGCCGCACATTCCTTTACCCCCCCCCCCCCCTCCCCCACCCACTCAAAAAAAAAAACTCTCTTATATTCCTTTAATTCAACAACGAAATCAATAAAAGACAAAATCAGAACGAGACCCGGAACTCAATTATAAAATTGTTGATGCTACAAGAAGTGCTCTGTTTACTTTACAGAACCATGTGTTTCACCGCTCCAAATGGAGAAATAATTCATTGGATTCTCCGTGTGCCAAGGTCAAACATCTACAAAATACATTTAAGTTGCTTCCACGGGCATTTAACGCCATCTAGGAGACAAATACATTCAAATTAAAATGTTCCACGTAGAAACACCAATACGTGCCAGTCGTCCTTTAGGGTAAAATTTCCTCCGGCCCGTAGGCGTGCAATTCGTCCTTGAATGCAAGTTCGCAGCTGGCACCGGGGCGTGCCGTTCGTCGCGAAAGGGTTAATTTAATATCATAAATAAAATATAATGTAACTATAGTTGACTGACACTTAAAGAATTTAAAAGCATTTTAATGGTAACATTCAAAAAAAAAATTATAAGTAGCAAAATTTCAGTTTAGTTTAACATTTGTAAAAGTAATATAAAAAGTAATTTTGTTTTTGAAACATACTACAAAGAAATATATGCTGTGCATTTTTTCACATAATTTAAAACTAAACATAGATGAAAAAAAATGCTTCAACATCACACATGAATATAATCTATACACACAAAATATCAAACTTATTTGAATGAAGTGAAAATAATGCAACTTGTGCTGGTGCTAGGTTCGTGAATGGAAGAAACAAAATGGCAGTGGCAAGTTCTAACGAAATTATCTTTATAGAGAATTTTTATTGAAAATTTCCTAACTTGAGGGGATTCTTGAAATATTAGCAAAAATCGGGAGATTTTTATAAAGAAAATTGAGAAACCAGGAGTAATCAAAAACTGGGAGTTTCCCAGAAATGCAGTAGAGTAGGCAGTTATGCAGATGATGTTCGAAATCAAAGGAATATTTCTTTAGAATGTATACCTTTTCTTGTAGTGTACTTTGGTGTAACATAGTTTAATAAATTGTTTCACACCTTGCTTGCTCCGATTTTAAAATATGAATTTTATTTTCATACAAAAAACCTAAATATCTCTTTTGCCAGACATCTTAGTCATATGATTAGTAATCCCTCCCCAAGTTGATTCTTCAGATTTTCTTAAACTATTGCAATTTCAAAGAACTTTCTTCTGATCTTGCAGCAAATATGTGCATCTCCTGTGTTTCACGGTGTTTGTGAAAATTCTTCAAATGAATGATTTGAAAACTATATTACTACACTCCCAGGTAAAAGGTTCCTATTCCACTGAAAAATCTCTATAGTACTCAACTTAACACTGTATTGAATATTTATACTTTTTATATGGTGTTTCATTTATTTAGTCTGTAATTAATACAGACTGCTACCTATCTGTTTAAACTATACATGTCATTCCAACACTACTTGATATTTAATTTCATCTATTACATTATTAAAAATAAAATAATTCTAAAGCTTTTCAAAAAAGCAGACTAAAATTATTTCTGAAACACACATAGAGTACAACAAATTCTTATCCTGTTATTTGAGCACTAAAAACACATTTATATAAACAGATACAGAACTAAAACATTACAAACAACGTACTAGTTAGCAAACCAATATTAAAATATTACATCACTCTAATATTGTGTCTTCATTCAGGCCTGTCAAGAACCAAGAAATTGCCTTCAGCATCTCTGAGTTCCAGACCCTTCAATATGTATTTACCCATTGAAATGTTAACATTTTTTGATTAATTAGCAAATACTAGAGCACTTTTGACACACTAGATCCTTCTAACCTCTCACCTCATTGGTCCTGTTTATGTTGGGCAATATTTCAAATACAGTCAAACCCCAGTAATGTGAAATCGCTTATCACAAAATTTCACTTTACACAAAATGAAAGTGGGTTCCAGTTGAATAAGGCTGAAAAGTAGAGTTAATTTATTTATTTAATATGAAATGTATTACAAGAAATCCTACTTAAGATGAAAAAATAAATTGACTAATTCAGAAACAAATTCTTTACATGAAGAAGTTTTCAGATTTGAGACTGCTTTAAAACTTTTTTGAACTCATGTGCCTTTGTTATTGTAAAGTTTCTCATGGTGGATTCCTTAGCCCAAGGACCACATTCTAATCCTCTCGCTTATTTCCTCATCCTTTGTTGTATAAAAGTTATTTTCTCATTGGCCAGATAAGCAATGGACCAGTCACAATAGAAATTAGTGAGAAAGAATTTGCTTTCTTGCAACAACCTATTAACAAGTTTGATCATTCTCGCAACTCAGATGCAATTGTTCCCAGAATTATATCAAGACGAAACTAAAGCAACAATCTTATGATAGATAACATAATCAAGGAACAAGAACATTTTAATAGATGCAGTTTTGAGAGAAGGTAAAAGTTTTTGGTGAGCCCCCAGTGTGTGTGACTTCATTTGCTCCAACAATTTTAAAAGTTTAAAAAGCATCATGGAATTGTTTGCAAAAAAGGTATGGAGAGAAAAATCTGCTGTAAATCAGGATAATGGATTCATTTTCCTTTAAAAAATGGCTATCCCTTAAGAAAGATTATGCACCCCAAGACATGCTTAATGCTGATGAAATAACACTTTTTAAAGCCACATCCCTTGTGCCCCCTTAGCAAGAAAAGAGAATAATGTTCTTAAGAAAAATGCAGTAAAGAGAGAATCATCATTATGGTAACTTGCAATATGGATGGAAGCAAAAAATAACCATTGTTTGTAATCAGCAAGTCAGCCAAACCATGCGGTTTTAAGCGTGTAAAGACTTTACATGTTCGCTATACTTTGAACAAAGTGATCTTCACGATATGGCTAGTAGATCTGGATTTGAAATTCTACTGGGAATAAAGAAAGATTTGTCTGATACTGAACAATTGCATCACTCACATTGGTGTTAAGGGACTAAAAGCAATTAAATGCATATTTCTTCCGTTGAATACTGCTGCGAAGCTTCAGCCTTGCGACCAAGAAATTATTCAATGCTTGAAGATGCACTGAAAAAAAGAAATATTTTGAAAAACAATTGAATGCTTTAACAATGAAACACAATTTTCTGTGGATCTATTTGCTACCAAGAAGTGCCTGGAACAGTATCACTCTCAAAACTGTCAGAAATTGCTTCAGACATAGGGGTGGGGTTACAGATGAAAAATATATCCATGAAACAGAACCTAAAATGATGACTGATTTAATTGAAGACTCTGAAAAATGAGGACTTGTAATGATAAAAATGTGACGACAGATGAATTTGCTAGAAATAATGAAGATGTAAACCTCAACATATCCGACGAGGATAAGGTTCCCAACTCAGAACAAGAAAGTTTTGTGTCCTTAAACAAAGCAGCAGCTGCATTAAAAACTCTGCAGAATTTCCTTAAGGTACACATGCTTCATGTGCTTTGTATAATTTAGAAGAGGTAAATATGTTTTTAAAAGATTTTATCTAAAAAAAACTGAAGCAAAAGTACATAAACTTTTTAAAGGATGATTGACAGGTAAATAAATCTATTTTTTTCTATCATGCATACAACTTGTTTAATTACTCCACTGAATTTAAAAGTGCTTAGTATTTTCTATTTTTAAGGGCGGCAATATTTTTATCATTTATTCACATTGGTTTTTAATTCCAACTATAGATGGCAACACTTTTTTATGGTTAACACAATATTTGGTGGCTTTATCGATTTCACGTTAATAATGTTTAACTGTATAAATAATACAAGGTAGGATCAAAAAGTTCGGAGACTGTGCTGATATCTCCAACCCTGATAGGAGGAGAGGGGAACTATTTTACCATGGCGTAGAGGCACATGTGACGCGAGATGACAAAAGGAAGAAGCAGGTCTGCAGTGCAGAGTTTTTCCAGACAATGCGTGTCAGTGAACTGTAGTCATTCGTGTTCATTGAAAACGGAAATGGTGTTTAAAGAACAATGTGTGAATATCAAATTCTGCCAGCATTTGGGGAAAATGGCCGACAGAAACATTGCACATGTTGCAGCAGGTGTATGGTAAGAGAATACTGTGTAATGCGAAGGTGTTTTTATGGCACTCCCAATTCATGGATGTGCGTGAATCTGTAGAAGACAATCCACGGACTGGGCGGCCGTCAACATCAATTACGGAGGGCAATATTCGAAAGTTGGTAGAAATTATGCATGCCAACCGATGTCAAACCATCAACGTCATTGCTGAAAAAGAAGGAATTTTGTACGGGAGCTGCCAAGCTATCCTGGTGGACAAACTGAATATCCATCACGTGTGTCAACACATTGTACCAAAAATGCTAACCGAAGATCAGTATGATGAGCGCATGCAAATCTGTGGAGAACTGATTGACATTCACAAATGAAATGGCAGTCTTCACAGTGGAAGTCACCATCGTTGCCGAAGTCAAAAAGTTCCGTTTGGATCGTTCAAAGGGGAAGGTAATGCTGGAGGCATTTTTTGACCAGAAGGGGCAACAGTGAACAAGGAGAGGTACACATAGATCCTAGCATGTCTCCATGATGCTATCCACCAGAAACGCCCAGAATTCTGGAAAAGCAAGGATTGGGTGCTGCAACATGACAATGCCACCACTCATTGGTCTTCCATGGTGCAGTCCGCACTGGCCAAATATAGAACGTCAACTCTTCCACCCACACCTTCCCTACTCACCAGCTGCTCACTTCGCTGCTCATACCCTCAGGTGAGTTGGGCAGCCTGGACCTTCTACCCTCCCTACTCACTCAATCTCACCCGTGCGATTTTTACCTGTTTCCCCATCTCAAAAATGAACTCAAGGGACACAATTTCAAGAGTGCATCTGAGGTTGAGGAAGATGCGACGGGCACATTGAAGACCATCTCGTCCAAAGGCTTTCGAGAATGTTTTTAGTAACTGTACTCATGCTGGCAGAAATGCATAGCTGCAGAGAGGGAGTACTTTGAAGGTGGTTGTGTGTAACACATAATATCAATAAATCATATCCGTCAAGTAAGTCAGTCTCTGAATTTTTTTATCCTACCTTGTATAATGTCAACATGCCATGTGAAAATCAACACAACATTATACGTCAATATTGGTTTGCTGCTAGGGTGTAAACAAAAATATAAAACATAGCAGAAATTACAATCGCTAACAAAACTTGGTTCACTGTTATCACGCAAATGTTGAATAAGTCGTAGAAACAGGCGAGGCATTAGAACTTCAGCTACAGATAGTAGATCTGCAGGAGCTTCTGGCTTATTTAACTGATTTTGAGGACCATGCCTTTGACAAAACCTAAAAGCAAATAAATAATTAATCTAAAAATATTAAACTTCATTATATATAAGTCAAAAATTTCAATAAACAGAAAAAGATTAAAAAATCCTTTAAAATGTTTTAATTGTAAAAAATGTATTGAAACAATTTGGCTTTTGCATGCAGTTACACTAAATCTGTCCTATTGAAATAACTGCCATTTCATATTTAATCCATGAGATTCCACTGCAATAAAACAAACAATAAAAGCACAATTTAACATATTAGACATACCCAGATTCTCTCATAACACTTTTGTCTCCACAATCACAGGCACCGCCAGCTTGACTTCTGAACATATTGAAATCATGCCCTTCGTGATTGCCTCTTTGAAAACAATCTGAGCATAATGACATACAAGGTGATATCCCACATGTTCGACATCGATAAGCCACAAAATTAGCAGTCCACACTAAACCACAAGTAGTCGCATTATCATATTTTCGAACTAAAAAAGAGGAACAGTAAAATAAATTAAAAAATTCTAATTGAATACAAATATCTTAATTAGAATTTAAACATGAATACAAATATAATTAATATATTATAAATATAGCGCCTTAACAGCAAGCTCTCTCTCAGACTGCAAAAATTTTCATTTTTAAAAAGTGTCTATATTTGAGAATATTTACAATATTTAATGTATGAATAGAGGAACTGAAATATTTATTATTAAGATACTAGAAAATGTACCCATCATTGCCCAGAATTTAAGGTGTAAAACTTTGATTTCAATCACAGTGGAGCTCAAGTGAATTCCCGAAAATTAAATAACGCTGCACCAATGGTGTTAAGATGGAAACGCTGTGAGAATATCCCGGGTGCTTCAGGTCTCTGTAGATTACGTCTTCAATACACAAAAAGTTTATACTTTTAAAAAATCATTAGTATGGATTCCATTTTGCAATTCATTAGTATGCAATTTATTTTGTGAGCCACGTAATGTAAAAGAATCAATAATTTCAAAATTGCACCCAAGTAGAATATTTTTGCAACTGAAGAAAAATGATTAAGTGCTACTGATGCCCGACTCTCTGCTCCTAATTTCTAACCTTGACCTAGATAAGGATATTTTTTATTTAATGAATGCATGAAGAAAATAATCAGACAAAGAATGTACATGTAGAGCTTTATTTTACCTCTAAATTGCTACAACAGAATGATTTATAGAGAGAAGAAACATTTATAATGGCATACAGAAATGAGTCAAGTAATGTGTAATTTAGAATATGATCCCCCTCGGATGCTGGTACAGACTTTGCATTGATAATTCAGCCTCTCAAACAAGTAATCCAGGGCAACAAAAGGTCATGATTAAGGATCATTCCTGTATAAGAGCAGTTTGCAGATCCTGGTCAGTGGTTGGAATGGGTAGGTGGACAGAGACAACTTCTTCAAGGGAGTCCCAAACATTTTTCATAGGATTAAGATCTTATGAATATGCTGACCACTCTATACATTCAATGAAAACATTCACTCTGAAGGTAGTTCTTTACTAGATTTGCTCTATATGGAAAAGTGTATTGTCCATTAAACAAAAATTAAACTTAATATTTTTGATTAAAAATACAAGAAGTTTCACTATTTATAAGACAGTGTTTTGTTAAATCTATGTAGAACAGTAAAATAACAAATTGTGTTTTGTTAGAAGGTGGAATAGTAATTATGTTTTGTTAGAGATTATTCATATAATAATTATATAATATGCTGATTGCAAAAAGGTGCAGAGTCTGCATGTGTCCAGAGATTTTAGGAGCACAGGTGCTATAGGTAGGTGAATGGAAGAGAATCTTTAACATATCTTTATTGTACCCTGTGATATAAAAGGCTGAGGATTTAGTTTCCAATTGTACAATTTTAAATAAACACATAAACATCCTCATCAAAAGCAAGCATTAACTATAAAAAAAATAATAATGTTTTTCCTTAAAACTTTTAAAGCTCCTCCCCTCCCCCTTCCCAACCACTCACCTCCTTCCCAGATCTGACACAGCAAAAAGAATATAACCATAGCTTAGGCACAAATACTAACTCATCAAATTATGCAACAAAACACAATTTTACCAAAGATGCTATCTCTCAATTAGTTACCTTCATCGCAAGATGCTATTTTGACCCTATATTTTTGATTTAGTGGTGATTTTTTTCAGTCTTGAGTTTTCAATAAATATCTTTGTGGTTGAAAATAGAACCAGTTCAGTACCTATTTCAGTAGACTAAACATCAATTAATTTCCCTACCTTATCATTCTGAATGAAAATTCCAGGGGGAGGGGGGTTGTTGAGACCCAGACCGTCCGACCTACCAGAAAGGTGTAAGGTAACTGTATGGACGGCCGGAGGGGGAGGGGGGTAGAAGAATTCAAAATAACTAGGTCAATTTGATGGTCCCAGTCTGCTTATGCTTTGAAATTTATGCAGACTAGTTAAACCTTTATTTCTTGCCTTTATCACTCTGATATATAATCTATAATAAACAGAACCAGTAGCAAGTTCAAAATAATCAGGTTGATCTGATGACCCACTTTTACTTTCTATGCATGAATATACCAGATGGCAGAGAAAAGATAGCTTGTTCAGTGCTTACCAAAACAAAAAGAAACTAGATACAAAATCCTGCTTTTAAAAATGAAATATCTTTGTTTTAAACAGGTTTATAAAACAAGGGTTTTAGCTCTAGGTCCTGAACACAAATCAATAGATGTCAATAAAATCCTATAAAACTCAATAATAACAGTAATGCATGAAGATAGAATTTAAAATTTGCTCATTTATTTCAGACACGAAAAGTAGACTGTTTTTACAAATAGTCCAAAGAACCATCATGCAATTATAAGATATGTAATATATACATAACTACTACCTTAAATTTGCATTATGAGTAAAATGTAAGTATTTTCTTTTACTTAAATCGTTACATTCAGAATATCCATAAATAATCAGATTGCACTAACTTTATGTTCAATCAGAAAATCTAGAAGTAGTAATGCAAAAATCGTTTGAAGCTCATAATTTAACTTAAAGTAAACAACGCATGAAAGCATAAGAATTCAGAATATTGTCCCTGGTTATGTGTATGAATTAATAAGAAATGTTCAGTTCACTGTGAACTCTTCCATGAGCTACGATTTCTTGTTTTTGTCGAAAATCTTATGGCAATACAATTTCGTTGAGTTTTCCCCCATGAGAGATGTCAACTCACTGGGTGCCTCTGATGCTTTACCTGTTTGTGTGTATTCCTCTGGTGTTTTTCCACCTGCTAATAACCATCGACACCAGTCTATCGTGTCCCAATCATCAATCGGAATAAGGGGATTCAAAATTGAGTCAAATACTTCATTTGTTATGTCCAAGTTGTTATGTGCATGGCAAAAGCTCTGAATGTAAGAGGCTGCTTGCCTTTTTCCTTTTTTGATTAGAAATTCAGCTGCTTCTGATGCAGCCATATTACAAATAATTTAGGAGTTTTTGATTAATAATTGAGTTAATAACATATTATCTCTAAACAAACTTCTGAAACTCCATCTTTCATCACTTAATACGGATGTGTCAACTCGGAACGAATGACTCTTTCTCCCTGTAAACCTAAATATAGGAGGAGTGGTTTTGCTTGCGGTAGAGATGGTTTTGATACGAGCGGATAAATAGCACCGGACCCACTCCAATTCGACCAACAAGGAACCACAACTGACGATGATGCGATTAACGTAGCCGATGACGTAGGGTACACGTTGATTCTGGTTAGCGGAGTTTTTATTTAGCATTCGCGGCAAATTTAAGTTTCGTGAATTTTTTCTTTTTGAGAAATATGAATATTGATCCAAAGCTTAAGGATGGACCAAACACTTCACAAGCCGAAAACTCACAGAAAACGGAAAAGTTTTCTAAAATGTGCAATTGCAAAAAGATATTTTCCAAGAAAAAAATTGTAATTTTACAGCACTGAAGTCGGATGATTTTCGCAATCATTTGCAAACTGTTTATGGCATGTTCATGGTTCTTCCTAGCTAATGATATATTTACATTTGTCAGCTGAAACATATCATTTATGAATGACTGATTCTGGATTAAAATTATCCAAATGTAGACTTTTAATAGATATAATGCAAGTTTACTCATTTTGCTTATTTTCAATCTATTTCTCTAAATCTATATAAATAAAATTGAAAATATGTCTGTATGTGTGTCTCTTCATCATGGGAGAACAACTGAATCGAATTTAAATGAAATTTTGTAGATAGCCTTGAAATATCCAGACTTAAAATTTAGTCCATGTTTTCAGTTTCTAAGACCAGGGATTGCCCAGATATTAATTAAAAATGAACAATTAAATCTTTCATATAGCATTAAGCAGATGATATTTTTTCCGCCAATTTATTTGAAGAAAATTTTATCATGTCATTTAGCAACAAATTTAAATCCAATTTGTTTATACGGCAGCTGATTTTTATTATATCCTTTCCGATTAAAATAATAAAGATATATATATATAAAATAAATTTTACCGATATTGCATTTTTGGCTGGATTATATCAATTATGGGCTTCAGGTTTAAACATTATTATTATTGATATTTTCAGTTTATTATGTCATTGTTTTATTTTTGCAAAAATTTTTGAAACTCATATATTGTACTTAGTACCGAGTAATCTTCTACAAATGCATGGGTATATCTTCTATTCAGTGGCTTATCCTGACTCTAAAAAGTGTGGGGGGGGGGGGGGCAACTGTTTAGCATTTTCTTATGCCAGGGTTATTTTAAATGAAAAATACGCATAACAATAAAAAGCCTTGAAAAGTAGAGAGGCCAACCCCCCCCCCCCCCCAAACATACGCTGCTGCTTCTACTCCATGAGAATATAAGCAGTACAAGTATATCAGCACATATTTTGGCATATATTGGAATCAATTGCGGCCTTTTAGGTTTTAAGACTACGGAATTATAGATATTTTCAATTTATTACGTTATCTGTTTTATTTTGGTAAAGATTTTAGAAACTCATAAGTTGTAGTATGGGTCCTATACAGTTTTAGCTCTTTTATTTTGCATATATTTATTCAACTTCATATATTTTGTAAATTTGTTTACAAACAAGACCAGGGCATTTTATTCTTCAGATCTGCCCTTGAAGATAATTTTGTATAGCTAGAACAGATATTCTAAAACTTCTTTTTAGGAGCATTAAATTAAATATTTAATAGAATATTTTGATTGCCAATGCCATTTAATATATTATAGGAATTTGCACATGATTGTGAATTTTAAATTGAACTTGACAACTTGAATGTTGCAAAGAACAATGTTTCATTTTGACAATCTAATAAATGCATGACTAATAAAAGGAGATTGATTTTGTGAGTTGCATAATATAAACAAAGCAAATAATTTTTAAATTGCATCTATGTAGAACAATTTTTTTAAATGGGGAAAATTGGTTAGATGCCATTGACACATAGCTCTCAAAATGACTAAATTATATCTATATGTTACATCTAGTCATCAATTATTAGTTTAATATTCTATTCCATCCAATAATACGAAGGATATTTAAATATATTTAAATTTCCTTGAATAATACCGAGATCGTAATTAAAACAAAATACTCCTTGCAAAGGCGTAGTTCATTTTAAGCATCAACTATAACTTAGAATTTAATATTCTAAACTATCTAATAATACTAGTATACGATAGTAAATTTAACAGCTGAGTGATGATGAGTTCGTATTATAAACTGCCATTTCCGTGCACAGGCGCAGTTCTCTGAAGCTACTATTGGTTGTCGATATTGACGTCGGGTGACGCCACGTCATGACGTCGGAGTGGGTCCGGTGCTATTTATCCGCTCGTGTTTTGATATACAGCTGTTTCAATCATGTGACAATCCCTTAGTAACGAGCCTTAGCAACGCTTGCTGGTAGACATATAATCCATAGATCGCCCATTGGTATACAAGTTGTACGTTGCGCTAAGAATATTTATTTAAAGAATTAAGTAATATTTATGCAATAACTTGCTATATTTGATAAGCTACAACACTAGAATCGTGCAGTTTAAGCAACAGAATGGTTGCAGATCTAATTTTAAAGCACATTAAAACATTTCAATATGTTTATAAAAGAATTACCATGATTGAATTCAAAACAATTAAACAGAGCTCATATACATGAAAGATACTTATCACAGATAAATTATTTATCAGTAATAATACAATTTTAAGCATTGTAAGGTCGATAAAAGCGGATATCAGATTATAAATTGAATTTTATTTTAATGTTTTGTTTTACATAATTGTGATAGTTTATATTCATAAAGCTTTAAAATTTCAAGCATATACTTACTACTTTTTCTGTAATACTTGGTAATGTGTAGGAAATATATTAAGATATTATGTCAAAACTTGCAACTCGAGTTTCCGACGGATCTACACGCTTTGGGACCGCTAGAATACGAAAAAACTATTTTTAACGCAACATCTGTGTGTGTCTGTGGTTCTTTGTCTCAAAAGCTAATTGACCAAATTTCATAAAATTCCCTGGTACTGATTAGATTTTGCCATTTTGGTACGATTCAGGATAAAAGAACATGTCTTTTTTGCGAAATAGCCTGTAATATTTACTATATCCACTTTAGATGAAAAACTGATAGAGGGTTTCCCTGGTGCTAATTAAATTTTGGTATGATTCGGGATAAAAGAACCCGTCTTTTTTGCGAAATGGCCTTCAAAAATTGTCTTATCTACTCTAGCTCAAAAACTTTTTACAAAATTTGTTAGATATATCACAGTGGGTTACTCTGGTGCTGATTTGATTTTGGTATGATTCGGAATAAAAGAACCTGCCCTTTTTTGTGAAATGTCCGCAAAAATTGTCTGTATCCACTCTAGATGAAAAAACTAATAGACCAAATTTCACAAAATGTGGTATATAAGTCACTTGTGAGTTATTCTGGTGTTGATTGAGTTTTGGTATGATTCGGGAAAAATAATCTACTTTTTATTGCAAAATTACCAACAAAAATCGTCAAAATCTAAAATAAAAGACTACGTGTTTTGAAATATATCAATTAAATATGTTTATGAAATATATCAATTAAAAAAATGTTGACGATGAAAAGAATAGATCAACCCCATTACTCTAGGTCTAGCCGTTCTCGAGATATTTTTGTTTTTCGCTGCTCCACATTTGAAAAAAAAATTCAGTTAAGAAATGAAAATGAAAATTGAATTAAAAGTGCAAATTTAGTGTAATTTAAAATAATTATAGGTGCTGTTTTGCGCAATTAAACTCATTTTAATGAATTATTGAAGAAATCAAGAGAACTTGAATATGAGTCTGCAGGGAAAGTCATGTGCTGCCCACGTCAGATTTTTTTGTTTCATATATCATCGGCACGATTTTCGAATTTTAAATAATATTTAATTCTTCTTAACAAATCAGCATAAAGTGAAGTCGCAACATTTGACAACATAGAAGTTCATTATTACCTTAAAAAAGAAACAATTCTTAATTTATTTTTTCTAAATTGAGTGACGATAAAAAAAAGAGTAATAATTCCCTGAAATAAAGTGATCTACACATACTCGTAGCAATTTTTTCTTATCTTCAAGATAAGCTCTTTTGATGGCCGATAGCCACTTGTCCCGGCTATCTTCACTAAGACGTTTTTTAAATTCATCTCCTCTAATTAATACAGCGGGGAGTCTAAAAAAGACTTACTGTCTCTATCAAAACGATTTCCGCATTTGAAAACACCAAAAACGGTAAGCATAATAACAAATATTAATGTTTATAGCATTATACAAGTGCGTATATTTACAATTGACTCAACCGAAAAACATGGTTGTCTACCAGCAGCGCAAAAAGAATAGGTGGTGCGTACAGAACCCAGGATGATCGCCAGGTGGCGCTGACATCGGTCCTTGGCGAAAATCCCAATAACGCGCCAATGCTCACTGATGTCCTTGCAGTTGCAGAGCAGTTGAAAAACAATGTGGTAACCCTTACCAGCCGAATTTACCATTAGTACCACTTTTTTTCTTCTGCGAAACAAGTCAAACCAAATAGTGCTTTTTGTAGTTCATTTTGCTACTAAATCCGATTAATTTTAATTTGTATAAAGTGAGTACGAAGTCTATTTTTTTTAATTTTAATCGTTCTGTTTACATTGTGTATATGTCGATGTGCTGTAAATGAAGAAATGCTTGGGATAATTTTTTCAGTATTTATGAAGAACAAATAACATTACATAAAATGTTCCTAATTATTCCAGCAAAATTATTCCGTTATTATCTATATACGTTAATTTTTTCTTTTGGAATAACGTTTTCAAAATTTTATAATAGTTAGACGTAGAATAGATGCATTGCTAATTGGATATATTTATCATTTTATCTTTAGACATTAGTTTTGTACTGAAATGATTACTTTTTAAAATTTGTTCATACTGTAAAATAATTTACATATACTTACCAGCTGAGTTTCTTCTTTGTCCAGAGACCATAATTGAAATCTTTGGCATAGAAGATAATTTTGGTAGCTTTTAATATGTTCAATGCTTGAAATTTAATAACATATTGTTAGTTTTTTAAATTATGCTTAAATTTGTAAATATTATGTTAATATTTACATTAAATATTAGGTTAAATTTGTAAATGTTAGGTTAATTTGAAAATATTAAGTTAAGAGGTTTTATCAACAATTATCTTTTTATCAACATTACAGTTGTACTTGAAGTGTACTCCTTTTCATATTTGTAAACTGCATACTGGCTAGCTAAGTTATTCTCTGTACAGAGTTTTAAATTGAAATCTCTTGCTCGTAGAGGACAACTTTTCTGTTAAGAAAAGTAATTTCTGAAATATATCAGCATGGAAAGTTCCAAGTAACCATGCTGTTCAGTGAATAATTGTGAAATTGAAACTTTAATTACTACCGGTTTGTGTTGTAGCATAAAAAAGCAATGTTTTGAACAGTTGTCGGAAAATTTTATATACTAGATGTATCCATGCAGAGCATCTACGTTCTAGTGTCTTTTAATGCTCACTATCTGCTAATAACTTACTACACAATCTCTAGAGCTTGAGTCATTTATAAACATTAATATTCCCTAGTATTTACTTTTGTTTGTCTCACAATCAGTATCGCTTTTGCATTTTTAATATCACCAGACATATGTGGATTCATTGTTATACGACCCTCTAATCAAATATAAACCATATATTTATTTAAATTAAATTAACTTTAGATCAAATAATATATAATTTCATTGTTGAACAAAAACTTGAATAAAATAATTAGTGTTTGAGATATCATTATGGAGGCAAAAGTCCTATCTAACTCCATGGATACTTTTGATAAAATGGAGTAAGAGTTTTCCTTTACTTTCATATTTTAAACAATGTAATTATGGTTACACTTGTTATCATTTGGGAAATGGTAAATAAGCCCTTTTCAACATAACGTAAATAAATGCATTATATATGCAGGGTTAGAAAGCAGGAGCATAAAGTCATGCAACAATGACATCTAACCAATTTTCCCCAGTTACCAAAATGTCTTATTTGGGTGCAATTTCCAAATTATTTATTTTGTTTTCATTATTCAACTCACAAAATAAATCATCTTTTATTAGCAGACCTGCCTTTGACCTGCTGTGCTGCATGGGTGCATGTAATCCAGGTTATAAATTAGTTAAGATTGTTAGAAGGAAGATAAATGGATCAAATGGAATTTGTATCGTACATGCAAAGAAAGGCAGAACAGTTAGGTACCTAAAATCTCCATCAAAGTTATAAAATATATAGGTACAAAATTTAACAACCACTAATTTTGAACCCTTTATAGTTGACAAAATTGTTGAATAAACATTGATTTTGGTATTAAACATTATTTCAACTGCTGCACTAATACCTAAACAATAATATAATCTGAAAATTTTGCACATTCATTTTTAACAGAGTTTAACCTTTTTAATTTTCTCATATCACATTACAAAAGTTCTATCATATTACAAGGCCATTGAATATTTGAAGAGTTTAATTTCGAAAGGGCCTAAATCACTTTCACTCGTTTGTCTTGTATGATATAGTGCAATATTGCTACTTACTGTTACCTGTCTAAAGTCACTTACTAGGAGCTGTAACGCAGCTGCCTGCCACAACATGATACCCAAGCGAAAGCGATTTATGCCCATTTGGAATTAAACTCTTCATTTCATGAATTGCACTTCTAATGTTATTGTGTACTTACAGTATACTTGTTCTTCATATGGAATGTACATTATAAAGAAACTTAAAATTCACAATCACGTGCAAATTCCTAAAGTAATCTAAATGCATTGTTATTCATTCTATTAAAATATTTAAATTGATGGTCCTAAAAAGAAGTTTAAGAATATCTATTTCCAAATTTGTCTAAGGAGGTCATATAAAAATTTAAAAAGTGTAACTTTTTGAAAATGAATGGGAGGACTATTTCATTAACGTAGTCATATTTCCTACCTTACTTTCAACATTTTTGCAATTTACATTGCCCTCTTATCTTCAACAGGAAAAGAATTAAAGTTAGTTTCAATCTTTTTGGGACACTATATAATATTCAGAGAAGCTACATTTTTTCCTCTTTCAAAATATAATGATAAGTTTTTAACAGCAGTAAAACAAACTTTCACAGATGAAAAATTTGAATACTTAACTTAATTTTCACAATAATACCCCACTCTGTTACATGCAAAAATAATTTAGTTAACAGCTTTTAATACATTGGTAATTTTGCTTATATTCAGGGACATATTTAAGGGAGTTTCTTTCAAGATTTTTTTTGGCCGGGGGGGGGGGTGATGAAACTTAAGAGAAAGGCTAGTTTTCTATTTGTCTTATATAAATAAATCTAAATGTTGTCACATAAATGGAAACTAGGTTAATATAAAATGCCCCTCTCAGATATATGCCTGAAAAAAACACTGGGCCTAAACTCACGGGCCAGGCCAGAGTCCATAAAGGATTCACCTCTAACTTAGATCCTTGAGATTGATATGAACTTAATTTAGAACTGAATCCCTCCAAAAATTGAATTTTAAAATATGCCCCTGCTTATATTGCTGTAGAAGCTTTAAAACAATGTAATAACAATTATATTTTTATAAATTTGTATTATTCTGTAGATTCCCAAATTTTGAATTGGTGGGAAAACAATAGTACATATTATGTTATTAATTATAGATCTCACTGGAAATCAGTAGGCTTATTGTTGTTACTGATTAACATAATAAACATAACTAATAAACATAAATAATATTTTAGACCAAAAACATGCAATATCTGAAAATATCGTTTTGAAAGTTATGTTGCATTCACTTTTAAACTAAAAAATACACATAAAATGATTTTTTTAATAAAGTGTAACATAATTACATTTTAATAGTAGTTTTTTTTATCTAAAATGAATGTTCGAAATATTGAAAACGTTTCTACAGTTTGATGCCGATGGTTCTCCGATAATCGCTTAGGAACTGACATTTATTACTTCAAAAAATCACATAAATTTTTATTCTACTTACTTTTTGTTTCAGAGATATAAGGCTAATTGTAAAAAAATATATAAGTTTCATTGTATCTCGAGAATAGCTCTTGATAATTTGTGAATAATGAAGAATTGTGTCCATTGATTTCTGGTTAAAACTATGTATGTACAAAATATTCATTCATTTAATAGTGAGTTTAGTTTATTTTTTTTCAATTAAGGTAAAATCTTAAGAACATACCAGGAGTGGCGACTCGTCACAATTTCAAAACACTAAATTAACAAATGACAAATCTCAAACAGATCCAAAAGCCATTTTATTATACAATCATCCTACAGACGTAAATACAGCCAAAGCGCTTTCGAACATATTCCATGTTCATTCTCAGTGGCGATACAATTAGAAAAGGATGCCAACGTGCTTAAATACAATTCAATACTGTTAAGTAAAATTTGTATATCATGAAAATGCGGCTGACATTTCCATGATATGCAAATTTTACATAACAGTATTGAATTGTATTTAAACACGTTGGCATCTATTTCTAATTGTATCGCCACTGAGGATGAACATGGAAGATGTTCGAAAGCGCTTTGGCTGTATTTACGTCTGTAGGATGATTGTATAATAAAATGTCTTTTGGATCTGTTTGAGATTTGTCATTTGTTAATTTAGTGTTTTGAAATTGTGGCGTGTCGCCACTCCTGGTATGTTATCAAGATTTCATCTTAATTGCAACATTTTTGTAATTTTAATGATATTTTCATCAATCTGGGAATATTTTCATCAATCTCAGGAATGATTCATGCTAACATTCTTAAAGTTGTATCACTAGTTTTTTAATGAAATATTACATACGAAATGATTATTTGTGTAACATTATTGAAAGTTCTGATTTTTTAAAAATTTCATTCGAAAATTTGGTTGTCTTTCAAACATTTGATTGCATTTAAAATCAACAAGTTTCTAGTGTTCCCCCATTGTAATTTTTATACAAAAATGTAATTTTTGGCATAAAAAAATGTAAACTTTATACCAAATTTTGTCCAACATGCTCCATTTGTTTGTGAGATATCTCCATTCATACACAGACACAAATCACTTTAAAAACAATTGATTTGATTTCACGAATGCTTAAAACATGCTCTTCCATCGAGTGAGACGCTGCACTGCCATTAGTGAGAAGCTGCAACTCGAAAAACCTAACTTTCTAGCAAACCTACAAAATAAAAGTCTAAAACAGCAAATCTTCAATCAAATGGAAAAAAATACAAATTTCGAGTCATCAAGTTAATGATGATCAACAAATATCAATGGTATGGAATCGATAATAGAAAAACATATAAAATCCAAGCATTAATGCAATACAAGTGGATAAGGGCTAGGCCTAAATAATGGAATTGTTCACTTCGCCAAAACTCTTCATCGGGTCCAAGTATTTTGTCGATGCAAACACAAAATATGTATGTTTCTGAAGATATGTATTCTGAAATATGTATGTTTCTGATATCCATAACTATTTCTACTTGGACATCATACATAAAGAAGGAAAAATAAAGGAAACAAGAATACCTGGAATAAAACTGCATATGCTCGAACCAGTCGAACCCTGTAACTCAGATGAAGAGACCAGTGTTGTCATTCGCAAAGAAAAAAGAAACGATCCACTGTTGCCATTCGTAAGAAATAAATAACAGTGATGCGAAAAAGCAAGAAAAAGTAATAAAATACAATAAGAGCTACATATATATATATAATTTTTTTTAAGAATTTTATTTACTTGTAACTTGTATTTTAAAATCCAGTGATTTATTTTTTATTGAAAATGGTCTCTCTCTCTCTCTCTCTCTCTATATATATATATATATATATATATATATGTGTGTGTGTGCATATATATATATATATATATATATGTATGTATGTATATATATATATATATGTATATATATATATATATATATATATATATATATGTATATATATATATATATATATATATATATATATATATATATATATATATATATATATATATATATATATATATATATATAATTGAAGATTTTTATGATTACTTGTAATATATATATACCCGAGAAATACCAAAGAAAATTGCTTGTAAACTGAAGGTAAAGGTAAAAAAATTGCAAATCAGAAGCCAAGTGTAGCACGATGAGCTAGGCAAGAAGTTTGGAAATTGAATGAATGGAATCTAGTGAATATAAAAGGAATAAAATGAATATAAAAAGCATTTCTGAAACCATGTACGTTATCAAGGGCCATACATGTTTCATTAATGCTGATTCTCCGTTTCTGTTTACACAACTGTAAAATGTATTACAGAAATAATGTACATGGCCCGACGTAGAAGAAAAGACAAAGTGGATCAAATACACAAAAAAATCAAACATGAATATAAAATATACTGTTATACCAGCTTGTGGCTAATTATTGAAATGAGGATGCAAAGTATTATAAAGTAATATCAAAAGAATATAATGAAAATAAAATGAAAATATATCTACCCCTAGTACTGTGGTACTTCTGGAAAAGCATGTGTATTACCAATCATCTCAGAACAGGTTACAGTGAATTTTTAGTTACTGACTAAGCAGTTTTCGCAAAGCAGGTTAAAGTGAATTATATGAATTGTTTAACTGTTAGAAGAAGACATGGAGATTATGAATTATTTAGAAATGCTAGTGTATGATCTGTCAATATGTTGCTGTAATTGTTGCAAGTTTTTGAATTGAAATTTAAAATGTGTTTTAATAAAAGAAAAAATAAGATTGGGTATATATATATATATATATATATATATATATATATATATATATATATATATATATATATATATATATATATATATATATATATATATATATATATATATACATATATATATATAATTATTATTATTATTGCTGAAAAAGCAAGTCAGCTTTCAGTAAACTTGAAAATTGACCCTTTCTCTAATACTTCACTTTCGGCTTCAGTCGACTTTATTCACACATTTTCCCAACCAGTGGGCCTTACAGCCCATAGAGAGTCTTCTACTGGTGGAATTCTTGTGTTTGCGACTGTAGGAAATCTCTTATATCTTGGGTGTAAAAACATTGTGTTTTCTAAAAGGAAACAGCGGAATCCTTTGCCACTGATCATACGGCTAACTAAATCCACTGAAAACCAAAAAGAGTAAAGTTGTCGGCATAATGAGTATAAACCACGATATCTTAAAAGTAATTTTACCGACAACTAGGAACTTTTCTAGTAAACCATCACATAATGTGTGTGTGCTGGATACTCTATAATATGAGGTTTTATTGAATTACCCTAAAAGAAAGACTGGCAGGGGGGGGGGGGTATAGTAAATTAATCCTTGATTGTCAATCAATAGAAATTATTTCAACCTCATTTCAAGTTTCTTATGACATTTGCCCTCAATATATCACTTTTTTTATGAATAAAGTTTTGTTAAGAAAAGGAAGTAAACATTCAATAATTGAAGCGTAACTAGCACACGGAAGTTAACTTAGAATGAACCAATTTTGTGAGGATGTTTTGAAGATCATTTTGTCAAAATAATTGCAGAGATTTTCTCCACTCAGACTCTCCCATATACTAATATTCCGGGCTAAACTTGTCATAAGACGGTGTGAATAAAGTAGTGTATAGGTTAGGCCAGTGGTAGTCAACCTGCTCCCTATACCGCCCACTAATGAGCTATTCAAGCTTTTATGGTGAGCGATTCAAGCTTTCATTGTGGGCGATTCAAGCTTTCATAGTGGGCGGTAGGGGTTTTGTCTGAATATTTCCGAAAGAGGAGACTTTCGTTTGTTTCTTACGAAAATTGAACCAGATACCAAATATTTAGTTTCGCAGCATCAGGGGCTCTCATTAATAATTAAAGGTAATTTCAATAGACTTTTTATACTTTTATAGTTTTTATATTTCATTTTTTTTTTCTTTAATTTAAGCAGATTCGTCACTAGTAGGCGCTATATCGATGGAGATGCAGAAATGCAGCATCAAATTAAATTTTCTGTGTAATATAAACATATGCAAAGTATAAATAAAAAGATAAATTTAACTACATATTACTTTTCTTATATACATAATGTATAAGGAAAGTACTGTGACGGGGTCGAAAAATCGAATTCGAGTTTTCGACGGGAGAGCACGTTTCAAGCATCCCTGATCACGAAACAAACATTTTTGAAGTGATGTCTGTGTGTGTGTGTGTGTGAAAGTATGTGTGTGTGTGTGAAAGTATGTGTGTGTGTGTGAAAGTATGTGTGTGTGTGTGTGAAAGTATGTGTGTGTGTGTGAAAGTGTGTGTGTGTGTGTGTCTCAGTGAGTCTGTGGAGACGATAACTGACGAACGAATGGACCGATTCGAACGAAATTTGGTACAAAAATCACAATCCGTAAACACTGGAAGCCAATTGTTTTTATACACAATCGAATGGCCAGAACTGCCCTAAATTTTCGAGTGAAATTTTGAAAAAATCGTCAGAAAATCAAAATCGCTAATAAAGTTACGCAAATAGACATTTCTTATGTATTTTTTCATTAGAAAACGATTGACACAAATTTTAGAACGCTAACATGAACCGTTCTCGAGATATTGCACATTTTTCAAAAAAAATTATCAACAAGTCATATAAAATAAAAAAAAAATATTTCCTATTGAGAAACATGTTCACTTTTCATATGTAATACCATGCGATAAATTGGGTGACATCATTCTCGTGGAACTAGCTCGTTCCATTCATGAAAAGAGATACTTTGAGTAATACTTTTGTATTTGAACGCCAATAGTCATTTATCTCTTGTAAGACTAACTTATTTCTCCGTCCATAATTGTTGGCGAGATTTTGGCGACGAATTTGGCGGAATGTAGCCAACTTGGCGATATTTTTAATTGTTTCCAAATTAACAAATATCTCGCCAAATGGATAAAAGTGACGCTAAATCAATGAAAATGGCGACTAATTGAAGAAAATTCAATATCTTGGAAAGAATATAAGTATCTACTATAAGAATAACATTTTTTTTTTAACTGTAAAAGTAGTACATTTATTGCATTATATAAGGAAAGTCATGTGTTGCCCACATCAGATTTTTTTAACTAAACCTCTACTCAAAAATTACGAGTACTTAACAGTTTCGCTAAATTAAGTCACTGCGGAATCGGTGGGCGGTTAGAAAATTTTACTACCAACAAAGATACAAAAGTGGGTAGTAGGTATAAAAAGTTTGACTACCCCTGGATTGTTTCGGGGAATTAGCTAATGCTGACTCAACTGTCTAACTGGGGCGATCAGGTTTGACTTCTGAAGTCCTTATAAGCAAAGAACATGGGGAAAAGCCTCTTTACTTGGAGTTGTGGGCGCTTCCTCATCCACTCAAATTCAGCATAAAGACCTTTGAACTTCACCGAATAGCTCTAAATCCAATAAAAGTTGTTTAATTTAGATTTTTTTTAAAAAAAAAGAAGTCAATCTACACATTGGACACTGATTAGAAATCAAATTTCATCAAAATCGGATCGACCGTTTCAAAAGTGATGCTCTTTCAAACATTTTGACTTTGAAGTGACTCAAAAAGGGAGCTACGCTCCAATAAATTTTTATATTCTCATAATCCAGAAATGGTTGAACCAAATGATTTGAAACATGGTATCCGTGGTTCAATTTTGATGCTGGTTCGAAATCTGGCGTTGGCATTGGATGTCGCCCTTGAAGTTAGTGCGGATTTAGATATGAAGGCGGCCCCTTATGTAAATTTTAAGCATATGAATTTGTAAAAGATGTTATTTCCTATCGGATGGTACATTTGCATTTGCTTTACTATGAACGGCGCACGAATAACGAGGAGTGGTTCGTTTTCTTCCCACAGCGAAACCTTTTCAAACATACAAGCAGACGTACCTGTCCCACAAACAGTTAAACTCCCTATATTTTGAATCAATAATGCTCTACAACTTTGCAATTGTTTTTTTGTTTTCGCTTATCTTGCTTTGTTATCCTAACTTCTTTAATTATTCGCTAGGGGCACTGCTGTCGCTTTTATTCGATCGGGCATGGTCAGTTTACGCGATATCGATAGCCCTAATGTGTACACTCCTGGACCTTTCACCAGAAAGTTATTGGAGTGATTAAGAACGTTTCCAGGAACCCTGTATAAATATTGTACATTTCTTGTTCGAAATATTTATGGCATTATTTCTTAAAATCTAACATAGTAATCAAAGTCTTTATTGTTTTTAACAATAGTCGAGCTTTCTTTTACGCCAATACGTGTAGCAACGTATTTCATAGAAGCATTTGTCTTCTACAAACAAAACATAAACTAGATTATTTTTAATAAATATTTGTGCGTTGAATTTTCTCAGTTTTGAAAGTAGTTGTTGTTGAGACCCAGACCGTCCGACCTACCAGAAAGGTGTTGTTGTTGTTGAAACCCAGACCGTCCGATCTACCAGAAAGGTGTAAGGTAACTGTTTGGACGGTCGGGAAGTGCCACCCAATTTAGACCGGAACCCAGTGGGGAAGGCATCCACAGGGACCGTACCCTCCTTCCCCTACCACCAACCTCTCGGAAGGCCTTACGGACCCACATGTGATCGTACTCCGCATGAACACGGCGGCAGTTGTGGCAGCGTGCAAATCCAGTGCACAAACTACCGGGCCACCGCGCCCGAAATGTGCCAACAGCACGCGGTGTTCCCAGGTGGTCACCCACCCAAGTACTAACCGCGCCCGATGCTGCTTGACTTCGGTGATCTAACGCGAACCGGTGTTTTCAGCACGGTACGGCCGTTGGCCCGTTTTGAAAGTAGTGAATCTCAAGAACCCACCACCAAAGCTTCTTTTCCCTAATATGGGTCATGCTGCAAAATTGTCAACGGCATAAAGAGGAACTTCGCCAACATAATTTTCAAAAAGCGTGACATCTCCAAGGAATTTGTGAGGACAGCAGAAAAGTTAAAAAGTGATACGGTACCGCTAAAATTATGTCCTGCATAGGATGTATCGTAATGTAGTGTAAACACAACATTGCATTAGGGCAGCATTTTTCAAAAAATTTTTGGTCACGGAACCCTTTTGAAATTAAATTTTATGGCGGAACCTCAAAACAATAAAAAATCGAATGTGGTTCAAATTATCATCGAATCACAATTACGGGCCGAGGGACATCCATGGATTTCTGACTATAGTCCAGTCCGGGCGCGGTAGCCCTGTGGCTAGCGCGCGGAGGTTGCACTCGGTAGTCCCGGGTTCGATACTCGCCGCTGCCCAAACTGCCGCCGTGTTCACGCGGAGTACGCTCACGTTAAACATGTGGGTCCGTAAGTCCTTCCGAGAGGTTGGTGGTAGGGGAAGGAGGGTACGGTCCCTGTGGATGCCTCCCCCACTGGGTTCCGGTCTAAATTGGGTGGCACTTCTCGGCCGTCCAAACGGATACCTTACACCTTTCTGGTAGGTCGGACGGTCTGGGTCGAAGAAGAAGACTAGTCCAGTCCATGGACTGAATAGGGGCCGCCACATTATTACACAGCAACTGGACGGTCGGTCGGTCGAATCATAAACATATCAACAGCTGGCACGTTGTTAAACAGTGACAACTTGGGCTGGTCATCTAACACTAGAAGTTTCAATGGCTGCGCAGGTCAGTTTTCGGGCTGGTCTGACCTTCGGGCCAAACACGGGCTGCACAGAACATTGCTCCAACGGGACCGTCTGTACCGGGCTGCTTTCTTAAGAAGCATTCATCTTAAGTTTCCCGGAAACACTATAGTTTTATATAATGATTTTGTTTCTATAGTGCTGAATCGAATTTTTTGTTTACGAAGATACGGAGACTGTTTACACAGTTTTAGAATAAATTTAAAACAATATAATTATTGAAGTAGCAATATTTATTTCCCAATTGTTCTATCTGATGATCATTTCTGTGGACTATCATTCTTTAACTTGATTTCCAAGATAAGATAGATTTTCTTGAAGTTAAGAGTGGTATTTTATTCCACTCCTCCTTTACAGTTTTCCATATAGTCAATCGACTGTTTTAGGTCTGCGTTTAGAAAATTATCTTTTTAACAACTCAAAAGCACAATAATCCATTATTGACACATCAAAGGACTTTGACGGAATAGGAGGAAAACGTATAACTTTAATACATCTGTATCTTTTGTCATTTTTTCAAGAAATTTAGCGGTAGATATTGAAGTGTGACTGGTAGCTTTATCTTGATGAAGTTCTACTCTATTAAAACTCTGTGGATAAAGACAAGGTATTTTTTCTTTAAATAAAGGAGTTTAAACATTATCTTAGTAATATGTTGAATTGATTTCGGCATTCATTTTCGGCTTTTCTTAATATATTGTTGTACGAAAAGCCAGCAATAATCATGAATCATTTACTGAAACTTTCTTTTGATTTTTGAAACCAAGTCTTTAGGAATTTTTCTCTTCTTTTGATCACAGTAAATCGATCATTTTATTGTTACAGTCATTTAAATAGATACATGCTTCGTCACAATATATTTCAACCTCCTATCGGCTAAATCATTTTCATAGATAATTCTATAGTGTGTTCTGCGCTCAGCCACATGTCTAGGCAAAAGACGATAAACATTACGCTTTTTACCTCTTTTAAGGTTTAAGTCTTTATTTGTTATCTAGTTTACAATCGCTACAAAGGTACTTAAAGACACTGCCATTGTTCTTTGAGTTTCTGGATTTCCTTTTGAGACAAGATACTTTATTTCTAAAATAGTCATATAAATGTACGTAAGTAATGTGAAAGGGTGTGTTCTGCAACAACCTGCGCAATGAGAAAGGTTTACTCATTTGTAAGAAAAAAAAGGTCCCTCATTTGTGAGGAAGTAAAAAAGATCCCTCATTTGTGAGGAGGTGAAGAAAGGTGCCTCATTTTAGAGGAGGAGATTTTCAAGAATGATAAGCACTTCGAAATTTTTAGAGAGCAACACTAACATTTTTTGGGGTGGCAATACTAAACTTTTTAGCGGTGGAAACGACATAAAAATGTGATATGTCATAAGATTTAACTGATAAGAACTTGAAATTTTAAGAACACTAACCCTTTTGACGGTGGCAACAAACTTTTATGGTGGCAACACTAGACTTTTTTTCCGATGACAATGACATAAAGAATGTGGTGTGTTATAATATTTAACTGATAAGAACTTGGAAATTTTAGAAAAACACTAATCTTTTTGACGATGGTAGCACTAAACTTGTTATGGTGACAACACTAAATTTTTTGTGGTGGCAACGTCATAAGAATGTGATACGTCATGAAATGTAATCAATAAAAGAATGTGATGTGTTATGAGGTTTAACTGATAAGAGTATAGAAATTTTTAGAGAACACTAAACTTTTCGCGCTAGCAACGAGGTTATGCTTTGAATATACTAATTCGGGAGTACGATAACTTGAATGGGAACAAACAGTAGCACTGCACGGTGTTGATTTTGCAAAGTAAGAGGAACACTTGCGTCACACGGTGTAGATTTTGCAAAGTAGAAGGAATTTGTTTCGATCGAAAGATGCGAGCTGCTGAGGAAATTGTATACTTGTATATTAAAAAGAAAAAAAAATCGTTAAGTTTAAAATATAAGTCTTACTAAATCCAATGTTTTGCAAAATTTAAATAAATTGTAAGTTACAGAAAATGCATACATCATTTTTATTGCCATATGTGATACAGGAAAAAAAATCATTCAATTCTAAACATAGTGTAACAGTATAAAAACACTAGCGCCACACGGTGTTGATTTTACAAAGTATGAGGAACACTAGTGTCACACGGTGGTGATTTTAGAAATTTTTAAGGTGGTTTTAACTTCGGAATTTTTTTTTTTTTTTACAAGATATTATGTTTTAATAATGGTTTTGATTTTGATAATCATTTTTTTTAAGTTATAGATAATTTGTTTTATATCACATCTTGAGTGCAATAAATTGATGCAGTTTACTTATTTTAAGACGACTTTGTCACAGATGAGAATGTTTATCAGCAGTTCTGATTGATTTGTTCATATCATTTGTTTTATTCTAAACTAGCCGCCTTTGGCGACCAGCCTGTTCGCTACCCTTGAAAATTCTGACCGTGGCAAACTCGTTGGCGCGACCTACCAGAAAGGTGTAAGGTAACTGCTTGGAAGGCCAGGAAGTGCCACACAATTTAGACCAGAACCCAATGGGGGAGGCATCCAAAGAGACCGTACCCTCCTTCCCCTACCACAAACCTCTCGGAAGGACTTGCAGTCCCACACGTTTAACGTGATCGTACTCCGCGTGAACACGGCTGCAGTTTTGGCAATGTCGGGAATCGAACCCGGGCCTACCGAGTGAAATTCCCGCGCGCTAATCACTGGGCTACCGTGCCATCCGCGACAATCTCCATAACTTTATTTTTATTCGGCAATTTTGGGAATCGAACCCGGGCCTACCAAGTGCAAATCCCGCGCACTAACCACTGGGGTACTTCACCCTCCGCGATATTCTTCATAACTTTCTTTTTATTCACCCAATTTAGACCGGAACCAAGTGGGAGAAGCATCCACAGGGACCGTACCCTTCTTCCCCTACCACCAACCTCTCGGAAGGACTTACAGACCCACATGTTTAACGTGATCGTACTCCGCGTAAACACGGCGGCAATTTTGGGAATCGAACCCGGGCCTACCGAGTGCAATTTCCGCGCGCTAACCATTGGGCTACTTTGCCCTACGCGACAATCTCCATAACTTTCTTTTTATTCATCCAATTTAGACCGTACCCTCCTTCCCCTACCACCAACTTCTCGGAAGGACTCACGGACCCACATGTTTAACGTGCTCGTACTCCGCGTAAACACGGCGGCAATTTTGGGAATCGAACCCGGGCCTGGTAACTGGTTGGACGGCCAGGATGTGCCACCCAATTTAGACCGGAACCCAGTGGGGGAGGCATCCACAGGGAACGTACCCTCCTTCCCCTACCACCAACCTCTCGGAAAAACATACGGACCCATATGTTTAACGTGATCGTACTCCATGTCAGTGGCGGAAATCGAACACGGGCCTACCGCGTGCAATTCCCGCGCGCTAACCACTGGGCTACTTCGCCCTCCGCGACAATCTCCATAACTTTCTTTTTATTCACCCAATTTAGACCGTACCCTCCTTCCCCTACCACCAACCTCTCGGAAGGACTCACGAACCCACATGTTTAACGTGATCGTACTCTGCGTGAACGTGGCGTAAGTTTTGGCAGTGGCGGGAATCGAACCCGGGCCTACTGAGTGCAATTCCCGCGCGCTAACCACTGGGCTGCCGCGCCCTCCGCGACAATCTCCATAACTTTCTACATATTCACCCAATTTAGACGGGAACCCAGTGGGGGAGGCATCCACAGGGGCCGTATCCTCCTTCCCCTACCACCAACCTCTCGGAAGGACTTACGGACCCACATATTTAACGTGATCGTATTCCACGTAAACACGGCGGCAGTTTTGGCAGTGGCGGGAATCGAACCCGGGCCTACCGCTAACTTCCCGCGCGCTAATTTGCAATTTAAAATGACCATATGCTTAATTCCATCATCCTCATTCCATTGTTTCATTGTTCCATCATTTAAAATATCCATAAAATTAAAATATCCAAAAGTTAAAATATACATTTAAAAAATCCAGATCGTCCCATCATTTAAAATATAAATATAATAATTTATATAGAGCAAAGGCGCTCTATTCAGAACCGTGACGTCACCTCCACCTTGACGTCCCCACCCACCACCTTCCCTGCTTCAGCGGGGGAGAAACGAACGGAACGCCGAGAAATTTAAAATCATGACGTCTTTAAAATTGCGATCCTGAAGGCAATTTTCATTATTTCTGGACCAGATTAGACTTGTAAGAATGCCAGATATTTCAGCTTTCTAAAAATGTAAATTATTAGTCGAAATTATGAGTACTTTTTACTATGCGAGAATTTAAAAACCAAAAATCGTTTTTTTGAGCCAAAAGTGACTTTTGTTTTAAAATCTTTAAAAAATATTAGAAATCGAAATGGAGATTTGAAATTGATATATTTTTACTCGTAATTGTCTGCTCTTTCCGATGGTGTGAGTTGTTTTTTTCTACGACGTCTGGATCGTGGAGAAAAAAGGGCAAAAAGGGCAAAAAAAGGTCGAAATCGCATAAAACATTAAATAAATAAAAAAATAATTAGAATTTTGAAAATCGGTTTTCACGTGTCCCCTTCCCTCCCCCCCGGGTCTCCGATTGCCAAATTTCGTAGCTCTCCGACGCGCGGTCGCGAAACGTATAGTGTATAAGACAGACAGACACACACACACACACACACACACAGACATTGCCTTTTATTATTTACTAGCCGCCTTTGGCGACCAGCCTGTTCGCTACCCTTGAAAATTCTGACCGTGGCAAATTCTAACCGTGGCACACTCGCTGGCGCGACCTACCAGAAGGAACGACCTACCAGGAAGTGCCACCCAATTTAGACAGGAACTCAGTGGGGGAGGCATCCACAGGGACCGTACCCTCCTTCCCCTACCACCAACCTCTCGGAAGGACTTACGGTCCCGCATGTTTAACGTGATCGTACTCCGCCTGAACACGGCGGCAGTTTTGGCAATGGCGGGAATCGAACCCGGACCTACCTAGTGCAAATCCCGCGCGCTAACCACTGGGCTACCGCGCCCCCCGCGACAATCTCCATAACCTTCTTTTTATTCACCCAATTTAGACCGGAACCCAGTAGGGGAGGCATCCACAGGGTCCGTACCCTCCTTCCTCTACCACCAACCTCTCGGAAGGACTTACGGATCCACATGTTTAACGTGATCGTACTCCGCGTGAACACGGCAGCAGTTTTGTCAGTGGAGGGAATCGAACCCGGGCCTACCGAGTGAAATTCCCGCACGCTAACCACTGGGCTACCGCGCCCTCCGCGACAATCTCCATAACTTTCTTTTTATTCACCCAATTTGGACCAGGACCCAGTGGGGGAGGCATCCACAGAGACCGTACCCTCCTTTCCCTGCCACCAACCTCTCGGAAGGAATTATCGACCCATATGTTTAAGGTGATCGTACTCCGCATCAGTGGCGGGAATCGAACCCAGGCCTACCGAGTGCAATTCTCGCGCGCTAATTTAAATTTATAACGACCATATGCTAGGCTCCATATGCCACCATCCTCGTTCCATCGTTCCATCATTTAAAATAGCCATAAAATTAAAATATCCATTTAAAATATCTATAAATTAAAATATCCATAAATTAAAATATCCATTTAAAATAAAAAAATCAACCATATCGTTCCACCAATCCATAAATATAATAATTTCAAATACATCACCACAATTCAAACCACCATAATTCAATCATTTAAATTATTTAAAATATCCATTTAAAAATATCCATTTAAAATATCATATAAATATAATAATTTCGCCCGATGTATACAACACTTATGCTCGTAATTCAGTTAAAACCGAAAGCGCGGTCTCCATGGAGACGGGGAAGAAACTAATGCGGATGGGGGGAAAATGCCGTTGAGAAACTGAGCCGGTAGCCGACAAATTTAAAATCATGGCGTCTTTAAAATTGCCATCCTGAAGGCAATTTTCATTATTTCTGGACCAGATTGGACTTGTAAGAATGCCAGATGTTTGACCTTTCTGAAAATGTAAATTATTAGTCGAAATTATGAGTACTTTTCACGATGCGAGAATTTAAAAACCAAAAATCGTTTTCTTGAGCAATGTTTTAAAATCTTTAAAAAATATTAGAAATCGAAATTCAGATTTGAAATTGATATATTTTTACTCGAAATTCTCTGCTCTTTCCGATGGTGTCATTTATTTTTTTCTACGATGTCTGGATCGTGGAGAAAAAAGGGCAAAAAGGGCAAAAAACGGTCGAAATCGCATAAAACATTAAATAAATAAAAAAATAATTAAAATTTTCAAAATCGGTTTTCATGTGTCCCCTTCCCTCCCCCCCGGGTCTCCGATTGCCAAATTTCGTAGCTCTCCGACGCGCGGTCGCGAAACGTATAGTGTATAAGACAGACAGACAGACAGACACACACACACACACAGACATTGCCTTTTATTATTTAAGAAGATATAAAGTATTGATAGAAAAACCCATGTTTTATAAATTTTAAACATGTATTAGAAAATCGATATTCGTTAAATTTTATAAACAATTGGCACTTTAACCTTATTGTATTTAAGAAGACTTTACTTTTTTAACACTTTACAACAAAGTTGAAAAGTGTTTATGACTTTGTTCATTCTGTCTGTCTGTCTGTCTGTCTGTCTGTCTGTCTGTCTGTCCGTTAGCACGATAACTGCCGTAAAAATGAGTTTATCAAAATGAAATTTTAGTATGTTGTTCAGACGGTCTGTAGGACCTATAGGAATATAAATACATAATATCACCCAATTAGTTTTTTATTGAACCCGGGTTGAAAAAATGAAATACATTGAACCCTATGGGACCTAATTTTTCAAACATTTTTTAAGTAAATTTAAAATTCACGAATTGCTTCGAAATTTTTAGGAAATATTCACATTATCCCATAGAATATATAAAAAAAAATTCAGTAAAATATGTTAAGTAGTTTTTTAATTAAAAAAATTATTTAATATAGGGAAAAAAACAAATTCAATTAAATTCTGACTTTGGAATATCTTCCAGAAAGAAAAGAGAGAGATATTATATAATAAATATCTCTCCATTTGTTTAAACGTTTTGCATATGGGAGTGGCTTCATATTTTAAAATAAATTTGGTAGATAACAATTTTTCATTTTTTTTAAATTTTATATAACTCTTCATGATAAATTTAATTGATGGCATTTTAAATGCACTTTCCTACGTCCTAGAGAGTTAAAATTTGGTACACAGCTTAAATTTGTTGAACATTTTATTCGACAAAAATTTGATGGATCTTTAAATATAGATCATACATTTTTTTCGAAATGGCCTGAAAATAATCCCCGTTCACTTCTATAAATCATTGGTGTAATATTGTTAAAAATTCTGATGTGGACAGCACATGTCTTTCTCTGCAGACTCATATTCGTTCTCTTTATTTATTCAATGATAATTTGTGTTTATCTGCACAACATAAGTATTTTAAATGACATTGAATTTACACGTTAAACTTAAATTTGGTTCTCATTTGATAGCTGGACTTATTGTCAAAGGTGGCGTAGCGAAAACGCGAAAAAACTAGAATATCTCAAGAACGGCTAGTCCTAGAGTAATGGGGTTAGTCTTATTCTTTTTGTTGTCAAAAATCACATATAAAATAGGAATTTAATTGATATAATTGAGCACACGTAGTCTTTTATTTTTATATATAACGATTTTTGCTGGCCATTTCGCAAAAATAGCCCGTTCCTTTTTCCCGAATAGTAGTAAAATAACCTACAAATGATTTATATACCAAATTTTGTTAAATTTGGTATATAAATCACTTGTAGGTTATTGAAATATTATACTCCAAATTTTGTTAAATTTGGTTCATTAGTTTTTAGCTAGAGTGGATAAAGGCAATTTCTGCGGCCATTTCGCAAAGAAGGCAGATTCTTTTATTACGAATCGTACTATAATCTAATGAACACCAGGATTTCCCACAAAAAACATACCTACCAAATTGTATGAAATTCGGTCCATTAGTTTTTCAATTAGAGTGGATGTAATATCCACACAGACACACAGAAACATACACAGATACACCCTTACACACACAGACGTCTTCCTAAAAGTAGTTTTTTCGTGTTCTAGAAGTCCCAAAACGTGTAGATCCTTTGAAAATTCGAGTTCCGATCTTCGGCACGATTCCAATACTTTGAGTACATACACATACACATATATATTATCTGTGTATTATCTGTGTATCTAAATTCCGTGCCTATGCAATTACAATAGTTGTGATTTTAAATGATCCCTAAACTTCTATTATTTCTTCAAGGAAGCCTAATTTTAACATATGCAGAATGCAAATATCTCAAGCGATTGTAAGATGAATTACATAAGAACTGCTGAATTTTTTTCACACAAAATTATTTAGCTCTGGAGTCTGGAATACAAGTTATATGAATGAAATATTCATTGATTTTGCATAAAGAATCAGATGATTTATATTTCGATACAGTTTTAAGTATTTAAGTATAATAAATTACTGTAGTACTGTGATAATGTAAAAGATATTACCACTGAATGAATCACATTTTAGAAATTTTTAAATGAAATTACATTTCAGTTGGAAAGTGTTTCATAATCAATGCTTATGCATGATTGATCTTTCTTGTTAAAATATGTAACAACGCAATCAGATACATTCTGGTTAAGGATTTTTTTTTTAATTTTAATGAATAACATAAAAAAATAATCTGCTGTGGGCAACACATGACTTTCCTTATATAATGCAATGAATTTACTACTTTTACAATAAAAAAATAGGTTTTTCTTATGGTAGCTATTTATATTCTTTCCAAGATATTGAATTTTCGTCAATTAGTCGTCATTTTCATTGATTTAGTGTTATTTTTGTCCATTTGGCGAGATTTTCGTTAATTTGGCAACATTTAAAAAATGCGCCAAGTTGGTGCCATTCCGCCAAATTCGGCGCCAAAGTCTTATTAATTACATAAGAAATGTTTATTTGCGTAACTTTATTAGCGGTTTTGATTTTTTGACGATTTTTTCAAAATTTCACTCGAAAATTTAGGGGGGGGGGGGGGGTTCTGAACAGACTCACTGACACACACACACACACACTTTCACACACACACACAGACAGACATCACTTCAAAAATGTTTGATTCGTGATCAGGGATGCTTGAAACGTGCTCTCCCGTCGAAAACTTGAATTCGAATTTTCGACCCCGTCACAATACTTTCCTTATACATTATGTATGTAAGGAAAGTAAAAAAGTATTAAAGTATGTATAGATAAAAACAATATAATATGTATAGAAAATAAAGACACAGAAGGCATTTCGACCTTGCCTATTACGTGGATAGGTTTGGTTCATTCATAGATGTGACAAAATTATAGTGTGTTAAGATCATAAAGTTTAGAAATAAATCTTATACTGCAAATCTGATACTTAGATGTTACCATTCTCAAATAATGACCAAATTTCAAAGTATGCCTACACTCGAACAGTTAATTTCTACTGAAAATGTACTGGATTTGTCAGTTTCTATCCTAAATGAGATAAAATAGATGGGTATTGGCGCAAATGTCTTAAATTCACCCTCACCGAAGTTTGCGATGGATTGGTTCGTCACCCCCGAGAGTAGGGGCCAACGGCCGTACCGTGCTGAAAACACCGGTTCTCGTTAGATCACCGAAGTGAAGCAGCATCGGGCGCGGTTAGTACTTGGTGGGTGACCACCTCGGAACGCAGCGTGCTGTTGGCCATCTCGGGTGCGGTATCCCCGTGGTTTGCGCGCTAGATTTGCACGCTGCCACAAATGCCGCCGTGTTCATGCGGAGTACGATCACGTTAAACATGTGGGTCCGTAAGTCCTTCCGAGAGGTTGGTGGTAGGGGAAGGAGGGTACGGTCCCTGTGGATGCCTCCACCACTGGGTTCCGGTCTAAATTGGGTGGCACTTCCCGGCCGTCCATTCAGTTACCTTACACCTTTCTGGTAGGTCGGACGGTCTGGGTCTCAACAACCCCCGAGAGTAGGACTACTCCCGGAGGTGATGATTGGTTAGATACCTACCTTATGTCATCCATAGCCATTATATCCACCAGTGAAGGTGCTACATTGTGCCCTGCTACTTTGAGTGAATTTTCTCAAATTGTGGTCGTTCAGTGTTTTATATACTGATACCTCTTCGCACTCAGTCGCATTGAGTTGTTCTGTTTTAATGACATGATAAACTTCATTTACAAAAATTATATGATTCAAAATTTTGTCTAATACAGTATTATATTGTCTTAGATGAAAATTAAATAACACGTTTAAAAATTTGTATTCACAACATTAGTAATAAACTTCGAGAAAACATATTCATAGACTGGCTTCCTACTCAAATAATATAAATAAAGAACACTATAACCTTTCTACCTACGATCAACTATCTGTGACAGTAAATTTGCATTCGATCATTCAGTCTTTTGTATTCATGACAATGTAATGCACTACGTAAGAAAACTTTTCAAATGTGACGGTTGTGTTGCCCAAATTGAAGATCAAAGTTACTATGAATATCTTCACAGTACTCCTTTAGAGATGTATAATAGTGTGCGTGAACAAGTATTGGCATTAATAGCATAGCAAATCTTGACAGTAATAGCATAGCAAAGAAAGCTTTGTTGCGTGAAGGAGTCTTCTACTGGTATGATCGCAATTTTTTTAAGTCTTTCAAATCAGGGGACTATGAATGTGCTTTAAAATTTATAAGTTATTTGTTTAAATGTAGAGCGAAAAATGAGCAATGTGCATTTTATATAGATTAGATTCATTAAATGTTTTTTGTCTTTCAAACTGAAGTTTTATTTACATTTATAGTCTCATTTATAATTTATGCTATTTAAAAGTATTATTTTTTTGTTACCTTACCTAAATTTAAAATAAAAATTTCTAGCAAACACATGATAATTATTTCAAAACATTTAACATTGTGAACAAAAATTGTAACGTTGTATACAAAACTTGAAACTTTGTGTATAAAACATTGTTTGTAACAAATCTAGATCAGCAAACATTATTTGATTAAAATATTAAAGTGAAAATTTAGACCCTTGTCATGCACTTGAAGCCATAACTTTTAAAAAGAGACATGTAGAAGGTATATCCTGTTTATTTAGTGTTGATCAATTGCATAGGGCTTATTGGACGAGCTCTATGTGTATACTTGCTATCAGATAATGTCTGGTTGATAGAATGTATCATTGTAGACATTTTAAATCTGTTTCAGTTTGGGGCTGTTTTAAATAACGCCATGACTTGCGTATTTTCTTCAAAATTTCCCAGTGTTATTTTTAAATCCTTACAAAATAAGGTGTTATCAATTTTTTTTTTTTTTTTTTTTTTTTTGTTAAAACGCGATTTAGCATTATTGATGGCACAACTTTCATATTCAATTTTTAAAAACTATGTTGTAACTTTTAATATAGATAAGATTAAAAATTTTATTAAAATAAAAAATTGAAAAAAAAAAAAAAGATTCTTATCATTTATTCCTAGCTGAAATTTTCTTCCTCTAATAACATTTCTTTTTCTAAACTAAGTCATGTTGTTTTTTCACTGTACCCATATTAGCTTGTGTAATCGTTTGATGATGCTTTCTAAAAAGTAAGGGCTAAAAACGTCTTAAATTGTTAGAAAAACATGGTTAATTCGTGAAATGAAGAGGAGGCATACCATTTACTTATGCTTGTATGACTTTGCTGTCCTTTGTTCTCTAATGCATATACATATGAATGGCTCCTTGCAGAAAATTTCAGAGAATTTAGTGGAAATTACACATTTTCATAACTCCCCCTACTGTGTTCCAGTCTAAATTGGGTGACACTTCCCGGCCGTCCAAACAGTTACCTTACACCTTTCTGGTAGGTCGGACGGCCTGGGTCTCAACAACAACAACATTTTCATAATTTCCATCTACGTTGTTTGCAAGACTTTTTCATAATTCGACATATATATATATATATTTTTTTTTTTCAGATGCAGATCTTTGTATGTCAGTGTAAAAATAGTTTAGTGTTAACATAAACTTAAAATTTCTCGAATTTCGAAGTTCTTATCAGTATTACCATCTCATGAATCATCATATTCTAGACATACATCGATAAAAAATGTTTAGCGTTAGCATCAACGAAAAAGTTTATCGTTCTCCTATTCATAAATCGACATCATGTAGCGTTAGTGTTCTTCCTACTTTGAAAAATCAATACCATGTGGTGTTAGTGTTCGTTCCAATTCTCCAATACTAAATATTGTTCTCATAAATCAGTCTATTCTAAGTATACCTCGTTGCTAGCGCGAAAAGTTTAGTGTTCCCTTAAAATTTCAAAGTTCTTATCAGTTAAACCTCATGACACATCGCATTCTTACTTCTGTGCACTACATTTTCCACTTTACTTTATGAATTTCATTTTTAAATTTTCAGTATTTTTTTTTTCATTTACATTAGAAATTTAATTTCAATTTTCGCATTTACATCTTTTTCATTTACATTAGAAATCTGATTCAGTTTCGCATTTCATTATTTGCAAATGCAATTTTTTTTCTTGTTAGAAGAAAAATATTTCAACTCTTTCTTTCTTTTTCGTTAAAAAAAAATAATTCATCTCTTTTTACAAATTTATTTTTTGTTAGAAAAAATAATTCAACTCTTTTTGCAATAGAAATTTTATTTGCATTAAATATTTGGAAAAATAAATTTTTCTAAAGAATGCGATCATACAATTTTCAATTTTTAGAAAATCGTTAAGTTAAATAAGTAAATGGACTGTGTAAAAAATGTATGTTTCCCATTCTAACTATCGTTCTAGTGAATCAGTCTATTCTATCTATAACCTCGTTGCTATCGTAAAAAGTTTGGTGTTCTCATAAAATTTCAAAGTTCTTATCAGTTAAAACTCATGACTGTTCACATTCTTACTTCGTTGTTAGCACAAAAAGTTGAGTGTTTTGTAAAATCACCACCGTGTGGCGTTAGTGTTCTTCCTACTTTGCAAAATCAACACCGTGTGGCGCTAGTGTTTTTATACTATTACACTATGTTTAGAATTGAATGATTTATTTTTTCTTTATAACATGTGGCAATAAAAATGATACATGCATTTTTATGACCTACAATTTATTTAAATTTTGTAAAACATTGGTTTTAGTAAGACTTATATTTTAAACTTAACGATTTTTTTCCCTTTTAATATACAAGTCTACAATTTCCTCAGCACTTCGCGTCTTTCGATCGAAATGAATTCCTTCTACTTTGCAAAATCTACACCGTGTGACGCTAGTGTTTGTTCCCATTCAAACTATCGTTCTAGTGAATTAGTCTATTCAAAGCATATCTCGTTGTTAGCGCGAAAGTGTTCTCTAAAAATTTCTAAGCTCTTATCAGTTAAACTTCATACCACATCACATTCTTTTATCTATTACATCTCATGACTCATCACACTCTTATATTGTTGCCACCACAAAAAAGTTCAGTGTTGCCACCATAAAAAGTTTAGTGTTACCATTGTCAAAAAGATTAGTGTTCTTTTAAAATTTCCAAGTTCTTATCAATTAAATCTTATGACACATCACATTCATATGTCGGTGCCACTGCAAAAAAGTTTAGTGTTGCCACCGCAAAAAAGTTTAGTGTTGCCACAACGAAAACGTTTAATATTACCCTCTAAAAATTTCTACGGTCTTATCATTCTTAAAAATCTCCGCCTTCAAATTGAGGACCTTTTTTTTACCTCCTCACAAATGATCAAACCTTCCCCATTGCGCAAAATGCTGCAGAACACACACTTTTACACTACTTACGTACCTTCTTCAGTTATTCATTCGTTGTTCTTTTTTCGGTTAAAAACAAGTTTTGACACTTTTAACCTTTATTATTGATAATATTGCTTATCTTGCAGTTAGAAATGTGAGTTTTATGGTTTTACGCAGCGTTTTTACTTTCCCTGCAATACATGGTAATGTATAGGGAAAGTATTGGAATCATGCCGAAAATCACAACTCGAGTTTTCGACGGATCTACACGTTTCGAGACCTCTAGAATACGAAAAAACCATTTTTAGCGTGACGTCTGTGCGTGTGTCTGTCTGTCTGTCTGTCTGTGTGTCTGTCTGTCTGTCTGTGTGTCTGTCTGTGTGTCTGTCTGTCTGTGCAGATTTTGTATCAACTGTAACTAAAAAACTAATGGACCGAATTTCACAAAATTTGGTAGGTAAGTCACTTGTGGGCGGGGCTAGTGCTGATTAGTTTTGGATAAGATTCGGAATAAAAGAACCCGCCTTTTTTTGCGAAATGGCCCGCAAAAGCTTGTATCCACTCTAGCTGAAAAACTAATGGACCGAATTTCACAAAATTCGGTAGATGAGTCACGTATAGGTCACTCTGGTGCTGATTACATTTTGGTACGATTCGGAAAAAAATAACCTGCCTTTTTTTGCAAAACGGCCCGCAAAAATCTTCAAAATCTAAACTAAAGAACTAGGTATACTAAGATATATCCATTAAATGCCCGTTTAATACGTAATGTTTAACGACGAAAAGAATAAGACCAACCCCATTACACTAGGACTAGCCGTTCTCGAGATATTTTAGTTTTTCGTACTTTCCCTACGCCACCTTTCAAAATAAGCCCGGTTACCGAATGAGAACGAAAATTGAATAAGAGTGAAATAAATTTAATTAAAATAAAGAGAACGTGGATATAAGTCTGCAGGGAAAGTCATGTGCTGTCCACATCAGATTTTTTAATGACAGAATAAGAGTATTTTTCTTCGGAAAAAGCAAAAATGTAGCATTCAATCAAAACTGTGTTTACATACACCATTTTTAAAATAGTCAAAATCTACGGCAAATGGTACTTTAGCTTTAGCAAAATGAGCTAGTCCCAGAAATTATTTTTGAATTAATTGAAGTTTTGTTATATTTTGTAATAAAATCGTTCTAAAAATGTTTAAACAGCCTCTGTATTTTTTACTTTATGACCATCAGTAGCGAAGCGTAATAACATAATATGGAGAAACATAAAACTAGGAACCAAAAATAGCAAATAAAATGTTTTTAATTTGTTTTGTACTTCTTACTTCACTTTAAAATACATGTTTGTGTGGATCTTTAAAATTTGTTTTTGCTGGCTCGAATTCTCCTTCGAAACATGCACTTTCTTATTTCGGGCCCTAGACGAGCAGAACCGGTTAAGGTTCAAAATTCAAAGTAAATATATCACGAAAGATAACGACTCCCAAATTTGAGCGTTCTTCTAGCTGCTCCGGTTCTCAAGTCATTCCCGTAAAACATGCACTTCACCATTGAGGCCCACAATGGGCTGAACCGGTAAGGTTCAAGATCCAAAGAATTAAAATATTACCATGAAAGGCAACGATATATGCGTAATTTAAGCTTCTAGCTGCTTCACTTCTCGAGTTGTTCCCCAAACATGTAACTTCCTATTACGGACCCAGAACGAGTTGGACCAGTAAGGATCAAAATCCAAAAATCAAATATACAATGAAAGGCAAGATATGCCTAATTTGAGCTTTCTAACTGAGTCGGTTGAAGCTTCAGAATCCAAAGAAATAAAATATATATACTACAAAAGATGACGGCATACTAAATATAGGCTTTTTTTTAGTTACTAAGCTTCTCAAGTTAATCCCCAAAAACGAGTACATTCTTGTGGTGGCCCCAAGACGTGCTGGCCTGTTAAAGTTCAGAATCCAAATAATCAAAATGTATCACAAACGACAATGCGCAAGTCACAGTGAATAGTGGAACCTAGTTAGTCAGAGCCTCCATGATTGGAAACGCGGCAAATGTGTGCAATAGAAACAGCAGATAGACTTGTCTACCCGATAGCTGTTGTAGTTAAGGTAGAATCAGTGCATTCATACTCTCTCAGCTCTCAATAGAACATTCACGGGTGGAGACACTTTGAAATATGTCTTTCCTGGACAATCGGAGCTCGCGCTCCCTCTTTATCAATACAAGCAAGGAAAAAATGAAACGGATTCCAAGCGAAGCAAAAATATTGTCGATATCTCCCTTTATTTACACATAAAGCATTTTATATACACTCAAACCTATTTTTGTGCGGTAGATAGGGACCGCATAAAAAAAAATCGCACAAAACTTCACGAGTAGCTATAAAAAATAGTTTTCGCAACACAATTAAAAAGTATTTTTTTTATGCGGTGAATAGGGGCCGCATAAAAAAAGTCTCACGTAGAAAATAACTCAAAACCTTACGAAATAACTAGGAATTGCTTCTTCAAACGAAATCAAGACACGAGGCTTGGCAGCTACTTGGAATCTCGCCAAACCTTTTGGAACCTGATTTAGAAAATACACATGTGAACATTTTTAAATATTTTATTTACATATGTACTTATTTTACACATACAAAACTTTTCAAAACGTATAACCATTATCCTTCGTAGTCTGACAATACGCGAACTTTCTTGTGGTAAACTGGTTCAAAATCGCTTTCGTCACTTGAAGATACTACTACCTCGCACTCGTTTAGAGTTGACTTTTTTTCAGTTACCATGTAGTCGGTGATCAGTTTTTGCGACGACGACTGTTGTTTCACTAGACGCTTGTATATGTCTCGGTAGCCAGATATACAAGATTGAAGCTCCTTTTGGAATTTTGAAGTTCTTTCAAAATTGGTATCAAAAAACTAAATGGCCGATCAAACCTACTAATTTTTTTTTTATTGATAACTTCGTCACTTATGTTTCAATTTGATTGAAATTTTCATATACCGCACAAAAACAGGTTTGAGTGTACGTTTATTTCAAATTTTATAAAATAAAAATAAAAGTTACCTGGTCATAAGTTATTTGGGTAGATACTGACCACCTTGTTTTCCTAGACACTTCGACACCGTTTGCTTGTCAAATTTCATAACCCGGCACTACCTGGTTATTGCTCTAGAGGCGTCGAACACTCAGATAGACATTATATTTTATTATTATAGACTAAGATATACTATTTTGTAACATTTCCTAGAAAACCAGGGGCTTTTACGGTTGTTGTTTTAATTGTTGACCCCCACCCCACCCCTTAACTAGGTTCGCTATCTTAAAATCGCCCGGGTCGAAGAACACGCCCAGTCCAAACCTCGCTCTCTGAGAAAATCACCGCTACGAACGTTATTTTAAATGTTTTTCTTGCACTTGCTCGTTCAGGGTCAATTACTGGAACCTCTATCTGAATAAGTTACTGTTTAAGCATGTGAAACCCTGAGCCATTTGAAACCACCCCAAAATTCGCGGAGAAGTACCACACATCTATCTATCACAATGGAGAATAAGAACTTCGAGAACATCTTTGACACCAACATTCGAAGATCAGATTTGCATCCGTAATTGTTAAGATTTGCACCAATTGCGACATTTTATCCGAAATCTGCATCCTCCGCTGTCCGTGCGTGTCCACCCCACACTGCGCTCGACCTGTTACGGACGGATTTACGACGTGTAAATCCATTTTTCCCAAAGCGAATCGGGGACATGTTTCCTTTCAGAATAGACAAGCTATTACGATCCCGTTTTGTCCGCGGGTGAACAACTTTCTTGAGGGGAAAGTTCATTTAACGGCTAGCGAGAGACAAAAAGGAAAAATTAATTGCTGGCTTGCCAATGTTTCGCCAGCGGCGGAAAAAGGATGTTGCTGGCAGGTCGTGAAGTTAATTCGGAGCCAGCAGGTGGAGGAAAGTTGTAGGCTCAAAGTTGGTAAATAGTTTTGTGGGAAAGTTTGCTTTGTTTGTTTTATTCGAGCTTGCTTAGAATGGAAGTTGGTTATTTAATAAATTAGCTTGATCACAGGTGGTCCGCCTATTTTGGGTCAAGGACCATCTTTTGAATGAGATTTCCTATATTATCCACATATTTTGCACACATGTGTGGAATTGAATGTTATCCAATTTTTAATTTTCTCACACGCTGAAGTAGTTACAATTTCAATTTTTATTTCCTTAACAGTATAAAGTACTGCTTTGCCGAAAATTCTCGAATTTTAGATTTTGATGGAGAAATACACTTGTAAACATTTTGGTGAGATTTGGGCACAATTTCTGCCAAATTAAAATTATTATCTTGATCAGCTGAGCGTAACAGGTTGTTAGAGGGTCAAATTTGATTTTGCTTCCATGTAACACTAAGGCTACAATCTACGCCCAGCAATGACGGCTCGTCAAGTGACTCGTTGCTCCACCTAAAATGATCGGTATTGCCCCTGTTAATACTTAATGGTGTTTATTCAAATAAAAGTGTTTAGTTAACTAGAAATTCGGACTCATTTTAGTATCCTAGGAACACGCCGCCCACGAGCACAAAAGGATACGTTGTAATAATGTTATTTTTATTGGTTACTGGAGAAGAACCACTGAATCTGCTTTACCTATTCCTGAAGTCACGTACTGCTGTCGCACAGGGTTGAAAAAATGGTCTAAAGTTGACCCAAGAGTTCTTTATCCATAGGATAAACTCTATTAATAAGAACATGTAATTTTCAATAGTTTGATTTAAAGAATTGCCATAAAACGATTTCGGCATTTGGTACGTAACTCGGTAACCATGGTTGCCACAATGGTATTAAAAACTGTATACAAATTCATTGATAAAATGTAAAAAAAAAAGTCGGCTATAACTATAAATTGAGATATCTTAACAAAGCATTGTGCACCAATAGAGTAAATTAAGAAAATTTAGAATATGTTTTTCTGCGCATAATGGTATAAAAACGAATTTTGTGTGTCTAGATGCTCTTGAAACATTGGCCGTGCTCAGAATTGACGACCGAAGTGATTGAAACGTCACAAAATGGATCATTCCGGGGGAATTCAATTGACTAATGCTAACCACTGTCCCACCGGGCTTGACTTTTAAGCATAGCCACAAAAAATTCCGAAACATTTTTCCAATAAAATTCCAAGATTTTTGATTTTTCTCAATATGTTAAGACCCAAGTGTATGCAAAGTCTCAATTTACTACCTTGGGCAGTTTGGGTTACATAATTCGTCCTTTAGTGAGCCAGTTTCAGTCACAGCTGTATGATATAGGTAACAAAAAATAAGACAGAATATATAATAATAATAATATTTATTTCACAGTATGCAACAAATCTGTACAAATGAAGAAAAATAAATGCAGGCACTCTTTGTCTTCAATAAAAATAGTTCAATATACATTTCATGTTTACAACGTTTATTTACACCAAACAGGCACATAGGAACTCAATTATCGAGTATCTCTCGAAAAAGTGACTCCAAGGTCTACAGCATGTCAAACAAAAAGAATAGCAATCAACACGACAGCGATGATAAAACTATACATACTCTATTGAGGAAAATACAGTAGAAATTGGCGATTTACTGAAATAATAAAAATTAAAGTAAGACTTATTTTAATTGTTTTCATTCATTAATTTTATAGCAAAAGTTATGTAGCCTACTCTAAAATTATTTTTTTATGAGTATTTCATGTGAATTAAAAAAAATACTATTAAAACTTTATTAAAAGCAACATACAACACAAAATTAATTATTTAATTAAATTTCATGTTGGACGCCGTTTTGAACGAAGTTCTATTAGTTTTATTGCATTAGCAGCAGTTTGAGCTGCACGAATGGATACACTATAGAATCAATTTTTAAAAGGTACAATTAACATGCAAAAAGGAGCAGGCTGATAAGAACAATATCTTAGTAAGGGTATACGAATATAAAATGCTTAGAAACACTGGAATAGATTAGCAACAGTGAATGAATGCACTAGCAGATCTCATAAACAAAGGGGGATTTTGAACAAATTTTTGTCGTTTTTGCTCTACAGTAAACTTAAACTGAACATACTCAAATGTAGTAAGCAGGTGTATAGGGTATGCGAAAGTGACATCATTGATGGGGCATAACATGTGACATCACATAACACGCCCCCTCAACGATGTCACTTCCGTCTCCCGTATCAAAATATACAGGCTGGGGCAACAGCAATCCCAGTTGAAACGATGGTTGTATATGGCGAAAAGAGGGTTATTTTATTGGGATCTCGAAAAAATCAAAATATTCTAGACTACTTTCTTAAATGACTGGTATAATTCTTTGTAAACCAGATGTATATATTTAACAGTTAAATTGAGTATCAAATATTAGCCATGTAACATGCGTGTGCCATTGACATAGCACATGCAGATGATAATTGGCTGGACTGCTTGGTGTCAAAATGGCGATTGCGTCAGCCTGTATATTTAGGAGCCTTAGTATCAAACCATGTCTCTCGCTGTCAAGTGATATGTCACTTCCGGGCGTGTGATATAACGTCACATGGCACGCCTTTTGATGACGTCACCACCGTTACCATTTACCCCTGCTTACTACTCTTAAAGACAACAGAAAATGCCTTGAGCAACGAGCTGAGTGGCAAATCTGGAGAACGCTCAATAGTTAACATAATAAAATATATTTTTTCTAGTAACTGCTGATAACTGATAGCAGATTTTGTTTCAGATAGAAATCAAAACTTGAAACTTTAAATAAAATATTATATATATTTTTTAAACATTAAGTATGAAAGTAAAAAATGTAAAATAAAATAGGACAATTTCGAAATCTATAAGCTGCAACTATATAGTTCATAAACACTGTAAAAAGAGATAATATATAGAAATCCTCAAATTATTAAATTTACAAGCAATTATCACAATAACTCTTGTATTAAAACCAACAATATGGAACAACCATAGTTTTTTTTCTAAACACATCAAATCTCTTACCAAAAATATCTAAACACAACACTTTATAAATATATTTAGTCACGAAATTCCATAATCATGTTTTTGATCATAAACACAATCGTACGTATCTAAAATATACATTTTTAATTAGTGACTTATAAAAAAGCCCAAATAAATATAGATCTTCTCATACAGATTTCAAATTTTCTACAATTGTTCAAACTACGATTTTGATTTTAATCCAACACACATAAATACACTATAACACTCGTACAAAAACTCTTAAAATCGCTACAAGATTATATGCCTCAGTATCAAAAATGAGACTGTGAGACTCCTCTAAAGAAATCTTCAATTCACCTTATATCATTTACGTTATAATCACCATATTTTGGGGTACACTAGACAGCAAGCATGACTGCGCCCTTTGCCTTTGTAGGTGCACTCCTATCATTAGTATACAACAGCAATTCCCAATCTTTTTTCTTTCGCTTGTAGGAACCCTTGAAATATTTTGCATAATCTCGTAGACCCCCCCTGCCCTACCTGGCTGACACACAAGTTCGACAGGGGACAATTACAAAATGGATGTTAATAAAGTAGTAGTCTTAATAAATAATAATTAACTAATATTTTTGAATAATATATTACAAGAGTACTTATTGCCCATTATTCAATAATTGCTCTCATAAAAATGACAAACATTTTGGCTTTTCATCTCGTTTAATAGTTATTAACAAACATTGTGTTTCTATTTTGTAATGTTTTAATGTTAGTATAATTGTCAAGTTAAAACCTTAATAATGCACTATGCTGTTTCTTTTATTGTGACTTTGAAAGTAGATGAAAACAAATATAGAATAGTTTACCTTCCTATTGAACTCTACACAGCATTCATATGTAAATGGGAAAAACTCCAGAATAAAATATGTAAATTAATGCATAGATTAATACTGACTGATGGAAGCTTGTAAAAATATTTTAATGATTATAAGAACATATTTTTAACTATTTTTACGTGAAACTATAGAAAAGAAAAAACAGAAATTTCATGCCTTTAGTGGTGTTTGAAAGTATGATTTTTTAGAACATGTTCATTAAATTTTTTATGCTGAAGAAATATTTATAATTATTTTATTGTCCCATTTTATTACTTTTTGCAGTTATTTTATAAGTAAACTTCAGTTATCACATTTTTACTTTCTCTAAAATACATGGAAACACCATAGAATTCCGTCGATCAGTCCTCCCCCCCCCCCCCAAATGCGACTGAAAACCGCAGAAAATATAGGGGGGGGGGGGAGGCTGGATGGGAATTTTTTGCTAAAAAAAACAAGTAGAATTCCGTCGACCCACCTCTTTAAATGTGACGGGAAAGCATTGAGCATGTTACAAAAAAAAAAAAAAAGGGGGGGGGGGGCACACTCAGAATTTTCAGCTAAGCGAAACTATGTATTTTTACCAATATTATTTTATCAATTATAATTTATTTTATTCAATGACGAAATATATATAGATACATATACATATATATGAAAATCCAATGATAGAATAGAGAGAAGTTGTAACTTAAAAAGCCTAACTTAAAATATGTCTATAAATTAAAAAGAAGTATTAAATAGAGAATCAACCATCACGAGAAAAATTATATGCTTATTTCCAATCATCAAGCTTAAGATAATCAACAAATATCAATGGTATAATTTATATATATATATATATATATATATATATATATATATATATATATAAAAATTAAATGATTTTAATCGAAAATTTTTTGCATAAACTACTGTATGTACAAAAAAACCCATCTCTAGCATATCTGTTACAAATGAGTAACTATAAGCCAAGTCTAAGGATAAAGATAGAAGGTTACATATCACTACATTGGAAAGGGGGATGAGAAGAATATTAGGATTCAAAAATCACAATTAAAAGTATATAAAAGTAAATAAAAATAAAACTCTGCAAAAATGAGAATAGGCAATAATAATCAGCTCAAGACAAGAGATCAAGAATAGAGAACAATCAATCGAAACCACACAAAAAATGGCGGTCAGTTCGAAATTGCATTCTCATCAGGACAGCCATACAATTCGAATTAAAACCGATAGAATAGCCAGTTTCTGACAATGGCGATAGTATTTAACTATAGACACCATTGGAGCTGTCTACTGGCTAGTGGAATTAGAAAAATAAATCAATTGAATTATACAAAAGCTGAAAAACAATACCTCCACGAACTGTAATGTGAAATAATAGCAGCACGTGTAAGATAAACTAGTAACTGAGCATTTCACCTCACTTCGTCAATGCGAGTGGACGAGCATTTCACCTCACTTCGTCAATGCGAGTGGGAATGAATACAATTGAACGATACATAATAAGTATGGAGACTTTCGAAAATAGTAAACAGTATAGAACTCAGGACAAGTGGAAAATAGACATTCTAAAATAGTAAACAGTATTAGACTCAGGCCAAGTGGTAAGTAAGGTGATAAGAATGGGTGAATTTTCAAAAATGAGTTAACCAATCAAAGATAAATAATGCATGTGTAAAATTATTACGTGGTATATTTGAAATTATTAATAATATTATTTACAAATACTTCCGGATATAGGTAGTTTTGACAAATGCGTTTAAGTTTATTGATGTGGAGAAAGTGAAACTGAGGATCAGAAAGTCAATGTATTCGAAATAGCTGGTTTAAAATGATGTTTCTAAACAATTGAATAGAATTACAAGATTGATATGATAGCAGCTTTATGATAGTGAAGTTGTAAGAATCTTTTTTATCATATAGATTGGTGATTACATGATTATTGAGGGTATCTAAATTGAGGTCTAAAAAATTAACAGTTTGACTAACGCAAGGCTCATTAGGAATTAATTCTAGGTTAGACGGGTAAAAATCAATATTAATGGGATAGGAATCATCAATGATAATACAAATTAAGTCGTCAACATATCTATATATAATATATGAATTAGAGTTAAAATGACATTCATAATAATAAAGATATAAGTTAGCGAGTATACTACTACTACAGCCACCTTGTGGTACACCAGATGTTTGTAAATAAATGTTATCACCTTGGATAATATAATTGTTGTATAACACAAAGTGCAAGAGCATAGGAAAATTTTTGACATTAAAAGCATCATGATTGGAAGATATATAGTCATGATAAAGAGAGATAATAACTTTATGTAAATCTTTAATGACAATATTATTAAATAGGTCTTTAAAATCAAAGGTTTGGAAACCAAGAATTTGTGGTAACTTGCTAAGGTGATTAACTAAATCAAAACTATTGTTCAAAATGAAATATCCTGAATTCCTGAATTTAAGAGATTCATTAATTCGATTTAAACAGTTAAGCAAGTACTTACTAGCTGTAGTGGTAAAGGTATTATGTCCACAAGTGACTGTTCTAAAACTGAGAGGTGATTTGTGGAATTTAGGAACCAAAGTAACATAAGGAAATTTAAAAAACTTACAATTAATATTTAATTGTGTATATAATTTTAGCATTTTAGTTTTGATTTGGATAGACTGATTATTAATGGGTTTAAAAATTTGATTATCTTTTAAGTAATTCTGTAACAGAGAAACATAATATTTTTTACAAATGATGGCATAATTATTAGAAGCTTTATCTACATAAGTTATGACAAAATGTTGTTGTAGTTCTTTGATAGCAGATAGGAGTTGTTTATAAGGATACCTAGGCTTCGTTAATTTAGTGTTTATAATAACATTTTTAAGTAGATGTAAGGTCGTATACTTCCATAGATTGAATGCTTCAATAGGAATAGAATGTGAACAAGCAAGTTGATATATGAATTTATCAAAATCAAATGATAGAGACTGAAGAAGTTGTTTAGGGTGATGGCAGAATGGAGTGCGAAATTTAGACCCTTTATTCATAATATCCCTGAGTATATCATCCTGAACTATACTGAGATCCCCAGTAATAATGTGACCATGAGTGGAGTTGACAAAAGGGGCAAGATTTTGATTGCTGCATACACATGATGTAAGATCATCGGAGTTTAATGTCCTAGAAACTTCATTGTAATTGTAAATAGTTCTACCAATTGGTAAATTATATTTGAATGATTTTTGTATTTTGATATCATTTACTGGTAACAAGTGCTTATGTTTTGCAAATAAATTATTGAAGTTAAGAGAATTAAGAATAGGGTGTTTAAAAGAGATTACACAGTAAGCTATTTTAGTATGTGGATTTGGTGAATGGAGTAGGTGGTAATTTAAGAAATGTGTACGTGAAAGAAGCAGATCAAAAAATAAATGTTTAAAATGCTCATGAGTTAATTTTAATTTAAAAAAATGAGTATAAACAATACTTAATTTGCTTTTTCTGACTTTATATAACCATGTTCTAACAGGTAGAAAATTGAAAGTTTGAGAATAATTATATTGTAATTTCAAAATGTCTGCTTTGTAATCAATAGTTTTACTTAAGTTACTTTTTCCTTTGCCACGCTTATATCGCTTTTTACTAGGAGATGATGACTTTGAATAATGAAAAAGATGTTTATATACTGAAGATTTATGAGAATTGTATTCAAAACTATTGTTAACAACATTATTATTATTATAAATTTGATTTAAGCCATAGGGGAAGAGAGTTTTATATTTTTTAATGTAATAATTTTCAAATACTAATCTATCCGTGAGTGAAATTTTAATATCTAAAATATGAAGGGATACATTTTTAAATCCGTGTGTAGCAAAGTGCTGATATTCAAATTGATTTTTGGTAGGGAGATCATTAAAGACTTTATGGTCAAATTTTTTAATATGATCCCTGTGGACATTCATTCTCAGATGTAAAGGGTTGCTGGTTTGGCCAATATAGGATAAGTTACAAATAGTACAATTAAGTTTGTATATGCAATTAAAAACTTTGCAGAATTTTTGTGAAGTGGAATTATTATTAATTTGTAATGGGTCAGCATAAGGACAAGTTTTGCACCTAAGATTGTTGCATCTATTGAAGGAATATGATTTAGATTGAGAGAAGGTATGGTATTCTTCCAAATCGTCTATAACGCTTAATTGGTCAATGTTTGTCGATCTAATATATATATATATATATTCCTTTAGTGGGGGGAGGCTCTAGTGCATGGAATTTTTCAGAACTTTAAATTGAGATTAAAAACAGAGGGGGGAGGAGGGGCTTCGCGGGGAGGGCGGATCGACGGAATTCTATGGTAGAGAAAATATAGGAAACAGGATGGAAAATTGAAATTCGAGTTTTCGGTAAATTTACTAGTTTTGAGCACTCCTGAACACGATTTTTTTTTTTTCACGGTGACGCCTGTGCGAGGTATGGTATCCACTTTAACTCAAAAACTATGCAAAGGAATAAGGAATTACACGAAATTTAGTGGTTAAAAAATGAAATGAATTACGTGAAATTTGGTGGTTCATTTTAAAGTGAAAATTTTGATGCGGCCCATGTGCGTCGGAAAGTTTGGAGACCCCTGATATATACAGACTACGTTAGGCGTGACATCACATGAAAACCATTCTAAAAAAGTTCATAAATAAAGAATAAATATTGTACGTCATTGATTGCCAAGTTTAAATCAAAAGAAACTTTTTGTTCATTTGATTCCATATTTGTTCAAAGCCTTTAATTGGCTGGCATAAATATGGCCGTATATATATTAGAGAAGTTGTATTAAAAGTTATATGAACATTCTATGAATACTAATCTTCAGAACTTCGTGCAAAGCTAACTTGAAAGTACTGTGAAAATTAGTACTACCAATTTGTTCAGTTTTGTTTTAATACATCCATTACGCAGATACAGACTATGTCGCTACCATGGTAATAGAATATCTTTTGAATTTAAATATTTAGAAATTTAGAATATATATATATATATATATATATATATATATATATATATATATATATATATATAAATAAATAATTGTACAGTTTTTAATACATATGTTTTGTTAAACTTACCATACATTTAAAAAATCACCCCTCCCCTCTCTCAGAAGAAATATCTGTCACTGAGTCATCATAAGTATAGAAAATCTTTAAATGTTCCTATCAATTGATAACAGCAAAAGTGTCTTCAACAGTGTGCAAGTTAGCTTTCACGGAGTATAATTCAAATGGATATTTCTGTCTAAGTCAAACAGAATATTTTAATTATTTAAACAGAAATATAAATTTTACAGAGTTGCATTTTAAACTTCACGAATTAAATAGATTGAGATCACTCTTAAAATTAACATATTGATATCGTTAACTCAATCTAACTAATTCACGGTCAAAGACTTTACAAAAACGCATGTACCATGGAGTTAAAGAAAGGGAAACAAAATTCCTATGGATTAAAAATATGAAAATAACATAATGCTTTGAGAATTATAGCTAGACGTTGTTGCCGTTAGTGAAGTCCCATCTGTTCTGACTTGGCACAACCAGAAAGCGTACCTGTATTTTTGAATATGTTCTAATTACAGTTTCTTAATAATGAGTAGAAAGTAGTAAGTGTTTTTCCCTTGGTTGTAAAACAGGGTACAGAATATAAGGAGACAAAAGTAAATTTATATGTAAAATATGAATTTGAATTGCATTGATAATTTATTTCAACAAAATTAACAGCTTAAATAACTATTATTTAATTCAAAATGAGCATTTTATAATAGAAATACATGGAATACAGTAGGACTATTCTTACCCCAGCGCCACCTACAATATTTTCTCAAATGAGTTTAGCCTTTTCTAAAGGGGGTCTTAAGGAGTCTTAAATGTGCTGTAAACAGACTGAATTCCCATGCTTTGCATTTCATTTTGTACCTTATCTCCTGTACATCAATAATATCTAAAAATTTTATGCCTAATAAGCGAATATCTGTACATATAGGATAATTGTTTCACTAAATTCAATTAAATTTTAATTTTCAAAAAACTTAAACCATGAAAATGCTTTTATTTTGAAGTATAACTTCTCGAATGGATACTTTTGCATTATAATCAGAGATATTTTTATTTCTGGAAGCAACAGTTTAGTTGTAATCATGCGCGCAAGCAACATACATCAAAATAAATTTTTAATAAATTCATGAACATAATACAATTTTAAAAATGATTATCAGATTTACTTTATTGAAAAAATTATACATGCTACAAGTATTCACTTATTAGCCATAAATTTTTTTCAGGTATTATTGATGTATAAGAGAAAAAGTACAAAATAAAATGTAAAGCATGGGAATTCACGCTGTTTATGGCACTTTTAAGACCCCTGAACATGTTACAACTCCTTCCTTTTACCTCCATGACATGAACCTTCAAACAAATGAAATGGCTTAGATGGCAGCCAGCATAATAAAATTGAATCCTCTACGATGTATCGGGAGAGAATCACTGTTGGGCAAGGGAAATGCACCCCTTAAAACAAGTCGCAGTCTCGCCTGTCTACACAGTATAGACAGCACGGCTGTGGACCAATGAGCTTCTGAATCTGTTAACAGCAGTGTGCAATTGAGCAATGCTTTCACATGATATTGCAGCTTCTGTGTTGGGATGCATGGATGTGACGTTTGAGATGAGGCGCATGGCGACGGACTAGACTTGAGAATCGTGGCTTGCTGCCTGTGGCTGCAAGGCCACAAAGTTCGAAAGCATCTGTTACGCCTTCCTCGTCTTTAGAAGTGGTCTCGACGAAACCAGTCGCTTCCATCTGCCTGGAGACAGCAATAGCCTGTGAATGAAATCGATGGCTTGGATAAGTTATTTGTGTAAATCTTTTTCAAAAAGAAAATCTGATGTGGGCAACACATGACTTTCCTTATATAATGCAATGAATTTACTACTTTTACAGTAAAAAAATAGGTTTTTCTTATAGTAGATACTTATATTCTTTCCAAGATATTGAATTTTCGACAATGAGTCGTCATTTTCATTGATTTAGCGTCATTTTAATCCATTTGGCGAGATTTTCGTTAATTTGGCAACATTTCAAAAAGTCGCCAAGTTGGCGACATTCTGCTAAATTCGTCGCCAAAATCTCGCCAAGCTTTACTGACGGAGAAATAAGTTATTCTTATAACAGATAAATATTGGCGTTCAAATACAAAAGTATTACTCGAAGTATATTTTCTCATGAATGGAACGAGCATAAATCTATCATGGCAGTCTTGCCAGGGTACACGAATTAAGAGACTGTAGTCTGAAAAATCTTAAATATTATGAAAAGCAAGTTGCATGTTACTACTGGCTTCTCTAGGCAGTGCGACTAAAATAAACATATTCTAACAAATATGTATTGTATTGCAAGAATCGTACTCTTCTGGTATGGGAAACTCTTTCAACTAATTCAAAGAGTACCAGAACTCGCCTATAGGGGACGCTTTAAAAGTTCGGATCGCGCTCCCATTGTAAAATTTAAATTGTTGCACACAGCATGCCTTGCTGTCATTGTAGGTATCGGTTATTGCATGATAAACAGCCAATAAGCAAATTTATTTACTGCCAGTGCAGGCATCAGCTATTATCAGGGCCTGATTAAGCCAAAGTGGGGCAAAGGGCCTGGTGTTAATTTGGGGCTCCCCATATGCATACCAAACACATGCGAAACATCAGCAGATAACAAATTTGGGGGCTCAGGACCACAACCCAAAATTTTGTACGTGTAAACTCCCAAACACTTTATTTCAAAGTAATATATGACTTTAAAGGATATATAATATTTAAAACTACAACATATTTTATAATTTAAAATAAAAACTATAAATTAATTAAAAAATTATTTCTGCTTAAATTTTTTATTACATACAAAATTCAGGGGGCCCAGAGCCGCGGAGGTCCGTGCGTTCATCATGCTCTGGCTTTTATAGGCTGAAAATCGTATTAAAAAAAAAAAAAAACGCGAAATCGGTCAGTGGATGCTATTATTTGCAGTGAGAGTGCAACCCTAACTTTAGATTGAACCCTCCAAAGATCTCAAAGAATAAATATATATATATTTTTTCATATTTTTCTTACTTTGTTTCAAGAATAGTGAGGAATGTACTTCCTCTCTACCCTCTGAATATTTTAACAAGGCACTAGAGACAGTAGACACCACCTGCTGGCACAGAGCAGCACTTCCTCAACGGAAGTCCGCGATCTTCGTCATGCGAGGGTTACGGTCCGAATGCCGCCATCGCATCCCGCACTTTCTCCTCTTCCGGCCCGCGATATTTTTCCCACGAAACCCGCAAGTGGTCTCGCCGAGGGTATGATGGAAGGGGCTGGGGATGAAGTTGGCATCCCACACCCCGATAAAAGTCGGCAAGACAGAAAGCAGACACCCGTGGTAAAAAGGAAGTTCTGGTGTTTGGTGGAATTTGCTTGTTATTTTAAGGTAAAGGGTCTGCCTTGCTTCTCAAGCGTATTTTTGAAAGCAGTTGAGGCACTCAGCTCGGGACGCTGAGCTTGGTAAACTTGGATATGAGAATTCTTCCGGGTAATAATATATATTTTTTTATAAGTACAGTAAATTTCTGATAATCATCGGATGCCATGCTGAAATGTGATAAAAAATAGTTTAAAATGAAATAGTGGACAATAAATGTGATATTTATTTGACTAAAGCGTTACATTGTACTTTTTAACTTTCTAATGACCAGGGTGAGAGGAGATACACTATGCAAAGTGTGTCAAGCAGTATCGGGCGCGGTTAGTACTTGGGTGGGTGACCACCTGGGAACACCGCGTGCTGTTGGCACATCTCGAGGGCGGTAGCCCGGTGGTTTGCGCGCTGGATTTGCACGCTGCCACAACTGCCGCCGTGTTCATGCTGAGTACGGTCACGTTAAACATGTGGGTCCGTAAGGCCTTCCGAGAGGTTGGTGGTAGGGGAAGGAGGGTACGGTCCCTGTGGATGCCTCCCCCACTGGGTTCCGGTTTAAATTGGGTGGCACTTTCCGGCCTTCCAAACAGTTACCTTACACCTTTCTGGTAAGTCGGACGGTCTGGGTCTCAACTATGTAAAGTGTTTGATTGCCGTAAGCCCTAGGGTTGGCTGTGTGGTCTGGGCCTTCAACTATGTAAAGTGTCTTCCCGGCCGTCCAAATAGTTACCTTACATCTTTCTGGTAGGTTGTACTGTCTGGGTCTCAACAACAACGTAAAGTGTGCTCTTCAAAGGGGGAAAAAAGGGGGATAATAGCAAATGTCATTTTGCCAAACTTCAGTTTTCCAATGAATCCCTTAAATTTTAATTAAAATAATTAAATATTTTTCAATTTTAAAATTTCTAAACTAGTAGTTAGAAAGCAAAGGCAAATTTTTGGATGTTTATGCAGGTGGCGAAAAGTTAAATACGTGCTTCGATGTAAAAAAAAAAAAAGTTATTTAGGATTTTTAATATAGACAAGCATACTTCATTAAAATTTTATGACTGATTAAAGTTCAGCTATAAAACCTCCCGGCAACTGTCAAACTCAGATTTTATACCTTTATTTATTAGTATACCTCGGCCAATGTTTGTAATTCAAAAATACTTTTATAATTACTCTCAAAATTATCGCTAAATGAAATTGTCACTTAAAATGCATATTTTCTATGCATCGTGATTGAAATGTATATTTACGCATTAAATGTGTTTTGATACACCAAAATCCTTATTAGTAATTTTGAGATGATAAATACACCGATTCAAATATATTTTTGTGCCCGGAAATTAAAAAAAAAAAAAAAATTCCATTAAATCCATATGTTCACTATTTGAGACTGCCCGCTAAGGAAGTAGTTTTACTGCTAAAAGTTTTTAAACAAATATTACGCATTGAATTTTAATACTGAACAGAATGGGTCTCTGGGAGAGGAGTAATGATCCCTACAGCCACCCTCTTCGCGACGCTACTGCAAGGGATCAGTGACCTTCAACAGGTTGGAAACTATTACGACAGTCAACTAACTTTATTATCCAGCATCTTGACTAACCAAGGTTTATAACTCCCAAAACTATCTTAAAAAAAATCTGACGTGTGCAACACATGACTTTCCTTATATGTAATGAATTTACTACTTTTACAGTAAAAAAATAGGTTTTTCTATATTCTTTACAAGATATTGAATTTTCGACAACTAGTCGTCCTTTTTATTGATTTAGCGTCATTTTTATCCATTTGGCGAGATTTTCGTTAATCTGGCAACATTTCAAAAAGTCGCCAAGGTGGCGACATTCTGCCAAATTCGTCGCCAAAATCTCGCCAAGCGTTATGGACGAAGAAATAAATTATTCTTACAGCAGCTAAATGACTTTTGGCGTTCAAATACAGAAGTATTACTTAAAGTATCTTTTTTCATGAATGGAACGAGCTAGATCCACGAGAATGATGTCACCCAATTTATCGGATGGTATTACATATGAAAAGTGAACATGTTTCTCAATAGGAAATATATTCTTTTTATTTTATACTAGCAGCATACCCGTTCTTCGTACGGAGTATATAATATAAAGAAACTTGAAATTCATAATCATGCCCAAATTCTTATAGTATACTAAATGACATGTTTAATCAAAATATTCTGTTAAAATATTTAATATAATGCTCCTAAAAAGAAGTTTAAGAATCTCTGTTCTCGCTATATAAAATTATCTTCATGGACATATCTGAAGAATAAAACATCTTGGACCCCTTATGTAAGCAAATATAAAAAAAAATATGGAATTGAATCAATATATGCAAAATAAAAGCGTTAAAATTGTATGGGACCCGTACTAATTATATACGCGAATATTAGAAAATATAACCTGTATTAGTAGATTACATGTATAAATTGAAAATACCAATAAACCCGTAATCTTTAAATCTGAAGACAGTCATTTATTCCAATATATGTCAAAATTAAAGTGCTAAAATTATATGGGAAGATATACACGTACTACTTATAATGTCCGATTATTAGTAGAAGATTATCCGTTTTGCAATATGAGTCACAAATGTTTTTTGGTAAAATACAACAGACGACGTAATAAATTGAATATATAATTAATCCCCTTAATCTTCATACCAGAAGACTGTACTTGATTCCAATATATATGCCAATATATGTCAAAATATATGCCAATATACCTGTACTACTTATATTCTCGTAGGTTAGAAGATATACCCGTGCATTCCTAGAAGATTACTCGTACAACGTACAATATGCGTGTGTCAGCAATTTTTGCCGCAATAAAACAATGGCATAATAACTTAAAAATATCAATAATCCCTGAATCAATAATTCCGGAAAATATCAATAATAATAATGTTTAAACCTGAAGAGTATAATTGATATTATCCAGTCCAAAATGAAATGGCAATGAAATTTATTTTATATACATATCTTCATTATTCAAATCGGAAAGGATTTAATAAAAATCGTCTGCCGCATAAACACATTGGATTTAAATCCGTTGCTAAGCGACATGATATTATTTGCTTCAAATAAATTGGTAGAAAAAATATCGTCTAAATAGTTATATTTTTATGGAACATTTGGCGACAGTTTCGTCAAATTAGCGACATTTTAAAAAATCGCCAAATTTATCGCCAAGAGGGACTGTAGAACTGACAGTTCCACTTTGCGACAAATTGACGAAATATCATCACAATACTATCCCCTAACAAAAAACAATTAATATCATTTATGTAGCGCAATTTTATCAATTTCAAGATATTTTTATAGATTTGAAAACATTTTTATCAATTTGGTGACATTTTAAAAATTCGCTAAATGTATTACTAAGTAGGATGGTTGGTCTGACAGATAAATGCTAACCAAACATCATTTCAGTACTCTCTTCTAACAAAACAAAAAAAAAATTTCACTGATATGTAGAAGACCCAAGCCACACGACCAACCCGAAGGTTTATGGCAGCTGTTTGTGTGTCGTTTATATCAATTTGGCCACATTTCCGTCAATTTGGCAAAGTTTAAGAAAAGTTGTCAAATTAGCGATATCCCTCCAAATTCGTAGCTTTGAATTTGCAGATCTGAATGAAACATTCTTATCCCGTTTCAATATACTAAATGAAAACACTACAATTGTATTAGAAGATATACCCGCTCTACTCTTTTTCTGTTTCAACAATCGGCTATATGAATTTATTGGCTAAACACAATATATGAGTTTAGTAGCTAAATACGATATAAGCTTGAAAACTCTTTGCCAAAATAAATGAAATTGATGTACGCAGTCAGCAATTAATATAATTAAAAGAAAAATCAAATCGTCCATTCATAAGATATACTTTTATATCCATTTATTTATTATTTAAATCGAAAAAAAATAATAAAAACATTAACAAACACATTTAATTTAATTGCGATGCCGAGCAACATGATATATCCTCCTAAAATGTTAAAATTTATGAACCACTAACAGCACACCCGTTATTCGTACGGAGTGTATAATTTAAAGAAACTTAAAGTTCGCAATCATGTGCAAATTCTGTTAAAATATTAAATTTATTGCTCCTAAAGAGAAGTTTAAGAATATATGTTCTCACTATGCAAAATTATCTTCACGATCAGATCTGAAGAATAAAACATCCTGCCCCCTTTTGTAAGCAAATTTACAGAAGAAAAAATAGGAATTGAATGAATATATGCAACCCCGTACTAATTATATTGTCGCAGATCAGAAAATATGCCAATGTGTTAGTAGAAGATTACCCGTATTACAATATGCGCCTCAAAAATATTTGCCAAAATAAAAGAGATGACGTAATAAATTGAAAACATCAATAATATCCGTACTCTTTATACCAGAAGGTCGTAATTGATTCCAATATATGCCAATATATATCAAAACATATGTCAATATACCTGTACTACTTATATTCTCGTAGATTAAAAGATATACACGTGTATTTGTAGAAGATTCGTACAACATACAATATGAGTTTAAACAATTTTTGTCATAATAAAATAATTGCATAATAACTTGAAAATATCAATAATCCTTGAATCAATAATCCCCGAAAATATAAATAATAATAATTTTTTAACCTGAAGACCGTAATTGATATTATCCAGTCAAAAATGCTATAAGAAAAATCAAATCGTTCTTTTCTAAAATATATTTTTATATCCATTTATTTATTATTCAAATCGAAAAAATAATTATTAAAATTAACAGACAGATTTAATTTAATTGCGTTTCTGAGTAACATGATATAAGATAGAATCTTATAACATGTTAAATATGTCATGTCTTATAACATAAACTGCGAAATTAAATAACGATTTTGATTTCTCTATACTTCTCATTGTTCCGTAAAAGCTTGATAAACCATGGAGATAGATTTCTCCTTTAAATCATGTTTCAAACAATTCATGTTTTCAGAAAGTGACTAATTAACGCAAAAAATCTCCCATCAAACTCAGAGATTAAATTTTAATTCACTTTCAAACGATTTTCAAGCTTTTTGTTTGGATAAACCACGGAGTTAGGGAGTAGAACTCCTAGGAAAAAGTTCCGTTTTTCATTAATATCTCGACAACCCCAGGTCTTAGAAACTCGAAACTTGGACAAAATTTATGGGGGGATATTTCAAGGCTATTCACCAAATTTCATTAAATTCGGTTCAGCCGTTTTTCCGTGATGATGAGACAAACGAAAATTTCGTTTTTTACTAATATCTCGAGAACCACTGGTCGTAGAAACTCAAAACACGGATATAATTTTAAGTGGGGCTATTTCTGGGCTACCCACAAAATTTCATCAAATTCGGTTCAGCCGTTCTCCCGTGATGGTGTGACAAACAGACAGACAGACAGACAGACAGACAAATTTTCATTTTTATTTATATAGATGACTTTTTGATAATTTTTTTGAAAAATGTACAATATCTCAAGAACTGTTCACGTTAGCGTTCTAAAATTTATATCAATCGTTTTCTAATGAAAAATTACATCAGAAATGTCTATTTGTGTAACTTTATTAGCGGTTTTGATTGCTTGACGATTTTTTCAAAATTTCTTTCGAAAATTTAGGGGGGTTCTGAACATTCTATTACGTATAAAAACAATAGGCTTCCAGTGTTTACGGATTGTGATTTTTGTACCAAATTTTGTTCGAATCGGTCCATTCGTTCGTAAGTTATCGTCTCTACAGACTCACACACACACATCACTTCAAAAATGTTTGATTCCTGATCAGGGATGTTTGAAACGTGCTCTCCCGTCGAAAACTTGAATTTTCGACCTCGTCACAATACTTTCCTTATACATTATGTATATAAGGAAAGTAAAAATTTACTTAATAACCATTTATTAAAACAGCGATAAACAAATTATATAACAATCTGATATTATTATAAGCAAAAAATACGAAGGGACAGTTTCTATACGGTTAATGATACCTCTAGCAAGGAATGTTAATCCACGAAAAGTCCTTGAAGGTGCGTGAAGCAAGGCACCACGTCATTTTATGCTAATTCCGCATTTATGCCATCAAGCACTAAATAGAACGTTAATCTTGACGAGTTTTTTCCTCCATTAAGGCCATTTGCAACGTTATGTTAGCAGTGAGTATCGGTAAAAATGGCGATTATTTAAGAACGAACAACAGAAAACTGACATAGCAAAAACACGCTAAGTATCTATACAAAGGCACAAATTCAAATTTGACTTGTTGTGAAGAAAACAAGCTCGTCTGACTGCGTCAATGAATTATAAAGATGGAGTGTGTAACGAGCGTGGAATTTTGTTATTACTACATATCTTGCGGTTTTGAAAAAAGAAATGTTCCACTTGAATACAGGAATCCTTGAGAAATGTCGTTAAAAAGAATGGCAAATGGAAAAGTTGGTTACGAAGAAAAGCATTTGCACCATTGTGAAAAGTTAATAATAGCACGTCTTGCCGTTTAATAACGATGCATAAGTAATGCATTATGATTATTATTTTGATCGATTTGTTACAGAATTCTGGTGATCCCCTTCCCAAGGAAAAACTGGTAAAAATACAAAGGCGGCTGGAATCGGATTTTTTTTTTAGGGGAACAAAACAATAAATGAAGAATTCATATGGTGGAAAGTACTATGTATGCCTCATTTTCGACATCTCCAGATCTGAAAGTGGAAATCCTTAGTGCCCCCCCCCCTACATTCTCCGAAATTCAATGCTGAATCCATATCAGTTACCATGCAAGTTCTATCTGTAGCCAATCCTGAGAAATGCAAGGAAAATGTACATTTATAAACCAAAAGAGACATCTCTAGAAAGGGGAACACCTTACTAAGGCTTCAATCGCACCCCCCCCCCCCCCCCAATCAGAATGCGACTGAATCCATATCAGTCCTCATCTAAGATCTATCTATAGCAGATTCCGAGAAATAAATGCTTCAGATTTTCTTTCCTTGTTGTTGTTAGAAAGAAAATAATGGCAATGCTAAATTTTTGCAACCAAAAAGGGAGATTTGAAGCGAGGAGGGGTTACAATAAAAATTTTCGAATATAAAAAAAATAGGAGTTACAATTTCGAATAAAAGACTGGTTTTAACAACTTTTTTATTCTATTACTTTCCCTATGCATACTGTGTGTATTGTAGGGAAAGTAAAAATGGCACAGTAACAAAACTAAAACCATAATTGAATTCTTTACAAAGGCATGAAATGACATCACAAACATTAGTCATCGATAGATTACTACAACCCATGAATATGAAGCGGCAAAATTATCAACTTAGCAATCAAGAAAATTCTAGTTAGAAATCAATTCCATCATCAATTATTAGAACGTCTACGTTAATAGGTCTTTGAAATTGGAAGACTGATGAAGAAAAATAATATCCGAACACACAGGGAAATAATTCTAAAATGAATAGGGGGAATTGAAATACGATATCGAAGCAGTTGATTTATGAATTAAAACTTACCAATTCCATATCAAGTTCTTTATTCTTGTTTAATAGAATATTAATGGATAGATACTACAATTCTCGAACATTTCGCGTTTAACTGCCTAGAATGTTTAATGGAGTAGAATATCTATCTATCTGTATATATACATACATATATATATATATATATATGATACAGAAATTTTAAGCCTTTCCCAATAACGCGTTTTTTTCTTACATAATTATTATTCCAAATTTCTATTTCATGTCCAGCACATATTGCAACTATATTAAATTCTGCCCCACGCCACTAATATTAACAAAGTCTGCCAGCACTTCCTCGACCATACCATATATGGTCACTAATCTTAAACCATACCATATATGGTCACTATCATATATGGTCACTCAACGTAAACTTTCTCTTATGAAACTGCTTACCAATCACATTTTTAAAGCCTAAAGAACGCGAAGGTAGCATCTTTCCCATACCGCCATATCCCTCCTCCCTCTGCTGTAACTGTACATTGTGTAAAACGACGCAGACGGCATTGAGATCTCTTGAGAGTTGGATGCCGGAAGTTGGCCGTCCAATGTAACTATATCTGTTTCGAGTGTGATATAATAAAGTAGAATTTGGAAATGCGAAAGTGTGTCTTCCCTAGATTTTCAGTATATATTACACACACACATATATATAACAGAAAATGTTTCTTTAAATAATGTAGCTTTAAATCATAGATTTTCAACCTTTACGTTACAGATAATGGTAGGAGACGTTATATTCTATGGCGGCTATAAAGGGGAGGGGAGGGGGTTATTAAGTTCCTGATCTTACGTTCCCAAACCATCCATACTACGAAGAGTTCACATATTAGTGTTTAACTTATGTTTTAAAAGAAATATTTTACTCAAGAAACCTTCCACAAGAACGACTGAGCTTACGTTTATGCTTCCAATACCAGATAGTAAAGTTAGGTTTAATTTTATGCTGTTTTCTTAACAAAGTACTATTTCACAGACTAAAAACAGTTTGTATTTTACCGTAAGTTAAAAACATTGTCCGCAATTTCAGCATTAATCCGTAATTTAATGATATTGATCTGTTGTTGTTGAGACCCAGACCGTCCGACCTACCAGAAAGGTGTAAGGTAACTGTTTGGACAGTCGGGAAGTTGATATTGATCTGTGAGGAATTTAACAGCAGTAATACGTAAGAAATACGATCTGGAAAGGATGTTTCAACATTACACACAATGTAATCTATAAACACGAATTCGTACTTATTTGAAATAGTGTGCATCAATAAAGGGGAAATGATGCAACTTACTACTGATACTAAGTTCATGCACGAAAAAAAAAAGAAAAGTTCGATGAAAATTCCCTTTGACAGAGTATTTTTAGTGAAAAATGCCTAACCTTAGGGAATTCTAAAATAAAGTACCAATACCAGGAGATTCTCGTTGAAAATCGGGAACAATCGTCAAAAACCAGGAGTTTTCCGGAGAAACCAGTAGAGTTGGCAGTGGCGGATCCAGAAAACCATTCTTGGGGGGGGGGGGCACAATATAGTCCAGTGGCATACGCAAAGATGAATTTGTGGGGTGCCCAGCAATGCCAAATCCACGAATTCCGGTAATTTATACAGTTTGTAATACAGTCGAAATGACGCCGAAAATAATTCGATATTTCCGTAATTTCGTTTAAAAAATTTTCTGTAACGCTGTAAAGCCTAGAGAGGGCCTAATATCTTTTTTTCGTTGAAACCGTAATTACGTTGTTTCCGACTTCGTTATACACGGGTTTGGCTGGCTATGTGATCTGTATAAAAAAATAAAGAAAATAGAGTAAAAATTATTCAGATTTACTGTTTAAAAGATTAAACAAATTCACTTTACATGTACTTTAAATTTAACTCCATTTTAAATTTGCGCGAAAAAACTTCCTGAAACCTCTTCTGCTGTAAACAATACATTTCTGTTGATGTTCATTAATGCTAAACCGTTAAGCCGGCTCTCCGAAATAGTATTGCGCAGGTAAGTTTTAATTCGGAGTAGTGTTGAGAAAGAACTTTCTACTATATAGAGAGGATATATAATTTTGAAAAATATAAAAATATAATTTTAAAAAATATAATTTTGAAAAATATAAAAATATAATTTTAAAAAATATATTTTTATATTTTTCAAAATTATATTTTTTATAATTATTTTCAAAATTATATTTTTATATTTTTCAAAATTATATTTTTATAATTTTAAAAAATATAAAAATATAATTTTGAAAAATATAAATATATAATTTTAAAAAATATAATTTTGAAAATAATTATAAAAAATATAATTTTGAAAAATATCGACCTTTCCTAGTCTTTACTTAGCTCGTCTGGGGGGGGGGGGCACATGCCCCCGTGCCGCCCCTCTGAGTTGGTATCTATATGCCAGAGTTGGTATCTATATACCACTGGTACCAATTCACAAAACTGCAAAACGAATACCATCATTCACAAAAATAATTTTAAACTGGCAATCAATCATCAGCCGTCAAGACCAACTCTGTTACAAATGATACGAAGCGAACGGGACGTGGCATAATTAGAACTTGACAATCAAGAAGCGATGCCTGAAATCAATTTCAGCCTCAATTATAAACAGCCTTAGCTTAATAGGTCTCTGACACCAGAAGGCTGACGAAGAAGAATCGAACGTACAAGGAAATAATTCTGAAATAAGGCGGGAAGTAATTGGAATACGTTTCTGAAGTAGCTGGTGACTCACGAATGGCAACGATTCGCCAAATCCAAATAAAGTTCTTTGATCTGGTAATTTCAAAGAATATGCTCTAGTTAGAGGTTTCATTTTCACTTTCTCATACATGTAATATAAGTATAGAAAAAGTATTGTACGAATTTTTTCGAATTCGAGATTTTGATGCCAATACGTTTTAAGACCTCCTGAACATGTTTTAACTATTTTTGGAGTGATGTCTGTCTAATTTCTGTGGTGTGTACACGATAGCGGCCACAAATATTAATGGATTTTCACGAAATTTTACATCCGGCTTTGTTACCAAAAAATCTAGAACAGGGGATAATTATTTTGAATTCGAGAGTAAACTTCGAGATTTTATATATTTTTTTAACATGGCAGTATAGGACAAAATTTAACACAATCATGCATAAGGGTTTATTTATGGCCCAATGATCACGAGAGTTAATAGTTTCAATCAATGTTGTGAAAAATACCAGCGATACATTTTTTTTTTGTTCGTGACATCATTAGACCCTCCCCCCTCCCTCAGAGCAAGTTGCCCCCCTCCTGGGGGTCACTTGTCAAGTATGATATCAATCGAGAAATGTTTTCAAGATCTTTAAAGTGAAGGGTAACACGATATAATTGTAATCATTTGGACCAGATACCGATTTTTCAAAAAATTTCTTGTTATATATATATATATTTCATTGTATTCTGTAGGTATAAAATTCAAGATAGTGCATTATGAGTTACTTCTTCCATTCTACCATTGGATTTACTATTTTAATATTTTATATATATATATATATATATATATATATATATATATATATATATATATATATATATATATATATATATATATATATATATATATATGTAATTGAAGATTTTTATGATTACTTGTAATATATATATACCCGAGAAATACCAAAGAAAATTACTTGTAAACTGAAGGTAAAGGTAAATAAATTGCAAAACAGAAGCCTAGTGTAGCACGATGAGCTATGCAAGAAATTTGGAAATTGAATAAATGGAATCTAGAGAATATAAAAGGAATAAAATGAATATGAAAAGCATTTCTGAAACCATGTACGTTATCAAGGGCCATACATGTTTCATTAATGCTGATTCTACGTTTCTGTTTACACAACTGTATTATATATATATATATATATACACACACACACAAGGTAGCATCAAAAAGTTCGGAGACTGTGCTGATATCTCCAGCCCTGATTGGAGGAGAGGGGAACTATTTTACCGTGGCGTAGAGGCACATGTGACGCGAGATGTGAAAAGGAAGAAGCAGGTCCGCAGTGCAGGGTTTTTTCAGGCAATGCGTGTCTGTGAACTGTAGTCGTTCGCGTTCGTCGAAAACGGAAATGGCGTTTGAGGAACAAGGTGAGAATATCAAATTCTGCCAGTGAACGACTACAGCTCACTGACACGCATTGTCTGGAAAAATACCCGATTCTTTCTTTTCACATCTTGCGTCACATGTGCCTCTACGCCATGGTAAAATAGTTCCCTTCTCCTCCAATCAGGGTTGGCGATATCAACACAGTCTCCGAACTTTTTGATCCTACCTTGTGTGTGAATATATATATATATATATATATATATATATATATATATATATATATATAAATATAAATTATTAAATCCAAAGTAAGAATGTATGTAGTAACTCATAATACACTATTCCAAAATTTTCTACAAATACAAAGAAATAAAAGAAATTAAGACTAAAAGAGGAAATAATAAAGCATAATGCAAGTCATAAGGACAAAGACAATCAACAAATTTCAAAAATGAGGAATGCAAATAAGAAAACAAAAAAATCAAGCAGAAAAGCTTGCACATGGAGGAGATTTAGGCTTACGAGATTAGGCTTACGAAAAGTTCATTTCGAAAAAATTCTCGTCGGGTCCATATATCCTTTCGAAATGAACACAAAAATGCTTGTTTCTGAAACACAAGATAGATTTTATCTATAAACTTGTGTTATATGGACGACAAGCATATAGATTGGAACAATAAAGGAAACATAAATACATCAAAACTCACCTCTTCAGCGCAACCATGACGAGCAAAATATGACTGGATCAATGTTGCCATATGCCAAAATGAAAAGATGTGATTTGCTGTTGCCAAAGAGAGTAATAAAAACTGTACTGCGCAAAAGCAATAAAATGAAATAAAATGAGTTATTCAACTGTTAAAGCTTCGAGATAAAAAGATGAAAATATAATTGCAGGAGAATGAAGAAGTACGGCTAAAATAAGATAATTTTAGGCTAATCGAAACTTATTAACTATACTATTGACTAAATATGCAGGATATTGATACATTTTACTGGTAATTTTGAGGTTATTAATGTGCAAAGCATGAAATTTTTTATCTGATAATCTATAAATTCTAAAAAGTTGATTAAGTATAATATTTCTAAACAATTGAATCGAGTTGCAGGAATTAAAAGGTAATAATTTATTAATATTAAATTTAAAAAAATCTTTTTTATCATATAATTTAGTAACTATCCCATGAGCAGGTTCTATAATTAGACTTAAATCCAAATAATAAACATTATTACTAATAGAAGTTTCATTAGGTATTAATTCCAAATTATCCGGATAGAAATCTATATCTATGACATAGTTATCAGTAAATACAAGACAAATCAGATCATCTACATATCTATAAATTTTATAATCAGTTGAAGTAAAGAATTTTTCATAATGATATAGGTATAAATTAGCTAACATACTGCTACTACAGCCACCTTGTGGAACACCTGAGACTTGTAAGTATAATTTATTACCTTGAAAGATATAATTATTGAAAAGAACAAAATGGAGAAGCTTAGGAAAATTGGTAAATTTAGTAAGATTAGAATGTTTAGTAATATAAGCATTATATAAAGCTAAAATGACATCACATAGATCAGTGATCTTAATATTATTAAATAGATCTTTAAAATCAAAAGTTTGAAATCCTATTATTTTACCAAGCGTTTTTAATTTATTTTTTAATTCCTTACTGTTATTTAGAATAATGTAGCTATCACCAGAATCTCGTAAATTGCTATTTAGTACATTTAAATAATTTAGTAATAATTTACTAGCAGTAGTAGAGTATGAATTACGACCACTAGTAACAGTTCTAAATTTAATAGGATTTTTATGAAATTTAGGTATAAGCACAATATATGGAAATGTCAAAAATTTATTATTAATATATAAATCACTATACATATTGATAATTTTCAATTTGATACTATTAAGAGAGTGTGAATCAATTTTAAATAGACTATTATTTTTTAAATAATCTAGCAGATATTGAATATAGAATTTTTTACAAATAATAGCATAATTATTAGAGGCTTTATCTACATAAGTAATAACAAAAGATCTATGTAAATCATTAACAGAATGCTTTATATTATCCATATTATATATAAATCTAGATAAATTAATACTACAAATGGTATTTTTAATAGATCTTAAAATAGTAAATTTCCACATATTAAATGCCTCTAAAGGCTGAGCATATTTAGAAGCTAATCCATAAATAAATTTATCAAGGTCCAGATTGATTGACTTTAACACTTGTTTAGAATTATTACATGAAGGTAACCTGAATTTAGTGCCAAATGACATTATAGTTCTTTATATATATATATATATATATATTAGAATGTTAGTTTTATCGAGTTGCAGCTTCTCACTTTTCATTAATCGGACTTTCAAACTATTTATATATATATATATATATATTATATATATTATATATATATATATATTATATATGTATTCCCTCCTTATTATATATGTATATATTATTATATATCCTCCTTATTATATATGTATACTCTTGTATTCCCAGTTGGTCCTTTTTCCTCACCTTTCCGCTTTGTCACGTAGCTTTTGCTTAGCTATATATATTATATATATATATATATATATTATATGTGTGTGTATACATATATACATACATATATATATAAACTACTTAAATTAGAATCTGGTATGAGAAAAGAGTTAAGTCACATTCCAGTTAATTAACTTTCGAATATGTACGAGTATTTGATAAACTTTTACAGTAATTTTCAGTTCCCCTTTATGCTTTTCAAGAGCCTCTCCATAGACCGGACCCTTGCACCGCAGGTTCGGCGGGCCTGAATGCTACACCACTGAGTTCACTAGCAAACTCATATTGCCAAGTAGATATCTTTATGCAATATTACTAATATTGAGGACTAGATGCAAGATTACTCTCATATCTGCATACACTGGTCTAACATTCTCTTAAATTGCTCCTATATAACTAATATTAAGTCAACATTTGCTAAAAGAATATCATCCAATATTAGATAAATTAGGCGGCTAATAATTAACGGTCCGATATTGATCACATATTTGAAATAGTGATATGTTTGACCAATACTCTAGGGACTATTAATATTGCAGCAATATTGGGAGTTTGCCAATTCAGCACATGGAGCAGCACATGACTTTCCTTATATAATGCAATGTATTTACTACTTTTACAGTAAAAACAAAATAGGTTATTCTTATAGTAGATACTTATATTTTTTTCCAAGATATTGAATTTTCGTTAAATAGTCGTTATTTTTATTGATTTAGCGTCATATTAATCCTTTTGGCGATATTTTCTTTGACTTGATAACATTTAAAAAAGTCGCCAAGTTGGCGACATTCCGCCAAAATCTCGCCAAGCGTTATGGAAGGAGAAATAATTTATTCTTATAGCAGATAAATGACTATTGGCGTTCAAATACGAAAGTATTACTCAAAGTATCTTTTCTCATGAATGGAACGAGTTAGATCTACGAGATTGATGTCATCAAATTTATCGTATGATATTACATATGAAAAGTGAATATAATTCTCAATAGGAAATATTTTTTTTTTATTTTATATAATTTTTTTTTTAAAATGTGCAATATCTCGAGAACGGTTCATGCTAGAGTTCTAAAATTTACGTTAATCGTTTTCTAATGAAAAATTACATAAGAAATGTCTATTCGCGTAACTTTATTAGAGGTTTTGATCATTTTTTCAAAATTTCCGTCGAAAATTTAGGAGGTTCTGAACATTCGATTGCGTATAAAAACAATAGGCTTCTAGTATTCACAGATTGTAATTTTTGTACCAAATTTCATTCGAATCGGTCCATTCGTTCGTCAGTTATCGTCTCCACAGACAGACAGACACAGACACATACACACCACCTCAAATATGTTCGATTCGTGATCAGGGATGCTTGAAACGTGCTCTCCCGTCGAAAACTCGAATTCGAATTTTCGACTCCGTCACAATATTTTCCTTATACATTATGTCTGTCTATAAGGAAAGTAAAAAGGATATTAGATTTTGAAAATATTCTGGTTATAAGCTTTAATTTATGTTATTCTTTTCCTACAATATCAAAATTTGTTAACCTGTGTCAAGGAATTAGAAAAGAAATATATTTCAGATATTTTTTTTTCTTTCTTTTCTCGTTTAAATTATAATGTTCCCTTCCAAAGCTGTGAAAAGAAAAGAAAAAGTTCTCGCACACTTGTTCATAAAAACGACGCGAAAGCAATGACGCGTTAAAAGATAAGGAGGAATGAGATTTTAATAGCATTTTGAGAGATAATAATCATGAGAGTTAGACACTCACTTGCTCTGGAGTTACTGGGTGCCTCACTTCTCCCCTCAGGTCACTTCGGCATCCGCATAAAACGACAGGTGCGCTGCTGTGAGCTCGGATTTCAGGGTACCACTGGAAAAAAAACAATTATTGTTTCGAATTAATCGAGCAAATCAATAGAAAAAAAAAATCGAATAGGCAGTTCTCATCGTCACAAGCCAGCCATATTGTAAACCTGGCAGTATACCCGTCCTTCGTACGGAAATATGTATATATATATATATATATATATATACATATACATATACATATATATATATATATATATATATATACATATATATATATATATATATATATAAATATATATATATATATATATATATACATATATATATATATATATATATATATATATACATATATGTATATTTCTATTCTATCATTGGAATTTCATACAATTATATATATATATATATATATAAATTAAAATATAATAATTAAAATTCTATCATAATTAAAATTCTCGTCGGTCGATAAAGTTTCGGTCATGAGTATACTCGTGTTTTCATGCGCATACAGTTTATTGAAGCTTGTTTAAATGTGTTGTTTATGTTATATTCAACTGCGGGAAAATAGCCGGGTGCACGGAATAGGTTTGGTAGCCGATGGTTAGCAATGTGTTAAATATTTAATTTAATTCTCATAAAAGAAGTATTTGCAATTATCAATATAAATAAAATTCTATCTGTCTGTTTATTATATCAACAGAGGTAAAGTCACCACTTTTCCTGTTTGATAATTACTATATAATTTCAACTCCATATATTAAAAATTCACTGCAAATTGTGAATTTTAAGGGTTTTTTTTTTACACCATACACATATTCTGTATGAAGAACGAGTATACTGCTAATAACAAACATTTTGAGGTTCAGCAAAGTTTTGCTAACAAACAGATACAAAGGAAATACAAGTTTATAAAGTCTCACCTTTTTTAAAGCATTATGTAATGATATTTGTGAGGTAATGTCAAAACACAACAGGAAAGCTCTTGCATCTTTATAACATAAGGGCCTTACGGTATCATAAGCACTAGCACCTAAAACAGACAAGAAATATAAATGTTAGAGGACGCAACAAAGCTGAAGAATAATCAATTTCCACCCATATTTTATCGTCAGTCTAGATTTAAAGGTTACGGTTAAAGTCATTCCCAGAAAAGTTAGCATTGTAAGAATAACATTGGTGTAAAGTGAAGAGATCGCTTATACTTGGCGATACTTCTTCCAAATTAACCTTTTGCTTACGGGTGGGACAGCGTCAATCTCAAACAAAAAAACCTCCCAGAAAGACAGGTATTTGACATACCTGGGCATGGCGTCCATGGACGCCAATGCCCGCAAAGGGGGATCGAACTGTTTGGGATAGGGTATGTCAAATATCTGTCTTTTGGGGAGGTTTTTCGTTTGAGATGGACGCTGTCCCACCCGTAAGCAAAAAGTTAATTATTAAGAATAAAGTTGTTTTACTCATTGTTCGTTTGAAACTGTAGTCCATCTGGAGCCACTATCAAGCTTTGCGATAAAACTGCAGTTCGGCAATACATATCTACCATTGGCATGGCACCAAGGGTTGCTCAATACACACTAAACCAGCTCAATACACACTAAACCAACCCAACTTTTACTTTTATTAAACATTAGGTTGGCTTAGTATGTTTACGTCACATTAAGCCGACATAATCAGAGCCTGACTGATTAAGACAGTCTGGAGCCCTAGGCACAACATTCTTTGGCCCCCTCCTCCTCCTCCCCACTTGCCCAGTTTTCACAAGGAAAAAAATATTATACTTTTCTCTATATTAGTATTTTTTAAATAGTATAAAAAAAATGACGAGTTATTTAAAGTATTAAATATAAATAATTCCAACTTGATCCCAACTTATCCATTTTATATAACATTACATTTTACTAATTTTTCAGAAACTAAAAATTAAAATAAAATATTTTCATCTTCCTTACTGGAAGAATAAAAGTTGTACTCAAGAAGATAAATATTAAGCACAGAATGAAATGAACAACGATTTTTATTCACCAAATTTATTCAGAAAGCCTCTTAAATTTAGAAAATTCAAGGTTTAATAGAAAATAGAATAAGTTTTAAGATTTTATGATTAAATTATTGGATGATTTTGGGGTTCCCTAAAATCTGAGGCAGTCTTAGATCTGGATCTTGTGGGCCTAGCCCGTAATCAAGGCTTGAACTTTAACTTTTATTGTCAACTTTTTGCAGATGCATGAGCATCTGCAAAGTCCTGGCAATAATAATTACATATTTTTCCAAAATAAATTTTAAATCTTTTGAAATTAAATATTTTAAACGTTTTAATTTAAATTTGTTTATTACGTTTCTTAATTATTCAAGTATTATATTTTATAAAATCTAACATTAACCCATTTTAGAAATCACTTACAGTGAGCTTCTAGTTCAATCTTGCTGGAGACACACACACCCTTTCCCACTAGTTACCTTACACCTTTCTGGTAGGTCGGACGGTCTGGGTTTCAACAACAACACCCTTTCCCACTGGATTTCACTTCAGTCTCTTTTAATTCCATTTCTCGCCATAGACCTCCCCTTCCTTTCTTTCTAGATGGAAGTAATAATCCGGTAACCAAAAATTGTTACCTAATTAGAACTTTCAGGATATCAAATTGAAAAGGGGGAAAAAAAAAAAAAATTCACTTCGTGAAAACAAAGGTGTTAAATAAGAAATAAATCTTTTTAATTTTATAAATTTGTCTTTTTTTCATGCTGCACACAATGGCATAACTGCATTTATGAAAATGGCATTACTGTCACTTACAAAATTTTAAATTAAGTCAGCCTTGATGGGATCTAAGTATAAAGACAAAAATGTGTTCAACTGGTCATTCACTCACCACTCGTGATCATCCTTTCTCCCATACAGTGGATAAAGGGATGACATTTTCTTGTTTTTATGCAATGCTATGTTATAGAATACTAGTAGCTTAACAGTCAGGGTGAGTACACTTTCCTTAAAAAAATTTCAAGCACTTTTCAAGGACTTTCAACTACCATGCAATTATTTTTCTAGGACATAATTTCTTCCATATTATGAAGTTGTATGCGTTTCTGGGAGGAAAAATCATAGCAAACTAACATTATTGTTTAATGTTGAAGCCATTGAGGAAATTTTTGGGGAAAAACAATGTTGTTTAGAAAAATTTCAGCGACAGCGTAACTGCTAGGGAAATTTTACAGAGAAAGCAGAAATTCTCAGAAAAAAACACAATGTTGTGAATTTGCAGAACACTTTCAACCCAGCCTTTTTCAAGTACTTTCAAGGACTTAACAAAGAAAATGGGAATTTTCAAGTACTTTCAAGGCCTTGAATACGTTAATCTAAAATTCAAGTACTTTCAAGGCCTTGAATATGTTAATCTAAAATTCAAGTACTTCCCAATTTTAAAGCATCAGTAGGCACCCTGACAGTAATCTCGGGCGTTTAGAAGTTTGTCAACAGTGGGCGGAGCTAAAATAATGCCTTGCATCGTTGCAAGAGCAATTACATTTACAGAAAAATTCATGCTTACATGGAGTGTGGGCCGTGATAAATGTTTGTAGAGTTCCCACAATTTGCATGGGTGGCCATATGCCTGTGAAGACGAGCTGCAAAGACCAGTTCAGCGCTTTTTTTTGCTTTCCCACGCCCTCTTATGGAGTAAAAATCGCTTCACTGTAACCCAATTTCCTTAGCCACATATAAAGAGAGTGTTAGGGAACAAAGTTTCTGAGGGAAAGATCGGGAGCTCTAAAACTGCAACTTGCGTCATGCGGCGCCACTTGAACTTCATATGGTTTTCGCCGAAAACCTCTGAAAAGATTAGCTAAGCAGATAATAAAGTACAAGAGTGGTGCAGAAAAATTCGGATAAGTATTTGAGTTGTCCACTTGATGTGATAAAAATTATGAAGTATCTTCACAAACTTATAGCTTCAGGATTTAAGCAGGCGAAAAATTTGATTTATTCTCGAGATATTGCACATTATTTATTAAAAAAAAAAAAAAAAAAAAAAAAAAAAAAAAAAAAAAAAAAAATCATTTAATATTTAATATATATATATACACAGGGTGTCCCAAAAAGATTGAAACGCGCTTTAATTCTTTAGCTGTTGGAGATAAGTGGGCAATGTAAATTGTAAAAATGTTGAAAGTAAGGTAGAAAATAAGACTACGTTAATGAAATAGTCCTCCCATTAATTTTCAAAAAGTTACACTTTTTAAATTTTTATACGACCCCCTTAGGCAAATTGAGTCAATCAGAAAATTTTTAGTTTTAATGCAACACGATCATTAAAAAAAAAAAAACCCGCACATCTGTATCTAAAATTGAGCAAAAAAAAAAAAAAAAAACGCACATCTGTATCTTTAAAATTGAGCGAGTTATATTTAATTGAAAATTGAACATTGTGAATGGGGACCCTATATCAAATTAGAAATGTAAATTCGTGATATATTACAAAAAATAAATAAATAAATAATTGGATGATAATACATAGGATACTCAAACGCATAGTGAGTACCACTGCTTTATATGATCTCTGTCTGTGTAATGCTTTATTTAGATGCACTTTTGATAACAATTTTGACATATATTAACGTATTTTTGATTTAAACAATTTCCATCGTCAATTTGTTTATGATCCCTATTTCACTTAAGCCTTTCACATGGTACGGAAAAGCGGCAGATTTTTTCCTTTATCATAATTCAATTGATTTTAAAGATACAGAAATGCGGGTTTTTTTAATGATCTTGTTGCATTAAAAATAAAAATGTTCTGATTGACCCAATTTGTCTAAGGGGGTTGTATGAAAATCTAAAAGTATAACTTTTTGAAAATGAATGGGAGGACTATTTCATTAACGTAGTCTTATTGCCTACCTTACTTTCAGTATTTTTGCAATTTACATTGCCCACTTATCTTCAACAGGTAAAGAATTAAAGCGCGTTTCAAGCTTTTTAGGACATCCTGTGTATATATATACTTTTTTCACGAGAAGCTTGAAATCTCAAAATAATCAAGCGAATAAAATGAAATTTGGAAAACAAAAAAAATCTGATGTGAGCAGCACATGACTTTCCCTGCAGACTTATATTAACGTTCTCTTTATTTTAATTAAATTTATTTCACTTTTAATTCAACTTTCGTTCTCATTCGGTAACCGGGCTTATTTTCAAAGGTAAAGTACGAAAAACTAAAATATCTCGAGAACGGCTAGTCCTAGTGTAATGGGGTTGTTCTTATTCTTTTCGTCGTTAAAAATTACGTATTAAATCAGCATTTAATGAATATATTTGAGTATACCCAGTTCTTTAGTTTAGATTTGGACGATTTTTGCGGGCCATTTTGCAAAAAAAGGCAGATCATTTCTTTCCGAATCATACCAAAATCTAATCAGCACCAGGGTAACCCACAAGTGACTCATCTACCGAATTTTGTGAAATTCGGTCCATTAGTTTTTCAGTTAGAGTGGATACAAGCTTTTGTGGGCCATTTCGCAAAAAAAAAAAAAAAGACTGTTTTTTTTTTATCCCAAATCGTACCCAAAACTAATCAGCACCAGATTCGCTCACAAGTGACTTACCTACCAAATTTTGTGAAATTCGGTCCATTAGTTTTTTTAGTTAGAGTGGATAAAAATCTGCACAGACACACACACAGACGTCACGATAATATAGTTTTTACGTATTTTAGAGGTCTCGAAACGTGTAGATCCGTCGAAAACTCGAGTTGCGATTTTCGGCATGATTCCAATACTGTCCCTATACATTACCATGTATTGCAGGGAAAGTAATAATTTCAACACCATTTGGTAAAAGCCAATTCTAAATAGTGTCACTGTTTTCTCCTAATATTGAAATTTTAAATCTGTAGAGGAAGTCACGCAATGGTCGTATCAGATTATTTACTCCTTTTATGGGTTAATGGAACATTTAAAATAGATAATTTAGATTAAAATAGATAATATAGATTAATAAATTAAAATAGATAATTTGGATTAATAAATTAAAACAGATCATTTAGATTAATAGATAATTTATATTTAAATTATAATTTGAAACGCTTCTAGAATTTGCAAATATTTTAAACCACGAGCAACAATGAGTATCTCTGTAAAAAATAAATAAATGTATTTTCATATTATGTTTTATTATTGACTGTTACTACATTTTCCGGATTCCCTTCGGTGCCGTGTGATAATAAAAAATAGAATTCCACTGCTTGATCTTTAACAATACCACAGAAGACGTCTACCATTCCTAGTGCAAGGCACTACAAATCTAACAAAATAGTACGTACTTCACGCGTAATAACAGGCTGCTTGCCGGGGCATATTTATTTACGCGCGACAACCCCTCTAGCAGACGAAAGAACGCAGAGTATTTGCGGAATGCAAGACGAAGAAATATGGGGGGGGGGGGGGGGGGGGGGGCGATTCTCACGCAAGACCTCTTGCCTCCCCCCCCCCTCTTCCCATTGATCAGCCCCTCAACAGGGATAGAAGAAACTGCAGAGAGAAAGGGGTATGGAAGGAAAAGAAATACTTTTCTGATTCTAAAACTGAAATATAAAATATCTGTAGAATGTAGATCTGTATCTGTAGAATGTATAGAAGTATAAAATTTTATCTTTCTCGTGCTATTGCATAGAGAAAGTATTAATTGAAAAATTTAACAATTAAATCCCTTTGTTGCGCCCAGAAATGAGAATGCATATCAATAAGAATAGAAACACGCTGATTTAGTAAAAACTGTAAAAAGTTATAACAAAGACAACCAAGTTGTTTGGTGTAAAAAAAAAAAAGTATTTTTTAATATCAACACAATCAATGACGTAATTACAAAAGTTCCAGAGCGTTTTTGGACGTAGGACGTATATGAAGGACGTAGTGACGTCCGAAAGCGCTTTGGATCTTTTGTAATTTAAATGTACGTCATTGCTGGTGCTGATGTTAAAGACCTTTTTCATCAAACAACTTGGTTGTCTTTGCTATATCTTTTTAAAGAATGAATATATTTTCAAATTTAACAAGTTAACAGAATTATAAAATGTGCCTCCTTTTGTGCTTAACTTTTATGGGTTTCTTTTATATATATATATATATATATATATATATATATATATATATATATATATATATATATATATATATATTCGGAAAAGTTATCAAGAACTTTTATTAACCACTTGTCATTTAATAACCAATAGCCATTTAGAACGTGCGAAGCGCTAGTTAGTGGAAGTGGCTAGTATTCAATATGTTTTGGTTTATTTATTTATCATTATTTTTTTTAGTTGTTGATTGCCGTGCACCAACAAATAATCTAAGATGCAGTACTTCTCACCTGATGTATCCCAAAGTGTGAACTCAACTCGCACTTCTCCCACCGTATGGTCCACAGAACACCTTTCGAAGTCTGTTGGCGTGTACACCTGCAAATAAATAAATACATTTAAATATAATACTACTATCAATCAATTTTTCTGAAATGAAAATGAATGCATTTGATTTGCGCATAAAATAATTGTTTTCTGATTGAATGGAATGCAAGACAGTCCAATATGCATCGACTTCACTGATCTATTGCCATCTTAAAAAAAGACACTTTTAAACTATTTCTATGCAACATTTTAAATGCATTAATAACGAAATTAATAATAAAACACGAAATAATTAAATAGTTATAAAAATTTTATGCGATGCAAACAGATCAACTGCAATAAAGCCTTTCATTTAATTAATAATACGATTAAAAATACTTTTCTTGTATATAAAACAAAATAAGTAAAAAAATGTCACTCGATGTATAAATGTGGCTCTCCCGCAATAATTAGATCATTGGTCATCTCTCTCTTGCTAGTGACGCTGTGGGAATAATTGCAGTTTGCGAATACCGACTTCGCAATCGTAAAACAAGAAAGATCAATCATGCATAAGCATTTGATTATGAAACACTTTCCAACTGAAATGCAATGTTATTTAAAAATTTCTAAAATGTGATACATTCAGTGGTGATATCTTTTACATTATCACAGTACTACAGTAATTTATTATACTTAAATATTTAAAACTGTATCGAAATATAAATCATCTGATTCTCTATGCAAAATCAATGAATATTTCATTCATTTAACTTGTATTCCAGACTCCAGAGCTAAATAATTTTGAGTGAAAAAAAATTCAGCAATTCTTATGTAACTCACCTTACAATCGCTTGAGATATTTGCATTCTGCATAAGTTAAAATTAGGCTTCGTTGAAGAAATAATAAAAGTTTAGGGATCATTTAAAATCATAACTATTGTAATTGCGTAGGCACGGAATTTAGATACACAGATAATATATATTGTATACATATGTGTGTGTGTGTGTATGTATTCAAAGTATTGGAATCGTGCCGAAGATCGGAACTCTAATTTTCGAAGGATCTACACGTTTTTGGACTTCTAGAACACGAAAAAACTATTTTTAGGAAGACGTCTGTGTGTGTAAGGGTATATCTGTATATGTTTCTGTGTGTCTGTGAAGATATTACATCCACTCTAATTGAAAAACTAATGGACCGAATTTCATAAAATTTGGTAGGTATGTTTTTTGTAGGAAACCCTGATGTTCATTAGATTATAGTACGATTCGTAATAAAAGAATCTGCCTTCTTTGCGAAATGGCCGGCAGAAATTGCCTTTATCCACTCCAGCTAAAAACTAATGGAAAAATTTAACAAAATTTGGTGTATAATATTTCAATAACCTACAAGTGATTTATATACAAAATTTAACAAAATTTGGTATATAAATTATTTGCAGGTTATTCTAGTACGATTCGGGAAAAAGGAAAGGGCTATTTTTGCGAAATGACCCACAAAAATCGTTAAATATAAAAATAAAAGACTACGTGTGCTCAATTATATCAATTAAATTCCTAGTTTATACGTGATTTTTGATAACAAAAAGAATAAGACTAACCCCATTACTCTAGGACTAGTCGTTCTTGAGATATTCTAGTTTTTTCGCTACGCCACCTTTGACAATAAGTTCAGCTATCAAATGAGAACCAAATTTAAGTTTAACTTGCAAATTCAATGTCATTTGTGCAGATAAACTCAAATTATTATTGAAGAAATAAAGAGAACGTGAATATGAGTCTGCAGAGAAAGACATGTGTTGCCCACATCATAATTTTTAACAATATTACAACAATGATTTATAGAAGTGAACGGGGTTTATTTGCAGGCTATTTCGAAAGAAATGTAGGATCTATATTTAAAGATCCACCAAATTTTTGTAGAATAAAATGTTCAACAAATTTAAGTTGTGTACCAAATTTTAATTCTCTAGGACGTAGGAAAGTGCATTAAAAATGCCATCAAATAAGTATATTATGAAGAGTTATATAAAATTAAAAAAACATTTGAAAAATTGTTATCTACCAAATTTATTTTAAAATGTCAAGCCTATCTCATATACAAAATAGTTAAACTCTTGGGAAGATATTTATTATATAATATATCTCTCTTTTCTTTCTGGAGGATATCCCAAAAGTCAGAATTTAACTGAATTTGTTTTTCTCCCTGTATTAAATAATTTTTACTTTCCTTATATACATAATGTATAAGGAAAGAATTGTGACGGGGTCGAAAATTCGAAATCGAGTTTTCGACGGGAGAGCACGTTTCAAGCATCCCTGATCACGAATCAAACATTTTTGAATTGATGTCTGTGTGTGTGTGTGAAAGTATGTGTGTGTGTGTCAGTGAGTCTGTGGAGACGATAACTGACGAACGAATAGACCGATTCGAACCAAATTTGGTACAAAAATCACAATTCGTAAACACTGGAAGCCTATTGTTTTTATACGTAATCGAATGTTCAGAACCGTCCTAAATTTTCAAATAAAATTTTGAAAAAATCGTCAAAAAAACAAAACCACTAATAAAGTTACGCAAATAGACATTTCTTATGTAATTTCATTAGAAAACGATTGACATAAATTTTAGAACGCTAACATGAACCGTTCTCGAGATATTGCACATTTAAAAAAAAAAATTATTAAAAAGTCATATAAAATGAAAAAAAATATTTCCTATTGAGAAACATGTTCACTTTTCATATGTAATACCATGCGATAAATTGGGTGACATCATTCTCGTAGATCTAGCTCGTTCCATTCCTGAAAAAAGATATTTTGAGTAATACTTTTGTATCTGAACGCCAATAGTCATTTTTCTGTTGTAAGAACAACTTATTTCTTCGTCCATAACGTTTGGCGAAATTTTGGCGACGAATTTGGCGGAATGTCGCCAACTTGGTGACTTTTTGAAATGTTGCCAAATTAACGAAAATCTCGCCAAATGGATAAAAATGACGCTAAATCAATGAAAATGACGACTAATTGTCGAAAATTCAATATCTTGGAAAGAATATTAGTATTTACTATAAGAAAAACCTATTTTTTTACTGTAAAAGTAGTATATTCATTACATTATATAAGGAAAGTCATGTGTTGCCCACATCAGATTTTTAATTAAAAAACTACCTAACATATTTTACTGAAATTTCTTTTATATATTTTATGGGATAATGTGAATATTTCCTAAAAATTTCGAAGCAATTTGTGATTTTTAAATTTGCTTAAAAAACGTTTGAAAAATTAGGTCCCATAGGGTTCAATGTATTTCATTTTTTCAACCCGGGTTCAATAAAAAAATAATTGGGTGATATTATTTATTTATATTCCCATAGGTCCTACAGACCGTCTGAACTACATACTAAAATTTCATTTTGATAAAGTCATATTTACGGCAGTTATCGTGCTAACGGACAGACAGACAGAATGAACAAAGTCATAAACATTTTTCAACTATGTTGTAAAGTGTTAATAAAAACGGATTTTCAAATGCGAAAACGGAGAAAACTCCGATCTCAACATTCGTGTGTTTCCAGCTTCGTTACATTTTCAGGACATTCGCGGCAAATTTCCAATTTTTTTATTATCGTGATCTGTAAATATCCTAATTCAAATGGGGGGAAAAAAATGAAAAAAATGTAGGTACATTTAATCAGAAATAAAGACACTATAATTTAGGACCTCTGCACTTTCGGCGAGATTTAGTAAAAAAAACCTCCAATTTGTGTTATGGATTTCCAACTAATATCAAACATTGTTTTATCATTGTTATTTTTGTAGAGAATAATGTTATCAAAATCTTTTAATTTTGAAATAACCTTTAATGTAAGCATGAACATTACAAAACTAATTATTTTATCTACTATCCAGATTTTTTACACGATAAATCAAAATATAAAATTTATTTTAGTGCAATGAGTTCAGTCGTTCTTGAGTAATTCTGTACGCACCTCAGATCGAGAATATCTCGAATTTGAAAACTGCAAGGAACATTTACACGCAAGGAGCATCAAAATAATTTTATTTTACCACGGTAACAAGATTGAAGAACTCGTCTATTTTCCTCTTTCTATTGCTTCACCTTTGATAATTGTGTAAACAGCTGAAGTTCTTCAACAGGTGTTCCTAACTTCTTGTATGTGTCATCGCAGTTAAGTTCAGTTCTTGAAGGTTTTTGTAAAGGCAAAGCGTCTTTTTAAAGAAATTTGCATAATTAATGAAATGTTAAAGTCAGAGTTATTTATAGAATATAGATGCATATGCGTACGCAGATACTTTGGGAAATTATAGCTAATTTTGCAGATACTTTTGAGACAAAGTACAAATCACCCACCTTTTCCTTTTGTAACTTTCATATTTGGAACTTACAATTCTCAAATAATTACTTCCTTAAGCAGTTTTTCTATAATTCAGCTTTTTTTTTGTACACTCTGAAAGTTTGAGTCAAATTTATTTCAGTGTTTATTTGCACAAATACATTTTCCGTTCATCCAACTCTGTTTCGCGGGTTTGTAAAAAATTTTATCTTAAACAGATACTTTTTACTTTCCTTATATATATATAATGTATAAGGAAAGTATTGTAACGGGGTCGAGAATTCGAGTTCGAGTTTTCGACGGGAGAGCACGTTTCAAGCATCCCTGATCACGAATCAAACATTTTTGAAGTGATGTCTGTGTGTGTGTGTGTGTGTGTGTGTGTCAGTGAATCTGTGGAGACGATAACTGACGAACGAATGGACCGATTCGAACCAAATTTGGTACAAAAATCACAATCCGTAAACACTGGAAGCCTATTGTTTTTATACGTAATTGAATGTTCAGAACCCCTAAATTTTCGAATAAAATTTTGAAAAAATCGTCAAAAAATCAAAACCACTAATAAAGTTACGCAAATAGACATTTCTTATGTAATTTTTCATTAGGAAACGATTGACATACATTTTAGGACGCTAACAGGAACCGTTCTCGAGATATTGCACATTTTTCAAAAAAATTATGAAAAAGTCATAAAATAAAAAAAAACAATATTTCTTAATGAGAAATATGTTCACTTTTCATATGTTATACCATGCGATAAATTGGGTGACATCATTCTCGTGGATCTAGCTCGTTCCATTCATGAAAAAAGATACTTTGAGTAATGCTTTTGTATTTGAACGCCAATAGTCATTTATCTGCTGTAAGAACAATTTATTTCTTGGTCCATAACGCTTGGCGAGATTTTGGCAACTAATTTGGCGGAATGTCGCCAACTTGGCGACTTTTTGAAATGTTGCCAAATTAACGAACATCTCGCCAAATGGATAAAAATGACACTAAATTAATGAAAATGAAGACCAATTGTCGAAAATTCAATGTCTTGGAAATAATATTAGTATCTACTATAAGAAAAACCTATTTTTTTTACTATAAAAGTAGTAAATTCATTACATTATATAAGGAAAGTCATGTGTTGTCCACAACAGATGTTTTTATTTTATACTGCTCCATTATAATAGTACTGATTAGATTTTGGTGAAAATAAAACAACTGAAGTGGCCTTTAGGGCATCTAATACAGCGATTTTGAAAATCGGTATACAAATTTGTCAGTATTTCAATACCAATAATGAGCCGGAAATACTGGCATTTGTTTTTCTTTTTAATATCGGTTTTTCGCATTTATCAAATAATGAGATTCAGGTATTATACTCTATGTATTCTATTACTTTACCTGCAATACATGGTAACGTACAGGGAAAGTATTGGAATCATGTCGAAAATCATAACTCGAGCTGTATCCACTTTAGCTGAAAAACTAATAGACCGAATTTCATAAAATTAGGTAGATAAGTCACTCAGGGTTACCCTGGTGCTGATTAGATTTTGATACCATTCGGAATAAAAAAACATGCCTTTTTTTGCGAAATGGCCCGCAAAAATCATTAAAATCTAAAATAAAAGACTGCATACGCTCAAATGTATTTTTTAAATGCTTCTCTTGTACGTAATTTTTGATGATGAAAAGAATAACATCAAACCCATTACTCTAGGACTAGCCGTTCTCGAGATATTTTAGTTTATCGTATCTTTGTTACGCCACTTTTGAAAATACGCCCAATTAGCAAATCAAAACAAACTTGAATTAAAAGTACAACTCAGCGTCATTTCAAATAATTATCCGTCTTACTTTTTACAATTAAGCTCAATTTAATGAATTAAAGAAATAGAGAAAATGAATTTTAGTCTGTAGGGAAAGTTATGTGCTGACCACATAGTTTTTTTTTTTTTTCACTATTTTTAAAGTTCTTTATAATAATGCATGCTTTTAATGTCCCTTATTGCATCATTTTGTTGGACGAGTCAGTCCCATTTTCCATCATTTAAAAAATTTGAAACGAAAAAAGCCAATTACTATGTTTGTAGAGCATTTTCTAATAAGTAGGAATCGACCATAAAACTGTTACAGAAGAGATTTATTTGACACGATTTGCTTATTGGCGAATTGCTGTTCAGAAATAATAATAAGCCTATTTAAATTCCAGATAGAATATTACAGCGTACTTTGACAAGCAGTGCAGGTGTCACAGTCTTACAGGCGCTGCAGTACGACTATTTGACAGATTTGATTGCTTTTCGTATACGCGTTTCATTTATTTCTGGTGTCGATTTCTACTAATTATGGAATGTTCTACAACTAGCAATTAGTTTTTTTAGTCTTTGTTGCTGAGTTCGTTATCCTGACATGTTTAAATTCTACGCTAGGGGGCGCTGTAATCGGTTATATATGTTCGGGCATCTTAAGGACTTTTCCAAGACCCAAGATCATTCTTTAGTGTTCTGAGTGTTATGCTATGAGATATGATTGCTGCTACTAACTTTAATCAGTAAATTGTGAATATAGTGTTTTGAGAATATGATCTTCTGTTTCGTGAAATTGTGGAGTATTTATTTGGTGTTTTATAGTATCTGACAGCGAAAGAATCTTTTGTTTCGTAACTTTGTCGGATAATTAAAAAATTAATACACAGGGTGATTAAAATAAATAAATAAATAGGCCAAACTTTACGAGTATACACCAAACCAAACCCGGCCACTCAAACAGCTGCTGTAAGCCCCAGGGTCAATCGAGTGGTCTGGGTCTTCAACACCAAACCAAGCATTTTTCGTAATAGTTTACCGGGTCGGAAATGGAACGTAAAGGCGTTACAGGGCGCTTTACTCATTGGGAAACGGTCGCTCCACAAACATAAAAGCGTTTATTCTGGTAGTTATTTTCTGGTTGAAGAAGAAAACCACGTAGGCAAATTTCATCTGAGGGAGAAGAACCCTTATGCAAATTTTCGTAACACCGAATGTAAGGCCTTATCAGTTTGCAACAGTTACTCGCAGTTCCAACTTTTGGGACGATAAATTCCCACGATCACCCGATCTGTCGTGTCTAGACTTCTTTTCTTTGGGGATATCCCAAGAGTATCGTCTACGATACTCCCCTTGAATCTGGAGAGGAACTCGTCGCCAGAATTTCGGCCGTTGCTGCTGAAGTGTGCGTCATGCCTGGTCTGTTCGAGAGAGTTCGCCAATCCCTCCATCGCCGCTGTGAGACGTGCATTCAGGTTGGCGGTCGCTCTTTTGAGCCATTACTGTAATTGTTTATTAAATGTCATTTTATAACTTCTAAGTCATTCTTGTGTTATCGCGACACCTCATCGGTTTCACCAATAAGCGCCCTGTAACGCCTTTACGTTTCATTTCCGACCCGATAAACTATGATGAAAAATGCTTGGTTTGGGGTGTACTTCCATTTCGTAAAGTTTGACCTATCTTTTTCTTAATCATCCTGTATGTGTCTTATTCTTGTTTACTCTTTATTGCTGCTTTGAACAAAACTCCAGTCATCCAGATCTTTGGAATCCGTATCCTGAAAACTACATTCGCCAATCTAGGTGATACGAGGAAATAATACTATCACTTCACTGCACATTGATTTAATTATCTTAATGGTTGTTATTAATTCACAGATAGTTTGCAATGGAAATTGATTCTCACTTTTATAGCTAAGGATATAGATCTGGACTAAATACAATCATGGAGCCTAACATAAAAATATACTAATAAATCGAAAAAAAATTGTGAAAATAAATTATTTTCCTTTTCGCTCAAGTGGCATGTAGTACTTAGCATTTTTTTCTAAGCAAACAACACATAAATCTATCAAGAAATAAACAACTTTAGGAAAATTAAGTTTCAAAGCGCACGTAGGGTTTATTTTACACTAGAGTATTATCTTTCGCTTTCCAGTGAGATCGATTCTTATGGGTGAAAAAAGCAATAAATGAGGACTTGCACAGTAGAAATTACTCGAGAATTCTACAGGCATAAATAAAAAGCTGCAAGATAATTCAAAATTAAATGTGTTGTGTTGTAAATGATTATCATAACAGAACAGGGGTAGGTATAAATACTACTGTATCAACGTCAGTAAGTTTGCATCAGATTTTTTTTTTTATGCAGGAAGTAAGCGAAGCACTCTTTTTAAACAACTAAAGTCGCATTTGTATGCTCTCTTTGTTAGCAAATGCGGCCTGGAGGAAGGAACGGAAGATATGAAACCAAAAGGAAATGTCGGAGGTCATCTTTTTTCATGTCTAAATGAAAAGCTTGAGTGTGAAGAATTCGAAGAGAATTTGGAATAACAGCATTCTCTTTTGACGATGTCATTTATTTTCAGAATGGATGTAAACAAACAATGTGTCTCGTTGTTTGCATTCATCCCAAGATGACCAACAGGAGAAAACGTTCTAAACAGGTTTTCTCAAATGGTCTTCTAAAATCGGTCGCAAGCGATGTTCTGAATGGCTCCTGTATTTCGTAATTCCGAGAAAATTGACCAAAAAAAGTGAGAAACTAATGAAATATTACCGGTACGAAAGGGGTATTATTAAAATGCTCGTTACTTTCCTTATATACATAATGTATAAGGAAAGTATTGTGACGGGGTCGAAAATTCGAATTCGAGTTTTCGACGGGAGAGCACGTTTCAAGCATCCCTGATCACGAATCAAACATTTTTGAAGTGATGTCTGTGTGTGTGTGGAGACGATAACTGATGAACGAATGGACCGATTCGAACGAAATTTGGTACAAAAATCACAATCCGTAAACACTGGAAGCCTATTGTTTTTATACGCAATCAAATGTAAAAATATGGATTCGAGTTTTCGACGGATTCACATGTTTTGAGTAAATCTGCGTCTGAACTAGAATCCCCCCCCCCCCCCCCTGATGGAATAATTACATTAATTCTCCAAAAGGCGCAGATTGGGAAACGAAATTCGGCACTGTAACTTCCATCTCATCCCCCTTTATTCAACCTGAAATCCTGGTTATGCCAATTGCAATCTTCCACGTAGCCGGCACCGGCTACTTGGAAGGACTGCAATTGTTAGTTCCCGCTGAAATTTGTTAAATTGCAGTATTTCATGCTGATGAGTGCATAATAAGCACGAAACCGGTTCATAGATACTGTTATCTGCAATAGGAGTGACTTCCTTATTTTTAGGAACGCCCGTTTCTGACGGGTTCTTATGATTTTAGTCAAATACGTTAAACACGTGCTTTATAAATAATTTGTTCTTGTGATTTGGTTAAATAAGTTAAACACGGGTTATATAAATAATTTTTCATTAGAAAATGTATGGTTACCATTTTAGAACGCTGACATGGACCGTAGTATTGCTACTATATAAAAGTTTACTATATAAAAACGTTTTAAATTAAAATAACTTTTATCTATAAATAATTTTAAATTAAACCTCTGATTGTTTAAATCGCTCGCGGGTGAATGTTGGCACTAAAAGAAAATTTCAACTCGCCGCGATATCACTGGACCATGAAGGATGTCCCAATATTTGAAAAGTACCAATTTTCAACAAACACAAAAAATATCAAATCCAACAATTGGAAACAGGTCATCCTTAAAGACAGAAATAGACATCTTCTTAACACTCGTCGGCGGATCAAAAATGCAATAAGGTAAAATCTGTCAAATAGTCTCCAAAGACAGTTTAGATCTTGAACAGATTTGGACAATGGATGATTATAAAACGTATAAGATTGATGTTCAAGATATCTTGGATATATATAGATAAAGCAAGATGTGCCTTTTTTCGCAAGTCAAAAGCAGAGCGTGTTATACGCTAAAGGTCATTTCTTATATTTCTTTCAGCCAACTTTTCGAATTCATAAACACCAGAAATAGGATATTCTAGTTCGGACTTCTTTCTTGGCGGGGGAAAAAAAAATGGCGAATAAACACCACGTTGTTCTCATCATGACCATTTGATATCGCAGTTCCTGGTTTTTATCCCCGTGCCCGAAATTACTGCCGAAGATAGCTTGAAAAAAAAAGTGTTCTATAGAACGCAATAATTTTTTTATGTTATCATTGGGTGATTTATGTTGTAGGAGACTCATGCGAGGCTGGTTAACGCGCATTTCGAATTGTTAGGAGAGTTTAAAGTTACTAATTGCTTCAAGTAAAACGAAGGGTATAAAGTTCGGTTTGTCTGAAAGTTAAAATAGCGATGTTTATAAAAGTAATTACGTAAACATCTGTAGTAGGATCCACTTTAAATACAGAAGGAAAGAAAATCATCCCAGTAACTCAATAGATGGCAAGCGTAAATTAGTGGTTCGATTCTTGCTGGGATAAGAGTTCTTTATAATGACAAATTGACCCTGTTGGTTAAGTAGCTCGATTACACATAAATGACACTGATATGCACTAATATATATTTGCACCTGAGAAAAGTATATTTACCAACTGTACCAGCAGCGGTACGGTTGGCAGAGAAAGGGGGAGGGGGGTATTTATAGTGAATTTTGTTTTATCAATGTGCACCATATGGGAACGTAACTGTTTAGCCAATTAGGGGTTATGACCACTAATTAAGGTTTTATTTGCATATAAAATCATACTTTATAAAATTATGTGCCTATAAAATTTAGAAGATCACACTGTATTATTTTTAATTTTTTTTATAACTCTCTTTTCATCTGAAATTAAAATACTTCGTTTGTAACAATATTAACAGTTGATTAATAATATCAACAGTATCGGAAAAAGTAAAGTATCAAATTATTACCGACACTTTTAACCAGAGCGGTTACTATAATGGCATCTTTATTTTCAGATAATTTCAGATAGAAATTTGAGCGAATTTTTACACCTTTCTTTAAACTAAAATTATCTGTTCACTCTTCTGCAATTTATGCTATCAGAACTTTACACGTTGGTTAATTCGACATTTTTCAAAATTCACCTTCCAAAACTCAAGCTTATTCGGTCCATTTGGAAGTTCGACATTGAACTTTCATGCGATCAGTGCCGCAAGGGGAAAAAAAAAACAAAAAAAAAAAAACACTGGATGGTTTTTTTACTCTAGCGTCTAGCCTCAAGTGTTGTAGTAGATAGAACTCGACGGTGTTATCCCTAGATAACTTGGATAAATCAGCTTTTTGGGCTTTTTCAGACTCCGGATATCGGTCGGCGAACAAATGGCAGATAAGCCGCAGACGAAAAAGGTGCCCCTTTCTTTTGCCGGCGGAAGAAGGGTGGTTCAGGATTTATTGTTTTTCCAAAAAGGGGGGAACATTCATGAGATGGCTTCCAGACCTGTTGGAATGCAGAGCGGTCCTAAAATATTTCTATTCGGTTTCGTTGGACTCTTTTGTGCATTTGTAAATATTTCATGAGATTTTTGAAAACAAATATTTTTAAAAGAATAACCTACGAACATACATATGCTCATAGGTCAAAACAAATATTTTAAAAATTAATAAAGTTTAATTTGATACATAGGCGTTATTACCACTCCCTATTGGTAGAAAAATTACATTAGATCTTTATAGGGCCTATATTGGAAGACAACATTCAGTATTATAAAATCCAACGCGGTCATCCCCCTCCCCCCCATCTGTGATCTTGTCTTCGGCTTTGATTTATAGATTATATTGTTTTTTGGAAGCTTACAGTTTTTCCTAAACATATTTCTGTCGTTAAGTTAGCTTTGCTTAAATTACGTCATCTTTTTATGATATACCTAATGGACATAGTTATAGGATATAAAATTATCATGTTATCTATACTAGGGATATCCAAACTTTTATAATGGCTTACCCCTAAGACCCACTCAAGTGCCCCTATGGTAAATATATATGCGAGATTTTTTTTTATATTTTTTAATTCTAAACGGGCGTTGCTTTTAATAAGGAGGCTTCATATTAGAATTTTTTTATTTACTTGCCGTTTTAAACGGGCTAGTAAAGTAATATCTATATAATTACCATATGTTATAATTATCATATATCTGTTCATAAACAGTGTATAAACACGCAAGTTATTATTTATTATTCTTTAATTAATTTTCTGATTATTTCTGTCAATATAAAGTGTGTCTTCGAAAACAATAAATTTAACTTCCTTGAAGAAAGCACATATATGTCAGGTGACGATAATTGTTTCGAGGGTGTTATAAATCCCTTCTTCAGGCCAAAGGACAGGTAGAACAGTATGCGACCCTAACAACCGCCAAGAATAAACTGCACAATTGTTGAAACCTAATTGGAATGTGTCTGTTTTCTATGCAAACAGTTTTGTTGTATAATTTATTGAAACTAAGAGAAAATAAAAAATTTTCTTTTCGTACCCCCACGAATCGACTCAACCCTGTGGTACGCGTACCCCACTTTGCAGATCACTGATTTATACTGTACTGCACCACATAGTGCGACTAATCTAAAGCCTGAATTTGTCAATTGTGTTTTTCCGTAGCCTTAATATCCTTATTTATTACAACTTATGTGTTTTTACCTTTTTATTTCTGCTTTGTCTGACTCCCCCATACTTTTTTTTTTCGACTGCACCCCCGGTCCACCCCATGCAGTTAATAAATAAGACTTACTGAAGAATCGTGCACAAACCTCCCCTATTTCTGTTCTATATTCGGACGTTCACTTTTTCTGTTACCTTCCTTAAGAGAGCTATAAATTCCTCATGTTTCACAATGGCGTTTGAAACGACCATTGTCGTACAGTTATGTGACCTCGGTCGTAGGTCGTCAGCATTTTAAAAGCCACATCCGAAATTGTATTTTATTCCTTTTCAGAAAGAAGGTATTCATATTTGTGTCAGTGACTCTAACAAGAAAGAAACAAATATCTAGAGTGTGGAGTCTCCGTTCGACTTGCTTATACATTTGTACAGAATAAAACTGCTGCTTGTGAGAATACAACCTTATAATACTTCCTTAAAGAAAACAGGTAAAGGTCAATTAGGTGATTGTAATTGTTTTGAGGGTGCTTTAAGCCCCCTCCTACGGTCAAAAAGACAGTGTGAATTCTTAACAACCACTAAGAACAAACTATAGCTTGGCAGACACAAAAATTCTAACAGAGAAAGAACGCACAAAACAAAAAAAAAATCACTTCCTCGCTAGCGAATTTTTCGTTCTGGGTGCTTTTACTCTGTTAGAATTTATCTTTACCTGCCAAGCCACAATTCGTTCTTAGCGGCTGTTAAGAGCGCACAGTATTCTCATGACCTGAAGAAGGGAGCCCTCGAAACAACTGTAGTCACCTAATTGACCTTTGCCTGCTTTACTCAAGGAAGTATTAGCAAAATTTTTAAGATAGCATATATTATTAGTACATATATTATAATTTATCAGTTCCACTAGGCTGTTGCCAACTTGAAAAATAAACTTTTTAAGAATATTTAACAGCATTTTTAAATGAATAATTCGAGAACGAACGCTCATAAAAATATACATGTTTCCTCTCATTTCGATGCCAATTAAGACAAAAATGGATTAAAATGCATATAATTCATCAGTTTCACTAGGCTGTTGCCAACTTGAAAAAATAAACTTTTTAAGAATATTCAACAACAATTTTAAACGAATAATTCAAGAACAAAGGTTTATAAAAATAAACCTTTCCTCCCTTTCTGATGCCAATTATGACAAAAAATGGAACTAAATAATATATGAAAAATGAATGCATGAGAAAGTCGAGCGGAGTTTTGCACTCAAGACAATTTTCCGACGTACAAGGAGAATACGAAGTGTCAATTTAAATTTTATTTTGCAACATAAGCATATCGCTCGATCTTCCTTTATTACACGTTTCCTTATTTACTTTTAAAATACCCATTTGTATTCAGGTTACTTTTAGCTACAAAACGAATGTGAATCTGTTGTTTCTGATGGTGGTGAAATATACTTTCTTGTGTTCTATAAACGTACAGCATACACGTGCAAATGTGAAATTACTTTTCAGGAGAATGCACAATAATTCAAGATAACATTTACTGTAAGTAGGAAGACATATTTGCTTTAAAAAAGATCTGATGTGGTCAGCACATGCCTTTAGCTACAGATTCAAATTAACTTTTTTCTTCATAATCCCTTAAATTGGGCTTAATTGGCCAAAATGGCACGGATGCATATTTGAAATTAGATCCGATTTTCAGTTTTAATTAATCTTCTTTCAACTTAACGCATTTTTAAAACGTCGGCGGCTTCTCAAAATTCCAATAAAGCTTAAATCTCAAGAAGGGTTCATAGTAACAGGGCTGGACTAATCTGTTTTGTCGAAAATTATGTATAAAACAATAATTTAAACAACACATTCAAGCATATTTAGTGTTCCATTTCAGATTTCAGCTATTTATGCTGAAATCTGAAATGGAAGGAAAATTTCGCAGGAAAAGTCCTGTTCTATGTCTCCGAATTATACAAAAATCTAACTGACACCAGGGTAACACACAAATGATCTGCCTACTAAATTTTGGTAAATTTCGTCGAATAGTTTTTGAGTTAGACTGGATATTGCACAGATACATACACGCTCGCGTACAGACGCCGCGACGCTAAAAGTGGCGTATTCGTGTTTTAGAGTGTCCAGATCCGTCGAAAAGTCGAGCTCCCATTTCTGACCCTCTTCTTATACATTACTATGCATTGTAGGGAAAGTAATAGTATTTGCAGTAAGTATAGGGAATATTCCAGGGCCGCAGTCAGGCAGGGGTCAGAGGGGGCTAATTCCCCTCCCCCCAAGAGAAATACTACCTACTAAAAAATATTAAATTTTTAGTAGTGATATGAAATTTCATCTAAAATGTCATCCAAATGTTGCATACAATTTTCTTTTTTTGAGATTGTTTTTTTTATAAATTACTTCCTTTTAAAGATGTTTTAATTTAGCTGAATTTGTGGTTATACTGATGATCAATTTATTTGCATATCTAATTTAAAAATATTTAAAAATTATGACAATTGTATTTAGGATACTTTTGAATTATTGTTCACTGTTATTCATTATAGTCAAAATCAAAAGATAAGTAGTTAAGAATTAATACTAAGCATCAACTTGCATTAATTTTCAGAAATTTTCTTCGATTAATTATCAGTTTTGATGCTTATATTAAAATCAATTGTAATTATTATTATTATTGATATGTGCGGATATTAACAATAAACGCTTACCGTACAAATATTAAATATGCAATTATTTATATATTTATATATTAATTAATTATTTATATTTGTTAAAAATTTATATAGATTGAAATATATAATATTAACTATTATGGTTTATAAATGCTAATGATTGTGTTTTCGGCGAGTCCCTCCTTCAAGACTGTTGAGCTGATTAATAAAAAAGGATAGAGAGTGTCATGAATGAAGAACTGGTCGAATTACTCACTCGAAGGAAGTCGATGCTACCAAACCCTTTTTCTTCTTTCATATTTTTACTTTTTTTTTAATTCGCACACCCACCAGCACTACCCCACTCATCCCTCTATGCGCTCATCACACCAATTTGCACTCAATGAAGAGCGTGTATAGGTTTGCAGGTATATTGAATACAGTTCGCAGCGTGGTTGTTATTGAAGATGACGTGGTTATTTAAAAATAGGATGCGGGCAGCACATGATTTTCCCTGCAGACTCATATTCACGTTCTCTTCATTTCTTCAATAATTCATTATATTGAGTTTAATTGCACAAAATAACGCCCATAATTATTTAAAATGACACTGAATTTGCACTTTTAATTCAATTTTCGTTCTCAGTTGCAAACTGGACTTTTTTTTTCAACAGTAGCGTAGCGAAAATGCGAAAAGACTAAAATATCTCGAGAATGGCTAATCCTAGTGTAATGGGGTTGGTCTTATTCTTTTCATCGTTAAGAACTACGTATAAAACAAGCATTTAATTGATATATTTGGGCATGCGTAATTTTTTTATTTTAGATTTTGACGATTTTTGAGGGCCATTTTGCAAAAAAAGGCAGGTTATTTTTTTCCGAATCGCACCAAAATCGAATCAGCACCAAGGTAACCCACAAGCGACTTATCTACCGAATTTTGTGAAATTTGGTCCATTAGTTTTTTAGCTAGTGCGGATACAGGCAGTTTTTGCGAGCCATTTCGCAGGGGGGGGGGGGGGAGGCGGATTCATTTATTCCGAATCGTAACAAAAACAAATCAGCCCGAGGGTCATACACACGTGACTTACCTACCAATTTTAGGAAATTCGGTCCATTAGTTATTGAGTTATAGTGGATACATACATTGCACAGACAGACAGAAACACACACAGATGTCCGGCTAAAAATAGTTTATTCGTATTCTAGGGGTTCCAAAACGTGTAGATCCGTCGAAAACTCGAGCTGCGATTTTCGGCATGATTCCAATACTTTCTCCATACATTACCATGTATTGCAGGGAAAGTAAAAAAATCTGATGTGGGCAGCACATGAATGTCCCTATGCTGGCATTCATTTTGTCTTTTTAAAATCCATTAAATTGAGATTAATTGTTCGAAATGAGATGTATATTTATTTGATGTAAAATTCATTTTGCGATACGTCTTCCAGAGGGGCCCGACTTCGTGGGTTCGAGACACTTTTTGAACCCCGAATAATTTTGTTGTGAGTTCCTCGAACCCCTAATGTTTTTTGCGTGGGGAAAATGTAAGCATACATGCACAGATTTTGTTTTTTGTAATTAATTCTTCCAAGTGTTTCATTTTACATTCCCTGTTTATTTATATAAAGTATAGAAATTTACCCCTCAGACTGCTTATTGTATTCTGAATACAAAATTGTAACTCAATGATTTAAAGAAAAATTTGTTGACATTTTAAACATTGGTAAAAATACCTAAATCTAAATTTTACATTTTTTTGTTATTGTTATAAAGATAATTGAGTTGGAATTTCACACAGTATCTGTATATAATAATGTTGCGCCTACAAAAGCAAAATAAGTGAAATAAATAATTACCTAGAGAAAAAAAAATATTTTTCTGTACTTAACTATAATTTGCTTCATTTTAGCATTTCAGACGTCTTATTGTGCCAGATAATCTGGCTGAGTCGAATTTAAATTAGACTTAATAAATCTTTTAAAAAATGTGTGGTTTATTCGATTTAAAATTTTCCGGAACCCCAATAATTTTTCAAGTTGGTGCCTATGACGTCTTTTTCTTCTTCACTAGGGGGCTCTGCCCCCTGCTCGCGCAACCCCCTTTGGGAGGCTTCGTCTCCTACTCCCTGCGCTCGCTTCATATCTATCTTTCCTAAAAATTCTACTTTTAAAATTCTCTTTTCTATCCCTGTCTATTTTCCGCAGGAGGGAAAAGCAGGGATTTTTCTTAGCCCAGGGAATTCAAAAACTGAATTTGATCATGAGCTCGCTTCTCAAGTTATTTCATGCCAAACTAAAATATAAATCGATAAACTGTTTATTCCATCGTGTTACCCTATTATTTCTCTATAAATGTACCAAATTTCATATTTTTGTTTGCTATAATTTGTACGGTACAAGACAATCGCTAAAAGTGCTGTTACGAAAAAAAAAAATTTAATTTATAAGTGCATAAAAAGTAAAATATCTCAACTACATCGAAATTAAAAAAGGGGCTCCGTCCTGCAAAAATTCACCCATGTAGGTACCTGCCTGCAAAAATTCGCGGTCTTGCTATTGCTAGTCTATCCAGGACGCGAACTCGCAGCTCAAATATTTTGTCTTTGACATTAAATACTTCTTAAACTACAATATATATCAGAAAACTGTTTATTTCAGAGTATTCCCCAAAGCTTTTTCTATAAGTATACTAAATTTCATATTTTTATATGCAATAGATTTTGCAGTACGAAGCAAAGAATCTCGAGAAACGAGAAAATTGTCAAACAGCGGCGGAAGCTACTTTTTTTTAATATAGAGAGATAGATAACGCATAATGTCGGCAGCTCTACCCCCCCCCCCCCCTCTCAAACATCTCAAAAACAGTTTATACTAAAGTAATAAGATTGATTTCATTGGTTTCATCGTTAAAAGTGATCTTGAAAAGTTAGTTCATTGCTTAAATTGATATAACTAAAGAAAGATTTGAGCTCCAACTATGAAATTTGACATATAATTTGTCTATAATATTTACTTATTGTCTATAATTTGTCTTCAGGATGTGCAAATAAAATTGTACATTTTAAATTTACGGTCTTTGATACATAAGTCTAGTTCTTTTTTTCATTAAAACATTTTTTTCTTATCAATATCAGCATATCAAAATATTTCGAAGTCAAATTAAAGAGCATGTTTCCTGCAATAAAAAATACCTTTATTCTGTAATAAGCATATTTGAACTCAGAATTATATTAAAGGCATTTTTACGTTTTACTTTTTTTTTAATATTTGAAAATATATATATATATATATATATATATATATTAAAAAATACCGTAGCAAACTTTAAAAATTATGAAAACTTTGCAATTATGCAAATGTATTCGTAAGACTGTTAGATATTTGAATTTTCGTGTTACAGATTCTCACTTTTCTTTCATTGGATCTTCAAACCTTTTTTTCTTATATATATATATATATATATATATATATATATATTTGCTTTACATAGCACATTTACACTTAATAAAAAAAAATTATTTGTGTAAAAGTTTTATAATATAATTATTCATAAGTAAAAGAAAAAATAAACGTTTTGTTCCCAGGACCTCTGGCTTAGCATGATGCTCAAAACACGAACTACATAAAAATCAGAGTCGGATTTTTGACGCCAATACAATACTTTTTCTTTACACATGCTTTGTACAGTAGGAAAAATTATTCTTCAATTCCAATCAAGAGTTACATCACCGCAGACGGAGCGAGCAAGATAAAAAAAAGAGAAACCCATTAGCAGTCAATTAAATTCACCGGATGAAAGTTCTCCAGTTCGTTCCAAGTAAATAATCCAATCTCCATTTGTCTTATCCTTCTGCTTATTGCAGTGGTGAAACCAAAGAGCTATTCCTCGAAGGGTGGAACGCTATATATTCGTGCCATGCACGAGGTAAAGAAACAAAATCGAACGTTAACTTTCTGTGGTTAAAGTTCATTGCCGAAGTTGGTTTCGCAAATATAGAAATCTTATTATATAAAACATTATGCAATTATAGATTAACAGCCGATTATTTTTTTTTAATTTAGTACAGATATTTGCGGTAACTTTAACCATACTTCGAAGATTAAGGCTCAAGATATGGAAATGAATTAACATAAAGTTTCCTTAGAATTAACATTATGCAGACTATATTTCTTTTGGATAATATGATTGCTTGAAACGATGTCACATTGCTAAATAATGAAACAAAATTGTTTTCGCACGTTTGAGAGGGCCCCTTATGAGTAACAAATTTTCTCCATTTTGATATTTACATAGTTATGATTAAAATTGTCTGTATCGCTAGCCCCTAAAATCCTAACACCGGGCCAAACGAGAATTTTGAGGAAAACAGCTTTGTCCATCAGGCCCTCTTCTATAGAACTATTGAATACGCCCTTTAATTAATTTCCAATCAAATAATATATAATTTCATTGCTGAGCAAAAACCTGATGAAAATAATGATAAGTGTTTGAGTTATAACTACCGTGAGAACCGAAACCTGTTATACGACAGTATGATGAGAAAATTAAAAAAAAAGAAGCAAAATGCTACTTACCCGAAGAAAATTATCGTTGGCAAACCTATGAATAAGGGCACTTTTGCCGCACTTGCTGTCGCCTACTAACACCACCTTACACTCCATTGGAACCTGTAGATAAATAGATTAAAAATCTATATAAGCAAATTATAAAAATTATAAAACAGCTATATAACAACTATAAAATCTACCAATTCGTCAAATGATTCCAATTAATATTTATTGAAAACAAAACACATAGAGAGATCAGGAAACCAATTTCGACTTTTCATGTGGACAGCATATGACTTTACCTACATAATACCAACAACTTAACTTTATTAGCAGCGAAATAATAGTGTACAAGATGCACGGCATAATGCTTTGGCGCCGAATGAACATGACATAAATTGAAATTGGGACCTTTTGGCAACTTACAAGTTCCAAAGAATCCTCATCAAAATGTAATTGACATGGTAATGAATAAACTGACTTTTGGCGAATTCTTTGGCGTTAAAGTACAACACTGTTACAGAATTATTTTCACTTGTAAATGAAAAGAACTAAATTCACCAGAATGATGTTAACAGATTTGGAGGTTGAGGTTGATTATGGTTTAATGGCACAAGATCCAAAGAGGATATGCTGCGCCAGACATATGGTACCGAGATACATAAAATAGTATTGATAACACGTGTATAATTTAAAATAGTGATAATGAGTGAAAATACTATGGAACATGTGCAACAATGCAAATGATATGAAAAATGGCTAAAAGGTTATAAAAGGTGATGTTAAAAATGATGGAAAAAACCAATGTCCAATAGGAATGGGAAAAGCTCCAAATGAGGATTTTCTCCAATCAATTCTGCCAAATTTAATGTATAAGTCTTAAAATGCTTGAAACGAAACTGTTTATATTTAGTACACTCAATTAAAATATGTTTGATACTTGCTGAGGTCTGACAACTATTACAAAAGGGTTCAACTTCTCCTAAAAGTAAGTGTCTGTGGGTAAAACGAGTATGGCCAATTCGCAAGCGTGTTAAAAGTACCTCAAGTTTCCTACATTGGAAACTAGTCCACTTTTGTATTACGGGCTTTACTTCATACAACTTATTACGAGACTGCTGGTTCCAGGAATACTGCCATTTGTCATAAATATTTTTCAAAATGAATGGTTTGATGTCAGTTAAAGGGATTGTCAGATTTAAATTTTGAGTAGCTGATTTAGCAGCAATATCTGCCAACTCATTTCCTCTGATACCAACATGTACAGGCACCCAACAAAATTCAGTATGGTATCCCTGTACCTTTAGACGATGTTCATACTTGAGAATATCAGAGGCAATAGGGTAATTCATAGCAGTCCTAGATGATAAAAGTTGTAGCGAACTCAATGAATCGGTATAAATGATGTGCTTTTTGGAAATTTGATGCGATATGAATATAAGACTCTGGTATATTGCCATAATCTCAGCAGTAAAAATAGAGCAAGATGCATGCAGTTTAAAAGACTCTATAGTATTTTTAGATACATAAGCCAACCCTACGTAATTGCCAGCTTTTGAACCATCTGTGAAAATAGGAGTAAACCCGTTGTAGAGGTTTCTATGTTCAGCAAACAGTTGCAGATAAATAGTCTGAACTGTGTTTCCCTTAGTAAAATTACTAAATGGGTTCAGATATTTAAAATCTGGAACATGCCATGGAGGTGTTTCAAAACACTTTGTTTTCCTTATATTTACATCTACTTGTGGGGTTATTGATAATATATTTCGTATCCGCTTGCCAAAAGAAGGAATGCGTGAGGGTCTGTGGTCGTAGAGTCGATCATAATGCTCATCTAGTATTAGTCGTTGCAGAGGGTGGTTCTGTAAGGACATGACCCGATAGTAATAATTTAGCATCAACTGTTCACGCCTGAATTCTAGAGGTGGCTCATTGCAGTACACATATAAGCTTTGAACAGGAGATGTTCTAAAGGCACCTGAACATACACGTAATGCCTTATTATGTATTGTGTCCAGTTTCTGAAGAACAGATGTTCGTGCACTCCCATAAACATTGCATCCATAATCAATCTTGGAACGAATAATGGCCCTATATATACGTAGCATTGAAGTTGTATCTGCACCCCATTTCGTATTTGACAGAACTTTTAAAATGTTCATGGCTCTCTCACATTTCTTTCTCAATTTCTGAACATGGGGTAGGAAGGTGAGTTTTCTATCGAACCAGACTCCAAGAAATTTCACTTCATCCACAACAGCAATTTTAGCATTCTCCATGAAAATCTCTGGAGGTAAGTGTAGACCTCGTTTTCTGGTGAAGTGAACGCAACAAGTCTTTTGGATTGAAAACCTGAATCCATTTAGATTAGCCCATTGCAGAATGCCATTCACTGCAGTTTGACGCCGTCTTTCAACAGTGCGCATATCATGTGCTTGGTATGAAACTTGCAAATCATCCACATAGAGGCTTTTATGAACTGATGGTGGTAGATGGTTTAAAATACTGTTGATTTTTATGGAAAATAGAGTCACACTCAATACACTTCCTTGTGGCACTCCCTCCTCTTGTACGTGAGGATTTGAAAGAACAGTACCAATACGAACTTTGAATGTCCTATGTGCTAAAAAGTTTTGTATAAAAATGGGAAGATTTCCTTTTAAATTAAAATCAAAAAGGTCCTTAATAATACCATAGCGCCATGTGCGATCATAGGCTTTGTCAATATCAAAAAATATTGACACTAAATGATTTCGCCTAAGGTAGGCAGTCCTGATCTGGAATTCCAGAGCAATAATATTGTCAGAGGTAGATCTTCCTCGTCTAAAACCACTTTGATGTGGAGATAAAAGTTTATTTGTTTCAAGGAAATAAACAAGTCGGGCATTTACCATTTTTTCCATAATTTTGCAAATACAGCTTGTCAAAGCAATGGGTCGGTAACTTGAAGGACTTTTGGGGTCTTTTCCTGGTTTTAAAATGGGTATGGTGATTGCTCTTTGCCAGGATGTCGGAAACTTATGTTCCATATAAATCCTGTTGTACAGATATAAAAGGTTCAATAAAGACTCGTGAGAAAGGTGTTTCAGCATAGTATAATGGACACCATCTGGCCCACTGCTGGTTCCCTGAGTCTGTGACAATGCTGTAAGAAGTTCAAACTTTGTAAACGGAGAATTGTATGGCAAGTGTTTGGCTTGTGAGAAGACAATTGGTTTCTTTTCTGATCTGATTTTATGTGACAGGAATGGTTCTGAATAACTTGCTGAGTTTGAAACATCTGCAAAGGCTTTGGCTATTTCATTTGCTATTTCTGCGGGAGAGCTAATAATTGAGCCATTACTATTTATAACAGATATAAGGTGGTCATTATAGACACCTGAACACTTTTTGACCTTTTCCCATACTTTCTTGCTGGAAATGGAACAGTTTAGTCCACTGACATACTCCTCCCATGACTCTCTTTGTCTTTGTCTGCGTATCCTACGAGCAACAGCTTTTGTATATTTAAATGCAGTAAGATTATCAGTCGTAGGATACCTTCGAAATTTGGCCCAGGCTTTCTTTTGTTTTTTGTATGCCTCGCGACATTCTTCATTCCACCAAGGAAAGTGATACTTAGATGTTTTTCCAGAATTCTTAGGGATTGTATTATCAGCAGCGTTAATCAAGAGATTTGTAATATTGTTTACAGCTGTATCAATGTCACAGCTCTGAACTGCGTCATCAGCTATCACAGCTAGGGAAGTAAATGTTAACCAATCAGCTTTCGAAAAGATATATCGCGATGGTTTCACAGGTGATCTGATTTGACTGTTAAAGAGAACAATGGGAAAATGGTCGCTATTGTGTAGATCTTTGTCGACTAAAAAGGACCAGTATGGAAGGACTGACGGGGAACAGAAAGCAAGATCGATAGTGTGGAATGTCTTGCTTGGTTGATGAAAGTAGGTATGTTCATTGCTATTTAATAGGCACAGGCTGTGATCACTAATACACTGTTCAATTTGCTGTCCTCTGTGATTCATGTCACAACTACCCCAAAGAGGGTTGTGACCATTAAAGTCACCCAATATTACGAATGGCGGAGGTAGTTGACCAATCAAATCATCAAGTTCCTTGCGATCAATCTTATCATTTGGTGGAATATATATACAGCATATTGTAATCAATGTCTTAATATGGATACGAGCAGCAACAGCTTGTAAGTTAGTGGTAAGTTGTACATTGGACGTAGGATAGTTATGGGAAATTAGCAAAGCTACTCCCCCAGAAACCCTACTGTTTTGATCAAAATCTTTGCGAATGCAAGTAAAATGTTTAAAATTTATACTATTGTTAACTTTTAAAAATGTTTCTTGAAGACAGACACAAATGGGATGATAAGTATTAATTAATGATTTAACCTCAAACAACTTGGTCTGCAAACCACGGCAGTTCCAAGAAACTAAAGAACCCATTATGTAGGTTTTTTCTTTTTTGGTGAACGAGAACTGTTCACCCTGGACCTATTGGATGAAGGTGGCAACACATCCGTCAACATTGTTTCGTCATCCGAAACACATAATTGTACTGCATCATCAATATTGGTATCATTTTTTGAATCTACTCTTTTTAATGATTTTCTATGTGCAAGTTCGTCTTTTTCATTTTTTAATTTAGATTTTTGGTTGGATTTTTTTTTTGTTTATTGTGGTATATGTTTCAGTATCCCGACTGGTACTTGGTTTATTTGGCTGTGAAAACTCTGGTCTAAAAGTTGCTAAGGGTATGGCAGATTTAGGTTTAAATTGAGTACTTGATGGGCTAGTAGGATTTGGACTGTCTTCGGGCACAGAGATAGGTTCGGTTTGTGTAGCAATGGATCTTTTCTCACATTGCGTGGCAACTGAAGTTGAGAATTTAGTGGCTACTGTGGCATAGGATACACCTTCAGGTGTACGTGCTGTTACTATTTTACGTGCTTCAGGGAAAGAAATATTATTATTGATTTTAACAGTTTGTATTTTCTTTTCGATCTTCCATTTCGGGCATGATCGAGCATATGATGGGTGTTCGCCATTACAATTAACACACAGAAATTTTTTGGAACAATTTTCAGATTCATGTCCGGGCTCAGCACACCGGGCACATGTTTCATATTTCCCTTTGCATGAATTTTTGGAATGTCCAAATCTTTGGCACTTCAAGCACCTTAATGGATTTGGTACAAAAGGACGGACTTTGCACATCAGATAGGCTGCTTTAATGGTTTTTGGTAAATCTGGCGAGTTAAAGGTAAGTATGAGGTGTTTAGTTGGTAAGACTTTCCCTTCTCTACGAATGTTGATACGTCTTACAGCGCACACATTTTGGTCAATTAAATTGTTCAAAATTTCTTCCTCACTGTCATAAATTAGATCTGATTCGGAAATTACGCCTCTAGAATAATTAAGTGACATATGTAAGTTTACTGTGATCTTGAAACTTCCAATATGGGTCATTTTCATTATGTTTGTAGCTTGAGCATTTGTGGTAACTTGGACCAAAAGGTCACCGGATCTTAGTTTTTTAACATTTTTTACATCACCTACATACGCAGCTATACTTTTTTGAATCAAAAAAGGTGAACAATTTTCAAAAGTTCCTTCAGACTTCTTTATGATAAAATATCTAGCTTTTGAGGCATTACCTGATGTTACACCACTTTGTCCCATGCCTCTGGGAGTCACATCTTTTGGCTTTGAGGATTCAGTAATCTCAACCCTCTCAGCCCAATCCATGCGTGATATATTAGGCAGAACAGCATTGTTCTCATCTGAAAAAGAGCATGAAGAATCTGAGACAGAAAGCAATCTCAAATTCTCCATGCTTGTAACCACTTATAAAAAAACCACGGTTTACTTCCAGATCGATCGGAGCCCCCGCCAGGCTCCGTCTCCCCACACTTTTCTAACGTGCCAAGTGTAACCGCCGGAGTCATTCGCAAAGCTAGATGATGGAGAGCGGGCCATAACGTGCACCTGGTGCACAGGGCCCAAGGACCAACAAAGATCCATGGGGGATTTCTCGATATGAAACACTCTCCACCATCTAACCAACGCAACCAAGGGACTCACCTCTGGAACCGTTTACTGCAAACGTTTCTTAAAAGCAAAACTACTAATGCACGCAGCTCTACCCCTTTCGCATCACACCCACATGAACCCATTCCCGAGCCCAAACGGTGTACCTTACGGCAGAGGCCGAAGAGTGGTACTAGGGCCCATAGAGCAGATGTGATGTTTACTAAGGGCTCGGCATTGATGACACCAGCAGCTCAGAGGGACAAGAAACACAAAACACAAAAGGAGAACAAAACAAAAAGAAGGGGAAAGGAGGATAGACAAAAAATAGGAAGGAAAAAGGAAGAGAGAGTAAGAAAAAAGGAAAGAAAAGCCTTGCTAAGGTACCTCGGGATTGCAACACCCGTATTCACTAAAGAAGTGAACCCCTGAGGGGTAACAGATTTGGAAAGTGAACAAACATATTAGACAATACTTACGACTCTTTTAAATTTTATGCAATTTTCTTTTAATTTATTTGAAAAACGTGCAATATCGCCAAAACGGTTTATGCTACCCGTTCTAAAGCTTTTGTCATTCGGTTTCCATTGATAAATTATAAATGAATTGAGTGTTTATTTAACAATACTGAATGAATATTTTAAAGATTATTTTTTAAAGTTATTCGAAAATTGTGGTGGAGGGGGCGGTCTTTCAAGGATACGATTGAGTTTTAAAATTAAAAGAGTTCTAGTATTTGCTAATCGTGCTAAATTACTTTCGAAATGATAAATTTGTTAGGGAGATATCATGTCCACAGACACGCGAACACACACTAATATACACAGACACACACGCTAACATATATATATTCACACACTAACATATATGCACACCACTAACATATATATATATATGTCGCAGGGAAATGATGAAAACGGAGATTTGATCAAATCCCTAAGATAGATCACCAATTCACGGAAGATGTTAAAATTACAACTCTGTGGGGTGATGTCCCTAAAGAAAGTAAGTGATTTGATTAAATCCCTTAACCGTTTTAGAGAAAAGATGAAATAAACCAGTCAGGACTGGCACAGCTACCGGCCAGGCCCAACGGCCGTACCGTGCTGAAAACACCGGTTCTCGTTAGATCACCGAAGTAAGGCAGCATCGGGCGCGGTTAGTACTTGGGTGGGTGACCACCTGGGAACACTGCGTGCTGTTGGCACTTTTCGGGCGCGGTAGCCCGATGGTTTGCGCGCTGGATTTGCACGCTGCCACAACTGCCGTCGTGTTCATGCGGAGTACGATCACGTTAAACATGTGGGTCCGTAAGTCCTTCCGAGAGGTTGGTGGTAGGGGAAGGAGGGTACGGTCCCTATGGATGCCTCCCCCACTGGGTTCCGATCTAAATTGGGTGGCACTTCCCGGCCATCCAAACAGTTACCTTACACCTTTCTGGTAGGTCGGACGGTCTGGGTCTCAACAACAACAGCTACCGGCCAGCGTCGCGCTTCCGACGTGACACACAGAGTAGCGCAGAAACATTACGCGAGGAAGGTTGCGCGCATTTTTATTATTATTTTCTATATTTCGAGTTTTATCAAGTACCTACCGTAGAAAAATGGGTTCAGATATAGAAAAAAATCAAACTCTGATCGAATTTGTATCTGAAGAACAGTTTAATGAAACTAACTATCAGGACGTTTTTGAACAAGCGGCATGATAAAGAAAAACCTTTATGGACTCGCGAAAGAATAGAAGAAGCTATCACAGTCATTGAACAATTTAAATTAGCACCACTACTTAAACTGCAACGGACACATAAACAGTACTATTATGGAAAAATATACGATGTTATGGAAGTAGGTAATAACCACATACTTCGGGAAACCCATCAGTCGACTGGTCACGGAGGAAGAGATAAAATGCTGTATAGTTTGAAATCGAAATACCTAATACCTACTTCAGTTGTAGGAGTATTTAAAGCTGTGCACGATATGCCAGTCTAAAGAAAATTTCCAAGAAAAGGAATCGTTGTTTGCCCAATTGTATCTAACGACTTCAATCATCATGGCCAAGTCGATTTAGTTGACTTACAGTCAACCCCAGATAGAAATTACAAATGGCTATTGCACTACCAGGACCACGCGACGAAATTCAGCTTTCTTCGACCGTTGACTTCAAAAAGAGCTGCTGAAGTAGCAATGGAGCTATTAAAAATATTTTTGGAAGTAGGTTGTCTTCATATACTACAAAGCGACAACGGCCGTGAGTTTACGGCTGTTGTCATACAAGAATTAACAAGCCTGTGGCCAACGTGCGAAATTGTAAATGGTAGGCCTAGACATCCAGCTAGTCAAGGATTTGTTGAACGATCAAATCAAGATGTTGAAGCTATGTTACGTGCTTGGCTAATTGACAATGACACAAAAAATTGGGCTACAGGTTGTTACTTTGTTCAATTCCAAAAGAATTCTTCTTTTCATCGTACCATTAAACAATCACCTTAGAAAGCTTTATTTGGAACAGAGCCAAAAACAGGACTAGTCATATTTCAAAAGAGTTGCTTGAAAAACTTGTTACTGAAGAGGACTTGGATCTACTTCTCTATCAGCAGGACCATAACATTATTTTAACACCAAAAGACTTACCAGTAGCTTCCTTAGAGGACAACAACGACGCTTCAACTTCAAAAGATCTACCAGCATCTGAATTAATTGATTACAATGCTTCAACTTCAAAAGATCTACCAGCATCTGAATTAATTGATTACAATGCTTCAACTTCAAATGATCTACCAGCATCTGAATTAATTGATTACAATGCTTCAACTTCAAATGATCTATCAATAGTCAAATCAACCAACAATAACACTTCAATGCCACGCGATCTACCGGCAGCTGATTTACTCACCAAAAAGGCTTTAAATTTAGAGGATCTACCAGAAATTGAATCAATTTCTTTATCGACAACAAGACAACTCGAACCAGTTAACAACTCTACTTCAACTCATGTTTCAACAGTTAAAACATCTGTAGTGTTACTTGCATCAGAAGGGCAAGCAACTGTCAGCGACAATAAAGCATGTTGTGTTGTTTGTGGAATGGAATCTACTGGAGCCCATTCATGTGACATTTGTAAAAATCCGGTGCACGTAATATGTGGGAATACAGTAGGAGAAGAAGTATATGGATCGAAAATTCTATGCTATTTATACTAAAAAGAAGAGAACATTAAAGATCAAAGGGAAAATTCTGCAAACCACCTGAAAAGATCACCTGAAAAAATGAAAGAAGTTTCTTTGAAGAAATTTAAAGACGTGTTAGTAGATTCCACAGTTTGGGTTGATGTACCTAAGGTAGATAGAAGCCCATTAGATGGAAATAACATTGTGGGGATCGCATTAGATATAAAAAATAATTTATACCAAATTAGTACCTCAGTTGGAATTATAAAAGATTGGCTACCTAGAAACGCTCTTCAAATAGCTACTACAACATTTCCCGAAACAGTTCCACGGATTTACCTAAATCTGCGTGAGATTGCAGAAAAATTATCCTTATTTGGAGGTCAAGGATTTAAGAAGTGTTCCTGTGAACAATCCAAAATACAATGAAAAACAAAAAGATGTGTCTGTAAAAAAAAGTAATGTACTTTGTAACTCGAGATGCCACAAATCAACAACGTGTTTTAATAAAAATGAATGAACATTATTATTTATTAATTACATTCACTAAAAATGTTAAAATTTCGCCAAAAATATCCTTTTTGTTTTTAAAAATATCAGCTTAAGTACCTATTTCTTTTGTTAATTAGTTTCGAATAAATAATTTGTGTTTCAATGACTATTGTTTTATTAACTACTCTACATTTAATAATGCATGGTTTACTAAATAAATACTTTTAATAGGGTCTGATGGGGTAAAATGGGTATAAAATTCATTGTTTTTTAATGTTCCGTTAAAATTTTCTAGTAAATGTTTAACAATTCAAACAATGTTCAACAAGTAAATGTTTAACAATCTAAACAATATTATTTCATCTTTTCACTAAAACAGTTAAGGGATTTGATCAAATCACTTACTTTCTTTAGGGAAATCACCCCACAGAGTTGTAATATTAACATCTTCCGTGAACTGATCAAATCTCCGTTTTCATCATTTTCCTGCGACATATACACACACGCACACAAAGAGATCCCCTTTAAAAACGTTCGATTCGAGTTTGGGAATACTTAAAACGTGCTCTTCTGTCGAAAACTCGAATTTTCGATCCCGTCTCAATACTTTTTCTATACATTTATACTATTACAGGGTGTCCCAAAAAAATTGAAACGCGCTTTAATTCTTTACCTGTTGGAGATAAGTGGGCAATGTAAATTGCAAAAACGTTGAAAATAAGGTAGGAAATAAGACTACGTTAATGAAATAGTCCTCCCATTCATTTTCAAAAGGTTACACTTTTTAAATTTTTATATGACCCCCTTAGACAAATTGGGTCAATCAGAAATTTTTTATTTTTATTGCAACAATATCATTAAAAAAAAAACCGCATAATCTGTATCTTTAAAATTGAGCGAGTTATATTTAATTGAAAATTGAACATTGCGAATGGGGACCCTATATCAAAGTAGAAATGTAAATTTGTGACATATCACAAAAAAGATAAAACTGGATAATAATATATAGAATACCCAAACGCGTACCATTGCTTTATATGATCTCTGTCTGTGTAATGTTTTATTTAGATGCATTTGTGACAAAAAATGTTAACACATATTAACGTATTTTTGATCTAAACAATTTCCATCGTCAATTTGTTTATGATCCCTATTTTCACTGATGAAACAGCCTTTCACATGGTACGGAAAAGTGGCATAATTCAGATTTTTTTTCCTTTATCATAATTCAGTTGACTTTAAAGATACAGGTTTTGTTTAATGATCTTTTGCATTAAAAATAAAAATTTTCTGATTGACCCAATTTGTCTAAGGGGGTTGTGTAAAAATTTAAAAAGTGTAACTTTTTGAAAATCAATAGGACTATTTCATGAACGTAGTCTTATTTCCTACCTTACTTTCAACATTTTTGCGATTTACACTGCCCATTTATCTCCAACAGGCAAAGAATTAAAGCGCGTTTCAATCTTTTTGGGACACCCTGTATATGCAGGGAAAGTAATACATGAATTACATATCATTATTATCACTTTTTAAATAACTCCGACAATATATTCTTAAATGTAACTTACACTAACCGAAAAGGTATCAGAATCGCCACTAAAACGATTTGGGTCATTTGAATCTCACAAATAATAAAAAGGCGGATTCCCTCATTGCCACTAGTGGTGACGTGCGCGCGGCTGACGAAATGACAAACACTACTATCGCAAGAACGGATCGGAGATCTTATCACCACTGAACACGGTTTGATCTAAATATAAAAAATAAACCCACACTTATATTGTGAAAGCAGGAAATCTGGTGAGATAAAAGTTAGCGTCCACTTGTCGGTTGGATTCCCGTTGTTGAATATATCCTGCCACTGTGAAGTGGACAGATAGGAACAGTAGAACTATTAAATCGTTCTCGGGAATTCTAAAGTCTCAAGAACAGTGTATTTATCACAGTAGCATACGTGCACCAGAGGGAATAATCCTCGAAGAATTCACTTTATCTAAAGAACGGACACATTATCAAGGTCAATACCTAAAAGGATGGTACGCTAGTAAGTTCAAAGTCTTAAAAGGGGTATGAAAAAAGGAGGGTTAAAGCAACACTGGTGTAAAAGATACATGCAATGCACCATATTATTGGCGTTGGATAGTAAGTAATGCTGCACCCTCTCTTCCCCTGCATTAAATCATTCCGTGCTGCAAAACAACATCTGTAGTAACAACTGCCATCATGGCGAATTCCGAATCGCTTGACATTGGCGAAAAATTTGGAGACCTCGGTGATAAATTTAGCGAAATGAGGTCAGCAGGAAAGTTCGATAATTGATGAGGACATCAGATAAGTTCGCCAACTTGGCGGCTTTACGAAAGTTAGAGAATTTTTACTGGAAGTTGATAATTTCGCCAAATATCCAATTTCCTCACACCAGGATAAATAAAGATGCAGTGGCGGATTAGAATTTGGTTGTTTACATTTTGTTTCTGTACCTTTGTACTGACAGGTTAGTTATACCGCAGTTGTAGTCGCTCCACTGTTAACCTCTATTAATAAATGCATCAGTGTCGAACACGGGATATGTGTTCTGGAACATAAGACTGCAATAGACTTGTCATGCCATTTCACCCCTGCCGGAAAAGAATGAAATAGAAAAATAAAGGCGTGCTCGCGAGAGTTATCCAGTCACTATAGTTAGGTGCTCTAAATTTAGAGTGTGCTTTCACCTCGAGACGAAAGTTTGTCTGGAAGGTAAAGGAATAACCTAAACAGAACGTAAGGTACAAAAGTTCAATGCTTGTCAGAGCATCCAACAACGGGATCCTGAAAACCGGTATTGACATCTTAATTTAAAGGGTTATATTAATACAGGTATTGACATATCATTTAAAAAAAATGTATTGCGGGGGGGGGGGGGGGGGGGGGAGAAGAATTGAAAAACATTTTCCAAATGTTATTTGGCGGAGCGGAACTCGTTTCCTTGGGATGATTTCTTTATGTGCTTTTAAAAAACCCTTAAATTTTAATTAAAAAATATATGACGAAAAATATATGACTCTCCACTTGATTTTCTCAGACATTCAAACCATGGTTTAAACAAACAAACAAAACTTTGTAGAAAAAATCTGATTTACACAAAAACAAGGGGAAAAAACGGTTTGAACAAAAAAAACCTGGTTCTTCGGTTTAAACAGGGTTTTTTGGTTTACAAGGGTATTTTTTTTTTAATTTAAACCATGGTTTAAGCTAATGGGGTTGAAACCAGCCAATACTCTTCACCATATAGTCCAAATCAATTCGCATTAAATAGTATCAGAATACTAACAAAATATATACTTTTATCAGATTTCGTTGCGTTATTCTTTAAAAAATTTTCGTAAAAATGTCTAACATTACCTTTTTCTTCATGTTGGCAACATGTCTATTATGTTACGCCGATGAACAAGATGCTTGCGTGATCCTTATTTTTTTTAATACCCTTTACATCCATTCGTAGTTAAAATTATTATTTTCACGAATTGTTATACTATTACCATTGTTCCGAGGATTAGCTTATCTTTTCATTGAAAAAGACGCTAAGAAAATCTTCGAATTCATTCTTAAGTTATTGTGGTCAAATACACATCTTATATATATATATATATATATATATATATATATATATATATATATATATATATATATATATATATATATATATATATATATATATATATATATATATATATATATATATATATATACAATAAAAATAAATATAATAAGACTAATTTAAAACATGAAACTTTAAAATATGCCTACATAATAAAAATAAGTATTAAATAGAGAATTATCAATCACGTGGAAAATAAAATGCAAATTTCTAGTCATCAAGCTGAAGGTAATCAACAAATATCAGTAGAGTGGTTTCGATTATAGAAAATCAAATAAAATCCAAGCATTAAAGCTATATACGTGGATAAACACTAGGCCTAAATAAATTGTTCATTTCGAAAAAACTCTTTGTCAAGCATTTAATCAAAATGAACACAAAATATGCATGTTTCTGAAGAATGAGATAAATAATACCTATGAACTCATTCTACTTAGACTACATGCATAAGGATTGAAAAATTATATAGAAAACAAGAATACTTGGGGGAAAAAAAACACTGCATATGTCCTATCCATTGGAGTCTTGAATGAAGAGACTAATGTTGCCATTCGCAAGAGATAAAGTAGAGAACTACTGTTGCCAATCGTGAAAAATACATAACAGTAATACTAAAAGGCAATAAAAGGTGATATTCTACAGTAAGAACTACAAAATAATGGTGCGTATAATATAATAGAGAACATTGAGGCTAAAGCATAAGGGGATGTAAATACATGTAATGCTTATTCAAGAGAAAGTCGATGTCTGGCTAATATAAGATACTAAGGAGAGAATTTAAGAATATTCAGCTAATCCAAACTTTTTAACTATACCATTTACTAAATATGCTGAATATTTATATAATTTGCTGATAATTTTTAGATTATTAATATACATAGCATGAACTTGTTTATCTGATAATCTAAATTCTAAAAAGTTGATTAAGTATAATATATGTGTGTGTTTTTACTTTCAAAATTTTAAATTTGCACTTGACTTGATTTTAGGGTACCTTTATTTCAAGCCTAACCAGAAAACCTCACTCATTTTACAGTTAGTTAAATAACACTTCCTTAACCGTTCTCAAAACTATAACTAAATAAATATTTCTACTTCTCTTTTTTGCGGAATTCTAATCGAAATGCATATTTAAAATTCATGAATGAAATGCATGTTTACACATCTCAGCAAATTCGTTTTTCACGGCCAAAATCATTATTCATTGGATCTGCTATTTGTCCTGGACCAGCTAGCTATTCGTCAATCGGGCTACTTTTGAAGCTGCAAATTAAAAATATTTCCGTTAAGTGGAAGTGTCTGTTAAGTTCTTTAAATGACCCTTATCTGTTTGTGTCTACTTTACCAAGTTCATAGTATAGAATAGGTGGGCGGGTGGGTGGGGGAACACGACCTCTAAATCTACTCCCTTGATGACACCACTGGTGTTGATACGAAATAGTGAAATACCGGTGTTTTATACCTATACCATACAGCTGAGTGAGACTGATTGACTAAGGGATGAATCGTACACAACCCAAGGGAAGGTAGAAACTTGAAACTTTTCGTACATGTGGGACTTGACCTAAAAATAATGAGAAAAACTTTAAATCTTGGAATTTTGTTCGAAAAATTAATATATTAAGGAATTTTTTATTCTAGCATTGTTTCAAAGGTTTAGACACTTTAGACACACAAAATTCGTATTCATATCATCTTGCACAGAAAACGTTTATTTTGAGTATTCTTTACCTCAAACTATTGAAAAATAATGCTATAAACAATTGATTTTTAGCTTAAAATGTCTGAAAACATTGAAAATAAGACAACGCACAGTTGTTTATCACAGATGAAATAGTGTTTTACATATGAACCACAATTTTCATGTTGACAAAGCTATAAAATATGCGGCATTTTTTACTTAAATTTGAAACGGTTTTTTATATTCTTAAATTTTATTAAACGTGTAATTGTCACATTTAGTGGCCACTAGCCATTTCGAACACGCGAAGCGCGGGTGGAAATGGCCACACACTGTTAGAATGAAAACTTTTCTTTATTTCAATATTTTAAAAGTCCTTAACAGTGCAAGAATTGTGTGTGTCACTGTCGTTAGGAGCTATATCGATACAGTATCCATTAAGAGAAAGTAAAGTGGTCATAGACTATACTTAAAATAAAATCCACGCACTTTCAAAACACATCGTTACACGGCAGTGAAGAACAAATCTGCATCATGTTTGTGCCGAAACCAGAACAACAGAGGAATTGTTGCCCCAATTTTGCCCTTCATCCCTCCTCCTTCACGCTCTGATCTTCACCGATCTTGTCAATTGAGCCGTTTACACTTTTCCATCAGCAGCGCAACCTTGCATCTGGAACAAAATATTTGCTGGATCGCAACGAAATGAGAAAAAGGGAAAATCGTTTTCTTGCACACACACACTAAGAAGTTCCAGTGTTTTCATAAACACGAACTTTGGAACAATATTTTTTAAAGAAAATTATTTGAAGTGCGAGTCTTCACTCGACTTTCTCATATATTCATATTCCATAGTGTTTTAGTCCTACGTCTATCCCAACCATTACCGGAATGAAATAAAAAAATCTGATGTGGGCAGCACATGACTTTCCCTGCAGACTTATACACACTCTCTTTATTTTAATTAAATTTAATTCACTTTTCCTTTTCATTCGGTAACCGGGCTTATTTTCAAAGGTGGCGTAGAAAAAGTACGAAAAACTAAAATATCTCGAGAACGGCTAGTCCTACTGTAATGGGTTGGTCTTATTCTTTTCGTCGTTAAAAATTACGTATTAAACGAGCATTTAATGGATATATTTGAGTATACCTAGTTCTTTAGTTTAGATTTTGACGATTTTTGCGCACCATTTTGCAAAAGTTATTTTTTTCCGAATCATACCAAAATCTAATCAGCACCAGGGTAACCCACAAGTGACTCATCTACCGAATTTTGTGAAATTTGGTCTATTAGTTTTTCAGTTAGAGTGGATAAAAGCTTTTGCGGGCCATTTCGCAAAAAAAGGCGGGTTCTTTTATCCCAAATCGTACCCAAAACGAATCAGCACCAAACTCGCTTACAAGTGACTTACCTACCAAATTTTGTGAAATTCGGTCCATTAGTTTTTTAGTTAGAGTGGATACAAAATCTGCACAGACAGACAGACACACACACAGACGTTACGCTAATAATGGTTTTTTCGTATTCTAGAGGTCTCGAAACGTGTAAATCCGTCGAAAACTCGAGTTGCGATTTTCGACATGATTCCAATACTTTCCCTATACATTACCATGTATTGCAGGGAAAGTAAAAAAAAGTATGTCTTAAATCTAAATATTTCGTTATTATAAAGGTTATTCTTCTAAAATAATTCGTAAACAAAGTTTCTTTTCCAAGTTGGCAACAGCTTAGTGACAACGATGGATGGATGCATTGGTTTATTGCAAGAGAACTAAAAATCTGATGTGGGCAGCACATGACTTTCATTGCAGACTTATATCCACGTTCTCTTTATTTTAATTAAATTTATTTCACTTTTAATTCAATTTTCGTTCTCATTCGGTAACCGAAATTATTTTCGAAGGTGGTGTAGAGAAAATACGAAAAACTAAAATATCTCGATAACGGCTAGTCCTAGTGTAATGGGTTTGGTCTTATTCTTTTCGTCGTTAAAAATTACGTATTAAACGCGCATTTAATGGATATATTTGAGTATACCTAGTTCTTTAGTTTAGAATTTGACGATATTTGCAGACCATTTTGCAAAAAAAGGCAGGTTATTTTTTTCCGAATCGTACCAAAATCTAATCAGCACCAGGGTGACCCACAAGTGACTCATCTACCGAATTTTGTGAAATTTAGTCCATTAGTTTTTCAGTTAGAGTGGATACAAGCTTTTGCGGGTCATTTCGCAAAAAAGGCGGGTTCTTTTATCCCGAATCGTACCCAAAACTAATCAGCATCAGACTCGCTCACAAGTGACTTACTAAATTTTGTGAAATTCGGTCCATTAGTTTTTTAGTTAGAGTGGATACAAAATCTGCACAGACAGACAGACACACAGACGTCACGCTAAAAATAGTTTTTTCGTATTCTAGAGGTCTCGAAACGTGTAGATCCATCGAAAACTCGAGTTGCGATTTTCGACATGATTCCAATACTTTCCCTATACATTACCATGTATTGCAGGGACAGTAAAAAAAAAGTATGTCTTAAATCTAAATATTTCGTTATTATAAAGGTTATTCCTTTAAACTAATTCGTAAACAAAGTTTCTTTTCCAAGTTGGCAACAGCTTAGTGACAACGATGGATGGATGCATTGGTTTATTGCAAGAGAACTAAAAAACAATGGGGTCGTTGGAGAATATTACCAATGGTTAAGCTCCATTTTCTTCTCTAATGAGAAGAAAAGAAAGGAGCAAGAGGACTATGAGCTTTTACAAGAACCGTGCGGGATGGAGTTGGTCTGAAATAAACATTTAATTTGCTGGCGGGAACTGAAGCATCAACCATTATGAGTTGTGAAAAGAAATTGAATACCAAATGTTCCAAGCTAGCAAACAAGGATCATCAAAGTGGAACTATGCCTGGGCCCGTGACCACATTTATACAGTTTAAGCAATTCTTTATTTATTTTTTTTTTTATTTCTTTGGAATAATTTTTTTCTTCTTCTTTTGTATGCTCAAATCACACTTTTGAAGACAATCAAAACATTGACTCAAGCTTTTAACCCCATTATTACATTACGCCTTGAATAACGCTCCGAGACATAACTCCAAATTTTCCACTTTTTGTGAAAATTGAAAAGTGCGGAAGTTTGCGGAAACTTTTTTTTTTCTTTTCTCTTAAAATAACGTAGTCGACGTGCATAGGATAGAAGGAACAAATAGCACAAAAAGCTTGGTCCAGAATAACTTTTAGTGTTTTTCGTTAAAAGAAAATTAAAGTTATTTGCTTCCATTTGGGTCGAAAAAATTAAGAGAACTGACCTAATTTTCGAAACACACTTTTTGTGAAGCTGCACAGTTTTGCGAAGATCTTCAAATTGTAGAACAAAACAAAATGCGTAAGCTATAACGTAACAAAATACATAGCCTATTATAACACATTGAAATATTATATATATTATACAGTTGAGTAAGACTGACTTAAAGGATGAATTATGCAGCCAAAACTGCTGAAGGTAGAAAGAAACTCGAAATTTTGCATACATGTAGGACTTTACCTATAAGTAATAAGAAAATCTAAAATCTTGAAATTTTGCTCAAAGAATTTATAAATCGCGAAATTTTTTGTTCTAACATTTTTCAGATGTATCTTAATAATTAACCAGACACACAAAATTCTTTTTATACCATCTTGCGCAGAAGAAAAATGTTCTTAAGAAATCTTCTTAATTAACTTAATGGGTGTACAATGAATCGTTTTTAAGATATTTAAATTCATAGTTACAGCAGACGATATTTTTTTTAATTATATTTTATCAGTGAATTTATTCATAGTTTTTATTCCACTGTGGCAACTACGGTAATAGTTAAGTTACGCTTACCGAAATCGTTAATTAGCTATTCTTCAAATCAAACTACTGAAAAATAATGCTAATCATGACTTGATTTTTTGCTTAAAATGTCTGAAAACGTTGAAAATAAAGTAAAATACGGCGATTGGAGATAAAATATTGCTTTTCATACCGCAATTTAGAGGAAGTGCTCGATAATTACGCAAAGAGGTTTGAAGGTTTTCTTTTTAAATTGTTATTTCTTTGCACAGTCACCCTTAATTCGAATTTTTAGATTTTTACCGGATAGAATAACACCTAACCCAGTGGAAGTGTTCCATAATTTTGATACATCACCTCTTCAGCCCGCTGTTATGGCTGGATTTATTCCAGCATAACAAAATTGAAATTATGTAAGGTTATTTAAAGTCTAAAATTCTGTCTAAAGAATGTTCAGTGCTTATTATATACCCACTTTTTATCGAAATATAAGAAACCATGAAAATAATTTTTGAATTTTTATTTTAGGAATAGGTTAATTAAAACTTAAAACCATTGGTTTAAAGCAAAATTCTAGTTTTCAATTATTAATAGCATTCAAAAAATGGACTATAACTTAGCGGGGGGGGGGGGGGGGGGGTGTTCAGTTTTTTTAAATTCATACCTTTTACGCTGCAAGTATATTATGGCATTTTTCTTGTCATAAATATGCTAATGAAAATTTTATTGAAAATTTACCAGAACTGAATTAGGTTAGCATCTGTCGAATGAGATATCAGAATAAAAAATAATAATACAACGAGAGCATTATACGTTTAGACAAAAATAAAAAACTGTAAGAGTAAACAGTAACTCATTTGTTTTGCAATTATTTCTTCGAATGCTGTAACAATTATTTTATTTTTTACAATTTTGAGGAAAATAAGATGGGTTTTTAAATTGAATATCTGATCTAATTTTTTTTTTATTGCGCCGTAATATCCCGTCGGTTCTGGATTTGTCCTCAATACTTGAATAGATGAATTGATATGTTTTGAAACACAAGGGGAAAAAAAATCGGCGGTGGTTCCACTCCGATGGAGCCGAAATGATTTTGCATGAATAACGTCTAGAAAAACTATACTCCAATAAAGTTCAATAAGTGTATTCGTTGTTTACAGTCTCATTTGTTTTGTTTACAAGAGATAATAGGGACCTATGGTAATTAAAGAAATGTACACAAATGAAACAAATTAATCTTTCCAAATTACGTGCTATACAAGTCTGACATTTTTATACGTTTGCATTTTGTGGTCTGTTGAGGTCTACGTAAAATCTCCAAACGCGCATATTCCGATCACTGAAAATCTTCGCTAATATAATCACTATATTTAAAATACTAAAATTCCAATTTGAAATTCCAATATATATTATTGTAGGACTTTCAAAGAGCTATAAATTACCTAATTATTTTATTTGGATATACCACAATGGGCGCCCATAATTTTCTTCCGTCAGTGGGGCAAAACTCAACATCGACTAGCTTGATGCTCACCTTTGTGACCTTAAACGTCTGGGGGGGGGGTGCCCCCTCTTGGCCGCACATGGCTATTGCTTTCAATTTTCGCGTTACAAACTTTAAAAATGGAAAATTTCCGAGAGGTTGGTTGTAAGGGAAGGGGGGTACCGCCCCCACTGGGTTCCGATTTAAATTGGGTGGCGCCTCCGTCCAAATAGATACCTTACACCTTCGGGTAGGTTGGACGGTCTGGGTCGAAAAGAAAAGATGATGATTGAGCTCAAGCTGCAATGTTTATATTCACAGAATCCGTCGAAAAGGGGCGTTCACAAAACCAAGATCTCGCTTCAATTTCAGATAGCAACAGCCGTGGTCCGATTTTGCGCTTTTTAGCGCCCTTTAAGCACACGGGACGCCATAAATACATATTGTAAAAAATCTCACAAATATTTATTTAACGCTTATTAATAAAAAGTATATTTGTATTTGTTTAATTCTTTCGTTTTGCTACATTTTAATTTTTGCAGTTGTTTGATACACACTCATTATAATACCTTTCGCACCACCCCTGGGACGGGAGCAGAGCTGTGGAATGGGTTGCCATTTAGGGTGGAATCGGGAGTCAAAATAGGAGAAAATACAGACCAGACTCCAACTTCTAAATAAAGTTATTTAATTTTTTTTTAAATAATTAAATATTAAATATTGATTTTTAAAATAATTTTCAGGCAAATTAAAAAAACATCCAATGTTTACGAATTAAAACACTATGAATATAAAGCATTATTCGGTATTTATGTCGGTATCGGAGTCGGAAATTAGAAAACAAGAGGAGTTTGAGTTGGACAATAGAAAAAAAGAGGAGCCGGGAGTCGAAGGTTTGAGGCACCAAAGCCACAGTCCAGTGCACGCCACAACGTAAAAACTTCTCAAATTAGCCTGTGTCAAAACTTAAGGTTTTTAGGAAAATAAATAGATATTTATCGCAGTTCTCTTTAAATGCATTATGTTTCTACGCGGAAAAGGTGTTTTTGTTATCTTACCATCGTCCTGCGTGCAACTGTTAGCTAATAGTCAGCTATTTCATAGAAAAACCGGTTAAAAACCACTGTTCTGTAACTTATTAGTCATCGTCGATGTTTTGAAACTAAGCAGCCCTTGAAACTAACTGCTCGAGTAACAAAAATCCACCAAGCATTAAACACTTTGCAAAGTTTAAAGAGAAAGAACACAAAATTCTCTTAGTATTCTATAAATGCACTTATGTCGCCACAAGAGAATTAAAAAAAAAAAAAAAATAAGCGTATGTTACTTGCACTGGACTGTGAACGAGATTACAATATTAAACAAAATAAAGCGTGAATCGTACGCAAAGTATATATTTTCTTCTAATAAACAGTTTAGGGCAGCGAACTGAAACGCAATAGATCTTTAATTGCTTTTACAGAGATTGAGAAAATATAAAAGCATCACGTGACTTAGCGCCCAGTGAATAAAGAACTGGTCTACAACGTAAAATGCCGCGAAAATTAAAATAAATAAGGAAACAGATAAATAAGATCTATAATTATGCATTATTTATTTTGATATTCGCTACATTTTACGTTATTAGCTCTTTCATTACAGAAAATACGTAATTAAGAAAATGATCTCATATCTCCACCGGGATTCGAACTTCAAAACCCCAATTCCCACTCGACACTCTTATCTATAGAGCTACTGAGACAATCCTCCATCAGATTTCAGGCAAAAGTCAAGTTTCAGATCTGAACAACTTCCTCGTTCCTTTCCTTTTGTTTATGTACTGGCTAGCATCCTATTCGTCGCAACATTCATGAGTTTAAGATCGCCGTTAGAAAGTGTAGGTCATGTGAAAAATCGAAACGCATTCATTTTTAGATATCTCATTGATACATTGCATCAAATCTAATCGGTACGGTGTGTTGAGTTGTATTGGGGAGGGACACAGGCATGTGTTCATTTTCGGTATTATTTGCTTCACATATATTATACAATAGCAAAACTATGAAACTAACCATATGTTACATGATCATAATGATCATGTATTATTTGCAGCCTATAGTACGGGTGGGCACGGGCTCAGGTTTGGCCCAGTGGCGTAGGCAGGGAGGTGTCAACCTCCTCCCCTATTAGTTGAAAAATTACATTAGGTCTTCAAAAGGTCCATATTGGAGAACGAAACTCAGCGCTGTACCTCCCCATGCGACTATAGACCTCATGAACGCGACTATAGACCTTATGCATGCGATTACAGACCCTATGCGACTATAGACCTTATGTATGCAACTATAGGCCACCCTATGCGACTATAGACCTATGTATGCAACTATAGGCCACCCTATGCGACTATAGACCTATGTATGCAACTATAGGCTTTATACATGCGACTATAGGCCTTATACATGCGACTATAGGCCTTATGCATGCGACTATAGACCTTACGCATGCGACTATAGACCTTACGCATGCAACTATAGGCCTTATGCATGCGATTACAGACCCTATGCGACTATAGACCTTATGTATGCAACTATAGGCCTTATACATGCGACTATAGACCTTACGCATGCAACTATAGGCCTTATGCATGCGACTATAGACCTTACGCATGATAGACCTTACGCATGCGACTATAGACCTTACGCATGATAGACCTTACGCATGCGACTATAGACCTTACGCATGCGACTATAGACCTTACGCATGCAACTATAGGCCTTATGCATGCGATTACAGACCCTATGCGACTATACACCTTATGTATGCGACTATACACCTTATGTATGCAACTATAGGCCTTATGCACGCGACTATAGACCTTACGCATGCAACTATAGGCCTTATGCATGCGACTATAGACCTTATGCATGCGTCCAACTCCTTTTTGCGAGATCCGGATTATGACCTTGGTCTGGCTTAAAGCCTGGACCCAGCCCGTGGTCCATATTTTTCTAGGAAAGTTTCGGACCGGGCCGAAGGGCTCGGGCTGAGTTTGGAAAATTTCATGCCCGACGAGGTCCATGTTTTGAAAAATTATGAATTAATTTTAATACAAAATGTGCGTAATTTGTTAATTTAAGCAATTCGAAGACAATAAGCTTAAAAATATTTTTGTATGGGCACGTAGATGGTCCAGATTGTTTTAGATACGTCTGTAAAAAGAACGAATTGGACTGACCTGGCTAAGACCCCAGAATTTTCAGGCCGTGTCGGGTTTTATATATTCTAAACTGTATTCCAGCGTAGGCCGGATTCGGCTTTCTTACTTAGGCCGGGTAAAGGTATGAAATTTTCGTCCCATGCCGTGCAGAAAGCCTACAGCGAATCAATCTCAGCAGAGACACAACAACAAAAAGTGCGTCTTTGTTATGAAATTCATTCAACAAAAAACCTAATAAGCTTAAACCCCGGATGATAGTCAAAAAGTGATGCCATCTTCCAGCAGGAAACCCGGAAAAAAAGTAATTTCCCATCACCGCTCATGCAACAACTCATCTTTTCGTTTTTTCTCAGTGTTACCCGCTCGCTTGGAGCTCTAATGAGGGATATAAAGTCTCTAAGGTAGCCAGAGCGGAACGGATATTGGGCTTTACTTACTTCGAGGGCTATTTTTATCCCTGACAACGACTTATAGATTGCGCATGACCAATCACTTGATTCAGCCTGGTCCTCAAAAGTATCAGGAATTTATCAGATAAGTTCCTAGTACATAGTCACGGAATCCGCCTATTGGAAGCGCTCACAAAAATTTTGGAATGCACTCCCAATTGCAGAAAACAGCATCTGTGAATTGAATGCTGTTATGTGCAACGGGAGTGTATTCCTAATTTTTGAGAAAAACCCTTACAGGCGGGTATGTGACTATGAACTTGATCATTGCAGCCTCGTGTAGTTTACGCTAAGTTTTCAGGAATTTAAAGCATGCTACCCAGTGGTGTAGGCAGGGAGGAGAAACTCCCCATTGGTGTAAAAATTTACATCAATTCTCCATAGGATCCGATCCCATAGATGTCAGCCTCCAAATATGAAAAAAAAAATCTGATGTGGGCAGCACATGACTTTCTCTGCAGACTTATATTCACGTTCTCTTTATTTTAATTACATTTAATTCACTTTTCGTTCTCATTTGATAACCGGACTTCTTTTTAAAGGCGACGTAGAGAAAATACGAAAAAACTAAAATATCTCGAGAACGGCTACTCCTAGTGTAATGGGGTTGGTCTTATTCTTTTCTTTGTCAAAAATTACATATTAAACAAGCATTTTCTGGATATATTTGAGCATACGTAGATTTTTATTTTAGATTTTGGCGTTTTTTGCAAAAAAAGGCAGGTTATTTTTTTCCGAAGCATGCCAAAATCTAATCAGCACCAGGATGTCCCACAAATGACTTACCTACCAAATTTTGTTTAATTCGGTTTAATTAGTTTTTCAGTTAGAGTGGATACAAGCTTTTGCGGGCCATTTCGCAAAAAAAAAAAGGCGGGTTCTTTTATCCCGAATCGTACCCAAAACTACCAAATCGTACCAAAAACCTGCATTAACCTGCTATACTTTTTAACTCTGACTGTTAAATTGTGGAGTTACGACACTTTAGCAGGTTTTGGGTTTCGAGTCTTGTGGGTAATTCCACGATTTCATGTTATCTGGTTCACTCTTTTTACATTTTTTGATACTGCTGTATTCATATCTTATGCAATATATCGGCTTCCAGGAGTGTTGTCTAGACACAAAGCTTGCTTAACCGAGGAGTGGGGGGTCACCCCCCCCCCCGAGCAATCTTTGGTAAATTGCTTCCATTTTCTTGTCTACTTTTCTAGCGTGATATGTATATATATATATATATATATATCACACTAGAAAAGTAGATACTACAAAGTAGATACACACTAGAAAAGATATATATATATATATATAAAAAAAAATATATATATATATATATATATATATATATATATATATATGTATGTTTGTATGTTATATATAATTATTTATTAATTATATAAATAAATAAAAATGAAAAATAATAAACTAAGTCAAAAACATTAGAAAAATCAAAAAATCGGAAAATAAGATGCATTAACATTAATGTTTTGAATTTTATTTTCGCAAAAAAAATGTAACTTTTGTCAGTATTGAAACTACGTTTTGTGAGCCCTTATAATGGTGTATAGTGGCATTCTCGATTATCCAGTTTTCCTATGAATTCTTGTTTAGTAGGAATTTTCATCTATGATTCATATTCATATTCAGTTCTGCATGTTTGGGAAGTTGTATTCTGAATTGCTTGTCCAGTCTTCAGCTTAGACTCACTGGACGGGTTTGGGAGTATTTCCGTGAACGTTCGTACTGCCTCCCTGGTAGAATTTCGACTTGTTCATTCCGGTGCTTCTAGATTAAGTTGTTGAGGTTGATCGTGTATACACGTGGTAGAAGAGGAATGATTCATGCCGCATGGTAATACAATTTTCTTAATGTATCCTTTTTTCATGCCTGTAGTCTGAGTTTAAGCATTTATAGTAATGTACTATTGCTTAATCTGAAACAGGCATTTGTTTGGGTTAATTAGAATTAAATACTCAGACCTGAAGAGGAATTTAATTCTGATTAATCATCGAATTTGGGAAAGTTCTGTTCTTTTCTCTTATCGGCATTATGGCCGTGAATTTGCTTCTATGGTGATGTTAATATTACTTTAATTGTATTTTTATTTTTTTTTATTTTTACATAATTCTTATTATTATATTTCAAATATATATATATATATATATATATATAATATATATTATTAAAATTGTAAATCCAATGGTAGAAAGGAAGTAGTAACTCATAATACACTATCTTAAAATTTGCCTAATATATATATATATATTATGGCCGTGGTTTTGCTTCTATGGTGATGTCAATATTTCACGATTACTTGAATTATTTTTATTATTACTTCTTTATATATATATATAAAGAAGTAATAATAAAAATAATTCAAGTAATCGTGAAATATTGATATATATATATATATATATATATATATATATATATATATATACATATATATATATATATATATGTATGTATAATCTGCCCTCAGATTTTATTCAGAGCCGCCCTGAAACAGTTTATAGATTTGATCCTGTTTTATCTGCAACAGGCGCGCTATTCTAACTTTGCGAACAGTCCAAATACATGGGCTAGGTGAATATGAACTATTATAATATATATTATAAAATATATGATACATTCAGGGCCGGTAAACATAAACTCAAGAAACACGCACTATATATCCAACTATCCTTATCGTCTGCGTCTCGCAGAAAGGGGCCCTATCGTCATCGAGATTGGTTACGGAGCGAAAGAGGCCCCAAAGGAGTCGGTGTTGGAAGATTTAGTCAAGGATGGAAAAAGGATGTCAATGGGGATGAATGGATGAGCGGGGCAGTCGGCCTCCGGAAAGGGTGCGTCCAAAAATGGATAGATACAAAAAAAAAAAAAAAAAAAAAAAAAAAGACTTAGTAAAAAAAATTGCACGGGAAAATTGAAACAATTGATGTCAAACAGATTCTTTGATAGCAATGGAAACTTTTATAGATTTTGTTATGTTATAATTTATAATTAATCAAGCTAGTTAAGATTTATATTTCCAGATAAGGACTCGGAAGTATGACCTCTTGCGCTCCACAAGAGAACTCTACCTGGATGACTCATATACGTCAGGGCATGAGTCTGGATCATGTATTCAACTGTTTGAATTGCGATTCCGTGCAAATACCAGCAACCGTGGACAAGTTCCGCGCTCTTCTACACGCAATAGCCGATGCCCGAATAATGACACCAAGAAAACCTATGTGGCCGCAATTTTGTAAACCTCTACGGAGATTAACAGTCTTACTACGCAATCGGCATCAAATTTCATTGAACTCAGACTGCACGACTGCAATGCAGTCTTTGCACACTTATAACATCAACTACAGGACAGAACCTAACGGAGTCAAACTTTTAATTTCCTCCCCGGGTGGGGTGGAGGCAAAAAAAAAAAAAACTAGTATCGGTCACGGAACAGAACCCATAGATCTTCTGGGGCACACATAGAATTTTTCGCAGGAGGGGGCAAATCACTGACATCAGTGGGGCAAACTCAAGGATAAGATGTGCAACATCGACTAGTCTGATGCCCACCTTTGTGACCTTGAACATCCAGAAGAGGGCAAGTGTCCCTTCTCGCCCTTCCTAAGGGGGGGGGGGGGCATATAAACTAGGTTGGGCCAATTTTCGATTAAAATGACTATTTTCGCTACTAATTGTACTCCATTGTTAAACCAAATAAAACGTATTAAACAAGATTGCAACTTATTTCATTAAGAACGTTAGTTTTTGGTATGTTTATATACTAGTATACGTTAACATCGAATAACCAAAACAAACGGAACGGAAGGAAAAATGTCTAGTATGCACTCTCGAACAAAGGTTCGCTGTAACGAACTTCTTACGTTTGATAAAATGCACAAATTCCATACCTGGAAACACTGAAACTTAACATATCCTGTTCTAGACGGATGTGATTGTATCTCTTTTGTAAGGAGCTTCTTATCCTCTCGACGTGCAAATAAAGAGTTAGTAAACATTAAGTCCAGTCTAATATAATACTATCAACAGCAGGCGGCTAATTTCTGCTGAACAACCCTGATACGTCAACGAGAATCTTAAGACAAGAGCAGAGGTCGTGTTGTTGCAAATGACCCAAGACGTTGCCTGGCTGAAGAATGTGTATACCCTTATCCGATAAAACTGTTTTGTCGTCAACTCAGCATCGAAACTAAATAGCCGATGATTAAATATTCGATTTCGAGGGAAAACATCACGGGATTGATCACTAACAAAAGATGAAATTTATCTTTAGATTTTTTTTTTTTTTTTTTACTTTTCGCAACTTGTTTTCTTATTTTTTATTTATCATTTGTGGTTGGTGTATAACGAAAAAAAAAAATTCTGTTCACGACTATTAGCTGATCAAAAAATCAAATCAAGGATAATTATAAATAATAGATTTTAAATTATTTGAAAAAATAAAAAGAAAAAACTAATAAATATTGGCCCCAAAAATGTCTTGCTGCAAAATTTACGGCCGTGCTTAAGTTTCATCTTCAAAAATTCATTGTGGTAAAATATTCCAATAACATTTGCAATAGATTCTGAATTAGCCGTTTCTCCTTATTTAATTTGTTAACAGCCGGCCTCGTAGAGTTGGGCCGGGCGAGCCTGTACTAAGGTCCACCTCAGATCGGTCTCTATAAATTTTCTATTTCGGTTCTATTGTTCCGATTTCAACAATCTTCAGGATAAAACAAAACAGATAATACAAAAAAAATAAGTTTTTTGTATTTTTGTATCGTATTTTGTATTACTTATGTCGGATAAAAAATATAATAAATGTCGGACTCCAATCCGACCAAGCCAAAATGATTTTGCATCGTTTTGTAAAATAAAACTCCAATAACTTTAGTCGTTGTTTTTAGTCTTTATTTATAACATTTTTTTCCAATGGCCAGGCACTTGATATTTCATCATTCGCCTATATACCGGCCAGAACCGTGAACCATTTAGCCGTCACATGACGTTGCCCCGGCGCACCAGTGGGGGCGGAACACACTGCGCCCAACGACACACCATCCATGTCTGAGGGTGGGACTCGAACCCACAACCCGGCAGCCGAACGATCGCTAGAAAACGCTTGCCTTGACCGTTCGACCACCGAGTCGGTTTGTTTATTAACACATAATATAGTCCTAGATTACCTTAAGTAAGATCCATAATTGTTAAAACAATAATTATGCATCTTACCCGTTTAAATTGTAATCAAATATTAAGTCTGACAGTGCATGCGTAGTTGCTCTTACAGGATATGATGGCGTTTTAAGTTGAATATCGTCAGCATAAAATTTAATACGTTTGCATTTTTTTGATGTCTACGTTAAAATCTCCAATACGATGGGGCACATTCTGATCACTAAAAATCTTCGCTATTTTAACCACTATATTTATGGGCCTATATTACCTAAAATAAGATGCACAATTATTAAAACAACTTAATCTGTCTAAGTTGCAATCAAATATTAAGTATAAGCACAAATCTGACCGTGAGTGAGTAGTGGATTTTGCAGGATCTGACTTAAGTTGAACATCGTCTGCATAAAATCTAATACGTTTGCATTTTCTTGATTTGTGATGTCTACGTTAAAATTTCCAACCAAATACGACGGGGCCCATTCCAATCACTGAAAATCTTCGCTATTTTAACCACTATATTTCGAAAACTAAAATCCGATGCGAAATATAATTATATATCCTTATAGGACTTAAAGGGCTATTAAATTACTTAATTATTTTAATTAGCTACCACTTTTAGCTTTCAAGGTACAAACTCTAAAAACTGAGAATTTTCAAACTTCTGTAACTTGACAAAATGATTGTTCGGAAATTATAAGAGCTTTGTAAAAACAAATTATCAATTTAGAAACTAGATTTCCTACTGAACGTTTTCATCACCTACTTTTTATGTTATAGTTAAGGAGCCAACGGCTCTACCGTGCTGAAAACACCTGTTCTCGTTAGATCACGAAGTTAAGCAGCATCGGGCGCGGTTAGTATTTGGGTGGGTGACCACCTGGAAACACCGCGTACTGTTGGCTCATTTCAGTCGATGTGGTGGCCGAACGGTCAAGGCGAGCGTTTCCAGCGATTGATCGGCCGCCACGTTGTGGGTTCGAGTCCCACGTAAGACATGTGTGTTGTGGGCGCAGTGTGTTCCGCCCCCCTCTGGTGCGCCTGGGGCAACGTCCCTGGACGGCTAAATGGTTCACGATTTCGGCCGTACATAGAGCAAAAAGACGCAAGTCTAGTGCCTGGCCATTGAAAAGAAAGGAAAAAAAATGTTATAGTTTAGAATATACTTCGAAACTTCGAATGAATAAGCAAAGTGAAGTAAAAAACAAAAGTTCATAATATTAAAATGTTGATTTTCTTTCTTCTCTTTTTTTTTTTTTTTTTTTTTTGTATAGATTGTTATAACTATAAATTGTTTTGTTGGTTGTTTTAAGTATAAATTGTTTAATATTTTATTTATTAGATTCGGAGATATAAGCGTCCAAGATGTTTACATTTTTCGTAACGCTCTGATTTCGGCCGGATACCCTTACCATAGACGTTATTTACATCAAAACAAAATAGACAGTTTTATATTCTAAATTTGTCTATTATTCTGCGATGGTTATTATATTTTCTTCATTAAAGCAGATGATACTGCAAACTTATAGCATGGTCAACGGAAATTGAAAGTCAACGGCATAAGATCATGGAAATGCTAAGAGTCCAGTTGCACAATTTGTTCTAACGCAATGAGATACATTTCCAGATGGCGGCTGGCGTACGCAACAGTCTATGGCGCCCAGCCAAATTAACTTTTGAAAAGCAATCTCTCTGATAAGAGCAATCGCGGTACATTTGGAAGTAATCCTTATACGAGTAGGGTAGTAATTATTTCGTGACAAGAATTTTAAGGGTTTTTTTTTTTTTAATTTCGAGAACATAAAATATATTTGCAAATTTCAGATTTCTTCCCTTTTATTGCCTAGTTTTTCTTATAATGTTTAGAATTTTGTTTGGGGACGCCAATTTCCGTGTTATTTAGGGCTTTAATTTCGCGAATGTCAAATATAAGTCTTTGGACCTTTCAAACAGGAAAAAATTTGTTTGCCTTTTCCTTCATATAATTCGAGTGAAAAAGAGTTGGCATGTCCGCAAAGGTTTGATAGATTTCTGGAAGACGAAAAAAAAATTAATTGACTTTGGCTCAACTTGACTCTCTCATAGCAGAATCAGTTTTAAGCAGTTTATGGAGTTTTTTTATTTCTTTTTTGGAAGACAAAATGTGAAAAATTTGCATCGATGATTCGATCACAATTATGGCATGTTACCATTTATTTTAAAGGGCTGGAAATTTTTTTTTCCAAGAACTTGGTATCAATCGATCCCTTGGAGGTGGGTGGGGGTGTAACGACAGGTTACCCCCCCCCCCCTAGGGACACACTCCTCCGAGGGGACTAATGACGTCACTAACACAAAAATTGCGTCGCGGCTATTTTCCATTACAATGATTAAAACTGTTAAGATTATTATGATTAAAACTGTTAAGTTTATTATGATTAAAACTGTTTAGTTTATTATGATTAGAACAATGATTACAATTGTTACTACAATGATTAAAACTGTTAAGTACTACAATGCACCAAAACAGATTGAGAACTATGAACCGTAGTCCATTGTATAAAATACTCCTCGAAAGAATCAGGCGATTGCCATGATATTTTACACGCTTATTTTACGTACAGATCAAACTGCAGCTAATATAATAAAACTATAAAAACTCCGTTTAAAGTAGCATACATCACAAAAATAATAGTGTCGCTTTTCCCCCACAATATCTAAAGAAGGTAGTCTGTAGGGGAAGTCGTCTACTGTACGCATGAGACTTTCCTGAGTTTTGATAAAAGAAACCTGGCAGTTTAGTGATCGACAAGGAATTTCGCTAATCAAGTATTCGGCACAGCCCGTCTTGAATTATCTAGACCGGGAGACTTCAAATATCTCTCTCACTAATCTGCGAGGATCCAAACGAGGCAGAAGATCCAAGTAAGGAGCGAGGAATGTCTGGGTAGAGAGACACGTTGATATGAAGGATGAGAGATTAGGCGCCATTTAAACAGATCACGCAGATATAATTCTATTTTCCCACAAAATAAAATCTAGGGCTCTATATCTTCTGTTTCCGATTTCGGCCTTTAAATTTGTTTTATGATTTTTATCAGTTCTTTTTGATGTGAAGCATCTTTATACGCCCTGCAATTTCGGCAAGGAGTAAATCTATTCAATCGCACAGGGTTATCCATACAAATTGTGCATTTTTCGAGGCCGCCCTCTCAATATTGAATTTCACGCCTTTGTGAATTTGTCATACTTCCCGACCCTAAAAAAAATCAGGGCCCATGCCCCCCTCCCCAACCTCTGGCGCCCTTTCCTCGAGTGGTACCCATTCCCCCTATGAGTGACTCTGAATCATAGCATACAATTTCAGCACAGAGGTTTCCATTATCGCGCCCAAACATGGACCTTCTAACAGACACACCGGCCAATCATTTTAAAACATGCCAGACACACAGGCCATTCATTAAAAAAATATCAGACAAACAGGCGATCATATGGAAAGTTGATTCGCATTCAGTATGGCTCCAAACATTTAAATTCTATCAAAACCAGAGAGTCAGATTTTGACACACACACACACCCCTTCCCAATCACAATACTTTCTTTTTAAAAATACTACTATATAATGTAGGGTAGGGAAAGTAAAAGAAAACGGGGTATGCAGAACATCAAAAATGTGGCTCAAGAATTATTCAGGTTGGGAGAACAAAATTTCTAGAGGGATGAGGGGGGAGGGGGGGGGGAGCTGCAGTATTTATTTTCCCCTCCCTCCAACATCCCCCATAGAGACTTTTGGGGATAGGAGGAATTGTCCACTTCATATCCAGATCCTCATATTTCGCATTCTTCGATTGGAATTCCATTTGGAAGTTGTTTACACGAGGAAGGGATAAAAATAGATTTATTCTATAGAATTGACTACCCTTTGAAGTAAAGATTATTCGCCAGAGCAGAGTTTATACATATTATTCATAATTTTTTTTTTTCTCCTTTAAATGAAAACTTTGGCAAAAGTTGCAAGTACTTTTATGGCTAATATATCGACTGTAGACCATATATTGTTCGTTTTTACCAAAAATTAATTGTCACAGCTTGATCTGTGTTTACTTTTCTCTAAAAAGAAAAAACAAAGTTTTTTGCAAAAAGTAGCATTTAAAAAATTTTTGCTATTTAGAGATATACTTTTTCGGATTATCTTGATTGCGTCGAACAGGATACTATATCCCGTATAAAAAATAAACTGATATGGGCAACACATGACTTTTTCTGCATCACGTGATGAATCGTTTTGATCCATTTGGAAAAGACTATTCATTTGCACGTTAAAGAACCTGTACCACAGAATTAAAATACAGAGCTTTTAATTATTTATATATGCGAGTGCAAAACTCCAAATATCTTTGTATTTAATATCGCGTGAAACAAATGAAATTTGAGGGATAAGTTTGCGTTGAAACGTAAAACTACTGAAAACATCTTCGTTTTCGTGAAGGGAACGTGCTAAATCCACGAGAATAATGTTAACAAACTTGTCGTATGATACATAGAAAGTCAACTTATTTAACGATACTTAATACTTTTTAATTTTATGTAACTTTTCACTGGCGATCTTCAAAGCCTAATAAAATTTTATTCCAGAAAATCCCCAGTTACAGAGATACGGTCAACGGAACAATTCACCAGATAGGGCCAAAGAACGCAGCTACCAAGCAAAGACTTCAGTCGCCGACGGCTTTGGGCACAGATTACAAAATTCAGGTCCATATTGCCACCAGGAAGAGTCCGAATGTGGTATAAGAAATGGAATGCGGAACACAAATCCGAGCAACCCGGATGTGTTCAGCGTTTCTTTCAGGCATACATCCTGGGGAGGGGGCGCCCCCCCCCCCCCCCCGGAGACGAGTACTCACCCCCGGAAGATATTTTATGTTATCCTAGTTTCTAATTAAATGATAGCATTCAGATATATTTATATAGAGCAAATAGAAAACTTGCCCCCCTAAAATTTCATTCGCCCCCCCCCCCCCCGCCAAAATGTCCCGAAAGAAACACTGTATGTGTTCCCCTTAGAGAAGGTGGGCTAGGGCTACAGCGCCAAGGACCGTCTGCCTTAAAAAGAGTTATGTTTCCCTCAAAAAGAAAACATACAGACACATCTACATCACCTCAACATTCTATTTATGTTTAGTGATGTTTAAAACGTGTAAATCCACAGAGAACTCTAATTCGAATTTTCGCCCGCATCACAATGCTTTCCCTATAGAATATATTATGTATGCAGGGAGAGTAAAAACGAAAATAACGGAGGATTGATGAAATCCACAGAATACTATATGTTAATCTGTGGATGAAATCGTACACAGCACAAGCTGCTCTGAAATCTGCTGGAGGAAAATGTAGGGTCCACCTCAAATACAGAAGAAAATACGATATTATAAGTAGTACCGTAGCCCCCGTCACTAGCCAGAAATTGATGGTTCCGACTCTTTGCTGAGAGCAAGTAAATAGTAGTGTACAGTGATGTAGACACAGAAAAGGCAGTGCTGTTGGAAATCCTTCAGTCAGATATGAAATCCCACTTCAGGAAAATATATTTTAGTAATTAAAACATTACTTTAAAACTCGTTATTGGAATATAACGAACCCAAACATTGTTCAATTTCTTACATTTGAATGTGAAAATTCTACATAAATATGAGTGTCTTATCTTTCAATAAATACATATCTTAATTTTCTAAATTTGCATATTCGGCAGAAAATTTATACATATTTTTGGCAACTTGTGAAGGAAATATGTAATGTTTAAATACGTTTTTGCCTAAAGAAAATCGGTAAAACTAAAATCAAAATAAAGCAATTCATAACCTTCCTTTTTAAGATAATATGAATAAATTTAATCGACTATATTTAATATATAATTAGTACAACCAATATTACATTCAATATAATATTAGTATGATTATTTTTTATAATCTGAAATAAACATCAAAGTTTAATAGCACTTTACCGGTAAAATTAATAAACCAATATAGGAGAATTTCTGTCAAACACGATGCTTTATAATTTAGCTGAAGTTTATTTAAATAACACAACACAAAGCTATAAATACCTACATCAAGTTAAATAACGCATATCAATGATAAAGAAATAAAAGTAATCATGATTATAAAAAAATATTTATTCATTGTTTCCTCAGTGTAATAACGGAGTTCAAAATATTTCTTTCATTATAGGTTCCATCATGCGATGAACATTTTGCATGGAATTAAAAATTTTCTTTCAATTTATCAACGCTAGATTTCTTTGTTTGTTTTTCTAACTAATAAAAAACAACAAATAGTAAAACCTGTACAAGAAAAATTCATGAAACAAAATAAAACTAAATACGAATAATAATGGAAACTGTTCAGTGCAGAAGAACATGAGCAAAAATAAAAATAAATACAGATGTTTAATATCCAACAAAGGTTAATAATTCCAATGAAGTTTCTTGTTTATTTCACAATAGATTTTTGGTCATTTTTAGGTGTGGTCAGGACTGATTTTGACTATAGGCAAAGTAAGCAAATGACCCACCATCTTCCGTGCTCAATGTACCTTATTTTCACTATAAACGTTTTATGGGGCCCAAAGAAGCCCTTTTTTTTCCTAGGGACGCAAGGTTTAAAACGCCACCTATACTATTTGCTTAAAATACGTCTACTGTAATCGATTTGTCCGCATGCAACACATGTAAATGTCCCATGGGCATGTGTAAATAACACATGTCAACATGCTTATTCTTCAAACACAGTAAAAAAAAAAAAAAATTAGGTTGAGTTTTACAAAACTCGATATATAGTATCTAAAAACAATTATGAATATAATTAGATTTATTAAAATTAATTAAAATTTAAAAAGTTGGATGCAATTAAAGTTGTACTCCATTGTCTTATGGGAGAAAAAGACATCTTGAATTGAATTAAATAAACATTAATAAACCCGTGCTGCCATTCAATGTTTTGATACATGAAATATAGATTGCAGTTAATTAGAATGGTTTTGAAATAATCAGATCACAGATCACGCGACAGATATGGCAAAGCTTATAACTGCAAGTATATAAATATCACGACGAACCATCTTTTTTTAAACGATTTTCGTGCACTTTTGAACTTGTTCGAAACACTAACACCTAAATAATTTAATGTGTAGGGGGGGGGGGGGGGGATTTTAGGTAATAAACAGAATCTGTTAATCTTAAAATACAAAATGCTCATATATAAGTTTACAAATTATGTATGAAACGCAAATAAATCAGTAACATTTTTAAATTATAACAATATTTTTTTGTTTTTCTATCAAATAATATATAATAAAGATACATTTTACGTTAAAAACAACAGAAGTACATACATCCTTGAAGATCATAAAATACGCAAACACCCCTAATGCAGCAGCGACAGGAAAAAAAAAACCACAGAATCAACATAAGTTTGCATTTTATGTTCGAAGAATATACAATCAATAAAATAATTTTCATAATCGTTTATTCTCCATTATTTATTTAAAAATAAAATGCATTAAAAATGCTCTACCAATTTCAGTTCAAGGAACTCTATGGAAGATCATAAAATATAAATACGCCCATATACACACAACAAACACAGCTTTATATTTCATGAAGAATAAACAAATTAATAAAAACATTCCCAGGTAACATCTAACCCTCTCCCCTTCAATAAATTCGATATTGGAGGTCACTGCAGTCGCGTCTAGCATATTGATCTGAACATGCCAGACAAAACGAAAAAAAATCTTTACAAAATGTCAATTAATGCTCCAGTACTAACTTTCAATATGAGTTGATAATAGTTTCAAAGCTCTTAACGTGTAAACATACATTCTTTACCTGAAGGTATACCAGATAAAACATCAAATAACACTACATAAATTCAAAGTATTATAAATGCAAGAAAATAATACATTGAATCCACGATCATAAAAAGCAAACATGACATCTCCCGCAGAGCTAAAGAATATAAAGAAAAACTCACCGAGAAATAAAAAAAATCCAATGTAATCAACACTCCTGTAGTAAATCCCTAGCACAAATTAACATAAGAACCTCGCCGATCGAAAAACTCACGTGCTTTTGAATGAATGGAAGAAAACGGAGTGGAGAACATGCAACTTGGCGAAGGAAAAGTCGCCAAAAGCTTTTACGCGCCACAGTCTGCTGCTGCTGCCTGCTGGCGTTGAAGTTTTGTTTCTTGTTTTGGTTCGGCTTACTTGGATTTTTTCTTGTCCCTTCTTGTTACGATTCAGGACCCTGAACGACAAAGAATTCGGAAAGGGGGTGAACAAGATTGGAAAAGGCAAGATGAGTCATGTACGATAATGGATATTTTCGTGTTTGGAGATCCATTTATTTTCTTTTCAAAGCACGTACCTAAAATATAAAAAAGTAAAATGAAAATATTCCAATATTACTTTTATTCTCTACATACAGTATAATTGTATAGGGAAAGAAAGCATTATACCGGGCAATGTTTCTTTCAGAACTTTTTGGCCGGGGGGAGGAAATTTTAGGGCGGGGGGGGTTCTATTTGCCATATATAAATATATCTAAAATGGTGTGTCACATAAATAGAAACTAGGTTAACATAAAATGTTAATGGGGGGGGGGGGGGGCATCGCCATCCAGGAGGTATGTCTGAAAGAAACACTGGTGACGAGGTCGAAAATTCGAATTCCAGTTTTCGGCGGGAGAGTACAATTCAAACATTCCTGAACTCGAATCGAACGTTTTTGAGGTAATACCTCTGTGTGTGTGTGTGTAAATTAGTGTGCGTGTATGTGTAAATTTGTGTGTATGTATGTGTGTGTTTCGATGCATAAACGCCGACTTGAAAAATAATTGGAGTACCGGAAATTTTAAATCGTGTGACCCATGCATTTTTTAAAGGGTTTAAGTTTAATTTCAATTTCATTCACTCAGATTATCTGACACAATAAGACGTCTGAAATGCTAAAATGAAGCAATTAAGTACAGGAAAAATAATTTTTTTTTTGTTTAGAGATGATTATTTATTTAATTTACTTGCTTCTGTAGGCGCAACATTATTATAATACAATGTACAGATACTGCGTGAATTTCCAACTCAATTATCTTTATAAAAGTAACAAAAGCTGGAAAATTTATTTTCAGATATTTTTACTAATGTTAAAAATGTGAACAAATTTCTATTTAAATCATTTCTGAGAGTTACATCCTTGACTTTTGAATTGAATGAACAACAGTCTGCGGTGTAAATTTCGATTCACAGTTTTTATATAGTAAACAGGGAATGAATAATGAATAACTTGAAGGATTGATAACATAAAACAAAACTTATGCATACATGCGTACATTTTCCCTACTAAATGCGCGCAAAAGTATTAGGGGTTCCAGGAACCCACAACAAAATTTTTGGGGATTCACAAAGTGTCCCACAAAATCTACGCCGCTGTTACAGCGTGTGTATATATGTGTATATGGAGTGTTTCGAAAAAAATTAGAAACGACTATTACAATCAGTGAATACTGGAACCTTACAGATTTTAAACATAATAGAATGTTCGAGAGCACACCCCCCCCCCTCCAATTTTAATATATGTTTTTTCAATTATTAAAAAAAGCAGGATCTTTAATAATGATAAATAAATTTCGGATGTAATTTTCCATTAGAAACCTATTGATGCAAACTTTAGAACGCTAGCATGAACCCGTTCTCAAGATATTGTACGATTTGCGAACTTGTTTGAAAAGAAAAATCAGTGAAAAATTAGCATCTTCAATAGTTTAAAATAAAAAGTCGTTTCATACATAGTTTTTCATTATAAAACGAATGACATTAACTTTGAAACGTTAGCTAGAACCGTTCGGAATACTGCAGGCTTTTTAAACAAATTTAACGAAAACAATTCATAAAATTAAAAAATCTGATGTGGGCAACACATGACTTTCCTTATATAATGTAATTAATTTACTACTTTTACAGTAAAAAAAAAGTAGGTTTTTCTTATAGTAGATACTAATATTCTTTCCAAGATATTAAATTTTCGACAATTAGTCGTCATTTTTATCCATTTGGCGAGATTTTCGTTAATTTGGCAACATTTTAAAAAGTCGCCAAGTTGGCGACATTCCGCCAAATTCGTCGCCAAAATCTCGCCAAGCGTTATGCACTAAGAAATAAGTTATTCTTACAGCAGATAAATGACTATTGGCGTTCAAACACAAAAGTATTACTAAAAGTATATTTTTTCATGAATGGAATGAGCTAGTTACACGAGAATGATGTAACCTAATTTATCGCATGGTATTACATATGAAAAGTGAACATGTTTCTCAATAGGAATTTTTTTTATATGACATTTTGATAATTTTTTTTTAAAAATGAACAATATCTCGAGAACGGTTCATGTTAGCGTTCTAAAATTTATGTCAATCGTTTTCTAATGAAAAATTACATCAGAAATGTCTATTTGCTTAACTTTATTAGTGGTTTTGATTTTTTGACGATTTTTTCAAAATTTCATTCGAAAATTTAGGGGGGTTCTTAACATTCGATTGCATATAAAAGCAATAGGCTTCCAGTGTTTACGGATTGTGATTTTTGTACCAAATTTGGTTCGAATCGGTTCATTCGTTCGTCAGTTATCGTCTCCACAGACTCACTGACACACACACACACACACACACATACTTTCACACACACACACACACACACACACATACAGACATCACTTCAAAAATGTTTGATTCGTGATCAGGGATGCTTGAAACGTGCTCTCCCGTCGAAAACTCGAATTCGAATTTTCGACCCCGTCACAATACTTTCCTTATACATTATGTATATAAGGAAAGTAAAAATAGTTAGTGTCAACCAATATATTCACTTTCCTTATGCAACAAGAAGATATTTTTAATACTTTTATATTTTGACACCCAAGAATTCGCCAATAGCCATTAATTTCATAGGATGTTCATACCACTTCAATGTTGATGAGGATTTTGCACCTAAGTTTCCAAAAGCTTCCAATTTTAATTTGATTGGTGTTAATTCATTGTAAAAAGAAAAAAATAAGTTCTTTGGATCATGTTCATCATAATTTATCTGTGAAAGAATTAAAAACATTGCATTATGTATAAGGAAAGTTATGAGCTGTCCACATCAGATTTTTACTTTCTCTGCAATACATGGTAATGTATAGGGAAAGTATTGGAATCATATCGAAAATCACAACTCGAGTTTTCGACGGATATACACGTTTCGAGACCTGTAGAATACGATAAAACCATTTTTAGCGTGACGTCTGTGTGTGTGTCTGTCTGTGCAGATTTTGTATCCACTCTAACTCAAAAACTAATTGATCGGATTTCATAAAATTTGGTAGGTAAGTCACTTGTGGGCGAGTCTGGTGCTGCTTAGTTTTGGGTAGAATTCGGGATAAAAAAACCCGTTTTTTTTGCGAAATGGCCCGCAAAAATTGCTTGTATCCACTCTAGCTCAAAAACTAATAGACCGAATTTCACAAAAATCGGTTGATAAGTCGCTTGTGGGCCACCTTGGTGCTGAATAGATTTTCGTACGATTCGGAAGAAAATAACCTGCCTTTTTTTGCGAAGTGGCCCCCAAAAGCCGTCAAAATCTAAACTAAAAAACTACGTATGCTCAAATATATCCATTAAATGCTTGTTTTATACATAATTGTTAACGAAGAAAATAATAAGACCAACCCCATTACACTAGGACTAGCCGTTCTCGAGATATTTTAGTTGTTTCGTAATTTCTCTACACCACCTTTGAAAATAAGTCCAGTTCCCAAATGAGAACAAAAATTGAATTAAAATTGAATTAAATTTAATTGAAATAAAGAGAACGTATATATAAGTCTGCAGGGAAAGTCATGTGCTGCCCACATCAGATTTTTACTTTCTTTGCAATACATAGTAATGCATAGGGAAAGTATTGGAATCATACCGAAAATCACAACTCGAGTTTTCAACGGATCTACACGTTTCGAGACCTCTAAAATACGAAAAAACTATTTTTAGCGTGACGTCTGTGTGTGGGTCTGTCTGTGTATATATCCACTGTAACTCAAAATCTAATAGACTAAATTTCATAAAATTTAGTAGGTAAGTTACTTGTAGAGGATCCTGGTGCTGATTAGTTTTGGATACGATTCGAGATAAAAGAACCCGCCTTTTTTTGCGAAATGGCCCGCAGAAATTGTCTGTATCCACTCTAACTCAAGAACTAATGGACCAAATTTCATAAAATTTGGTAGGTAAGTCATTTGTATGTAACCCCGGTGCTGATTAGATGTTGGCACGACTCAGAAAAAAGTAACCCGCCTTTTACTGTGAAATGGCCCGCAAAAATCGTCAAAATCTAAAAAAAAACTACGAATGCTCAAATATATCAATTAAATTCTCGTTTTATACGTAATTTTTAATGATGAAAAGGATAAGACCAACCTTATTACACTAGGATTAGCCCCGGCCACACAAATAGCTACCAAAAGCCTTCGGGTTGGTCGTGTGATCTGGGTTTTCCACAGTAGGACTAGCCGTTCTTGAGATACTTTAGTGTTTTCACATTTCCACTACACCTTTCTGGTAGGTCGGACGGTCTGGGTCTCAACAACAACAACATTTCCACTACGCCACCTTTGAAAATAAGTCCAGTTACCAAATGAGAAGGAAAATTGAATTAAAAGTGCAAATTCGGCGTCATCTATATAAATAAAAATGAAAATCTGTCTGTCTGTCTGTCTGTCTGTCTGTCTGTCTGTCTGTCTGTCTGTCTGTCTGTTTGTCACACCATCACGGGAGAACGGCTGAACCGAATTTGATGAAATTTTGTGGGTAGCCCAGAAATAGCCCCACTTAAAATTATATCCGTGTTTTGAGTTTCTACGACCAGTGGTTCTCGAGATATTAGTAAAAAACGAAATTTTCGTTTGTCTCATCGTCACGGAAAAACGGCTGAACCGAATTTAATGAAATTTGGTGAATAGCCTTGAAATATCCCCCCATAAATTTTGTCCAAGTTTCGAGTTTCTAAGACCTGGGGTTGTCGAGATATTAATGAAAAACGGAACTTTTTCCTAGGAGTTCTACTCCCTAACTCCGTGGTTTATCCAAACGAAAAGCTTGAAAATCGTTTGAAAGTGAATTAAAATTTAATCTCTGAGTTTGATGGGAGATTTTTTGCGTTAATTAGTCACTTTCTGAAAACATGAATTGTTTGAAACATGATTTAAAGGGGAAATCTATCTCCATGGTTCATGGTTTATTTAAAACAAGCTTTTACGGAACAATGAGAAGTATAGAGAAATCAAAATCGTTATTTAATTTCGCAGTTTATGTTATAAGACATGACATATTTAACATGTTATAAGATTCTATCTTATATCATGTTACTCAGAAACGCAATTAAATTAAATCTGCCTGTTAATTTTAATAATTATTTTTTCGATTTGAATAATAAATAAATGGATATAAAAATATATTTTAGAAAAGAACGATTTGATTTTTCTTATAGCATTTTTGACTGGATAATATCAATTACGGTCTTCAGGTTTAAAAATTATTATTATTTATATTTTCGGGGATTATTGATTCAAGGATTATTGATATTTTCAAGTTATTATGCAATTATTTTATTATGACAAAAATTGTTTAAACTCATATATTGTATGTTGTACGAATCTTCTACAAATACACGTGTATATCTTTTAATCTACGAGAATATAAGTAGTACAGGTATATTGACATATGTTTTGATATATATTGGCATATATTGGAATCAATTACGACCTTCTGGTATAAAGAGTACGGATATTATTGATGTTTTCAATTTATTACGTCATCTCTTTTATTTTGGCAAATATTTTTGAGACGCATATTGTAATACGGGTACTCTTCTACTAACACATTGGCATATTTTCTGATCTGCGACAATATAATTAGTACGGGGTTGCATATATTCATTCAATTCCTATTTTTTCTTCTGTAAATTTGCTTACAAAAGGGGGCAGGATGTTTTATTCTTCAGATCTGATCGTGAAGATAATTTTGCATAGTGAGAACATATATTCTTAAACTTCTCTTTAGGAGCAATAAATTTAATATTTTAACAGAATTTGTACATGATTGCGAACTTTAAGTTTCTTTAAATTATACACTCCGTACGAATAACGGGTGTGCTGTTAGTGGTTAATAAATTTTAACATTTTAGGAGGATATATCATGTTGCTCGGCATCACAATTAAATTAAATGTGTTTGTTAATGTTTTTATTATTTTTTTTCGATTTAAATAATAAATAAATGGATAAATGGATATAAAAGTATATCTTATGAATGGACGGTTTGATTTTTCTTTTAATTATATTAATTGCTGACTGCGTACATCAATTTCATTTATTTTGGCAAAGAGTTTTCAAGCTTATATCGTATTTAGCTACTAAACTCATATATTGTGTTTAGCCAATAAATTCATATAGCCGATTGTTGAAACAGAAAAAGAGTAGAGCAGGTATATCTTCTAATACAATTGTAGTGTTTTCATTTAGTATATTGAAACGGGATAAGAATGTTTCATTCAGATCTGCAAATTCAAAGCTACGAATTTGGAGGGATATCGCTAATTTGACAACTTTTCTTAAACTTTGCCAAATTGACGGAAATGTCGCCAAATTGATATAAACGACACACAAACAGCTGCCATAAACCTTCGGGTTGGTCGTGTGGCTTGGGTCTTCTACATATCAATGAAATTTTGTTTTGTTTTGTTAGAAGAGAGTACTGAAATGATGTTTGGTTAGCATTTATCTGTCAGACCAACCATCCTACATAGTAATACATTTAGCGAATTTTTAAAATGTCACCAAATTGATAAAAATGTTTTCAAATCTATAAAAATATCTTGAAATTGATAAAATTGCGCTACATAAATGATATTAATTGTTTTTTTGTTAGGGGATAGTATTGTGATGATATTTCGTCAATTTGTCGCAAAGTGGAACTGTCAGTTCTACAGTCCCACTTGGCGATAAATTTGGCGATTTTTTAAAATGTCGCTAATTTGACGAAACTGTCGCCAAATGTTCCATAGAAATATAACTATTTAGACGATATTTTTTCTACCAATTTATTTGAAGCAAATGATATCATGTCGCTTAGCAACGGATTTAAATCCAATGTGTTTATGCGGCAGACGATTTTTATTAAATCCTTTCCGATTTGAATAATGAAGATATGTATATAAAATAAATTTCATTGCCATTTCATTTTGGACTGGATAATATCAATTATACTCTTCAGGTTTAAACATTATTATTATTGATATTTTCCGGAATTATTGATTCAGGGATTATTGATATTTTTAAGTTATTACGCCATTGTTTTATTGCGGCAAAAATTGCTGACACACGCATATTGTACGTTGTACGAGTAATCTTCTAGGAATGCACGGGTATATCTTCTGACCTACGAGAATATAAGTAGTACAGGTATATTGGCATATATTTTGACATATATTGGCATATATATTGGAATCAAGTACAGTCTTCTGGTATGAAGATTAAGGGGATTAATTATATATTCAATTTATTACGTCGTCTGTTGTATTTTACCAAAAAACATTTGTGACTCATATTGCAAAACTGGTAATCTTCTACTAATAATCGGACATTATAAGTAGTACGTGCTTCCCATATAATTTTAGCACTTTAATTTTGACATATATTGGAATAAATGACTGTCTTCAGATTTAAAGATTACGGGTTTATTGGTATTTTCAATTTATACATGTAATCTACTAATACAGGTTATATTTTCTAATATTCGCGTATATAATTAGTACGGGTCCTATACAATTTTAACGCTTTTATTTTGCATATATTGATTCAATTCCATATTTTTTTTTATATTTGCTTACATAAGGGGTCCAAGATGTTTTATTCTTTAGATATGTCCATGAAGATAATTTTATATAGCGAGAACAGAGATTCTTAAACTTCTTTTTAGGAGCATTATATTAAATATTTTAACAGAATATTTTGATTAAACATGTCATTTAGTATACTATAAGAATTTGGGCATGATTATGAATTTCAAGTTTCTTTATATTATATACTCCGTACGAAGAACGGGTATGCTGCTAGTTTTAAATAATTATGGATGTCATTTTCTGCAGTTAAACTCAATTTAATGAATTATTGAAGAAATAAAGAGAACGTGAATATGAGGCCGCAGAGAAAGTCATGTGCTGCCCACATCAGATATTTTTCTTATTGGCGAATAAGGAGATGCCGTAGGTTATACATTTTACTCCGACATTCCTTCCGCATGAAAATGAATGAACAAAAAAAAATCTGAAATGTCCAACACATTACTTTTCCTACCGAGTAAAAAAAAAAATTATGTTATGGGAAACAATAACACAAATTACAGCTTTTTTATAAATTAATCTTGCTAAAATATAATTTGTCTTTTTTTATGTTGTCCATCAAAATAACCATACAAAATTTCATTTCCCCCCCCCCCTTTTTTTTTTCTTTATTATTTAGAGAAAAGCGAAAAAAAGTATAGCGAAAAATTATTATTAAGCGAAAAAAAGTGTAATAAATATCCCCAGATTCAATACATTTCCCCCCCGGAACAACTTTAATCTTTAACCTGGTAATAAAAACGTCATGCGGGTGGGGGGGGGGGGGCGTAATTTGATAAACAAACTCCTCTATTCTATGCATCCACGACGGGAGCACAACATTTTGCGGAATATTTCCTCATGTTAGTTTGAAAGAGGAAATATTACAGCAAACTCCATCATTTTGGAACTGAAAATAGAATTTAAAGAACTGTGTGCGTCAAAAACTCTTGAGTGCATCTGTAAAGGGAAACTCGGGTGCTAGTTCAAACAACTAACTGACTTGCTATACTTCAGGGATGTCATAAGTGCTCAGAGGGGCCCCAGACAGGGTTTTCAAGTTAAAGTATTTGTTAGCTATATAAAGTTCCAGGAAGAATCCTTGCACATCCTTACACTTTCTAAAGAAAAGTCCATGATTATATACATTAGGTCTATCTATAGTAAAGTGACCATGCTAGCTAGGCCCGTAGCCAGGTAGGGGCTAGGGGCTAAGCCCCTCCCCCAAGAGGTATACTCAGCCCCCTTGATAAAAATATTAAATTTTTAGTAATGATATGAAATTTCATATAAAATGTCATTCAAATTTTGCATAAAAAATTTGAGAATTTTTTTTATAAATTACTTCGTTTTAAAGACTTTTTAATTTAGCTGAATTTGTGATTATACTAATTGTGATTCACTAAATAGAGTTGGGGTATACTATATAGAATCAAAATCAATTGATAAGTAGATAAGAGTTAATATTAAGCATTAACTTGTATTAACTTTCAGAATGTTTCTACAAATTATTAACAGCTTTATTACTAGTTAATGCTTATAATAAAATCAATTGCAATTATTATATATTGATATCGATGTATAGTAGCTATATGGATATTAATAATCAGCTCTTAGCTTGCAAATATAAATATGCAATTGTTTGTTACTATTATATATTTCAATTCATATAAAATGATTGTGTTTCACGGCTACTCGTTTTGTGGGGAGCCGTGAAACACAATCATTGCATTTATAAACTATTATGGTTTATAAATGCTGATGATTGTGTTTTAGGCGAGTCCCTATTTTAAAACAGTTGAGCCTCCTTTGAATTAACCTCCAGCTACTCTGCAATTTCATCTCCAGCTACGGCCCTGGACCATACCAGTTCAAATGAAAATAATTACAGCGCCCCTAGCGGATACTTTATAAAGTTAGGATAACGAATTTAGCAACATACCGAAACAGACGAAAAAAGTGAATTATAAAGTTATAGAACATTGACTAATGAGTGGGAATCTATACAAATAAAATTAAAAATCTGATGTGGGCAGCACATGACTTTCACTGCAGACTTATATTCACTTATCTTTATCTTAATTAAACTTAATTCACTTTTAATTGAATTTTCGTTCTCATTTGGTAACTGGACTTATTTTCAAAGGTGGCATAGAGAAAATACGAAAAAACTAAAATATCTCGAGAACGGTTAGTCCTAGTGTAATGGGGTTGGTCTTATTCTCTTCTTCATTAAACATTACGTATAAAACAAGCATTTAATGGATATATTTAAGCATACGTAGATTTTTATTTTAGATTTTGGCGATTTTTGTGGAACATTTTGAAAAAAAGGATAGTTACTTTTTCCGAATCGTAGCAAAATCTAATCAGCACCAGAGTATCCCACAAGCGACTTATCTACCGAATTTTGTGAAATTCAGTCCATTAGTTTTTCAGCTAGAGTGGATACAGGCTTTTGCGGGCCATTTCGCGAAAAAAGGCGGGTTCCTTTATCCCGAATCATACCCAAAATTAATCAGCACCAGATTCGCCCAAAAGTTATTTACCTACGAAATTTTATGAAATTCGGTCAATTAGTTTTTTAGTTAGAGTGGACACAAAATCTGCACAGACAGACAGACACACACACAGACGTCACGCTAAAAATGGTTTTTCCGTATTCTAGAGGTCTCTAAACGTGTAGATCCGTTGAAAACTCGAATTGTGATTTTCGGTATGATTCCAATACTTTCTCTATACATTACCATGTATTGCAGGGAAAGTAAAAATCTGATGTGAGCAGCACATGACTTTCCCTGCAAACTTATATTAACGTTCTCTTTATTTTAATTAAATTTATTTCACTTTTATTCAATTTTCGTTCTCATTCGGTAATCGGGCTTATTTTCAAAGGTGGTGTAGGGAAAGTACGAAAAACTAAAATATCTCGAGAACGGCTAGTCATAGTGTAATGGGTTGGTTTTATTCTTTTCTTCGTTAAAAATTACGCATTAAACACGCATTTAATGGATATATTTGAGCATACGTAGCTTTTTAGTTTAGATTTTGACAATTTTTGCGGGCCATTCTGCAAAAAAAGGCAGGATACTTTTTTCTGAATCGTTCCAAAATCTATTCAGCACCAGGGTGACCTATACGTGACTCATCTACCGAATTTTGTGAAATTCGGTCCATTAGTTTTTCAGCTAGAGTGGATACAAGTTTTTACGGGTCATTTCGCAAAAAAAAAGCGGGTTCTTTTATTCCGAATCATACCCAAAACTAATCAGCTCCAGCCCCGCCCACAAGTGACTTACAAAATTTAGTGAAATTCGGTCCATTAGTTTTTTAGTTAGAGTGGATACAAAATCTGCACAGACAGACAGACACACAGACACACACACAGACTTCACGCTAAAAATGGTTTTTTCATATTCTAGAGGTCTCGAAACGTGTAGATCCGTCGAAAACTCGAGTTGCGATTTTCGGCATGATTCCAATACTTTCCCTATACATTACCATGTATTGCAGGGAAAGTAAAAATCTGATGTGGGCAGCACATGACTTTCCCTGGAGACTCATATCCATGTTCTCTTTATTTTAATTAAATTTATTTCACTTTTAATTCAATTTTCGTTCTCATTCGGTAACCGGACTTATTTTCAAAGGTGGCGTAGAGAAAATACGAAAAACTAAAATATCTCGAGAACGGCTAGTCCTAATGTAATGGGGTTGGTCTTATTCTTTTCTTCGCCAAAAATTACGTATTAAACAAGCATTTAATGGATATATTTGAGCATACGTAGTTCTTTAGTTTAGATTTGGACGATTTTTGCGGGCCATTCTGCAAAAAAATGCAGGTTATTTTTTTCTGAATCGTACCAAAATCTAATCAGCACCAGGGTGACCTATACGTGACTAATCTACCGAATTTTGTGAAATTCGGTCCATTAGTTTTTCAGTTAGAGTGGATACAAGCTTTTGCGGGCTATTTCGCAAAAAAGGCGGGTTCTTTTATCCCGAATCGTACCCAAAACTAATCAGCACCAGCCCCGCCTACAAGTGACTTACCTACAAAATTTTGTGAAATTCGGTCCATTAGTTTTTTAGTTAGAGTGGATACAAAATCTGCACAGACAGACAGACACACAGACACACGGACATACACACAGACGTCACGCTAAAAATGGTTTTTTCGTATTCTAGAGGTCTCGAAACGTGTAGATCCGTCGAAAACTCAAGTTGCGATTTTGCGGGCCATTTTGCAAAAAAAGGCAGGTTATTTTTTTCTAAATCGTACCAAAATCTAATCAGCACCAGGGTGGCCTATACGTGACTCATCTACCGAATTTTGTGAAATTCGGTCCATTAGTTTTTCAGCTACAGTGGATACAAGCTTTTGCGGGCCATTTCACAAAAAGGCGGGTTCTTTTATTCCGAATCGTACCCAAAACTAATCAGCACCAACCCCGCCCACAAGTGACTTACCTACCAAATTTTGTGAAATTCGGTTCATTAGTTTTTTGGTTAGAGTGGATACAAAATCTGCACAGACAGACAGACACACAGACACACAGACATACACACAGACGTCACGCTAAAAATGGTTTTTTCGTATTCTAAAGGTCTCGAAACGTGTAGATCCGTCGAAAACTCGAGTTGCGATTTTTGGCATGATTCTAATACTTTCCCTATACATTACTATGTATTGCAGGGAAAGTAAAAATCTGATGTGGGCAGCACATGACTTCCCCTGCACACTTATATTCACGTTCTCTTTATTTTAATTACATTTAATTCACTTATAATTCAATTTTCGTTCTCATTTGATAACTGGACTTATTTTCAAAGATGGCGTAGAGAACATACGAAAAAACTAAAATATCTCGAGAACGACTAGACCTAGTGTAATGGGGTTGGTCTTATTCTTTTCTTCGTTAAAAATTACGCATAAAACTAAAATTTAATGGATATATTTGGCATACGTAATTTTTTATTTTAGATTTTGACGATTTTTGCGGGCCATTTTGCAAAAAAAGGCAGGTTATTTCTTTCCGAATCGTACCAAAATCTAATCAGCACCAGGGTGACCTACAAGTGACTTATTTACAGAATTTTGTGAAATTCGGTTCATTAGTTTTTCAGCTAGAGTGGATACAAGCTTTTGCAGGCCATTTCGCAAAAAATGCGGGTTCTTTTATCCCGAATCGTTCCCAAAACTAATCAGTACCAGATTCGCCCACAAGTGCATTACCTACCAAATTTTATGAAATTCGGTCAATTAGTTTTTTAGTTAGAGTGGATACAAAATCTGCACAGACAGACAGACAGACATACAGACAGACACACACACAGACGTCACTCTAAAAATAGGTTTTTCGTATTCTAGAGGTCTCGAAACGTGTAGATCCGTCGAAAACTCGAGTTGCGATTTTCGGCATGATTCCAATACTTTCCCTATACATTACCGTGTATTGCAGGGAAAGTAAAAATCTGATGTGGGCAGCACATGACTTTCCCTGCAGACTTATATTCACGTTCTATTTATTTAAATTAAATTTAATTAATTTTTAATTCAATTTCCGTTCTCATTCGGTAACCGGGCTTATTTTCAAAGGTGGCGTAGGAAAAGTACGAAAAACTAAAATATCTCGAGAACGGCTAGCCCTAGTGTAATGGGGTTGGTCTTATTCTTTTCATCGTTAAAAATTACGTATTAAATCAGCATTTAATGGATATATTTGAGTATACCCAGTTTTTTATTTTAGATATTGGCAATTTTTGCGGGCCATTTTGCAAAAAAAGGCAGGTTATTTTTTTCTGAATCGTACCAAAATCTAATCAGCACCAGGGTGACCAATACGTGACTCATCTACCGAATTTTGTGAAATTCGGTCTATTAGTTTTTCAGCTACAGTGGCACAATACAAGCTTTTGCGGGCCATTTCACAAAAAAGGCGGGTTCTTTTATTCCGAATCGTACCCCAAACTAATCAGCACCAGCCCCGCCCACAAGTGACTTACCTACAAAATTTTGTGAAATTCGGTCCATTAGTTTTTTAGTTAGAGTGGATACAAAATCTGCACAGACAGACAGACACACAGACACACACACAGACGTCACGCTAAAAATGGTATTTTCGTATTCTAGAGGTCTCGAAACGTGTAGATCCGTCGAAAACTCGAGTTGCGATTTTCGGCATGATTCCAATACTTTCCCTATACATTACCATGTATTGCAGGGAAAGTAAAATGGTACAGGTTTATCTTCTAATACCATTTTAGCGTTTTCATTTTGGTATATGTTGACCCAATTTCATAGCACCTTCATTTTGGCACATAATTGACCCAATTTCATATTTTTTGTAAATTTGTTTACAAACGGGATCAGGATGTTTTATTCTTTAAATCTGCCTATGAAGATAATTTTGTATAGCGAGAACAGAGATTCTTATACTTCTTTGTAGGAGAATTAAATTAAATATTTAATATAGAATGTTTTGAATAGCCATGTCATTTGAAATACTGTAAGAATTTGTACATAATTGTGAATTTTAAGTTTATTTATATTATACATTTCGTACGAAGAACGGGTATACTGTTATAGTCGACGCTAAAACTGTTACAGAGGTATTTATTTGACACAATAAGGTTATCTTCAAATGGCTGTTCTATTCAAGATTGCTATAAAATAAACGCTTACATGCACAGAAATCTATAATGTACAGCAGGGTTGGCCAACACGAGGCCCGCGGGCCGCATGCGGCCCGCGGAGCTAGGTCAAATAAACATAAATATTAACTTTATAGTACATATCTCCCAAAGAACATTACACATGAGTCGTTCGTATCATATATTACTTTCCCTGCAATACATGGTAATGTATAGGGAAAGTATTGGAATCATGTCGAAAATCGCAACTCGAGTTTTCGACGGATCTACACGTTTCGAGACCTCTAGAATACGAAAAAACTATTTTTAGCGTGACGTCTGTGTGTGTGTCTGTGCAGATTTTGTATCTACTCTAACTGGAAAACTAATTGACCGAATTTCATAAAATTTGGTAGGTAAGTAACTTGTGCACGAATCCGGTGCTGATTAGTTTTGGGTATGACTCGGGTTAAAAGAACCCGCCTTTTTTTGCGAAATGGCCCGCAAAAGCTTGTATCCACTCTAACTGAAAAACTAATGGACCGAATTTCACAAAATTTGGTAGATAAGTCGCTTGTAGGCCACCCTGGTGCTGATTAGATTTTGGTATAATTCGAAAAAAATAACCTGCCTTTTTTTGCAAAATGGCCCGCAAAAATCATCAAAATCTAAACTTAAGAACTACGTATGCTCAAATATAGCCATTAAATGCTAGTTTAATACGCAATTTTTAGCGAAGAAAAGAATAAGACCAACCCCATTACACTAGGACTAGCCGTTCTCGAGATATTTTAGTTTTTCGTATTTTTCCTACACCATTTTTGAAAATAAGTCCAGTTTTCAAATGAGAACGAAAATTGAATTAAAAATGAATTAAATTTAATTTAAATAATTAGAACGTGAATATAAGTCTGCAGGGAAAGTCATGTGCTGCCCACATCAGATTTTTTTTAAATTATAGCTAAGAGAAATTTGAAATATCTCGTATTTTTGGAAAAATTCATTGGTTTTGAGCTATTTTAAATATCCCGCATTTTCGGGAAAATTCATAGATTTTAGCTATTTCAAATATTCCGCTATTTGACACTCAAGGTTACTTAGTTTTTTGTCCGACGCTAGGTGTTGATAAAATTTGATATGTGATTTCAACTTCTGATATATATGTTCTGTGGTCTTCGGCGTCTTTGGGAAGCTCGCAACGCTATCGGGCTCATAACTACTTTCAGTCCAGCTTGACAAAGTTCCTTGTTATTCTGTAGTTTCGTTCTATTATCGCCACTGCGTCTGGAGAGATTTTGCGATCGACGTTAAAATACATATTTATCATATTTATAATAAGAGTTCAAACTACTTTAACCAAGTATCCTGTCTACCATATCGATTCTATAGGTAAGTAAACCCTGAAACGTTTTATTTATGTATTTTAATTTAATTAATTAATATTAATTAGTATTACCCGTGGTAAATTAAAACAAAGCCCATATGCTTGATATGCAACGAATCTGTTTCTGTTTTGAAAGAGTATAACATCAAACGGAACTAAAAGACTGAACATGCAAATAAGTTTGATAAGTACAAAAGGCAATTTCGACAAGAGCAAGTAAATGACTTAAAAAAAAATTTCTGCACAACAAAAAATATTTACTAGAACGGGTTCAGAGTCAACATGCTATATAAAAACTAGTTATGCGGTAGCCATGATACTAGCAAAAAAATCGAAGCTATATTCAGATGGTGAAATGATTAAGGAATGTTTGGAGAGCATCGTTGAAATTCTGTGTCCAGAAAAGAAGAAGGATTTCTCAAAAATAAGTCTGTCTCGTCAGACTATTACTAGGCCTGTGGACGACATTGGAAAACATATTGAAGATAATTTGAAAAGTCGAGCATACGAGTTTATATTTTATGCTCTAGCATTGGCTGAAAGCACAGATATGGCAGATACTGCCCAACTGGCAATTTTTATCAGGGGTGTTGATGTCCATTTTAAAAAGACAGAATTAGCGGCACTGTATCCACTTAAGGACACTACTAAGTCACGAGATTTGTTAGAAGCAGTTACATCGACATTGAATCGCTTTTCGTTACAACTTAACAACGGATGGTGCTCCAGCAATGGCTGGGAAACACGAAGGTTTAGTAAAATTGATTGAAAATGAGGCCTCCAAAGTCGGTAATACTTCAATGCTAAATTTTCATTGCATTATTTATCAGGAGAATTTATGTTCGAAATCCCTCAAAATGGACCATGTCATGAAAGTGGCCGTCAAAATAGTGATCTTCATTAAGTCGAGCGGGTTGAATCACCGTCAGTTCCAAGAATTTCTAAAGTCTTTGGACTCAGATTATAATGCCGTTACATTTTATGCAGAAGTAAGATGGCTGACCCGTGCCAAAATGTTGAAAAGAGTGTTTAATTTGCAGCAAGAAATACAATCATTCTTTGCAAGCAAGTCAAAAAGTATCCCAGAGTTTGAAGACAAAGAGTGAGTTTGCGACTTTGCATTTCTGGTCGATATAACTAGCCACCTAAATGACGTTAATACTCGTCTACAAGGGAAAGATCAATTAATTAATAAAATGTATGATCACATTTCTGCATTTCAAATGAAACTTGGTCTTTGGGAACAACAGTTGAGGACAAAAAACTTTACTCACTTTCCTACATTGTCATTGCAACCAGACGTCACACAGGAGGCGGCGGATAAATACGCTTCTTTGATATCTGACTTAAACCTCGGATTTGAAAACCGATTTCAGGATTTTAAAAAACATCATGTGCTTTTTTGTGCATTTGCAACGACATTCGCGGTAGACGTGAATTTATTACCAGGAAGATTACAAATGGAACATTGCGAAATGTGCTGTGATACACAGTTAAAGGAGAAATTCCATCAGGTTGATTTGGAAGAGTTCTATAAAACGCATTTGGACAAGGATAAATATCCTGCGTTTTACAAACATGCTCTGTTGATGGTTTCGCTATTTGGAAACACTTATACGTGTGAACAGCTTTTTAGTCGCAGGAAGCACATCAAATCACAAGTGAGAACACGAATTACTGATGTTCATTTGGAAAACTGTTTGCGTGTAGCTAGCTACAACATCAGTCGAGATCAATTTTGATGCACTTAGTTCTGCAAAACAAAGTCAGATGTTTCACTTTTAAATATTTTTAAATACTCTAATAAATATGTTTGATTCTCAGTTATGTTTTATTTTCTTCAAAAAATAAATATACCTATTTCTTGTTTTTTTTACATTAAACCAGGCAAGTGTTTGACCACGATCTCACCTACTGGGAAGCGACAATGTGGTCGAAACTGTAGTACGTGTGCTTGTTTACTTTAATTAACAAAAAAAAAAAAAAAGTAGGTGCGTGGCCCTGCAGGAAATATTATTTCTGAAATTTGGCCCGCCTGCTGAAAAGGTTGGTCACCCCTGATGTACAGTCTGTTCCCAAATGCCCTCTACTACCGAGAAAGACTTGAATTCGAGAAAGACTATTATCGCTTATTATGACAAACATTGCAGATGTCACTGTGTTATAGTATACTCTAACAACCGATAAAGTATGACCGGCATTTATTGCCTCCCATATATGCGTTTCGGTCGTTTATGGTTGAAGACCCAAGCCGTCCGACTTATCCAAAGACCTGAGCAACCAAAAGGATGGCCGGATGGTCGTTTATGGTGTCGATGCTCTACAATTTTGTAATTGGGTTTTGTTTTCATCTATATCGCTTTGTTTCCGAGTTTGTTATTCTAGCTTTTTAAATTTTCCCCTAGGGGCGCTGCAATTATTTTCATTCGATCGGGCATAGTCACTTTACCAGCCCTAACGTGTACACTCGTGGGCTTCTCCTTACAAAGTAATTGGGGTGTTTAATGGGGTGGGACATGTATTCCTGGAACTAAATTTCGAAATTGATTACTTTTACTTTCGCATACTATTGCGTAGAGGGAGTATTGTTTTGTATAAAATACTCGCTTTAGTGATTTTGACGGATAAGCGCCCCTTGAACACATTTCAAACACTTTTGAAAAGATGTCCTTTTGTGAGGCATGGGCGCAGTAATTCAAGGACAATACGCCTACCGACGCCCACAAAAGAATTTTATTCGGATATTACCAGAATTTTAAGGAAAAATAGAAGTGATAACTTATAGAAAAGACATAATATAGGAATGATTACATTTCAATTCATTTCAATTTTTCTTTGACAATTTTAAATAAATAATCCGTCATTTTTAACATTTTACAATACAGTTGAAAAGTGTTTTTATGACTTTGTTCATTCTGTCTATCAGTTCGCACAAAAACTGCCGTAAAAATGACTTTATCAAAATGGAATTTTAGTATGTTGGTGAGACGATCATACAGAACATAATGTAAATGAATAATATCACCCAATTATTTTTGGATTGAACCCGGTTTAAAAAAATGAAATACATTGAACCCTATGGGACCTAATTTTTCAAACATTTTTTAAGCGAAGTTAAAATTCACAAATTGCTTCGCAAATTTTAGGAAATATTCAATTATCCCGTAAAATGTTTAAAAAAATTTTCAGCAAAATATGTTTAGTAGTTTTTTAAATAAATATTAAAATAATAATTACGCCCATATAATATTAAGAGATCGCGTGACCCACTTCAAAATAAAATATGGCATCCTTTTTTTCCCAGAGTAAAAATCGTGATTTTTAGAGTTCTTTTAAATTTATATTTAGTGTTGCATCCGTCCTAAAACCGCTTTATTTTTGAGTATTTTCTGTGCATCTATATTCTGCGCCAACGCAATTACAATATTTTTCAGTTTAAATGATCATCAAACTTTGATTATTTCTACAACGAAGCCTAATTTTAATGGATGCAGAATGTAAACAAGTGATTGTAAGATGAGTTGTATAAGAATTGCTGATTTTTTTTTCATGGAAAAGTATTTAACTCTGGAGTCTGGAATAAAAGTGTATGAATGAAATATTCACTGCTTTTACATAGAGAGCCAGGCGATTTATATTTCTATGACGTTATTTGAATAAAGATAATTTTTTTTTTTTTGATGAAGTTAAGTTTTCAAGTAAAGTAAAGTATAGTAGTTCTGTGATAATTAAAAAAATATCACCGCTGAATGCATCACATTTTAGAGATGCCATACATTCAGCGGATTGCATTTCAGTTGGAAAGTGTTTCATAATCAATGCTTTATGCATGATTGATCTTTTTTAACACTTTACAACAAAGTTGAAAAGTGTTTATGACTTTGTTCATTCTGTCTGTCTGCCCGTTAGCACGATAACTGCCGTAAAAATGACAATATCAAAATGAAATTTTAGTATGTTGTTCAAACGGTCTGTGGGACCTATGGGAATATAAATGAATAATATCACCCAATTAGTTTTGGCGTGAATCCGGGTTGAAAAAATGAAATACATTGAACCCTATGGGACCTAATTTTTCAAAAATTTTTAAGCTGATTTAAAATTCCCAAATTACTTCGAAAATTTTAGGAAATATTCAAATTATCCCATAAAATATATAAAAAAATTTCAGCAAAATATATTCAGTAGTTTTTAAATAAAAATTAAAATAATAATTACACCTTTTATATGAAGCGATCACGTGACCACTATATGAAAAGATTACGTGACCCACTTCAAAATAAACAAGAAAGATCAATCATGCATAAGCATTGATTATGAAACACTTTCCAACTGAAATGTAATTTCATTTAAAAATTTCTAAAATGTGATTCATTCAGTGGCAATATCTTTTACATTATCACAGAACTACAGTAATTTATTATACTTAAATATTTAAAACTGTATCGAAATATAAATCATCTGATTCTTTATGCAAAATCAATGAATATTTCATTCATATAACTTGTATTCCAGACTCCAGAGCTAAATAATTTTGTGTGAAAAAAATTCAGCAATTCTTATGTAATTCATCTTACAATCGCTTGAGATATTTGCATTCTGCATATGTTAAAATTAGGCTTCCTTGAAGAAATAATAAAAGTTTAGGGATCATTTAAAATCACAACTATTGTAATTGCATAGGCACGGAATTTAGATACACAGATAATACACAGATAATATATATGTGTATGTGTATGTACTCAAAGTATTGGAATCGTGCCGAAGATCGGAACTCGAATTTTCAAAGGATCTACACGTTTTGGGACTTCTAGAACACGAAAAAACTACTTTTAGGAAGACGTCTGTGTGTGTAAGGGTGTATCTGTGTATGTTTCTGTGTGTCTGTGCGGATATTACATCCACTCTAATTGAAAAACTAATGGACCGAATTTCATACAATTTGGTAGGTATGTTTTTTGTGGGAAATCCTGATGTTCATTAGATTATAGTACGATTCGTAATAAAAGAATCTGCCTTCTTTGCGAAATGGCCGCAGAAATTGCCTTTATCCACTCTAGCTAAAAACTAATGAACCAAATTTAACAAAATTTAGAGTATAATATTTCAATAACCTACAAGTGATTTATATACCAAATTTAACAAAATTTTGTATATAAATCATTTGTAGGTTATTCTACTACGATTCGGGAAAAAGGAACGGGCTATTTTTGCGAAATGGCCAGCAAAAATCGTTATATATAAAAATAAAAGACTACGTGTGCTCAATTATATCAATTAAATTCCTATTTTATATGTGATTTTTGACAACAAAAAGAATAAGACTAACCCCATTACTCTAGGACTAGCCGTTCTTGAGATATTCTAGTTTTTTCGCTACGCCACCTTTGACAATAAGTCCAGCTATCAAATGAGAACCAAATTTAAGTTTAACGTGTAAATTCAATGTCATTTAAAATACTTATGTTGTGCAGATAAACTCAAATTATCATTGAATAAATAAAGAGAACGAATATGAGTCTGCAGAGAAAGACATGTGCTGTCCACATCAGAATTTTTAACAATATTACACCAATGATTTATAGAAGTGAACGGGGATTATTTTCAGGCCATTTCGAAAAAAATGTATAATCTATATTTAAAGATCCATCAAATTTTTGTCGAATAAAATGTTCAACAAATTTAAGCTGTGTACCAAATTTTAACTCTCTAGGACGTAGGAAAGTGCATTTAAAATGCCATCAATTAAATTTATCATGAAGAGTTATATAAAATTTAAAAAAAATGAAAAATTGTTATCTACCAAATTTATCTTAAAATATGAAGCCACTCCCATATGCAAAACGTTTAAACAAATGGAGAGATATTTATTATATAATATCTCTCTCTTTTCTTTCTGGAAGATATCCCAAAGTCAGAATTTAATTGAATTTGTTTTTTTCCCTATATTAAATAATTTTTTTTAATTAAAAAACTACTTAACATATTTTACTGAATTTTTTTTTATATATTCTATGGGATAATGTGAATATTTCCTAAAAATTTCGAAGCAATTCGTGAATTTTAAATTTACTTAAAAAATGTTTGAAAAATTAGGTCCCATAGGGTTCAATGTATTTCATTTTTTCAACCCGGGTTCATTAAAAAACTAATTGGGTGATATTATTTATTTATATTCCCATAGGTCCTACAGACCGTCTGAACAACATACTAAAATTTCATTTTGATAAACTCATTTTTACGGCAGTTATCGTGCTAACGGACAGACAGACAGACAGACAGACAGACAGACAGACAGAATGAACAAAGTCATAAACACTTTTCAACTTTGTTGTAAAGTGTTAAAAAATATGGCATCCATCTTATGTCAAAATCGTGATTTTTAAAGTTCTTTCTAATTCATATTTAGTATTGTATCCGTCCTAAAACCGATTTATTTTTGCTTAAATTCTGTGCATCTACATACTGAAATAACGCAATTACAATATATTTGAGTGTAAAGGATCATCCAACTTTGATTATTTCTACAACGAAACCTATTTTCCACTTATGGAGAATGCAAATACCAAAAGATGTTGAATGAGTTGTACAAAAATTGCTGCATTTTTTTAACGAAAAATTATTTAGATCATGGAGTCTACAATATAGCTGATATGAATGAAATATCAATTGATTTTACAGAGAGAAGGACGACTTTGGCGATGAAGTTTTAAGCATAGAGTTTAATTACTTGTATCTCCATGGTCTCATGTTTTTAAATAAAATAAATTATTATAGCATTGTGATGAATGAAATGAATGGGAAAATGTTTATCAATGAAGTGCTGCTTTTATAGAGAGAGCCAGGCTTGTTATATTTCGATGACGTCATTTAAATAAATTTCATTTGTTTTCGATGAAGTTTTCAAATATAATAAATTATTGTAGTATTATGACAATTTTAAAAATATTATCGAGGAATGTATCGCATTTTAGAGATGCTTAAACCAGGCAATTTATATTTCAATGCCGTCATTTGAATGAAGTTCATTTTTTTCGATCAAGTTTTAAGTTTTCAAATATAATAAATGAATGTAGTATTGTAATAATTTAAAAATATTACCGAGGAATGTATCGCATTTTGGAGATGTTTAAATAAAATTGCATTGAAGTTGGAAAGTGTTTCATAATCAATGCTTTATGCATGATTGATCTTTCTTGTTGTTATATATGTCATTTCTATCTCACGCCATTCTGGGCATGATTTCGAAGGGGGGGGGGGGGGGGGGTGCAGAATCCGGGGAGGAGATCAACTTAAATTTGATGAAATATTGTATTATCGTCGCAAATATGTATATGTATAAAATTTCAAGAAAATTGGCTCGGCAGAAATAGGTCAAAAATTGATTTCAAGATTTGACCCAAACAAAACAAAGAAACCAACCCAAATAAAAGTGTACAAAAAAAGTTTTCGCGGGTAGTTGTTATTTTATGACGCACCGAAACAATCACGGATAACACAGAAAAAAGTGGGGAAAACCCTTTGGAATGGGGAAGTAATCAAATGTCGATAAAACTTTGATACTTGAAACATTTCTATATGTTTACTTTCAGTGATAGCATTTTCTATTTAGTTTCATCAATTGCACTTCCTTTGTAATAACTCAAGAATCTAATATAGAGAGAAAAGTACTTTCGAAACAAAAGGTGTTTAACACTAAACGTACCAACGCTCAATATATACTTATTAGTACCGTAACCGGTCAAATGACCGGTTTTTAGATAAAAACTTTATCTTTTCTGATTGAATGCAGGTAATATTGATTTTAGTAAGGAAATATTAAACAAACTTTAAGGTAATAGACTTCATTCGGTTCCTAAACCTCGATTTGTATCTTCTATTGTGCATGTTCTTATATGTTTCTTATTACAGTGGTCAATTATCAATGAAAATGCAGTCTTCACTTTGCCTTTTATAATATTATGTTTTGCACATCCCGTTGAACCTCCCGGCCGTCCAAACAGTTACCTTACACCTTTCTGGTAGGTCGGACGGTCTGGGTCTCAACAACAACATCCCGTTGAACCTGATTCTTTCCTGAAAATGTTATGAAGTGCTGCTCTCCCAGATGTAGCACCTATTTACATTTCTTCCCAAACAGTGCCATCAATCGAAATATACTGTTCATTTTTTCATTCTCATCTTCAGAACTTGAGAGCAATCCCATTTTTTTATCGTCCCCTACTTATTATATTCACAATATTCTCCTCTTCATCGTCGGTATCTGTAGTCTCACACTCAGTGTCTAATGAGCCAACGGCCCTACCGTGCTGAAAACGGTTCTCGTGACGAACTTAGGTTCTCGTTAGATCACCGAAGTCAAGCAGCATCGGGCGCGGTTAGTACTTGGGTGGGTGACCACCTGGGAACACCGCGTGCTGTTGGCACATTTCGGGCGCGGTAGCCCGGTGGTTTGCGCGCTGGATTTGCACGCTGCCACAACTGCCGCTGTGTTCATGTGGAGTACGATCACGTTAAACATGTGGGTCCGTAGGTCCTTCCGAGAGGTTGGTGGTAGGGGAAGGAGGGTACGGTCCCTGTGGATGCCTCCCCCCACTGGGTTCCGGTCTAAATTGGGTGGCACTTCCCGGCCGTCCAAACGGTTACCTTACACCTTTCTGGAAGGTCAGACGGTCTGGGTCTCAACAACAACTCAGTGTCTAATAGATCATTATCAAATATCAATCTTCACTTTCAGAAAGTTCACCTTCATCAATTTCCGAAAACTCTTCGCCTGTTATTTATTTCTTCTAAGAACATTGTGCGTTTTGAATGTTTCGACATTTTTTCAGGGTGGTCAAGATTAGGAATGGAGTAACGTTGTAAAAACAAAATATAAACTAACTAGTAATACGTTTTAGATTTTGTCACCTTTTCTAGAAACTTGAAATTTTACGCACTTCATTGAAATTTTAATACACAATTATTTTAAATTGAACTTGCTACGTAAGTCTCTGCAGAAATGTGCAGGAAATTGATGAAAATATGTGGAATGTGCATGTACATCACATTTTCTGACCAGAAAACCTTATAAGGCAATACATTTTTCTGCCGGTCAAATGATAGGTCGAGGTAGATAACGGTAGACTATGGATCTTTATCATATAAACACAAGAAGAAAATAAATATTGAAAAATTGATTGTATACATTTAATAGAAAAATTCTCGAAGTCAAGTGAGAAAAAGCGATAACATTGTATGCGAATTTTCTAATCAAAAGTTTACAACCGGTCATTTGACCGATCATGGTATGTTTAGTGTTAAGTTTGCAGATAATTAGATCTGTCTAACCATTCCTGATCAGTGTTCAAATGAAAACATTTGTAGCACTACTAGCGGAGAATTGAAGAAGTTAGAAACACGAACTCGCCAACAAAGCGAGATAGAAAAAAGAAATGTCAATTACATATAAAGTTGTAAAGCACTGCCAAATAAGTAGGAATTACTCAATCGGTTGTTAGACGCGCAGTCAATAAATATATGTAATTATACTATAATATTCTTTCTCAAATTCAAATGTACATTATCAATGGTAACAGGCTCTACACTAAATGCAAGCAAGCGCTGTTTATTGCTATAACACAAATTTACCTATAACCCTATTGTGTCATAAATGCATCTTGCAATCAATTTAGTGGCGATTCCCGCGAATTAGACAATGCTTTACATTTTTGAAATTGACGTTTTTCTTCAATCTCGCTTTGTTATCGTGTTCTTGCGTAGCCCCCGTCACTATAGTAACGGGGGTTACGGTTCTTGTTCCTAACTTCTTCCAATTCTCCACTAGGGGGCGCTGCAATCATTTTTATTCGAATGAGCATGATTATTTTATTATAGATAAAACTAACGTGTATAACCGGTGACGATTTTTTATTCCGAAGTTCTTGGGGGTGTTTAAAGAACTTTCATAAGAACCCAGAGGGCCGCCCATACAAATTCTGGGCCACTTACAAAAGATTTACTATAGCCCCCTTCACTATTTTCCCCTCTTTGTGAATTTTTCATGTCTTCAACTCTGAAAAAAATAATAATAATAACAAAAAATAGGTCGAAGCTCCCTAAGAAGTCCGGGTCCTCCCATTTGAGTGGTGCCCCCCCCCCCCCCCCATTATAAAATGAAACATTTTAATACATGTTTCTAACTGAAGTAGCTCCTTAGCCACCGATGGTTTTTGATAGCACATTTCAGGAGAAATATTAATCAAGAAGCAGGAGGAAGAGTAGAAAATAAAGTCTGTTTTTGAAGTTGCCAAATTTAATAATTTCTACCTTATATTAATTAATTAAGTGTACCTCCTTTTACTTTCCCTAACATATGTTTGGGGAAATATTAGAATAGGGTCAAAAATTCAAATTCCGAGTTTTTGAAGGATTTTTATGTTTTAAACATTCTAGAGCAAGAATCGAATATTTTCTGAATGATGCCTATGCAGATGTTCGTATAGACTCTAGCGCAAATACTATCCATTTAATTTTCATGAAATTTGATAGTTTGGAGTCAGGCATTACCCTGGTGCTAATTAGATTTTAATATGAATCAAATTGAATAGAATATATAGAACCTGCATTTTTTTTTTTTTAAATGATTAAAAAAATCTAAAAATATCGAAATAAAAGAAGTATGCTTATTATTATTAGCACAATAATTTCATATGATGAAATAAATTACATTACTCTTACAGTCCTAAGACATACCGATCTTCAGATGTTTTCTTTTTCTGAAATTTTGACACATTTGAGTCCTATAAAAATGAGCCACATTGACAAATAAAACAGCAAATTATTTAAAGACACACAAAAAATCTGCATCTAATTTCAATTTAGTGCGTTTTTGACGCGAAATATCTTAGTGTGCTTGGTACAAAGGAAATTATGAAAGAAATGTGATGGGGATGAAACGGAGTATGTACTGGAAATGACATCATATTGTTATGAATATGTGGCGATTGTGCGTCGCCGTGGTCCCGAACCAGGGACCTGATGCTTCGTAGACCGACATTATAATCACTGAGCAAAAGCTAGCTCCTCCTCTGTTCTTATAATTCGGGTTTTGCCGGTGTGGCATCTCCTCATCAGCGAGGGGAGTGTGCGGCAGCAAAGACATCTATCAAAGATGCCTCACGAGCCAAACCCGAATTATAAGAACAGAGGAAGAGCTAGCTTTTGCTCAGTGATTATAATGTCGGTCTGCAATGCATCAGGTCCCTGGTTCGGGACCACGGCGACGCACAATCGCCACAATGATGACTGGACGCTTGAAAAATCGCAACCTTCCTTTCCAACGACTTCGCCTCTCAGCACGAGATGGCAGCACCACAAGGAGTCAGAAGCCTTGACACTCCCTTCCTGGTTGACCACGACTGTCCGTCACGCCGAGGCAACACGCCTCCCGGCCCTGACGTCACGCCGAGGCGACACGCCTCTCGGCCTCCTTATCAGCGAGGGGAGTGTGCGGCAGCAAAGACATCTATCAAAGATGCCACACCGGCAAAACCCGAATTATAAGAACAGAGGAGGAGCTAGCTTTTGCTCAGTGATTATAATGTCGGTCTACGAAGCATCAGGTCCCTGGTTCGGGACCACGGCGACGCACAATCGTCACAAATACATAATAGAAAACCATTGAATTTGAAGGTCTAGGTTACTTGATTTCATAATTCTAGAAACTTCTTAAATTTTGTAGATTGAATAAGAACTTTACGAGTTACATGTTTTTCTCAGAACTTTCCACAGAGGGTATACAAGCTCATCATTCAGTGAGGTTATTGACGTGATAAAAGTATCTGCCTAACTCAATACAGAACACAGTATGTAATTATTGTTCTGATTATATATACCTTTTAATCTGTATTATAAAACAATTGATAGAAAAATGTAAAACATTGAAATTTTAGATCTGCGTATCACTACACTATATGCCAGTATGTGTTTATCACTTGCGCTCACTGCACGCTTGTCTAGTGGAATGAATGCAAACATTCTATAAATCTATCAAAACTGTATAATTAAACAAAACAAAATAAAATAATTAACAACAGAAAATAACAAAAGCTTTCCTGGGCACTTTGTATCGTCATTACAGAGAACACACATCAACATCTTCCCATTCGAAATATACAAAAAGACTAATGCTGCACGAGCAGTAGTTATTCACAATTTTTTATACATTATTTTGGGCAATAAAACCTATTTTAATAAATATAAAACATAAATGAGTAAGAAAGTTTATAATCTACTGAATGCCAGCGTTCACATTAGATTTTTATATATTGTTAAAAATACCTAAAATGTCTTCCCGGCATATAGTCTGTCTCTGCCAAAACACAAGATTTATAAGTTATTGATTAAAGGTCTAGTTCACTGAACTTGGCGATAAATTTAGCAGAATGTCGAAAATATGGAGACTATTGGAAACTTCTCAAATTTTGCAAATTGGTGAAGAATTTTCTGGAAACTTATCAAATTTTGTATATTGGTTAAAAATTTTCTGGAGACTGTTGGAATTATCTCAAATTTTGTAGATTGGTTAAGAATTTTCTGGAGATTATTGGAAACTTCTCAAATTTTGTAGATTGGTTAAGAATTTTTTGGAGATTATTGGAAACTTTTCAAATTTTGTAGATTGGTTAAAATTTTTCTGGAGACTATTGGAAACTTCTCAGATTTTGAAGATTGGTTAAGAATTTTCTGGAGACTATTGGAAACTTCTCAAATTTTGAAGATTGGTTAAGAATTTTCTGGAGGCTATTGGAAACTTCTCAAATTTTGTAGATTTAAGAACTTTCTGAGATATGTAGATTTTACGTGAAATTTTCATTGAGGATTATATAAGCTAGTCATCATTTAGTTAGCGACAGTTGGCATGAAACAAATAAAGGTGACGTGTGAATATGTCGGTATTTCAAAAATATAATTTTCTGTTTTGTGGAACTTTTAACTGCTTTTTTATTGCATTTAATGGTTGTTTTGTAACTTTACTAAAATGGTTCAAAGTTATTAGCTATATATTGCACCTGTTTAAGTTTACTGGTGCTTTAAATAAGGCGCTAGTCATCCAGAAATTTGAACTTATTCTTGTATAACGAGAATACTTCCACTATTCCAGCAGAATCATTATAATACGTGAAGTAAATGGAAATTATTGAAGCATGACAGAGTGTGGTCTGCAAACAAGAGTCAACTAAGAGTTTTTGAATTAAAATGTTTGGGAAACTCTGAATTGCAGTACTATTACACAGAAATTAGTTTAAGTATCAGAATGTCACAAATTACATCAATACTTGAGCTTTTGTTTGCAAGATATATTTCCTGAATCAGCAGCTTTTCTCCACATTAGTTTGGTAGGAGGAACAGTGGATGCCAAGTGTTTGATCATTGTTCAGTCACTTGTTGGCAATATATGAAATGAAAAACACTACATAATTAGAAGCTACATAAATCAGAGTTTACATTAGTTATAAGCAACAAAAAGTAAGAAAAGGCCAAAAATGCATTTACATATGCATATTTTGATGTGGTTCAAGCAAAATTTTATATAATAAAAGTTAGAAATAATATAAAAGGTTAAGTAACAGCTAAATATACGTGGCAAACCAAGTTGCCGATAATTTACTTTTTTTTTGGCAACTGTCTTTTGGAAACTGCAACTTTTAAATCGAATATTTTTTCTAAAATTATTATATTTTCCCTGGGAAAAAATACTGCTTTTTGCTGAAATTATTACTTTTCCACAAGGAAAAACTGACTTTCATGGAAAAAATAAATACTTTTAAAGATCTTTGATAAAAAAAAAAATACTCATAATAAAAAAATAAAGACTTTTTAAGGACCATGAGAGCAACGTTCAAAGAGAACTTACAATATAATACACACTTCATGGCATAAGCAGAGACAATGCAAAATGCATAAACATGATTTTATTATTTTTAAAAGAGATATCCATTTTCTACATGGAGATTCAGCAAAATATATACAAATATACATATGGATGTATAATACATATACATAAATAAAAATAGTGTATCATAAATGGTGGGAACTATGAACTCCATTTATAGATAAATCAATTGAAATAATGTTAATACTGATCAAAGTAAATAATAATACACTACATTATTTCACAGAGATTTTGTATGTCATGTATTATGTAACAGTAATTTCAATATTTCAAAAGAAATTTCAACAAACAGAAAAATTAAAATATAAATAGAAGAGTTATAAAAAAAATGTCTTCATATATTAACCTTTCCGTTAAAAAAAGTATTTTTTGATGCAATCAATCTGTTCACATACTTATTACTGCAAAACAGAAGCAATGCTGTTCCTCTTTTGCAATATATATTTATATCGAGCTGCAGGGCCTAATTAATGCACGGGCCTCCATGCCGCGGGCCCCCAAAATTTAAGGGGACTCTAAAATTTTGTGTTTGATAATATTTTTAAGAAGAAATAATTTTTTAATTAATTTACAATTAGTAATATTAGTTTTTATTTTAAATTATAAAATATGTTAATAGTTTTAAATATTGTATATTCTTTAAAGATAAATATTACATTGAAATAAAATGTTTGGAAGCTTTCTACATGTAAAAAATTTAGGATTGTGATCCTGAGCCCCTAAATTTATGATCTGATGTTTTCCATGTGTTTGGTATGCATATGGATATGTATATACACCAGTAATTTAACTTTGTGTAATACATCTGGGGTTACAGATGTTTTATTTTGAAACAGAAGATGTTTAATTCTGAAAGAGATCCACAAACATCTTAATTTGCTACATATTTAGATTCTTTTACAGTGATGTGTTCCTTTAATCATTTTCATACTACATTCAATTAAACCATGCAATAACTGTTCTTGATTTTTAAAAAGTGACAAATTTAGTGAAAACAAAATATGCATTGCTTTTAACACTTTGTGTACATAAAAATGGGGTTGGTGAGCATAACGATCAAATGAGCAGAGCATCTACACAAACAACAGAATATATATATATAATTTTAAAATGAAATAGAACAATGGAATAAGTAATGGATTCTAGAGCAAAGTAAAATTTGCAGATGAGAAAAACAAAGAAAATAATATAAACTTCATTTAACGTAGAAGCACAGTCGAACACAATTATACAGAACATCAAGTGAATGAAGGATTTTTTGTGACAGCCATTTTTCTTTACAATCATTAAATTGATATAATCCTTTCTCAAAAATCATACCTTGGTATTACCATTAATATAGTTAATATGCATAATTTATAAATCAATATACTCAATCAACCACTATTGTAAAGTTGTAAAAGAGGTTAATAGTTAATAAATAGAATAATTTAAATTTAACTATATTTTGTAATTTATGGCATACATGATATAAAAAATACTGCATATTATATAAAAGAATTACATGATGACATGTAATAAGAATGTAGAATTCAGACAATGAAGTATGAAATTCCATAATCCTTGGATTCTCTCATAGTGGATTCTTCCACTTCCCCTCCCCCCTCTCCCATAAATTTTGAAACAATATAGCACCTGCACCACTTTATCATGACCATTATGAAAGATTTTGATTTTCCAGGACAGCAGAATAACTGTAACAATGAGTTTTTACTGCAAGAACCATCAAAATACTACTGAAATGCAAAGTTTACTTTGTAAAAGTTTCATAGAAAAACATTTTAGGTCTAAGGTAAACAATAATCCTAAAATATTTTAATATCAGGTTAAAAATGCAATTAGAGAGAAAAAAAATTCCTTCATTATATCCATGAAATGATTAGTTATATCGGTGATATTCCATATATATTAATATAAATCAAACTAAACAAAATCATTTGTTTGATATAGCCATGAATTCAATATGTATTTATTATAGCAGGGTTCAACTGTAATTGGGAAAAATAAATAGTGAAATCTGTTTATAATGAGATCATAGTGATTATCGATGTCTGGGGAAGATCCTGCTACAGTACATAATGTTAATAATTTATAGCAAAGAAGCAATATTATTTTGGTCCCATCATATTCCTTATAAGCAGGCGGTATTCAAAGTTTTACATAGAATAAAATTCACAAAAACATAAAATAATTTGCTCAAATGACTAAAAATTAACTATAAATAAAATACTTAATTATTAAAATTTTATAAAATAAATGTGTAAATGCATTAATAGGTTTTGGAAGCAAAAAATATCCCCCTTCATCAGGATGAATGCAAGAGAAGGCACACCAGCAATAGGAAAATATTTATCAATAAGACAGACATTTTTCCTGATTTAGTGGAGTGACTGATATTTTAATGAAGGAATCCCTTTTTGCCCCTGAAACTGGTTAATAGATTTACAAATTTGTTTTATGCTGTTTAACAAATAACATATTTTATTTATAGTAGCACTGCATGATAACTTAATTAAGGAAAAGGCCAACACACCTCTTACTTTTAAATATTCAATTTCACTGGGCTTAGAGTATGAGAAAATATATTATACGTAATGCGAAATAAACTATACATTAAACTCAAACAATTTTCACACTTAAACTACTTGTTAGGTAAGAATTTGTCTAAACTCACAACAATAGTCTAAACTTAACATTTATTTCATTGCATAAATTTAAAACGAAGCCACAACGAAGAACATTACAAGGCAACTTAACAAGATATTTACGAAGAAAAAAAAAAAAAAATAAACACAAACAAAAACCCAAGAATACAAAAAAAAAGTGCCTTTTGCATTGTAAACCAGTCCGTTATAAAAAGAATGTTTTCTGTATGTGTTTATTACAATACTATAATTGAGCCATGAAACCAAAGCTGTATTAATATGATTAAACTTTACGAAGTCAAAAGAGTTTTTGTGTACCTTAGTCATAACATTGCCTAATCTTTCTGAAGGGTGAGGAAAACGGTGAAACTGGTTCAAGGTTAGTGAAGGAATGACAAAGTAGGCACTTTTTTGCTTATTTGTATTACCCTATTATAGAGTAAAAATACCTTATTATCTGAATAAGTAAGTACATATAACAGAATCTGGCAGTTTATTTTAATTTTTATTTTCATCAAAAGATTAGCTTAATATTTATTCAAACAATAGTTTATTTAACTATAAGAAAACAGCATAATTTTTTAGATTCTCAATAACAAATATTTCTATTATAAAAGTTTCATTAAAAAACACTTCCTCTCAAGATGAGAAAATAGCTATGTGATTCTAGATATACAAATATGAAGTGCAAAAACCATAGCAGCATTTCATTTGCCTGGAATGTGCTTTCATCTGTAAATATGATATACAATGAAGTTATTTCTAATTTGGTCAAATGAACTTTTAATATTACATAAACACACACATTTTTATAGTGTGGATTGTTGCATTTTTGTTTTACATATGCGATCGTAAATTATTGCAAAAACTCAAATTTAAATAATTTTTTTTCTATAAATATTATAATATTTGTTGTAGAAACTATTTATACAATTTCTCAATCACTAATATCTACAGAACCTCACTGGTACAACTATCAGCAGTGTCTGTCAGGATCATATACCTCTCTGGTGATCACCGAGGCCCCCCTGCCTTATAAGGGCCCCTTCATCCTACTGATTAATGAAATCAAGAGCAGTCGCTTTTTAAAAGTCAAACACTTTAAATTTGACTGTTTTCCCCAAGCCTAATTTTTTTTTGTTTGCTGTTTATTATTTTTTAATAATTTTTTAAAGTCTAAATAAAATATTTTTTTAAAGTCTAAATAAACAAGTTGTTAAAGTCCTAACAAGCTATTAATAGCCTAAAGCAGAGGTCCACAACTTTTTACTATCAGTGAGCATGAGCACTATGCTAAGTTCTTTTAGGGAGCATCAGCATTATGTTAATTCTTCAAAAAAGCATCACAATATTGACAGTATTCTGGAAGTGCCTAATTTCTATTGTGTGCAAACAAGTATATGCATAACGCTTCTATATTAATTAAAATTAATATTTGGAATTACATAAATTTTATATTAACACAATGCATTTGAATTGCACCTAAAAATTTGATTTTAAAATGAAGTTCTGGAAACTGACATATATAAAATTTTATCAAACTTCAAGTATTTTAATTTACTTATCGTAAAATCCATGAATAGCATCTGAACATACAATTTTATGATCTTTGATTTTCATAAAGATATCAAACTAAAAGGTTTGTTAAATTGTCTGCTGAAATAGTATAGGATTTAAACTCTTTTTATAAATACAATTACAAAATTCTACATATATTTCAATATTCGCAAACACTTCATGATTTAAGAGAGCACCAAATTAACAAGCACGGGCACTATGGTACTTGCAAGCATCACGAGTAATAGGTTGCAGACCTCTGATCTAAAACTTTTGCTGATTATCCAATAAAAACTCTCAAAAACCAAATGGAGGATTAGGAGATAGATAGCAACTAATTCAGTATTTAGTGTTAAGTACTGCTGTAATTCCCTATCATTAAAGAATTTTGAATTGTCCTTTTACTGCTTGCAAAGAAATGTTTTGGGTTAGAAAATGGACACATTATAGCACTTTCTATTTTTATATTTTAGCACCTTTCATTTTTATATTTAGACATATAAATATTAATTTTTTTCCCACTACCAAAATACTTTAATTGATATCAAAAATTAAGAAATATAATATCAATATGAAAATATAACTATTTTACAGTCACAGAACCTACAAATAAAGGGGCATTTCCAAAGTTAGAATTAAGCACCCATTGCCAATAATATGATCTATGGAATCGTTTCATTCTTACGAGCTCATTAGTATGGAATAGCCAATATCCACAATGGAGTTAAGAAAATATGCTACAGGTCACAATTTTATAAATCCTTATGGAAACTGATAAACTCAGTCCTAACATGAAATCAAATTTCTTTCAAATTTAGCTTAAGTGACATAAGGTTGTAATAGTGGATCCGAAATAGCCCAGTGTTAAGGCATTGGGATCACACAAGGTAGACCCGAGTTCGATCCCTGTAACCCCAAACTCACTCTGTGTTTATGCAGAGTATGGGAATGCTAAATCTCTAGGTCCAAAAGTCCATCCATGATGGGTTAGAGAAAGAATGGAACAATCCCTGCGGTTGCCACCCCCCATTTGGTTTTGGTTTAAATTGGGTGGCACTGACCTGACCATTCCAGTAGTTATCTTACACTTTCGAGTAGGTCGGAAGATCTGGGTAGGAAAAAACGAGGCTGTAATGGCAAAGTTCATAGTCCTAATTCCAACTTTTTGAAAGCCCCCCCCCCCCATAGTCATAGACCTTGCATGTCCCTGGGTGCAAATATTTGCAATGGGTACATAATCCTATCTTTGAGTACAACTCTTACAGGTAAATTATGTTATTATCCACAGAATGAGGATTCAACTCTCAGAATAAATGGTATTAAATATGCATAAAAATGGTTGTGTACTAGTTTTCATGGTTCAATTAGTATGTAACATAAATATGGTGCAGTTTCCCTTTAGAAAGTTCCCTCAGAAATGAATCTCTTTGTAATATGACCATACCTGGTTCATGCCTAATAAAATCTTGCACCTTCCCAAATTTCGATTTAAAATTAAATAGAAATAAATAACAACCATACTGACAATGATTTGAATATATTTATATAAAACTTTATAACTTGAGATAAAATTTTTAACGTCAATGATTGATTTTTAAACTTTTAACCAGTGCAAACAGTTTTAAAATCAAGAAAACATGTTTTATACCATACAAAACTAGCACATTTAAATATGTGCATTTAATAAACTTGAAACAGCAGAATAATAGATGCTTCAAGTAGTCATTGTGGTTTCAAAATACTTCTTTTTGCTGGGGTACATTGCAAAGAGGCAAAGTTGGGATAGAGAAAGTATAGCTCCAAGAAAGTTTGGCACCTACAAGAAAATACATTAAGTATTATTGCAAAACAAATGTGAATCTTACTTTTGAAAGATTTCAATTTATAGATGTACTTACAGGTGAGCAGTTGTTAAAATTATTTGTAAATTAGTTTTAAAAATGGATCAGAATATTTTATTTATTTATTTATTTCTTCTTAATTTTTAAGCATGGAAAATTATTGAAGGTCAATACGATTTGGAATGCTTCTAGAATTTGCATATCACACCTTCTAATATTTAAAATCACATGGCCAAGTCTATCTGCTAATTTTTATATAAAATTAAAAAATATATATTTTCTGTTAAATAGATTTACCACCTGAAATATTAAATTGCTTTATAAAAAATTTAACATTTGAGGAATAAATAATTTTGAATATATAGAAGCATTTGAAGCATGAAGATAAAATCACAAATTTGGTAGTGGTAGGGTTTGATCTTGGGATTAAAGCGGGTGGGCTAGTACCAAGCTAAAGATGTCTTCAGCTCAAGGCATTTAATATTGCCTTATGAGTGTTCACTCCAGTACTCTTCCTCCCAATGAGTCACAAAGCTGCCTCATAGTGAATCACAAAGCCCGAAGACATACAGAGGAATTGATATCAGAGAGAATCTTGGAAGATAGAATAACTCATTTACACTGGCACTATTTCATGGGGAGTACAATACATTTTTACAATACATATATAATTATCAGAAAGTTGAATAATTGGGAACAATGAAGCAAAGGGTGCTTCATGCTTGTCCAAGGCCACCAATAAGGTATAAGCATAAAATCACCAACTTAGAAGTGCTCAAGTTTGATCCTAGGGCCAAAGTGTAACAGGCTAGCATCATAGCATTGAGCTAAAGATGTCAGTTCAAGGCATTTAAGGCAGGGCTGGACATATCCTAGGTGTCCAAAAAATTAGTGATGGCGACTGGAAATTTGATAGACTGGCAAAAAAAAATCATCAATCAACAAAAAATTTAACTCTTGACCTGAGCGACAAGAAAGAATGCTAAAGTCCCCAATCTTTTCAAAAAACAGAAACAAACAAACAAAAAATTTAAATCTGAAACAATTAATGCTTTTAAAATAATAAGTATTAATTAAAAAATAAATAAATTATTATTTTTTTAAGCATTAACCTCTATGTGTTATACCATTGTAACTATTTATCATTTGCACTTGCTAACAAACATCATCAAAATGCAAAATAATGTAAATTTAAAGCTGATCCCTAACTTTTTGGCCTGGCTTCTAGATTGAGAAGATATTTGTCCAGCCCTAATTTAAGGCATTTAATACTGCCTTATGAGTGTTTACTATATGTTCTTATGTGAATACAGTAGACTCACTTTAATCCGCACAGCTTGGGACCAGAGGTTGTGCGAATTATAGAATTTTGCAGATAAGTCATTGCTCATTAAATTAATGTGCAAAGAAAAAAAAAATAATAATAAGACATTGGTACAGCCCAAGTTATTTAATTAAAAATCACTCTTACAATACATTTAAAGCAAAATTAGCTAATTTTATAAATTTAGCTGTTTGCTTTAAAAAATTTCAAACATAGACTTAATTGTTATTTAAGGGTTTTTGATTTAATATTTTTTCTTACATTCTGTGAGCAGTTATTTTTTCTTGCTCTGTAATAAAAACTCTGTTTCTGTATAAAGTCAAGGTATTTATATCCTAGAGTTAAGCCCTGCTCAAAAGTAACTTCTTACTCTTTGTCATCAGAATTAACTTTTTCAGAATTTTAATTAATACACTATTTTTAATATACAGAAATATACAGAATTTTTTTTAATACACTATTGTAATTTATTATAATTTTAACTGTTTATATTCAAAATGTATTGTGGGTTATAGGTGTTTGCGGAATATAGGGTTGCGGATTAATGAGAGTCAATTGTACTTGAATCCACTTTAACTGATCAATTATTTAGCAATTAATGTTTAAATCATTTTTGCCAATAGTCACTTTGAAATATTAACAACATGGGCCAATCAAAAATGGAAGAAAAATGCAATTGGCATTGCCTGCAAAATGATATTGCCCGTACAATATATAGCAAAACCAGTTATGAACAATTTTGAATAACTCATGTGGTGTTACATCTGAACAAGAGTTATAGGGTTAAGCATTAGGGTAAAATAACAGCAGGAAGTTGGTTTCAAGTCACTACAAATATCAGCAAAGAATTACATCCAGCCCAAGTGAATTCAAAGCTCAGAGTGCCAAACATTACTACAGATGAACTTTAATAACACTGATCAGTAACTATTTTTTTTCTCACTCTCTTTGTTTATATTTTTGACACTGCTTATGAATAACAAATTGCTCTATCACCCACTGTTTTTAATGAAGAAAAAATAAATTAAAAATTACCCAAAATTACTTACAAGGTATAAAGGTCAATTTTAACAGAAATTGTCTAAATAACATAATTATTGTTAAAGATTGACATGCTTTTTAATGCATGTTTCCAAAGATACACACTTACTTTATATTACTGGAGAACTAGAATTTTCTAACTTTAAAGTTATGTGTTGTATAAAACAGATGTGAGAAAACTTCTGTCAAAGGCCATTTGCAATTGCAACTCATGCTTTTTTAAGGAGATCAGCAATTGAATTGTAATATTATAACTATAATATCACATGATTTTTTTTTAAACACAACTATATTAATTCAACTGAGATTATTTAAATGGTGGATGATATATAAACATTGAATTTACATACTCGAGTTTGTAAACATATTCTAAATGAAAATATATCAAATTTATTTTGGGGAATTCATAATGACTAGTGTAATCAAATGATAGTTTTGTACCGCCTGCTTTTATGCAATGTCCAGGGCAGATGCAGCAGGGCAGAAGTTACTTCACTGTTCACTGTAATTCTGAGTACTTCGAATTTTGTCAGCAATGAACGGGGCTTAAATAATCTGCATTGCTACTAAATTTGAAGTACATACACATCTACCAGAAAAATTTAAAAATCCTTGCTTTAAGGAGTTTTATGCTTGCTCATCCTCTCATCACCAGCACACATTGCTGAGAAGCAACCATAGTCCATGGGTAGTGATGGATAAGTCGAGCACGTCTGTTTTTTTCTGTAATGCTGCTGATGCTTTTATTTTAAATTATTTGACTCATTGTAAAGTTTATTTTCTTTAAGTTATAGGGAAAGAAAAAAAATAATAATCATGATACCAGATAATAATAAAATTATCAAGTTATACTGATAAATGTTTTGCAAATCAGAAAGCAATTTTAATGAAAAAAACAATAACGAAAATTGTTTAAGTACATTCGAAGAAAACACTGGAGAATAACATAAATTTTATATACCATTACAATTTAAAGTTACATGAGGATAAATATTGAGTACTTTAAAAAACATCATTCAAAAAGAATAAAATAAAACAATACTAAGATAATATCTCAATAACTTAAAAGTTTCTGAAAATCTTGAATATTTCTAAGATAAAATATCATTCCTTGATTTTTATGTTAAGGTAATGATAATCTGAATAGGAAATTTGATTTTTGAACCAATTCCCATTTTTAAATGAATGAATACAGTGGAAATAAACAGAAAATAGTAATTAAAACTAGGTATACATTCATCGATGTATTGTGTAGTGGAGAACATGTGTGCATACATTTTAAACACAATACTTACTTACATCGGTTTATTTTACTGGATTTTAATCTGTGTTTGCCAGATCTTTGAAAATACAATGTACTTAATAGTAAAAATGTTTTTAAAAAAATTGATATATGAATATTATACCAACTTTCATTTGCAAACTTTAAATATGAACAAAAACAAAATATAAAATGATGAAAACACAGATTTAAATATATTTAAAAAATAAAATACATTTAATACATTAGAATTTGAATAAATTTTAAAAACTTTTGTTTACATTATAGAAATGTAAATTAAAAAATACAAAACACTTTTGTCTACTTTTCAAGAATTTAAATTAAAAAAGCATTTGTAAACTTTCAATTTAAATATGTTTCTGCTTATTTTTTTAATGGGAATTAAATTTTGAAAATGTTTTGTACCTATTACTACACATGAATAGGTAAGGGCGCGGTAGCCCATTGGTTAGCGCGCTGGAGTTGCACTCGGTAGGCCCGGGTTCGATTCCAGCCACTGCCAAAACTGCCGCCGTGTTCATGCGGAGTACGATCACGTTAAACATGTGGGTCCGAAAGTCCTTCCGAGAGGTTGGTGGTAGGGGAAGGAGGGTACGGTCCCTGTGGATGCCTCCCCCCACTGGGTTCCGGTCTAAATTGGGTGGCACTTCCCGACCGTCCAAACTGTTACCTTACACCTTTCTGGTAGGTCGGACGGTCTGGGTTTCAACAACAACAACATGAATAGGCAAATGATGATACATGCAAGAAGCACCATGCTTTAGAATTGGCAATTAAGCATTGTTTTGTCTATAAACATTGCAGAAGTTGGTATAGACACCAGTACCAAATATTGTTTTTCAATATTATAAATATTTTAAATTAACTTTCAAATAATTAAAAAATAAAATGAATGGTTTTGTACACCTCCAATGTGGAAGTGTTGAACTCAAAAAAAAAAAAAAATTAAAAAATACATACTTGAACAAAAGTATCATCAGTTAAAACACCATATAATACCCAGAGAGAAGCCATTACAAATGTTGTCAGTATCATTGGAAATGGCAGAGATTCAACATTCTTGGTTTCAAGTACACGAGCCTAAAAACAAACAAAATTTTATATAACAAACAAAGGAGTGAAGTGAGTTGGATACGATTTACTGTTGTCTGTCTGTCTGTCTTCATATATTGTCCGATGATAACTCCTTCAAAACTTAATTCATTTTAATTTTCAACACTTGCATATAGTATAGTGTAAACTGTAAATTAATGTTTTTAAGGCTGAGTTTGTTGCTGAACATGGCTGGGTGAAAATTTTCTGTACTGTGTCTCTTAAAATAATATCTTTGTCTGACAATAATCCATCAAATGTACTGCCTATTCATAAAATTGAAATATCCCTCACTTTATACTATGTCACATGAATACCTACTATATACTATCATTGTTTTCCATAGAAAGTAATGCTATCAAATGAAAATCTTTAATTTCAAATAATTTGAGTTCTAATCATGAGAATTACTAACAATTCAATCCAGTTCTAGTTTTTCACAAAATGCATCCACAGGAACATTCGTTCCTGAGTTACATGTCTACACCACGCACACATATATAGATGGACAGCTTTTTACACCTGTTTGAAATAGATTCAGGTCTTAAACCTGCTTATCTGCCAAAATATCAATTTTAGGGAAAAACAACATTTTCTTAATACAATAGTACGAGAAAGTAAATATGTAGAAATAAATTATTTTTTGCAATTACTAATAAGCTTTAATTACAGGAATTGACCTACTTTTAGAGAATGGTCCTTACATTCAGTTTTCACCAAATGTGACAAGCACTGAGGTAAAATCAAATGGCCAACAGGAAGACATGGTGCATGTGAGAGTTCTCTTGGTGTTAAAAAAATCCAACTTTTTTCCTCTTTCTCTCTCACTTCCCACTGGCTAGTCAATCTTATACATGTCGCTTCAGCACCTTTGGTGAAAACTGAGTATTATGCTGTCTTACTAACAGATTTTTATCCACAGCTATTTTTTCAACATAGTTTGGGTGATTTATTGTAACAAATCTTTCATGCTACTATAAAATATTAATCTCTCAATTTCTTTTCTCTACATTTTACATGACCATGATTGAATTTAATAAAGTAATTACACATGAAATTGTATTGCCAATACTGCCGCCATGTTCACGCGGAGACAATCACATTTAACATGTGGGCCCGTAAGTCCTTCCGAGAAGTCGGTGGTAGGGGAAGGAGGGTACAGTGCCTGTAGATGCCTCCCCCACAGGGTTCCGGTCTAAATTGGGTGGCACTTCCCGGCTGTCCAAACAGTTACATTACACCTTTCTGGTAGGTTGGACGGTCTGGGTCTCAACAACACCAACATGAAACTGTATGACAACATACAGAATTTAATAATAAAAGAGTTTTAACAAGGTGCACTTTTCAAAATGTGATTTGATATAAATAAGTAATTCCTACAAGACTTTTGTAGCACTGAAATTTATTTTTAAAAATGTATAATTGAAAAAAAGACTTGTAATTACAGTAATATTATAAAAATATGTTCAAACTATTGTCTAAAAGAATCTGAAATAAAAATACTTCTTTATAAACAGAGTGAGCAGTTGATTAAAAACATTAACTGGTTTTGGAGGCAAAAGCAGCTTCTTTCTTCAGGATAAAAAGTCAGAGAAACCAATAGACAATAAGGTGTCATCATTAAGTCAAATTTTTCATATCACATCAGGTCAGATGCCCCATTACCTATGATGTGGTTGTTGTCTGTTTATCCTAAGGAGGAAGGCTACTTTTTGCCTCTGAAACCGGTTGGCACTTAATCAACTGCTTACACTGTTACTAAGAAATAATTTTTATTTTAGATTAGAGTAATATTAGTTTTAAAATCACCATTATTAGAAATTTCAACTGCAATTATTACATTGCAATTATTAACATATACAATCTTCCTAGACTTGCATGTGAAAGAAATTTAATTTCCTGTTGCTTCAAGTTTGAAAAGTGATGACTAATTTTAAATTAAAATTTTTATATCTATCATGCCAGGATTTTTTTATAGTTGATTTTATTTCTTTATTGGTATTTGATTATAGTCACATTATAAAGCATATACTTGTGTCAAAATTTTTAAATTTCACCTATACTGGTCAAACAGAAATAAAGATCAAAAGTGCCTAGAGTCCAAAACATATTTTCAAATACAAAAACTTAAGCATGTCTAGCTTAATACCCCTTTCAACCCACTGCAGCCTGATATTTTTTTCAAATTTATATTTTACCAAAGTGTACCAAACACCATGAAACGGTGTCATTTGCTTTTTCAGAACTGTATGATTAAGTGCAAAAACTTTTATCAACCACATAACTAAATGTACAATATATTTTGTCCTTTGTATAAGTGTTAACTTATAACTTTTTTTAACCAAAGGCCATATCTAGCTCTACTTGATGCTTAACGTTTTTAAATGAAGCTAAAGTGCCAAACTTAAAATAAATTATGACCTATATGGCTTGTGAGCCCTAAAAAATATCTATTCTTTCAGGCCATTGTTATGTGAAAAAAATGAAAGAAAAAGTCAGTCCAACTTTTCAATATAAAAGAAGCAATTAAAAGTATGCACACTAGATTTTAAATTATACAAGATTTAAACAATATATATATTATATATTCAGCCAATACTCTCTTTACATTTGGATCAAGTGTTTAGTTGATTATTTCCACTCTCCCATTTAATTTGTGCTTTTCTATAATATTCGTCTACTAAAAAAAACTTCTTTACATCTTCCTTGTTGACAAATGAAATTTTAATTCTCTACCATTATAGCCACTGGCTATTATACACCAGTGGCGGCTCATGAGGTGATGCAGCATAAGCACAGCTTTACTTAAAATTATCGGCTGAATGGGTTATTATTATTATTATTTCACAAATTTTTCAGACTTCTTTGGCTATTTTTAGATAAAATTTTACAACACTTGTGCCAGTAGCATGATGTGTTTTGATGATGTTTGTTGTTGAGGAGGAAGGGGAATCTCACAGCAGAATCTGCTTCACCCATTCCTGAAGTCATGTGCTGCCACTGCTATATACCATCTCTTTGCTAACTGTCCAGTTCATTACTTGCCATTTCTAGTGCAATAGTAACTATTATCAAATTATACAGTTCAAAGCTCAACAGTATAAATTGCAAGAGCTACAAATGCTAATATGAATAAGTAATTAAAATTATTGTGTTTTATGGTCAATATAACTGGTAAGATGGGCCTATTATTTAATAGCCAAACTTATATAAAGTTATCACCTAGTTAGCTAGTGGTTACCACCTATTTCAAGTTATGGCGTAACAATATTCTAGAATTTTGAGATCCCTAAGAGTTTCCTCATACAATCACAAATTATCACCAGTAGTGTAGAACAGTATTTTCCAACTTGGATTATAGTGTTCATTGGGGTATATACAAAATTTTAGAAAGAATGGGTGGGGTGTCCAAGTGGCATGATCACTATATCTCACTAACAGATTACGCTAGAAACCTAATTTTTTTTTAAGAGATGTTCTTCATTAGTTACATATCTTAGAAGGGATATTTCCATAAATCAATATCAAATGATATCAGAAGGGGTGAGATGACCAAGTGACATGATCACCATATCTCTCTCCGATGGTTAATTCTATCCTAATTTTTTGGTTGTTTTGAAAAATCTTAAGTTACTTAACAAGGTGGCTATAGGATCACTGATAAAAAATTCCTTGATTTCCAGATAATATCTTCAAAAATTCTCTGATATATATCACTATCTACCTTTTCCGAATATCAGTTTAACAAGCATAAAAAGTGAATTAATATAGATGAAAGTGATAATTAAGAATAAATATTTAAAATTAATTACTTTCAGCTTTGAAAAATATAATAATCAAAGTATAGTATTCATGCAAGTTATATAAGAACAGTATTATTACAAGAATATTAATCTCTCAAGCATTAAAGTTCTAGATAAGCTATAAAACTTAGCTATAAACTCAACAGCATTCTGTAAAATACAGTCAAGCATTCATACAGTTAGATATCACCTCTTGCAATCAAATTATGTATAAACAGAAACAGTATTTTTTTAATTTTCATTTCCTGTCATATGAAATATCTTGACAACTTTCAAAATAATTAAGATGAAAGGGATGACTGAGAAACATTGAAATTTTAAAACTCTCTTCTTTTTATTGAGGTGTCTAACAGACTGTCTCCTATCACATGAAACGTGAATAAGGAAGTCTACACATGTGTATTGCCGCAAGTCAAAAAAAGCTGTGATTACTTTAAAATTTCCAATTTCCCCGATTTTACAGGTTTTTTTTTTAGGAATTTCCTAATATTTCCCCAATTTTTCCACAATGTTGATATTCTCTGATGTTTCCCTGATTTCCAAGCTACCCTGTATGACTAAAAGTAAGCAGATCCCATTCAAAGAACATGCACTCAGTAACATTAATATTCATCTATATTCCCATATATAAATATAAACAAATTTGTTTAATATAAAGAAATCTACTAAAAAATAAGTTTTACTTACTACTGTTGCTAGAGGTGAAGCCATGAAAATAACTCCAGCACTGCATGAAGCTATACCAGCTACATAGCGTGCATTTTCTGGAACAACACAAAATGTTGTAAAAATGTAGAAAAATGATATTATAAGCAGAACTACAAGGAGCTGTACATTAAAAACCTAAAAGAAAATGACAGATATTTAGTAACATTACATAAGAAATGTTCAAAAGGTTTTAATGAACTGTCATTATTTAATAAACTTCACAGTAATTTAAGTAATATATAAAAATATTAGCAGAATTTAATAATAAAATTTAACATTCAAGTTTTAGTAAATAATAAAACCCCACATATGTTTAAATGTATAAACATGCAAGTTGATGGTATATTGTTATTCTCACATCTTTTCTCATTAAGTTGATTACCAATACACTGGCTACAATTTTGTTTATTATAATATACCAATTTTAGTCAAAACCTGTTGTTGTTGAAACCCAGACCGTCCGACCTACCAGAAAGGTGTAAGGTAACTGTTTAGACGGTCGGGAAGTGCCACCCAATTTAGACCGGAACCCAGTGGGGGAGGCATCCACAGGGACCGTACCCTCCTTCCCCTACCACCAACCTCTCGGAAGGACTTTCGGACCCACATGTTTAACGTGATCGTACTCCGCATGAACACGGCGGCAGTTTTGGCAGTGGCTGGAATCGAACCCGGGCCTACCGAGTGCAACTCCAGCGCGCTAACCAATGGGCTACCGCGCCTAGTCAAAACCTGTGAAAATTTTCAATTTTATGAACTAAACATGTGTATTTTCATAAAATTATAGTCCCATAACAAAATCTAACTTCATTCGATAAAGCTGCATAACAGTCTCAAGCTTCGAGCCTCGTGAATGTCTGTTTCAAATAGTGAGCATCGATTCGGTTCTGAATGAGCCTCATGTTGCTATTACAGCGTCAAATTACCTCTGAAGCATTCATGGCATTTTGATGGAGTTTTGATGGGAAAGTTTCAATTTGGCTTTGAGTGAGTTCCGATAGAGCTACATCTCGGGATTAGTGTCAACATGATCTTCGTTCTGGTTTTGGTAGTATTGTAATACTATAGGATTGGATTGCAGCTGTCAACTACAGCTGGGCCATAGAATGTGCACTTTACACATTCAGATGAGTCTTGGACTTGATTCAAGTCTTGTCATTGGAAGGTCTCTTGGTTGGTCTACTCTTGGTTTGTGCAGTTTATGCTATGAAGCTGCAATCCAAGTCATCACCAGTTGAGCTGTGATGTCCTGTTTCTTAGCATTGGATTTTCTTATGCTGAAATACCGACTAGATGATGGTTCACCCAATCTATAAGAAATCTTTCCTTTTAATTGTATTTTTTTTTCTTTTTTGTTCATCCTTAAGTTTAACTGTATTGTTATGTTTCTTGGCAAAGTGTATAATTGTGTTATTCAAGTAATGTTATTATGTACCTGTTAAACAATACCTGCCATGTTGAGTATTTGAATAAGCAGTGTTTTCAAATATAAAACCTCTGATTCTCATTTTATGCCATTGCCTTCAGGCGTAGCAAAGTATTTTTACAATAATTTTTTGCCTGATTCTTAGTTAACTTTGAAGTTAGTTGATGTTATTACTAATGTATATTCTGAATCCAGTTATTTCTTTAATTTTAATCATAAGGCACTTAGTTTATAGTTTCATTCACTGAGAAAGCTTTTTGAATACTTCTACTGTTCTTTATCTTGGTTTTTCCTTTTATTTTATTGAACTTTTATTTGGCAACAATTATTTTCTTGGGTCACATTATATAACTCTTTTTTTTAACAGATGCATGCTTGCCCTCATTGGCATTTGTGCTCTGCCTGATTTAACTTGATGAAGAAGGCTATTTTATGCATTTGAAACCAGTTGATACCTTATGCAACTTTTATATGTTGGTAAATAATGAAGTATTTATTTTTGAGACAAAATAACACCAACTTTTTTACTTACTTTTACTAAGGAAAGTAAAAAAAAATATTGAGGTGATGATAAAGGAAGAAATGCCTTTTAGAGAGGCTAATATCATTTAAACCAATGATAAATTTGCCAAAGTGGGTCTTTGAAAATCAGATAATACTACAGATTCAAGTCACTATCACTCTGCACCAATCATGACTTTTCGAAACACAAATTAGCTGAAGAAAACACTGGATATAGAATAGATAGATAAATGCATGGTTGCACACATTTTAATAATGTAGATTTCTTTGTTTTTACTCACAGATTTAAAATTTGTCTACATGAGATTAGAAAATTTCTGAAATCAGTTATCACTTCACAAAACATTGAACTCACATTCACATAACATAGTTAGATGGTAATGTAGTTTTTAATTGTTACATATTTCCTGTGTGCAACAAAAAGTTCCATTTCTGACAACAGATGTCGCTTAAATCACAGTCTGAAGCATCTGTTTTATAGTAAGTACTGAATATGGAACTCATTTTACCCATACTGCCTAATAATGTAATTATAGTGAAAATGGTTATTCGAGACCTCTAGGATTGGCTTTATTAGTCTTTTGATACAGAAGACCCTATTCATCTATGCGACACTACTTCTTTTAAATTATTTTAATTTAGAAAGTAAAGTAAAGCAGAAGAAATTTAAAAGATGTGACAAATATTAGGATATATGCATTTAAGTATAATACAGCATTGATTTTCAGAACCAACAAAAAATAAAAATACATACTTCTAAAACATTATATCGGCAGTACCAACATATATACAAAGCTTGAAGTATAGCTCCAGTTGTATTCACAATAATCAGAGCAGAATCTTCAATTAATAAACCATATCTTAGCCAAAATGAGCAGCTATGAATAGAGAAACAATAAAAATCAAGAATACAAGTAATAATATGCATGATTAATTATTGCAATAAGAAGTTACATTTAATATAACTTTTTAACTTGAATAACCACTTAAAAGTATGATAACTGAGGACAAAAATGAAGAGATTTTTTTACTACTGAAGTCAAAAAAAATATAAAAATTATGGAATAAAAATATTAAAGTAATATTAACTTAAGGCAGTTCAGATATAACATTATACTGACCAATTATTTTCTAAATGTTTATATGAAGAAAATAACAACATGCTGCTTAGCCTTAGCAATGGAAATAAATCAACTTTATTCTGTAAAAAATGTTTTTCATTCAAATGTTGTAGAAACTAAAAGCAGAAAATTTTATTTCATTTTTTAATTAGAATAAATAATATTTTAGATAAATTAATTTAATAAATAGATGATATATTTTAAATTGGGTTTTTTTAATGGTTGTAGTAATGAAAAATGTTTTCAGTTCAAGAAATCTTATATAAAAACATGAAAGCTTTAGTATCATAATCAAATATACTAGCAATGAAACTTTTTATTATTTTGCATTGATGTTTTTATTTCTCAATCAAATTCATACAAATTTGAAACAAGTGATCAAAGTTATTTAAATAAATTTTAATTTCCAACATTCAGGAATTCTGACCAGGCATGAAATATACAACTGGCCTATAATAATAACAATTAGAAAAAAAAAATTGTCTTAGACATCTAGTAACCCTAATAATTCCCTCTAGCCTGGCACAAATAATGGCCATATTTTGATCTAAATGAAATCAGACAAAATTATGAAATATAACACTATAAACTGATTAAATATTTTCTCAAAGAAATTAAATTAGAATAAAATTTTATTAAAATAAGGAAAGATAAATAACAATTTACAGAAAAACAGATTATTTCAAAAATCAAGAAGACTCTGAGAAAAAGAAAAAAAAAATCTGGAAAAAATGCTGTAATATGAAATAAAAACAAGAATCTATATGATACTAAATAGCAAACGTGGGGGAAATTCATTATTAAAAAAAAAAGCCAGTCAAGAGAAAATGAAATCAGACAAAATGATGAAATATAACACTATAAACTGATTAAATATTTTCTCAAAGAAATTAAATTAGAATGAAATTTTATTAAAATAAGGAAAGATAAATAACAATTTACAGAAAAACAGATTATTTCAAAAATCAAGAAAACTCTGAGAAAAAGAAAAAAAAAATCTGGAAAAAATGTTGTAATATGAAATAAAAACAAGAATCTATATGATACTAAATAGCAAATGTGAGGAAAATTCATTATTAAAAAAAAAAGCCAGTCAAGAGAAAAACAATCGTTTGTGGTGGAAGATTCTATAAAAGAAAAATCATCACAATAAAAATACTCAGTTAAATATTATCTGCACAAAAAGTAGTAATTAATTCACAGATCCATTGCAGGTTATCAATACTATAAAATGAGAATAAAAATGCAATATATATTAATATATTCAAAAACAGGTTTGCAGCAATATTTTCAAGAGCTCTTAACATAAAATCAGATTTCTAAATATTTTCTGTAGAGAAAAGAGTAAATTTACCCATTCTTAACATAAAAAAAAAAAAAAAAAAAGGCAATACAATTCCATGTCAGGGAAAACTGCAGCTGGCTCAATATCTCGATATGTAGCTTTTGGATGAATCTTTTTCAGAAAAATATGAAAAATAAAGTTTCTTTAATTTCCTTAATATTTCTGATATATGTATACTTCCTTGACCCAGACATTCCGACCTACGCAAAGGTGTAAGGTATATGTTTGGATGGCCAAGAAGTGCCATCCAATTTACACAAGAACCCAGTGGGGGAGGCATCCACAGGAACTGTACCTATGTTTCCATACCACCAATCTTTCAGAAGGACTGACGAACCCACATATTTGACATCCCTGTACTCCCCATGAACACGGTGACAGTTTGGGCAGAGAATTGAACTCGGGTCATCCAAGTGCAATCTCCACGCACTAACCACTGGGCGGTCACATTTCGATATATGTATACTGTGTATTTCATTAGCAGCAGAGTAGTATGAATGTACATTCATTATACATGCTGACTTTTTCATATAATCATAAAAAAAGTCCTAGCTGTCCCTTTATGAAATCTGGATTGTCATTAGCATTTATCATATAATTACTATGGTTTTCTGCTCCAAATCAAAAATTTATGCCCATATAGCATTTTACCAGGCAGTTAACTACATTTTAATGTTAGAATTTTATAAACAATAACATTAAAATTAGTAAACTTGTTATAATTTGTGAAATATTTTCACTTTTCATATGTAATATTATACGATAAATTTGTTATCATTGATCTCATGGATCTAGCTCATTCCATTCATGAGAGAAGATACTTTGGGTAACTGTTTTGTATTTGCACGTCATTAGTCATTTATCTACTTTAAGAATAGCCTATTTCTCCATCCATAACGCTTGGCAAATTGTTAGCAGCTAATTTTACAGAACATCATAAACTTGGGGAGTTTTTTAAATGTTACCGAATTGATAAAACTGTCGCCAAATTGACCAAAATGTTGGCAGTCCACATTATACTATGTATATCGGGAAAGTAACAATTATATATTGCTCCCACAAATCAAAAAACCAGTATTTGAAATACTACTGTATACTTTGATAAGATTCCTAACATCTTCACAATTTGCAATAGAAGCTCGCAAAATCACACATTCATTAATTAATTTATTACAATCTACCTCAACTGTAAAATCTTCCTGCAATTGCAGTAAATAATCTGATACAAATATGTATCTAATGACATTATGATACGCAATAAAATTATAGGTCTTCAGGAACAATATCCATTATTAAAATAATTCTTCTTTCCCTTCACTTGCGGGTGTTGCCAGAATAGGACCTGTACCAGAACTGACTATAAAACGATGTTCGGCATATGATGTGAAAGAAGAGTTCTGTGGTAGTTCACTATCTGGTATAATGCCCCATGGACATCCTATCTTTGATCCTAAATGCCGTACAAATGATTTTCTGTTGAAAATTGCCCCTGTACAGTTACTAGTTACTATTTGATGAAATTTTACTCGAGATTCTTTTTTTGGTCTAGAATATTTCCACTCCTTCTACATTAGAATGTTGACCCCATTCCCCATTTTTGGGTTCTCATTGTTTTTAAGCAATTATGATGCACTTTTTCTTATTTTATTTGAGCTAATACTTCGGTATGCTCATTATGGAGTCATACTAATGAAAGGATGACTGAATCAGCTAGGAGATACAACCCTTGAGGCTAGGCACTCCAAGGAACAAGTGTCAAACACAGCTTGACAGAAAATTTGTTTTCCTAAATAAAACTATCACTGCTTAATTTTTAACTATCAAGAAAATATCTATAACCAATTAAATATCTTTCAAAATGCTTCATTGTTTTATCTATAGATCAGGTTAAAACCTTAATAATTTTCATATTTTTAATCAATTACATAAAAGTGGCAAGTTGCACTTTTTGCAACTGTTGTTAATTGCCGCAGAAACCCAGTCATAAGCTCATGGAGTCTCAGGGTTCCACAGAGCCCTAGTTGGGAATCACTGCCTTAATGCAATAAATCCATAGCACAAATAGAATCATCAGCTTGTTTAAAAGTTATGTTCCATCCAACTATTGTACACAAATGGAGATCATTCAGATTTCAGAGGAGCAACACATGTTGAAAAAACAACATTACTAATTCAGAATTAAGTATACTGAATCATGCTGTTAGAAATAGGATCATAAAAAATGCGGCTAATAGTTTCAATAAAAGCAAGCCTTAGAGAAAGATCATCCATCATTATCTGCGGACCATGGTTTTGCATTCATTGCCTTTCGTCAGCATGGCTCAGGTAATGAAATATTCTTTGTGCAAAAAACTCCATAATGCAAGGATTTTATAAATTTTCTGGTAGAAATATTTACTATATTACACTGGATTTGTGTAAAAAAAATGTCACACTTTACAGTAAATAGAATTTTGCAAAAATAATCCTAATTTTTTTTTTTTTTTGGGGGGGGGGAAGTTTAGCTTTATGGTAATGATATTTTTTATATTAAACTTCTAAAAAAATGAATTGAAATATACTGTGGAATCCTGATTTTATGTTTTTGAGCAGATCAGGAAAAACAATTTGTACAATACAAAAAAATGTAAAACTGTAGTCAAAGGTAAACGTCATAGGAATACACACACTAAATATATATAGCAGAAAAATATAACTCTGCTTTAATTATTCAAAAATATTTTACAATTTTCTTAGAGTATTATCCCTACAAATGGCTTGACCATACAACAAAAATAGAAAATTCATGAAAACACAATTATTTCGATCAAATGATTCACAAAAATTCATGAGGAGGTTATAGATATTTATTTTTCAAATCATGCTATGTATTTACTACATATTTTATGAATACAATATAGATGTACCTCCAATAGTTCATCTAGGAATGTTACTGATCGATAATTAGTTTAGTTTATACTACTCAACCAATGATAACCATCAGCAGGGTCAGCTTTAGGCATAGTCGAACCCAGGCAGTCACCTAAGATCACTGACTAAAGGAGCCTGCACCTTTTCTTTGATCTTGTATATATTGTATTCTTAAAAATATACCCAATGGCTTAAAATCTATAACAAAATTCTATATCAGTGGTTCCCAACATTTCAGCATGGTGACTCCCTGTAGGCAAGTTCTGGAATTGAAAAACCCCCACCCTTAAAGTAAGCCCCTGGCGTGTTGACACCCTCTTTTTTTTATATAAAATGTATGGTTTCAGAAATATATTATCTTTATCCTCTCTATATATGTGTTGTTTTGTAGACATATTTGGTAGGATTAGCGCAAAAGTGCCCGAATGGTTAAACTACAGTAAACCTGTGGTAGATAATGCAAACTAATATATTTTAGATTTTTTAGTTAATTGAAGTTTTTATTTGTAGAAAAAATGCAATTAAACATGCAGTAAAAAAATTAAAAGCAGCAATTCTAATCAGTTAAAGGTTTTCCACAGGATCAACTTTGTCTTTACCTTTATATAGCATCATGACTGTGGGACGCCATATGTCTAAAGCCAATCATATCTGACACTCAACACCTGTGACAATCAGTCAGTGATAAAAATATACTATGACAAGAGCACATTTCATAATTTAATTTAATGTGATATGGCGACTGATATAACACTGGCGATACAGCAAACAAACAGACTGACATAACAGAAAAATAAAATAACAAATGAATGAATTGCTAGATATTTTTCAATTTGGAAACCAGCACCTGTAGAACAAACAGGTCAGGCATCAATTAAATTGTAAAAAAATAGAGTCGATTTTATTTCTATTTAACATGGAACTCAATAAACAACCACAATTCTTTGAAATTAATCTAGGATTTTCTCTTCTTTACATAAATTAACTGATTTTCTAATATAAATTATATTTAATGAAAAATATAAACTTCAGGGTTATAAAATAAAATATAAAAATACCTGATTAGACCACATAAAAAGGGATATGGAGATATATCTTTAGTAGATTTATTTCTCCAAATTTTTCGACATATTTCCCTGAAAATTAAAATATAGACCTTTTAACAAAATATTTAATTATAACAAAACAGCATACATACACATATAAAAGAAACTACACCTTTGGTTTTATGTAAATAGAGAAATCAGAATATCCCTGAAAAATATAACTCGAGTACAATTCAAAGACTAAAATTGAACTATGATATAAGCATGAGAGTGCTCAATTGATCATCTGTTCATACTTGGATGATGGTTTTTCCTATTTGTCAGCAGTAGTGGGTGATGTGATGAATAGAGCAACAAGCATAAAAAATTGAATATTTTCAAGAAAACTAGAGGGAAAAATTCACAATAAGGCAAAAAAAATAAAAAATGGTAACATCTAACAGCAAAATGAAAAAATGCCAATTATTCAATGAAGAATTTCAGATGAAAATGTTTTCTTGTTCAAAAATATTCATTCTTTGATACTGTGCAGTAAATAGTAAGATAAATTTGTATAAAAAGTAAATTTATTGCAGGAAAAAGGGCAAGAATCATATTTTAGATTTTATCTATTTAGTGAATAAATTACTTATTATTTTTCCACTATCTTAAAAATTATAATTCAGCATTTTGAAAAGTTCATTTTATTTCTAGAATAAAGTTATATATATATATATAATAGTGTTTTATAAGTGATTGTTATTGTTTTCATATGTTACTTCATAAAGCTGTGAGGATTCTTAAATATTACATTTGTACTGACTGTAATAAATGAACAAAATTTTGTTTAAATAGAATTTGTGTTCTAATAACAATAGCATTTAAAAACTTGCCTACACGCATAAGCAACTTCAAAAATGTTTTATTTGTGTTCAGCCTGATAACATTATGTTTATTTGTCAAAATTTTAAATTCCTATGTTTTGATCGTATCATAATACACTTTCTGCACTTATTATGCATGTATGCAAGTTAAAATTAAAAGTTTTTTTTTTTCATTTTAATGCTTTGCTTAATAAAGCAGGAATGGTTCCAAGTTCTTTTATACTCCTTAGGTGAATATTATTTGTATACATGCTGTAAGAAGCAAATCTGTGCAATAAATAATAACTGTTTTAATATTTCATAATGGAAATATTAATTTTAAACACTATCTAACAAATAGTACATAATTTTATAGTGAAGAGCAATACTTATTTACAATCAGATAGATATGTTTCATATGGTTACGTTTTGTGTGTTCTAAGTTTCGATAAATTTAAGGTTACTAGATTTTAATATAATAAAAAATAACATTTTATAAATGGTTTAAACATGTGTTTTCGAGTACTCTAGGGGTGTCATTTTACAATTCTAGTCTCTCTGAAAATTAAACCAAACTTTGACTCTTATAATTTTTTATCAAAGAAATTACCAAAACTTACGTTCCAGAAAGAAATACAGCTATAGTACAAACAGTTGCAACTTCTCCCACAAAATCTTTCAATTCCATTTTTACTAATGAAAATAGATGCTGCAGACTTTACTGGATTTATAACATGTCTAAAATATAAATGTAAAACTTTGAATAAACAAATATAATTAAAAAAGAAAAATATCTACAAAATTTAAAGTATTACGTGAAATTAAAACTTGAAAATGTTATAATACCCGATGTGGAACACAACAACCTAATCAGCATGCAGCGAATTGCAAAATGTTTATTTACAATCTTGACGGGATGATGGGAATCATAGGTAAAAATACTAAGAATCATGAAGATAGGAATGCTAGGAATGAATTGTGAATCATTTTATTCAGCTGTCAATGCTTATTTATCCGCTTCAGTTTCGCGTATAGGGCAGATTTGGGCATTATGATTGGTGGATTATTTCATCCATTCTTTTTACTTTCCCTATATACATTAGATACTGATTGAAAATTCAAATTTAGTTTTTCCAACGCATGAAGTCAGTGTTTCTTTCAGACATACATCCGGGAAGTGGGAAAACCTTCCAGAAGCATTTTATATCAACTTAGTTTCTACAACATTTAGATATATTTATATAGAACAAATAGAGAACAAAGTTTCATTTGCCCTCCCCCACGGCCAAAATGTCCTGAAAGACCAAGGTTACTATATCCTAAACTAGGTTGATTTTAGCGATGCGCTCGCTGTCATTGGCTACTGATCGTGACGTCACCATCGAGTAAGTCAGAGCCAAGCCGCAACGGCGAAGCCCAAGAATCGCGTATTTTAAATATCCCAACTTCTTATCACACGTCTCTTCCAAAATATTTTGACAAAATTAAAATCTCTATTAGAAATTTCATCACCACCACCAAAATTGGGCCCGTTATTTGAGCCCCTATCGCTTCTTTTATTTAAAATAAATTGCTTGTAGTCCACTATTGCCGCAAAAATTATCAATTGAATATAGACTACGAATCAGTGGCGAAGGGTTGCGATATTATTAATCAGCGGTTGAGCCAATGAATTCGCTAAAGGCAAATACGATTGCCTTAAAACTTAGGTTTGGTAACAAACAAGTGGAAAATCATCCCCTCCCCCCCAAAAAATGATTTTTTGAAAAAACAATCAGTTTTCAATATTTCTCAAAACATAACAAAATTGCTTCCAAACCTCAAAATTAATTGGCCTACTACATTGTTTCAGTGTTGTTCTTTTTCTTCAATTAAAAAAAAATCTGATGTGGGCAACATATCACTTTCCTTATATAATGCAATGAGTTTACTACTTTTACAGTAAGAAAATAGGTTTTTCTAATAGTAAATACTTATATTCTTTAAAAGATATTGAATTTTCGACGATAAGTCGCCATTTTCATTGATTTAGCGTCATTTTTATCCTTTTGGCGAGATTTTCGTTAATTTGGCAACATTTAAAAGAAAGTCGCCAGGTTGGCGACATGCCGTCAATTTCGTCGCCAAAATCTCGCCAAGCGTTATGGACGGAAAAATAAGTTACTCTTACAGCAGATAAATGACTATTGGCTTTCAAATACAAAAGTATTACTCAAAGTATCTTTTCTCATGAACGGAACGAGCTAGATCCACGAGAATGATGTCACCCAATTTATCGCATGATATTGCATATGAAAAGTGAACATGTTTCTCAACAGTTAATATTTTTTTAATTTTATATGACTTTTTGATAATTTTTTTGAAAAATGTGCAATATCTCGAGAACGGTTCATGTTAGTGTTCTAAAATTTATGTCAATCGCTTTGTAATGAAAAATTACATAAGAAATGTCTATTTGAGTAACTTTAATAGAGGTTTTGATTTTTTGGCCACTTCTTCAAAATTTCACTCGAAAATTTAGGGGGGGTTCTGAACATTCGATTGTGTATAAAAACAATAGGCTTCCAACGGTGTTTACGGATTGTGATTTTTGTACCAAATTTCGTTCGAATCGGTCCATTCGTTCGTCAGTTATCGTCTCCACAGACTCACTGACACACACACATACTTTCACACACACACACACACACACAGACATCACTTCAAAAATGTTTGATTCGTGATCAAGGATGCTTGAAACGTGCTCTCCCGTCGAAAACTCGAATTCGAATTTTCGACCCCGTCACAATACTTTCCTTATACATTATTGTATATAAATAAGGAAAGTAAAAATCAAACATGAGAATTTCAATACTAAATATTTTATTAATTTTAGGCTCTGAAATTCACCACCAAATTTCTCTATTTACATGTAGACGCCTGTCCCTTCACATTCAGTCGATGTTTCTTTGTCGTATTTCTTTTTACTTTCCTTATATACATAATGTATAAGGAAAGTATTGTGACGGGGTCGAAAATTCGAATTCGAGTTTTCGACGGGAGAGCGCGTTTCAAGCATCCCTGATCACGAATCAAACATTTTTGAAGTGGTGTGTGTGTGTGTGTGTCAGTGAGTCTGTGGAGACTATAACTGACGAACGAATGGACCCATTCGAACCAAATTTGGTACAAAATTCGCAATCCGTAAACACTTGAAGCCTATTGTTTTTATACGCAATCGAATGTTCAGAACCCCTCTAAATTTTCAAATGAAATTTTGAAAAATCGTCAAAAAATCAAAACCACAAATAAAGTTACGCAAAGAGACATTTCTTACGTAATTTTTCATTAGAAAATGATTGATATAAATTTTAGAACGCTAACATAAACCGTTTTCTAGATATTGCACATTTAAAAAAAAAATAATCAAAAAGTCATATAAAATAAAAAAAAAATATTTCCTATTGAGAAACATGTTCACTTTTCATATGTAATACCATGCGATAAATTGGGTGACATCATTCTCGTGGATCTAGCTCGTTCCATTCATGAAAAAAGATACTTTGAGTAATACTTTTGCATTTGAAGCCAATAGTCATTTATCTGCTGTAAGAATAACTTATTTCTTCGTCCAGAACGCTTGGCGAGATTTTGGCGACGAATTTGGCGGAATGTCGCCAACTTGGCGACTTTTTGAAATGATGCAAAATTAACGAAAATCTCGCCAAATGGATAAAAATGACGCTAAATCAATGAAAATGACGACTCATTGTCGAAAATTCAATATCTTGGAAAGAATATTAGTATCTATTATAAGAAAAACTTATTTTTTTACTGTAAAAGTTGTAAATTCATTACATTATATAAGGAAAGTCATGTGTTGCCCACATCAGATTTTTTTTTTTTTGGTGATATGCTAGTAATTGTAGAAAGAGCTCGTTTCCTCACTTCTCTGGATACACATCTCGTTCTTCTTTCCGATTTCGTGTTTACAATACACTTTTCTTCGAAATTTTTACTTAAAAAAATCACAACTATTATTTGCTGGAGTGCTTGGCCTTGGACTAGAAATATTCAATTTCTGAAATGGAGCAGCAGTGAGGTTCAATCTTCTTGACGGGGCTAATTGTAAAAGTTCAGCTCTTAAATCTCTGGCATAGTCCTCCTCCACAAAATGCTCGGAACATACACATGCATTCGAAAAATTCACTTTATCCAATCTTCGGAATTTTTTTCGCATAGATTCATTCATCTTTAGGGAAACTATGAAAAATAATTCCCATGCCCTTTGTGTTGCGATTTGTGTTCTTACATGTAGTAACTGCACAATTCGGCATGATGTTGATGAAATTATTAAGTACTAAATAAAAGTAAAATAGCTACACTTGAATGTGTAAAAGAAATCAAACGATACAAAACAATACGTAAATCCAAGATCAATATAAATAACGAAACGGCGGGAAGAGTAGCAAGCAATCGAGAAATTTTGACTCGATGATGACGTCATGCGCAGATTCCGAAAACAGGTATCGCGTTGCGCATCGCTTTTACGGTCCCCCCTGCTGAAAGACTGTCTGCATGAAGTTCCAGCGGAAGAGCGTTTCTGAAGCGATGCTTGTATGTTTGCATCATGTGTGTATGCGATATCTTACGAACGAATGAAGATTTTCCAGAAAACATTGGTACGATTATTACAAAGTAAATACTGAAGCTCTATTGATCGAACTCGATCGGATCAAAATGTGGAAGACTTTCTCGAATAAGTTTTGGAAAATATCAGAATTGGCATTGTTAATATTGTTAAATTAGATAAGTAAGTTTATACGCATGAAACATTCTCGAAATATTGAACGTTTAAAAAAAATTACATAAATAAAAAAAGTAGAAAATATTTTCAAATATGTTCACTTTCCGTGTACAATATTATGCGACAAATCGTTTAGTAACATTCGCGTGGGTATATGGTATATCTCGTTCCATTCATGAGACAAAATAATGCTTGGAATAGTTTTGAATTTTGGCGCCATTTATCATTTATATCACGGGATATTAATTAAGTAGTACTACATTTTGACGTTTAGATTTTGATCAATAATGCCAACAAAAGTTGTAAATTTTACAACTTTACGTACGATTATTAAATGAGTGTTATAATAACGGGATTCACCATTCCAGATTAAATAACAAAAAGTTACATACATTATTGACATATGAAAACATAATTAAAATTTAGATTTTGAATTTTAAGAATCTATTGAGTGGAACCCACCAGTTTTATATAATAAAATATTAATTTTTAATGATTAAAATATTTTTTTAATCATTAAAAATTAATATTTTATTATATAAAACTGATGGATTCCTCTCAATAGATTCTTAAAATTCAAAATCCAAATTTTAATTATGTTTTCATATGTTAATAATGTATTTAACTTTCTGTTATTTTATCTGGAATAGTGAATCTCGTTATTATGATAAAATATTTTTTTTATTGTCAAGATAGATTTGATAGACATATAAATTAATTTAGCATTTAGAAATAGTTTTAGATGTTGTTATCCAGAAAAATACCAAATGCTAATACACAATTCAACGTCAAAAAAGTAATTGGGTCCGTGAATTTTGTGCACCAGTATTTCGGCGTGAAATAAGTAAATTCTTTGCATTGTGTTGGGAAAGTTATATGTTGGCCATATAGGATTTTAACGCGTATATTCTCATGGTCAAATTTCGTGATCATTATGAGCTAAGAAAAGCGACATGGGCTTTTAGACTATCTATGGAAATATGAAACGTATGTGTATATTACTAAATCTATAGAGCTTCATTTTATGTGCACAACTCATCTACATACTATAATGCAGCATTTACATGTCAATTTTTATCACTTATTTTCCAGAAAAATTTATCAAAAATTTATTTTAAGAGGATAAATAATACAGTTTTTGAGTATAGGAAATAAATATATAATATAAATTAAGGAACTTAATTTTTACTCTAAATAATCCATGGAGCTTCATTTTATGTACATAACTCACTTATCTACCATAAATTGTTTTAAAAGTATTATGCAGTGTTCACATGTCGATTTTTTTATTACTTATCTTCCAGAAAAAATTATCAAAAATTTATTTTAATATGATAAATTGTACAATTTTTGATTTCGGATAGAAATATAAGACAATATAATATAAATTAAAAGAAAAAAGGTGGAGCATTTCTGAAATGATATTGTAACAGTATTTTGGAAAGTGTCTTAACACCATTAGTCTGTATTAACACCCATCGCTCTCTATAGGAAATAATGCTATAAAAATCTTCGTATTATTCGTATTATTAACATACGAATTGCGAAAAATTCCATCTAAGTTCTAGTGCAGACGCACATAAATAAAACGATATACATCTATGAGAAAATTCTTATAATTTAATTGCTTAAAGTAACACGTTTCAAAGCTTTATTTTTCTAAAATTTTGGAGCCTAAAATTGTCTAGCCTACGCTGTGTGCTAAAGAAAACATATCCTCCCGATTCTTGAATCCATTCCTCGCTGATATGCTCTTCAATAAACTAGCCTACAGAATGGTACCCCTTTTCTTATCCTTAGCAAACGATCTAAGTTGGGACAATGATTGGATATTGCATGGATATGATGTTTCTCTAATGATGGAGGGGAGGAGTTGAAAAAAAAATCTCTGGAAATGCTAATGGGTCCGCCAATTTGGATCAAACCAGGTTCTATTAATTAATCTTCACAGAAAATAATACATTTTTTGTAATTCTAATGAATATGAGGCCTTTCCCATGAATAACTTGATATTCACTTAACTTTAAACAAGATTAAATATATTAATAACAACTACAAGTAGCTAAGTCTACTTCGCAAACGAGTTTGAAAAGTAGATTTTGTTATCTTCTTAGCATTAATATGGCGAAGCATCCGCTTGTGTATTTAGGAGTTTCAGAAAAAATAAATTTGATTTCACTTTGGAAATCACATGTTGCATGAGAATCTATGTCAGACAAAAGCGATTAATAATTTTTTAGATGATTTTTAGAAAATTGTAATTATAAGATATTTTTAATTTTCCATAGTACATAATTTGTAAATAACTAGCCGAATATCCATATTTTAGTGTCCAGAACCCCCTAAAGAAAATATTGGAAAACTTAAATTGTGTACTTCTTCCTTTCAAACTATCTACCCGTACACCGAATTAAAGTCTCTATATCATCCCGAAGCATGCTATTTTATAATTTCAACTTTCGAATGTTTTTCTGTGTAGCGCTCCCTTAAATGAACATTTTTGAAAAACCGTATTCATCTTGGTTTTTTTATCAAATGATTAGCCCATATACTAAATTTCAAGTCTCTACCACATTGTAAAGGAGGCGTTTTTCATTTGTTCGGCAAATCGAATATTTTAGTGAACGGCACCCCCCTTCAATAGCAAATGCCGGAAAACTGAAATTACACACATTCTTCCTTTCCAAATATTTAAGCGTACACTAAATTGGAAGCCTCTATCTCATCGTGAAGCATGTTTTTTCTATCATTTCACCTTTCGAATATTTTTGTGTGGAGTACCCATCCCCTTAAATATGCATTTTTGAAAAACTCTATTCTTCTTGGATTTTCTATCAGATGATTCGTCCATATACCAAATATCAAGCCTCTATCACGTTTTAAAAGGGGCGTTTCTCCTTTATTCCGAAAATCGAACATTTTGGTGTGCGACACTACTTGGTGTGCGACACCACTTGGTGTGCGACACAAGTACAAAATATTGGAAAACTGAAATTGTACACGTTCTTCCTTCCAAACTATCTACCCGTACACCAAATTTGAAGTCTCTATCTTATCACGAAGTATGTTTGTTTATCAATTCACCTTTCGAAAGTTTTTCTCTGGAGCACCCCCTTAAACGAACATTTTTGAAAAACTATATTCATATTGGGTGTTTTCATCAAATGATTAGGCCATATGCCAAATTTAAAGCCTCTACCAAATTTTAAAAGAGCCGTTTCTCATTTATTCGGCAAATTAAACATTTTGGTGAGCGGCACTCCTTTAAGTAGAAAATATTGGAAATCTGAAATTGCACACTTCCTTCTTTTCGAACGATTTATCCATACACCAAATTTGAAGTCTCTATCTTACCACAAAGTAAGCTTTTCTATCATTTCACTTTTCGAACGTTTTGGTGTGGCGCATCCTCTCTTCAGAACATTTTTGGAAAATGTGATTTTTCCAGGAGGTGTTATCCAACAATCGACCCATGTATCAAATTGCAAGTCTGTATCTATTCGGGAAGTGCCTAAAAAAGCGTGGCAGACGGACACTTGGCAATTAGTATATATATATTAATATACAAAATTATTTAAAGACATTATTGACTACAATGATTTTAACTAAGCTTATTACGTTCCAGATTTATTTCTTACTAATTTTCAGTGCACTCTTTTCAGTTGTTTAATTTTGTTAGCTGTTTATATTTACAAAACTGGTATATTTTTTATCTGTCACTTGCTAATAGAATTCTAATATATTTCTACTTCATATTTAATATAATGGTTGTAAAAATTCATCTATTCTTACTTAATAAATGAAGATGCCAGTGTGTGTGTGAATTCTGTAGCGGGAAATCTAAGCGTCATACGACCATGAAATTTTGTACACCTATACTTCAGAACTAGATTAAGCGCACTTATTATTATTGTTATTTTTTTAATTTCGAATCCTTTGTTTAGTTATTTTATGTTTTAACCCTAGACAACGATTTTGGCATATATTCACAAAAATCGATTCCTCAGCGATCTAAATGCACTTTGTTATACACACACACACACACACACATATATATATATATATATATATATATAATATGCGCTTAGTACCTGTATTACATTTATGAAATTTCGTTGAATTTCACTTTTTCAATTGAGAGTGGTAACAGGCTTAACTAATATCACGGCTTTCTCAGCATGATATCATGCAGTTAATTTCCATTGCATACTGTCCTACCGCCACGAGAAAGTCCCCAGACAGCAGACGTTTTGGTGGCGGTCGCTATGGAAACAGGTTATTCCACTGCATTTTAGGTGTGGCGGAAAACGCTTCTTTCGATTTGGGGCAGATAGAACCGACGAAAGTCACATTTCGCTTTGTACTGGGGTCAATGCTAGACGCTCGCATTCTGTGATTTTTAAAGCTATGAAGTAATTTGTACTATGTTGCACACTTTGTGGATATTGTCTAGTGGAAAAATGACTACATTTAAAAGTGGAAAGACTTTGCAATCGCAAGCACGTGCAATAATCCACAATGTTACGACATTTTTTGAAGAGGAAAAAACCGCAAATTCTCTAAAAATACCAATTTCAAATGCAATGAAGAGAATTGCAGAAGCGACAGGGGTTTCAGCATCATCAGTTAAAAAGATAAAATGTGAGGGAAATCACTTAATAACACTGAGATAAGTATTTTATCTATTTGAACAATTACAATTATTGCTTAAAGAAGCTATTTAAAGTAACACAAAATGAATGGAAAAAACACTGTGAACAAACACATGAACAACGAAACGGATTCTCCTCTTAACGAAGTGCGCTTGATTTGCCAAATGTTGCAGTCGATTTTAAACCTTTCTCCCTCCTTTCTTCGACTCGTCTACTTGCGGCAACCCTGTTCAGAGACTTTCTCGTGGCGGTAGGACAGTACCTTATGTGTAAAACAGGGAAGGAGGGGCATTTAGTACCTGTTTTATATATAATGGGTTTGTTCTCATGCAATTCCTTGGGTCACATATATTTACATGTGCTCCTCATACATCATTGAGGAGTCTGAGAGTGTCCCTGTGAACGTTTGTTCTACCTCCTAGGTTGTATTTCGTCATCTTCATTCTGGTGCTGCTCAATATTTTTCATACTGTTGCGGCTGTTCGCACTTACACGTGGTGAAAGATGGAGGGTTCCTGCCTCATGGTAATACTAGATTTCCTAAATTTTCTTATTTTCAATTTTTCCACTTTTGGGGCCTGTAGTCTGAGTTTTGGCATTTATAGTAACGCACTATTGCCAAATCTGAAACAGGCATTTATTTGGGTTAATTAGAATTAAATCCTCAGAGCTGAAGAAGAATTTAATTCTGGTTAATCTTCGAATTTGGGCCGGTGCTGCTCTTTTCTTTTATCAGCATTGTGGCCGTGGTTTCGCTGCTTTGGTGATGTTAATATTTCATGGTTACTTAAATTGATTATTTTTATTATTACATTTTTTTTAATATATATATATATATATATATACGGGACGTAGCCAGGCAGGGGCCAAAGGGGGATAGGCCCCCTAGGAGGTATATTTACCCCCCCCCCCCCCCTGTTAAAAATATTCAATTTTCACTAGTGATATTAAATTTTATCAAACATGTCATCCAAAATTTATATAAAAAATTGCTTTATGAGTTTTTTTTTTTTTATAATTTATTTTGCTTTAATTTTTTTTTTCAATTTAGCTGAATTTGCGGTTATACTGATGATTTATTTATTTACATTCTTAATTTAAAAATATTTAAAAATAATAAAAATTATAGCGATAGTATTTAGGATACTTTTGTATTATTGCGGGGGTCCACACTTATACATTACAGTTAATATTAAGTATTAACTTGTATTAACTTTCAGAAATGTTCTCCGATTAGTTAACAGCTATATATAGTTAATGCTTATATTAAACCTGTAAACCGAGAGGTAGGTCAGGTCCACACTGCTGTCTCTCAATTAATGCTTATATTAAAATGAATTTTAATTATTGTATGTTGATATTGATGTAAAGCAGCTATATGAATATTCATAACCAACTCTTAGCTTACAAATTTAAATATGCAATTATTTGTTAATAATTTATATGGATTGAAATATATATTGGTAACTATTATGGTTTATAAATGCTAATGATTAATTGTTAATTGCGTTTTTGGTGAGTCCCTTCTTCAAGACTGTTGAACCCCCCCCCCCCCCCCCCCCTTGAATTCCACCCCAGTCTCTGTGCATTTAAATGGGTGTGTACAAGTCAATGGAATGGTCGTAAAGATCTGTAAACTTGTGCATTTAAATGTGTGTATACAAGTCAATGGAATGGTCGTAAAGATCTGCAAACTTGTACTTTGAATGCATACTTACAAGTCAATGGAATGGTCGTAAAGATCTGTAAACTTGTGCTCTTGAATGCGAGTGTAAAAGTTACTGGAATATGTGTGATTTTTTATTTATATCTTTCACTGTTATTACTTTGTTATTTTAGTGTGTGTGTGTGTGTACCCAATGAAGAAACTAAATGCTTGTTATGAAACTAAACTCATTTACAGAGGGTATTATTTAATATAACATAATATTTTTATGATAAGTATTTATTCTAGTTATTGTCAACTTTGAAGTGCTTTAATATATACATAGTTTTATTTAAGTATTTGTGCATACAAACTAATATTGAATTATTTGAACATATACAACACCACATTGTAGGCTGGCAGCAAGGTTAATTTTCTATTCTAGATTTCTCAAGACATTTGAGCAATGATATAATAAAATAGACTTTCTCGTTACTAGTTGATTAACTGATATAAAGTAGGATTATTTTAAATTTTCTACTTTGTTTTGGTTGATTTGCTGGTGTGAAATGTCTTATGTATATCTGAAGATTGAAAATATAAAATTATATTCTGATGAAGATGCTTAACCATAGTAAGATTTACGGAGTCCAAAACCGTTCTTGCGAATGCTGTTATATGCTCCAGGAGCCCGAAGCGGGTGACCACCACCACCACCATAGTAAGTAAAAAATAAATGTAATGATATAATTTGCTTGCTCGTATATTTTTCATCATGAATCAATATACTATAATACATTTAATTTATTATTCTGAAAGTATATCATAGTGAGTGTGTTAAACGATTGGTTTCTATATTTTTATATGTTTACATTGCATTTCGATTTGATATAAATTCTCTTTTTGATCTAAAAAAAACTAATAAAATCAAGTGTTTAGAAATAATATAAGTTCTTCACTATGAAAGCATCAATTAAATTGTTTACTAGTTAGGCATAAGTACATACCCCCCCCCCCCCGGAAAAAAAAAGACATAAAACTCTTAGTGTTAGCGTTTTATTTATTGTTTTGATTTAATCTCGCACATTTTGTATTAATTAAATTTTATTACATTACATTTTATTAATTAAATTTTAGTACATTCAAAAAATGAAGGGGGGAGGGGTACGATTTAAGAAAATAAACAGGCGCTTGCTCGTATATTTTTCATCATGAATCAATATACTATAATACATTTAATTTATTATTCTGAAAGTATATCATAGTGTGTTTGTTAAACGATTAGTTTTTATATTTTTATATGTTTACATTGAATTTCGATTTGATATAAATTCTCTTTTTGATCTAAAAAACACTAATAAAATCAAGTGTTTAGCAATAATATAAGTTCTTCACTATAAAAGCATAACTTAAATCGTTTCCTAGTTCGGCATAAGTGCATCCCCCCCTCCCACTAAAAAGATATACAACTCTTAGCGTTTTAATTATTTTTTTGATTTTCAATTATTACAGATAACATAATCGAAAATAACTTTATTTATATGCATTTAGAAAGAAATTACGCGATGTTTATTTGTGTATAATAAAAATTTTAGAATGATTGCTTGTTTAGAAAACTTTCCGAACATATTTCTGTATCTCCAATTTCGCCTCTGACTACGACCCTGATATATGTACCCATAAGAAATAGAGCTACAGCCGCAAAACTCGGCATGTATATATCTTCTTTTGGGGAGATATTCAAATGATTAGAATTCCGGAGCAAAAAAACAGTTTATTAAAAAATGATTGGCAACAAGAATATGACATTTTAGTAAGTGGTAAATCCTCCCCCCGCAGCTATACTGGGGCGTCCTGAACCTCCGCGACGGTTACATGTGCCTTCTCTGATCCACACTGTTGCCAACGCTGAACAACTACCATATTGCGCCAACCAAGATGGCGACTGATGCGTCTATTCGATCAACAGCTTCCCGCCAATTCGATCAACCAGCTCCTGCATAGGATGCGACCTCTCTCTAAATCCGACAAGTGTTTTTCAGCGCCATTGAGTACGTCTCAAAGGCATCTTTGTACACAACTTGTAGTATCAAAGCAGAAAATCCAGTTCCAATTGCCCGTGAGTGAGAACATCTATCGTTTTAAGTGCTGCACGATGCGTCGTTCTCATGCGCGTTGTATGAGCCCTATGAAATGATTGGCTCTGATAGTTCAATAATTTGCATAACTATTAAAACACCATTTGCATGCCGACTTTCACGGCTGTAAATATAAGATCTATACAACACCTTATATACACCTTATATAGATCTATACAACACCTTATATCCGGCCGGCCATTTGGCTACTCATGTCCTTGTTGACGAGTCGGTCGGTCTGGGTCTTCAACAACACCTTATATAATGCAATTAATTTACTTCTCTCACAGTGAATAAACAATGTATAATATCTCCGTCACATCGTTTTTAACGTTGAACTGTACATTGAGTACGTTTCTGGATGTCAATATGTAAAACTATTTTGAAGCGCCCAATTAACTTATATTTCGCACAACTCTAAATTGATAATTATCACTAT